>OX411281.1:17937266-19159766 GCA_948146005.1 Nomada fucata
TCACATCCCAAGCCTCGCAACCGTTCGAAATAACGAGAAATCACTCAAGGTCACTCGGAATCACGATATTCACCTTTTCCATAAGGAGTGTATTGAAAGAAGCTAAGGATTCGTTTCCCTAGCCTCGCAATCTATCAAAATATCGATAAATCAGAGTAGGAGACTCGGGATCGCGATATTTACATTTACCACTCGCTGTATATCGAAAGAAGATAAGGATTCACATCTCAAGCCTCGCAATCGTTCAAAATATCGGTATATCAGAGTAGGAGACTCGGGAACGCGATATTTACATTTACCACTCGCTGTATATCGAAAGAAGCGAAGGATTCACTTCCCAAGCATTGCAATAATTCGAAATAACGACAAATCACTCAAGGACACTCCGAATCGCGATATTTACCGTTTCCGCTCGCTGTATATCGAAAGAAGCGAAGGATTCACATGACAAGCCTCGCAATCCTTCAAAATATCGATAAATCAGAGTAGGAGACTCCGAATGGCGATATTTACCGTTTCCGCTCGCTGTATATCGAAAGAAGATAAGGATTCACATCTCAAGCCTCGCAATCGTTCAAAATATCGGTATATCAGAGTAGGAGACTCGGGAACGCGATATTTACATTTACCACTCGCTGTATATCGAAAGAAGCGAAGGATTCACATCCCAAGCCTCGCAACCGTTCGAAATAACGAGAAATCACTCAAGGTCACTCGGAATCACGATATTGACCTTTTCCATAAGGAGTGTATTGAAAGAAGCTAAGGATTCGTTTCCCTAGCCTCGCAATCGTTCAAAATATCGATAAATCAGAGTAGGAGACTTGGGATCGCGATATTTACATTTACCACTCGCTGTATATCGATAGAAGAAAAGGATTCACATCGCAAGCCTCGCAATAATTCGAAATAACGAGAAATCACTCAAGGTCACTCGGAATCACGATATTGACCTTTTCCATAAGGAGTGTATTGAAAGAAGCTAAGGATTCGTTTCCCTAGCCTAGCAATCGTTCAAAATATCGATAAAACAGAGTAGGAGACTCGGGATCGCGATATTTACATTTACCACTCGCTGTATATCGAAAGAAGCGAAGGATTCACTTCACAAGCCTCACACTAATTCGAAATAACGACAAATCACTCAAGGACACTCCCAATCGCGATATTTACCTTTTCCGCTCGCTGTATATCGATAGAAGAAAAGGATTCACATCGCAAGCCTCGCAATAATTCGAAATAACGAGAAATCACTCAAGGTCACTCGGAATCACGATATTGACCTTTTCCATAAGGAGTGTATTGAAAGAAGCTAAGGATTCGTTTCCCTAGAGTCGCAATCGTTCAAAATATCGATAAAACAGAGTAGGAGACTCGGGATCGCGATATTTACATTTACCACTCCCTGTATATCGAAAGAAGCGAAGGATTCACTTCCCAAGCATCACAATAATTCGAAATAACGACAAATCACTCAAGGACACTCCGAATCGCGATATTTACCGTTTCCGCTTGCTGTATATCGAAAGAAGCGAAGGATTCACATCCCAGGCCTCGCAATCGTTCAAAATATCGATAAATCAGAGTAGGACACTCCGAATCGCGATATTTACCGTTTCCGCTCGCTGTATATCGGAAGAAGATAAGGATTCACATCCCAAATCTCGCAATCGTTTAAAATATCGATAAATCACAATAGGAGACTCAGGATCGCGATATTTACATTTACCACTCGCTGTATATCGAAAGAAGCGAGGGATTCACATCCCAAGCCTCGCAACCGTTCGAACTAACGAGAAATCACTCAAGGTCACTCGGAATCACGATATTGAACTTTTCCATAAGGAGTGTATTGAAAGAAGCTAAGGATTCGTTTCCCTAGCCTCGCAATCGTTCAAAATATCGATAAATCAGAGTAGGAGACTCGGGATCGCGATATTTACATTTACCACTCGCTGTATATCGAAAGAAGCGAAGGATTCACTTCCCAAGCATTGCAATAATTCGAAATAACGACAAATCACACAAGGACACTCCGACTCGCGATATTTACCGTTTCTGCTCGCTGTATATCGAAAGAAGCGAAGGATTCACATCACAAGCCTCGCAATCCTTCAAAATATCGATAAATCAGAGTAGGAGACTCCGAATGGCGATATTTACCGTTTCCGCTCGCTGTATATCGAAAGAAGCGAAGGATTCACATCACAAGCCTCGCAATCCTTCAAATTATCGATAAATCAGAGTAGGAGAATCCGAATGGCGATATTTACCGTTTCCGCTCGCTGTATATCGAAAGAAGATAAGGATTCACATCTCAAGCCTCGCAATCGTTCAAAATATCGGTATATCAGAGTAGGAGACTCGGGAACGCGATATTTACATTTACCACTCGCTGTATATCGAAAGAAGCGAAGGATTCACATCCCAAGCCTCGCAACCGTTCGAAATAACGAGAAATCACTCAAGGACACTCCGAATCGCGATATTTACCGTTTCCGCTCGCTGTATATCGAAAGAAGCGAAGGATTCACATCACAAGCCTCGCAATCGTTCAAAATATCGATAAATCACAGTACGAGACTCGGGATCGCGATATTTACATTTACCACTCGCTGTATATCGAAAGAAGCTGATAATTCATTTTCCGAGCCTCGCAACAGTTCGACATAAATACAAATCACTCAAGGACACTCCGAATCGCGATATTTACCTTTTCCGCTCGCTGAATATCGAAAGAAGCGACGGATTCATATCTCAAGCCTCGCAATCGTTCAAAATATCAATAAATCAGAGTAGGAGACTCGGAATCGCGATATTTACATTTACCACTCGCTGTATATCGAAAGAAGCGAAGGATTCACTTCACAAGCCTCACAATAATTCGAAATAACGACAAATCACTCAAGGACACTCCCAATCGCGATATTTACATTTTCCGCTCGCTGTATATCGAAAGAAGATAAGGATTCACATCTCAAGCCTCGCAATCGTTCAAAATATCGGTATATCAGAGTAGGAGACTCGGGAACGCGATATTTACATTTACCACTCGCTGTATATCGAAAGACGCGAAGGATTCACTTCCCAAGCATCACAATAATTCGAAATAACGACAAATCACTCAAGGACACTCCGACTCGCGATATTTACCGTTTCTGCTCGCTGTATATCGAAAGAAGCGAAGGATTCACATCACAAGCCTCGCAACCGTTCGAAATAACGAGAAATCACTCAAGGTCAGTCGGAATCACGATATTAACCTTTTCCATAAGGAGTGTATTGAAAGAAGCTAAGGATTCACATCACAAGCCTCGCAATCGTTCAAAATATCGATAAATCACAGTACGAGACTCGGGATCGCGATATTTACATTTACCACTCGCTGTATATCGAAAGAAGCTGATAATTCATTTTCCGAGCCTCGCAACCGTTCGAAATAACGACAAATCACTCAAGGACACTCCGAATCGCGATATTTACCTTTTCCGCTCGCTGAATATCGAAAGAAGCGACGGATTCATATCTCAAGCCTCGCAATCGTTTAAAATATCAATAAATCAGAGTAGGAGACTCGGAATCGCGATATTTACATTTACCACTCGCTGTATATCGAAAGAGGCGAAGGATTCACTTCCCAGGCCTCGCAATAATTTGAAATAACGACGAATCACTCAAGGACACTCCGAATCGCGATATTTACCGTTTCCGCTTGCTGTATATCGAAAGAAGCGAAGGATTCACATCCCAGGCCTTGCAATCGTTCAAAATATCGATAAATCAGAGTAGGACACTCCGAATCGCGATATTTACCGTTTCCGCTCGCTGTATATCGGAAGAAGATAAGGATTCACATCCCAAATCTCGCAATCGTTTAAAATATCGATAAATCAGAGTAGGAGACTCGGGATCGCGATATTTACATTTACCACTCGCTGTATATCGAAAGAAGCCTAGGATTCACTTCCCAAGCATCGCAATAATTCGAAATAACGACAAATCACTCAAGGACACTCCGAATCGCGATATTTAGCGTTTCTGCTCGCTGTATATCGAAAGAAGCGAAGGATTCACATGACAAGCCTCGCAATCCTTCAAAATATCGATAAATCAGAGTAGGAGACTCCGAATGGCGATATTTACCGTTTCCGCTCGCTGTATATCGAAAGAAGCGAAGGATTCACATCACAAGCCTCGCAATCCTTCAAAATATCGATAAATCAGAGTAGGAGACTCCGAATCGCGATATTTACCGTTTGCGCTCGCTGTATATCGAAAGAAGATAAGGATTTACATCTCAAGCCTCGCAATCGTTCAAAATATCGGTATATCAGAGTAGGAGACTCGGGAACGCGATATTTACATTTACCACTCGCTGTATATCGGAAGAAGCGAAGGATTCACATCCCAAGCCTCGCAACCGTTCGAAATAACGAGAAATCACTCAAGGTCACTCGGAATCACGATATTGACCTTTTCCATAAGGAGTGTATTGAAAGAAGCTAAGGATTCGTTTCCCTAGCCTCGCAATCTATCAAAATATCGATAAATCAGAGTAGGAGACTCGGGATCGCGATATTTACATTTACCACTCGCTGTATATCGAAAGAAGCGAAGGATTCACTTCACAAGCCTCACAATAATTCGAAATAACGACAAATCACTCAAGGACACTCCCAATCGCGATATTTACCTTTTCCGCTCGCTGTATATCGAAAGATGAAAAGGATTCACATTTCAAGCCTCGCAATAATTCGAAATTACGGGAAATCAATCAAGGACACTCGGAATCACGATATTGACCTTTTCCACACGCAGTGTATTGAAAGAAGCTAAGGATTCGTTTCCCAAGAATCGCAATCGTGCAAAATATCGATAAATCAGAGTATCAGAGTCGGAAACGCGATATTTACCTTTTCCGCTCGCTGTATATCGAAAGAAGCGAAGGATTCCCTTCCCAAGCCTCGCAATAATTCGAAATAACGACGAATCACTCAAGGTCACTCCGAATCGCGATATTTACCGTTTCCGCTCGCTGTATATCGAAAGAAGATAAGGATTCACATCTCAAGCCTCGCAATCGTTCAAAATATCGGTATATCAGAGTAGGAGACTCGGGAACGCGATATTTACATTTACCACTCGCTGTATATCGAAAGAAGCGAAGGATTCACTTCCCAAGCATTGCAATAATTCGAAATAACGACAAATCACTCAAGGACACTCCGAATCGCGATATTTACCGTTTCCGCTCGCTGTATATCGAAAGAAGCGAAGGATTCACATGACAAGCCTCGCAATCCTTCAAAATATCGATAAATCAGAGTAGGAGACTCCGAATGGCGATATTTACCGTTTCCGCTCGCTGTATATCGAAAGAAGATAAGGATTCACATCTCAAGCCTCGCAATCGTTCAAAATATCGGTATATCAGAGTAGGAGACTCGGGAACGCGATATTTACATTTACCACTCGCTGTATATCGAAAGAAGCGAAGGATTCACATCCCAAGCCTCGCAACCGTTCGAAATAACGAGAAATCACTCAAGGTCACTCGGAATCACGATATTGACCTTTTCCATAAGGAGTGTATTGAAAGAAGCTAAGGATTCGTTTCCCTAGCCTCGCAATCGTTCAAAATATCGATAAATCAGAGTAGGAGACTTGGGATCGCGATATTTACATTTACCACTCGCTGTATATCGAAAGAAGCGAAGGATTCACTTCCCAAGCATTGCAATAATTCGAAATAACGACAAATCACTCAAGGACACTCCGAATCGCGATATTTACCGTTTCCGCTCGCTGTATATCGAAAGAAGAAATGGATTCACATCTCAAGCCTCGCAATCGTTCAAAATATCGGTATATCAGAGTAGGAGACTCGGGAACGCGATATTTACATTTACCACTCGCTGTATATCGAAAGAAGCTGATAATTCATTTTCCGACCCTCGAAACCGTTCGAAATAACGACAAATCACTCAAGGACACTCCGAATCGCGATATTTACCTTTTCCGCTCGCTGAATATCGAAAGAAGCGACGGATTCATATCTCAAGCCTCGCAATCGTTCAAAATATCAATAAGTCAGAGTAGGAGACTCGGAATCGCGATATTTACATTTACCACTCGCTGTATATCGAAAGAGGCGAAGGATTCACTTCCCAGGCCTCGCAATAATTTGAAATAACGACGAATCACTCAAGGACACTCCGAATCGCGATATTTACCGTTTCCGCTTGCTGTATATCGAAAGAAGCGAAGGATTCACATCCCAGGCCTTGCAATCGTTCAAAATATCGATAAATCAGAGTAGGACACTCCGAATCGCGATATTTACCGTTTCCGCTCGCTGTATATCGGAAGAAGATAAGGATTCACATCCCAAGCCTCGCAATAATTCGAAATAACGACGAATCACTCAAGGTCACTCCGAATCGCGATATTTACCGTTTCCGCTCGCTGTATATCGAAAGAAGATAAGGATTCACATCTCAAGCCTCGCAATCGTTCAAAATATCGGTATATCAGAGTAGGAGACTCGGGAACGCGATATTTACATTTACCACTCGCTGTATATCGAAAGAAGCGAAGGATTCACTTCCCAAGCATTGCAATAATTCGAAATAACGACAAATCACTCAAGGACACTCCGAATCGCGATATTTACCGTTTCCGCTCGCTGTATATCGAAAGAAGCGAAGGATTCACATGACAAGCCTCGCAATCCTTCAAAATATCGATAAATCAGAGTAGGAGACTCCGAATGGCGATATTTACCGTTTCCGCTCGCTGTATATCGAAAGAAGATAAGGATTCACATCTCAAGCCTCGCAATCGTTCAAAATATCGGTATATCAGAGTAGGAGACTCGGGAACGCGATATTTACATTTACCACTCGCTGTATATCGAAAGAAGCGAAGGATTCACATCCCAAGCCTCGCAACCGTTCGAAATAACGAGAAATCACTCAAGGTCACTCGGAATCACGATATTGACCTTTTCCATAAGGAATGTATTGAAAGAAGCTAAGGATTCGTTTCCCTAGCCTCGCAATCGTTCAAAATATCGATAAATCAGAGTAGGAGACTTGGGATCGCGATATTTACATTTACCACTCGCTGTATATCGAAAGAAGCGAAGGATTCACTTCCCAAGCATTGCAATAATTCGAAATAACGACAAATCACTCAAGGACACTCCGAATCGCGATATTTACCGTTTCCGCTCGCTGTATATCGAAAGAAGATAAGGATTCACATCTCAAGCCTCGCAATCGTTCAAAATATCGGTATATCAGAGTAGGAGACTCGGGAACGCGATATTTACATTTACCACTCGCTGTATATCGAAAGAAGCTGATAATTCATTTTCCGAGCCTCGAAACCGTTCGAAATAACGACAAATCACTCAAGGACACTCCGACTCGCGATATTTACCTTTTCCGCTCGCTGAATATCGGAAGAAGCGACGGATTCATATCTCAAGCCTCGCAATCGTTCAAAATATCAATAAGTCAGAGTAGGAGACTCGGAATCGCGATATTTACATTTACCACTCGCTGTATATCGAAAGAGGCGAAGGATTCACTTCCCAGGCCTCGCAATAATTTGAAATAACGACGAATCACTCAAGGACACTCCGAATCGCGATATTTACCGTTTCCGCTTGCTGTATATCGAAAGAAGCGAAGGATTCACATCCCAGGCCTTGCAATCGTTCAAAATATCGATAAATCAGAGTAGGACACTCCGAATCGCGATATTTACCGTTTCCGCTCGCTGTATATCGGAAGAAGATAAGGATTCACATCCCAAGCCTCGCAATAATTCGAAATAACGACGAATCACTCAAGGTCACTCCGAATCGCGATATTTACCGTTTCCGCTCGCTGTATATCGAAAGAAGATAAGGATTCACATCTCAAGCCTCGCAATCGTTCAAAATATCGGTATATCAGAGTAGGAGACTCGGGAACGCGATATTTACATTTACCACTCGCTGTATATCGAAAGAAGCGAAGGATTCACTTCCCAAGCATTGCAATAATTCGAAATAACGACAAATCACTCAAGGACACTCCGAATCGCGATATTTACCGTTTCCGCTCGCTGTATATCGAAAGAAGCGAAGGATTCACATGACAAGCCTCGCAATCCTTCAAAATATCGATAAATCAGAGTAGGAGACTCCGAATGGCGATATTTACCGTTTCCGCTCGCTGTATATCGAAAGAAGATAAGGATTCACATCTCAAGCCTCGCAATCGTTCAAAATATCGGTATATCAGAGTAGGAGACTCGGGAACGCGATATTTACATTTACCACTCGCTGTATATCGAAAGAAGCGAAGGATTCACATCCCAAGCCTCGCAACCGTTCGAAATAACGAGAAATCACTCAAGGTCACTCGGAATCACGATATTGACCTTTTCCATAAGGAATGTATTGAAAGAAGCTAAGGATTCGTTTCCCTAGCCTCGCAATCGTTCAAAATATCGATAAATCAGAGTAGGAGACTTGGGATCGCGATATTTACATTTACCACTCGCTGTATATCGAAAGAAGCGAAGGATTCACTTCCCAAACATTGCAATAATTCGAAATAACGACAAATCACTCAAGGACACTCCGAATCGCGATATTTACCGTTTCCGCTCGCTGTATATCGAAAGAAGATAAGGATTCACATCTCAAGCCTCGCAATCGTTCAAAATATCGGTATATCAGAGTAGGAGACTCGGGAACGCGATATTTACATTTACCACTCGCTGTATATCGAAAGAAGCTGATAATTCATTTTCCGAGCCTCGAAACCGTTCGAAATAACGAGAAATCACTCAAGGTCACTCGGAATCACGATATTGACCTTTTCCATAAGGAGTGTATTGAAAGAAGCTAACGATTCGTTTCCCTAGCCTCGCAATCGTTCAAAATATCGATAAATCAGAGTAGGAGACTCGGGATCGCGATATTTACATTTACCACTCGCTGTATATCGAAAGAAGCGAAGGATTCACTTCACAAGCCTCACAATAATTTTAAATAACGGCAAATCACTCAAGGACACTCCCAATCGCGATATTTACCTTTTCCGCTCGCTGTATATCGAAAGAAGAAAAGGATTCACATCTCAAGCCTCGCAATAATTCGAAATAACGGGAAATCAATCAAGGACACTCGGAATCACGATATTGACCTTTTCCACACGCAGTGTATTGAAAGAAGCTAAGGATTCGTTTCCCAAGAATCGCAATCGTTCAAAATATCGATAAATCAGAGTATCAGAGTCGGAAACGCGATATTTACCTTTTCCGCTCGCTGTATATCGAAAGAAGCGAAGGATTCCCTTCCCAAGCCTCGCAATAATTCGAAATAACGACGAATCACTCAAGGTCACTCCGAATCGCGATATTTACCGTTTCCGCTCGCTGTATATCGAAAGAAGATAAGGATTCACATCTCAAGCCTCGCAATCGTTCAAAATATCGGTATATCAGAGTAGGAGACTCGGGAACGCGATATTTACATTTACCACTCGCTGTATATCGAAAGAGGCGAAGGATTCACTTCCCAAGCATCACAATAATTCGAAATAACGACAAATCACTCAAGGACACTCCGAATCGCGATATTGACCTTTTCCATAAGGAGTGTATTGAAAGAAGCTAAGGATTCGTTTCCCTAGCCTCGCAATCGTTCAAAATATCGATAAATCAGAGTAGGAGACTTGGGATCGCGATATTTACATTTACCACTCGCTGTATATCGAAAGAAGCGAAGGATTCACTTCCCAAGCATTGCAATAATTCGAAATAACGACAAATCACTCAAGGACACTCCGAATCGCGATATTTACCGTTTCCGCTCGCTGTATATCGAAAGAAGATAAGGATTCACATCTCAGGCCTCGCAATCGTTCAAAATATCGGTATATCAGAGTAGGAGACTCGGGAACGCGATATTTACATTTACCACTCGCTGTATATCGAAAGAAGCGAAGGATTCACATCCCAAGCCTCGCAACCGTTCGAAATAACGAGAAATCAATCAAGGTCACTCGGAATCACGATATTGACCTTTTCCATAAGGAGTGTATTGAAAGAAGCTAAGGATTCGTTTCCCTTGCCTCGCAATCGTTCAAAATATCGATAAATCAGAGTAGGAGACTTGGGATCGCGATATTTACATTTACCACTCGCTGTATATCGAAAGAAGCGAAGGATTCACTTCCCAAGCATTGCAATAATTCGAAATAACGACAAATCACTCAAGGACACTCCGAATCGCGATATTTACCGTTTCCGCTCGCTGTATATCGAAAGAAGATAAGGATTCACATCTCAAGCCTCGCAATCGTTCAAAATATCGGTATATCAGAGTAGGAGACTCGGGAACGCGATATTTACATTTACCACTCGCTGTATATCGAAAGAAGCGAAGGATTCACATCCCAAGCCTCGCAACCGTTCGAAATAACGAGAAATCAATCAAGGTCACTCGGAATCACGATATTGACCTTTTCCATAAGGAGTGTATTGAAAGAAGCTAAGGATTCGTTTCCCTAGCCTCGCAATCGTTCAAAATATCGATAAATCAGAGTAGGAGACTCGGGATCGCGATATTTACATTTACCACTCGCTGTATATCGAAAGAAGCGAAGGATTCCCTTCCCAAGCCTCGCAATAATTCGAAATAACGACGAATCACTCAAGGTCACTCCGAATCGCGATATTTACCGTTTCCGCTCGCTGTATATCGAAAGAAGATAAGGATTCACATCTCAAGCCACGCAATCGTTCAAAATATCGGTATATCAGAGTAGGAGACTCGGGAACGCGATATTTACATTTACCACTCGCTGTATATCGAAAGAAGCGAAGGATTCACATCCCAAGCCTCGCAACCGTTCGAAATAACGAGAAATCACTCAAGGTCACTCGGAATCACGATATTGACCTTTTCCATAAGGAGTGTATTGAAAGAAGCTAAGGATTCGTTTCCCTAGCCTCGCAATCGTTCAAAATATCGATAAATCAGAGTAGGAGACTCGGGATCGCGATATTTACATTTACCACTCGCTGTAAATCGAAAGAAGCGAAGGATTCCCTTCCCAAGCCTCGCAATAATTCGAAATAACGACGAATCACTCAAGGTCACTCCGAATCGCGATATTTACCGTTTCCGCTCGCTGTATATCGAAAGAAGATAAGGATTCACATCTCAAGCCTCGCAATCGTTCAAAATATCGGTATATCAGAGTAGGAGACTCGGGAACGCGATATTTACATTTACCACTAGCTGTATATCGAAAGAGGCGAAGGATTCACTTCCCAGGCCTCGCAATAATTTGAAATAACGACAAATCACTCAAGGACACTCCGACTCGCGATATTTACCGTTTCTGCTCGCTGTATATCGAAAGAAGCGAAGGATTCACATCACAAGCCTCGCAACCGTTCGAAATATCGAGAAATCACTCAAGGTCACTCGGAATCACGATATTAACCTTTTCCATAAGGAGTGTATTGAAAGAAGCTAAGGATTCACATCACAAGCCTCGCAATCGTTCCAAATATCGATAAATCAGAGTAGGAGACTCCGAATCGCGATATTTACCGTTTCCGCTCGCTGTATATCGAAAGAAGCAGATAATTCATTTTCCGAGCCTCGCAACCGTTCGAAATAACGACAAATCACTCAAGGACACTCCGAATCGCGATATTTACCGGTTCCGCTCGCTGTATATCGAAAGAAGCGAAGGATTCACATGACAAGCCTCGCAATCCTTCAAAATATCGATAAATCAGAGTAGGAGACTCCGAATGGCGATATTTACCGTTTCCGCTCGCTGTATATCGAAAGAAGATAAGGATTCACATCTCAAGCCTCGCAATCGTTCAAAATATCGGTATATCAGAGTAGGAGACTCGGGAACGCGATATTTACATTTACCACTCGCTGTATATCGAAAGAAGCGAAGGATTCACATCCCAAGCCTCGCAACCGTTCGAAATAACGAGAAATCACTCAAGGTCACTCGGAATCACGATATTGACCTTTTCCATAAGGAGTGTATTGAAAGAAGCTAAGGATTCGTTTCCCTAGCCTCGCAATCGTTCAAAATATCGATAAATCAGAGTAGGAGACTTGGGATCGCGATATTTACATTTACCACTCGCTGTATATCGAAAGAAGCGAAGGATTCACTTCCCAAGCATTGCAATAATTCGAAATAACGACAAATCACTCAAGGACACTCCGAATCGCGATATTTACCGTTTCCGCTCGCTGTATATCGAAAGAAGATAAGGATTCACATCTCAAGCCTCGCAATCGTTCAAAATATCGGTATATCAGAGTAGGAGACTCGGGAACGCGATATTTACATTTACCACTCGCTGTATATCGAAAGAAGCGAAGGATTCACATGACAAGCCTCGCAATCCTTCAAAATATCGATAAATCAGAGTAGGAGACTCCGAATGGCGATATTTACCGTTTCCGCTCGCTGTATATCGAAAGAAGATAAGGATTCACATCTCAAGCCTCGCAATCGTTCAAAATATCGGTATATCAGAGTAGGAGACTCGGGAACGCGATATTTACATTTACCACTCGCTGTATATCGAAAGAAGCGAAGGATTCACTTCCCAAGCATTGCAATAATTCGAAATAACGACAAATCACTCAAGGACACTCCGAATCGCGATATTTACCGTTTCCGCTCGCTGTATATCGAAAGAAGATAAGGATTCACATCTCAAGCCTCGCAATCGTTCAAAATATCGGTATATCAGAGTAGGAGACTCGGGAACGCGATATTTACATTTACCACTCGCTGTATATCGAAAGAGGCGAAGGATTCACTTCCCAAGCATCACAATAATTCGAAATAACGACAAATCACTCAAGGACACTCCGACTCGCGATATTTACCGTTTCCGCTCGCTGTATATCGAAAGAAGATAAGGATTCACATCTCAAGCCTCGCAATCGTTCAAAATATCGGTATATCAGAGTAGGAGACTCGGGAACGCGATATTTACATTTACCACTCCCTGTATATCGAAAGAAGCGAAGGATTCACTTCCCAAGCATTGCAATAATTCGAAATAACGACAAATCACTCAAGGACACTCCGAATCGCGATATTTACCGTTTCGGCACTCGGAATCGCGATATTTACATTTACCACTCGCTGTATATCGAAAGAGGCGAAGGATTCACTTCCCAAGCATCACAATAATTCGAAATAACGACAAATCACTCAAGGACACTCCGACTCGCGATATTTACCGTTTCTGCTCGCTGTATATCGAAAGAAGCGAAGGATTCACATCACAAGCCTCGCAATCCTTCAAAATATCGATAAATCAGAGTAGGAGACTCCGAATCGCGATATTTACCGTTTCCGCTCGCTGTATATCGCAAGAAGCTAATAATTCATTTTCCGAGAATCGCAACCGTTCGAAATAACGACAAATCACTCAAGGACACTCCGAATCGCGATATTTACCGTTTCCGCTTGCTGTATATCGAAAGAAGCGAAGGATTCACATCCCAGGCCTCGCAATCGTTCAAAATATCGATAAATCAGAGTAGGACACTCCGAATCGCGATATTTACCGTTTCCGCTCGCTGTATATCGGAAGAAGATAAGGATTCACATCCCAAATCTCGCAACCGTTCGAAATAACGAGAAATCACTCAAGGTCACTCGGAATCACGATATTGACCTTTTCCATAAGGAGTGTATTGAAAGAAGCTAAGGATTCGTTTCCCTAGCCTCGCAATCGTTCAAAATATCGATAAATCAGAGTAGGAGACTTGGGATCGCGATATTTACATTTACCACTCGCTGTATATCGAAAGAAGCGAAGGATTCACATCCCAAGCCTCGCAACCGTTCGAAATAACGAGAAATCACTCAAGGTCACTCGGAATCACGATATTGACCTTTTCCATAAGGAGTGTATTGAAAGAAGCTAAGGATTCGTTTCCCTAGCCTAGCAATCGTTCAAAATATCGATAAAACAGAGTAGGAGACTCGGGATCGCGATATTTACATTTACCACTCGCTGTATATCGAAAGAAGCGAAGGATTCACTTCACAAGCCTCACACTAATTCGAAATAACGACAAATCACTCAAGGACACTCCCAATCGCGATATTTACCTTTTCCGCTCGCTGTATATCGATAGAAGAAAAGGATTCACATCGCAAGCCTCGCAATAATTCGAAATAACGAGAAATCACTCAAGGTCACTCGGAATCACGATATTGACCTTTTCCATAAGGAGTGTATTGAAAGAAGCTAAGGATTCGTTTCCCTAGAGTCGCAATCGTTCAAAATATCGATAAAACAGAGTAGGAGACTCGGGATCGCGATATTTACATTTACCACTCCCTGTATATCGAAAGAAGCGAAGGATTCACTTCCCAAGCATCACAATAATTCGAAATAACGACAAATCACTCAAGGACACTCCGAATCGCGATATTTACCGTTTCCGCTTGCTGTATATCGAAAGAAGCGAAGGATTCACATCCCAGGCCTCGCAATCGTTCAAAATATCGATAAATCAGAGTAGGACACTCCGAATCGCGATATTTACCGTTTCCGCTCGCTGTATATCGGAAGAAGATAAGGATTCACATCCCAAATCTCGCAATCGTTTAAAATATCGATAAATCACAATAGGAGACTCAGGATCGCGATATTTACATTTACCACTCGCTGTATATCGAAAGAAGCGAGGGATTCACATCCCAAGCCTCGCAACCGTTCGAACTAACGAGAAATCACTCAAGGTCACTCGGAATCACGATATTGAACTTTTCCATAAGGAGTGTATTGAAAGAAGCTAAGGATTCGTTTCCCTAGCCTCGCAATCGTTCAAAATATCGATAAATCAGAGTAGGAGACTCGGGATCGCGATATTTACATTTACCACTCGCTGTATATCGAAAGAAGCGAAGGATTCACTTCCCAAGCATTGCAATAATTCGAAATAACGACAAATCACACAAGGACACTCCGACTCGCGATATTTACCGTTTCTGCTCGCTGTATATCGAAAGAAGCGAAGGATTCACATCACAAGCCTCGCAATCCTTCAAAATATCGATAAATCAGAGTAGGAGACTCCGAATGGCGATATTTACCGTTTCCGCTCGCTGTATATCGAAAGAAGCGAAGGATTCACATCACAAGCCTCGCAATCCTTCAAATTATCGATAAATCAGAGTAGGAGAATCCGAATGGCGATATTTACCGTTTCCGCTCGCTGTATATCGAAAGAAGATAAGGATTCACATCTCAAGCCTCGCAATCGTTCAAAATATCGGTATATCAGAGTAGGAGACTCGGGAACGCGATATTTACATTTACCACTCGCTGTATATCGAAAGAAGCGAAGGATTCACATCCCAAGCCTCGCAACCGTTCGAAATAACGAGAAATCACTCAAGGACACTCCGAATCGCGATATTTACCGTTTCCGCTCGCTGTATATCGAAAGAAGCGAAGGATTCACATCACAAGCCTCGCAATCGTTCAAAATATCGATAAATCACAGTACGAGACTCGGGATCGCGATATTTACATTTACCACTCGCTGTATATCGAAAGAAGCTGATAATTCATTTTCCGAGCCTCGCAACAGTTCGACATAAATACAAATCACTCAAGGACACTCCGAATCGCGATATTTACCTTTTCCGCTCGCTGAATATCGAAAGAAGCGACGGACTCATATCTCAAGCCTCGCAATCGTTCAAAATATCAATAAATCAGAGTAGGAGACTCGGAATCGCGATATTTACATTTACCACTCGCTGTATATCGAAAGAAGCGAAGGATTCACTTCACAAGCCTCACAATAATTCGAAATAACGACAAATCACTCAAGGACACTCCCAATCGCGATATTTACATTTTCCGCTCGCTGTATATCGAAAGAAGATAAGGATTCACATCTCAAGCCTCGCAATCGTTCAAAATATCGGTATATCAGAGTAGGAGACTCGGGAACGCGATATTTACATTTACCACTCGCTGTATATCGAAAGACGCGAAGGATTCACTTCCCAAGCATCACAATAATTCGAAATAACGACAAATCACTCAAGGACACTCCGACTCGCGATATTTACCGTTTCTGCTCGCTGTATATCGAAAGAAGCGAAGGATTCACATCACAAGCCTCGCAACCGTTCGAAATAACGAGAAATCACTCAAGGTCAGTCGGAATCACGATATTAACCTTTTCCATAAGGAGTGTATTGAAAGAAGCTAAGGATTCACATCACAAGCCTCGCAATCGTTCAAAATATCGATAAATCACAGTACGAGACTCGGGATCGCGATATTTACATTTACCACTCGCTGTATATCGAAAGAAGCTGATAATTCATTTTCCGAGCCTCGCAACCGTTCGAAATAACGACAAATCACTCAAGGACACTCCGAATCGCGATATTTACCTTTTCCACTCGCTGAATATCGAAAGAAGCGACGGATTCATATCTCAAGCCTCGCAATCGTTTAAAATATCAATAAATCAGAGTAGGAGACTCGGAATCGCGATATTTACATTTACCACTCGCTGTATATCGAAAGAGGCGAAGGATTCACTTCCCAGGCCTCGCAATAATTTGAAATAACGACGAATCACTCAAGGACACTCCGAATCGCGATATTTACCGTTTCCGCTTGCTGTATATCGAAAGAAGCGAAGGATTCACATCCCAGGCCTTGCAATCGTTCAAAATATCGATAAATCAGAGTAGGACACTCCGAATCGCGATATTTACCGTTTCCGCTCGCTGTATATCGGAAGAAGATAAGGATTCACATCCCAAATCTCGCAATCGTTTAAAATATCGATAAATCAGAGTAGGAGACTCGGGATCGCGATATTTACATTTACCACTCGCTGTATATCGAAAGAAGCCTAGGATTCACTTCCCAAGCATCGCAATAATTCGAAATAACGACAAATCACTCAAGGACACTCCGAATCGCGATATTTAGCGTTTCTGCTCGCTGTATATCGAAAGAAGCGAAGGATTCACATGACAAGCCTCGCAATCCTTCAAAATATCGATAAATCAGAGTAGGAGACTCCGAATGGCGATATTTACCGTTTCCGCTCGCTGTATATCGAAAGAAGCGAAGGATTCACATCACAAGCCTCGCAATCCTTCAAAATATCGATAAATCAGAGTAGGAGACTCCGAATCGCGATATTTACCGTTTGCGCTCGCTGTATATCGAAAGAAGATAAGGATTCACATCTCAAGCCTCGCAATCGTTCAAAATATCGGTATATCAGAGTAGGAGACTCGGGAACGCGATATTTACATTTACCACTCGCTGTATATCGGAAGAAGCGAAGGATTCACATCCCAAGCCTCGCAACCGTTCGAAATAACGACAAATCACTCAAGGACACTCCGAATCGCGATATTGACCTTTTCCATAAGGAGTGTATTGAAAGAAGCTAAGGATTCGTTTCCCTAGCCTCGCAATCGTTCAAAATATCGATAAATCAGAGTAGGAGACTTGGGATCGCGATATTTACATTTACCACTCGCTGTATATCGAAAGAAGCGAAGGATTCACTTCCCAAGCATTGCAATAATTCGAAATAACGACAAATCACTCAAGGACACTCCGAATCGCGATATTTACCGTTTCCGCTCGCTGTATATCGAAAGAAGATAAGGATTCACATCTCAGGCCTCGCAATCGTTCAAAATATCGGTATATCAGAGTAGGAGACTCGGGAACGCGATATTTACATTTACCACTCGCTGTATATCGAAAGAAGCGAAGGATTCACATCCCAAGCCTCGCAACCGTTCGAAATAACGAGAAATCAATCAAGGTCACTCGGAATCACGATATTGACCTTTTCCATAAGGAGTGTATTGAAAGAAGCTAAGGATTCGTTTCCCTTGCCTCGCAATCGTTCAAAATATCGATAAATCAGAGTAGGAGACTTGGGATCGCGATATTTACATTTACCACTCGCTGTATATCGAAAGAAGCGAAGGATTCACTTCCCAAGCATTGCAATAATTCGAAATAACGACAAATCATTCAAGGACACTCCGAATCGCGATATTTACCGTTTCCGCTCGCTGTATATCGAAAGAAGATAAGGATTCACATCTCAAGCCTCGCAATCGTTCAAAATATCGGTATATCAGAGTAGGAGACTCGGGAACGCGATATTTACATTTACCACTCGCTGTATATCGAAAGAAGCGAAGGATTCACATCCCAAGCCTCGCAACCGTTCGAAATAACGAGAAATCAATCAAGGTCACTCGGAATCACGATATTGACCTTTTCCATAAGGAGTGTATTGAAAGAAGCTAAGGATTCGTTTCCCTAGCCTCGCAATCGTTCAAAATATCGATAAATCAGAGTAGGAGACTCGGGATCGCGATATTTACATTTACCACTCGCTGTATATCGAAAGAAGCGAAGGATTCCCTTCCCAAGCCTCGCAATAATTCGAAATAACGACGAATCACTCAAGGTCACTCCGAATCGCGATATTTACCGTTTCCGCTCGCTGTATATCGAAAGAAGATAAGGATTCACATCTCAAGCCACGCAATCGTTCAAAATATCGGTATATCAGAGTAGGAGACTCGGGAACGCGATATTTACATTTACCACTCGCTGTATATCGAAAGAAGCGAAGGATTCACATCCCAAGCCTCGCAACCGTTCGAAATAACGAGAAATCACTCAAGGTCACTCGGAATCACGATATTGACCTTTTCCATAAGGAGTGTATTGAAAGAAGCTAAGGATTCGTTTCCCTAGCCTCGCAATCGTTCAAAATATCGATAAATCAGAGTAGGAGACTCGGGATCGCGATATTTACATTTACCACTCGCTGTAAATCGAAAGAAGCGAAGGATTCCCTTCCCAAGCCTCGCAATAATTCGAAATAACGACGAATCACTCAAGGTCACTCCGAATCGCGATATTTACCGTTTCCGCTCGCTGTATATCGAAAGAAGATAAGGATTCACATCTCAAGCCTCGCAATCGTTCAAAATATCGGTATATCAGAGTAGGAGACTCGGGAACGCGATATTTACATTTACCACTAGCTGTATATCGAAAGAGGCGAAGGATTCACTTCCCAGGCCTCGCAATAATTTGAAATAACGACAAATCACTCAAGGACACTCCGACTCGCGATATTTACCGTTTCTGCTCGCTGTATATCGAAAGAAGCGAAGGATTCACATCACAAGCCTCGCAACCGTTCGAAATATCGAGAAATCACTCAAGGTCACTCGGAATCACGATATTAACCTTTTCCATAAGGAGTGTATTGAAAGAAGCTAAGGATTCACATCACAAGCCTCGCAATCGTTCCAAATATCGATAAATCAGAGTAGGAGACTCCGAATCGCGATATTTACCGTTTCCGCTCGCTGTATATCGAAAGAAGCAGATAATTCATTTTCCGAGCCTCGCAACCGTTCGAAATAACGACAAATCACTCAAGGACACTCCGAATCGCGATATTTACCGGTTCCGCTCGCTGTATATCGAAAGAAGCGAAGGATTCACATGACAAGCCTCGCAATCCTTCAAAATATCGATAAATCAGAGTAGGAGACTCCGAATGGCGATATTTACCGTTTCCGCTCGCTGTATATCGAAAGAAGATAAGGATTCACATCTCAAGCCTCGCAATCGTTCAAAATATCGGTATATCAGAGTAGGAGACTCGGGAACGCGATATTTACATTTACCACTCGCTGTATATCGAAAGAAGCGAAGGATTCACATCCCAAGCCTCGCAACCGTTCGAAATAACGAGAAATCACTCAAGGTCACTCGGAATCACGATATTGACCTTTTCCATAAGGAGTGTATTGAAAGAAGCTAAGGATTCGTTTCCCTAGCCTCGCAATCGTTCAAAATATCGATAAATCAGAGTAGGAGACTTGGGATCGCGATATTTACATTTACCACTCGCTGTATATCGAAAGAAGCGAAGGATTCACTTCCCAAGCATTGCAATAATTCGAAATAACGACAAATCACTCAAGGACACTCCGAATCGCGATATTTACCGTTTCCGCTCGCTGTATATCGAAAGAAGATAAGGATTCACATCTCAAGCCTCGCAATCGTTCAAAATATCGGTATATCAGAGTAGGAGACTCGGGAACGCGATATTTACATTTACCACTCGCTGTATATCGAAAGAAGCGAAGGATTCACATGACAAGCCTCGCAATCCTTCAAAATATCGATAAATCAGAGTAGGAGACTCCGAATGGCGATATTTACCGTTTCCGCTCGCTGTATATCGAAAGAAGATAAGGATTCACATCTCAAGCCTCGCAATCGTTCAAAATATCGGTATATCAGAGTAGGAGACTCGGGAACGCGATATTTACATTTACCACTCGCTGTATATCGAAAGAAGCGAAGGATTCACTTCCCAAGCATTGCAATAATTCGAAATAACGACAAATCACTCAAGGACACTCCGAATCGCGATATTTACCGTTTCCGCTCGCTGTATATCGAAAGAAGATAAGGATTCACATCTCAAGCCTCGCAATCGTTCAAAATATCGGTATATCAGAGTAGGAGACTCGGGAACGCGATATTTACATTTACCACTCGCTGTATATCGAAAGAGGCGAAGGATTCACTTCCCAAGCATCACAATAATTCGAAATAACGACAAATCACTCAAGGACACTCCGACTCGCGATATTTACCGTTTCCGCTCGCTGTATATCGAAAGAAGATAAGGATTCACATCTCAAGCCTCGCAATCGTTCAAAATATCGGTATATCAGAGTAGGAGACTCGGGAACGCGATATTTACATTTACCACTCCCTGTATATCGAAAGAAGCGAAGGATTCACTTCCCAAGCATTGCAATAATTCGAAATAACGACAAATCACTCAAGGACACTCCGAATCGCGATATTTACCGTTTCGGCACTCGGAATCGCGATATTTACATTTACCACTCGCTGTATATCGAAAGAGGCGAAGGATTCACTTCCCAAGCATCACAATAATTCGAAATAACGACAAATCACTCAAGGACACTCCGACTCGCGATATTTACCGTTTCTGCTCGCTGTATATCGAAAGAAGCGAAGGATTCACATCACAAGCCTCGCAATCCTTCAAAATATCGATAAATCAGAGTAGGAGACTCCGAATCGCGATATTTACCGTTTCCGCTCGCTGTATATCGCAAGAAGCTAATAATTCATTTTCCGAGAATCGCAACCGTTCGAAATAACGACAAATCACTCAAGGACACTCCGAATCGCGATATTTACCGTTTCCGCTTGCTGTATATCGAAAGAAGCGAAGGATTCACATCCCAGGCCTCGCAATCGTTCAAAATATCGATAAATCAGAGTAGGACACTCCGAATCGCGATATTTACCGTTTCCGCTCGCTGTATATCGGAAGAAGATAAGGATTCACATCCCAAATCTCGCAACCGTTCGAAATAACGAGAAATCACTCAAGGTCACTCGGAATCACGATATTGACCTTTTCCATAAGGAGTGTATTGAAAGAAGCTAAGGATTCGTTTCCCTAGCCTCGCAATCGTTCAAAATATCGATAAATCAGAGTAGGAGACTTGGGATCGCGATATTTACATTTACCACTCGCTGTATATCGAAAGAAGCGAAGGATTCACATCCCAAGCCTCGCAACCGTTCGAAATAACGAGAAATCACTCAAGGTCACTCGGAATCACGATATTGACCTTTTCCATAAGGAGTGTATTGAAAGAAGCTAAGGATTCGTTTCCCTAGCCTAGCAATCGTTCAAAATATCGATAAAACAGAGTAGGAGACTCGGGATCGCGATATTTACATTTACCACTCGCTGTATATCGAAAGAAGCGAAGGATTCACTTCACAAGCCTCACACTAATTCGAAATAACGACAAATCACTCAAGGACACTCCCAATCGCGATATTTACCTTTTCCGCTCGCTGTATATCGATAGAAGAAAAGGATTCACATCGCAAGCCTCGCAATAATTCGAAATAACGAGAAATCACTCAAGGTCACTCGGAATCACGATATTGACCTTTTCCATAAGGAGTGTATTGAAAGAAGCTAAGGATTCGTTTCCCTAGAGTCGCAATCGTTCAAAATATCGATAAAACAGAGTAGGAGACTCGGGATCGCGATATTTACATTTACCACTCCCTGTATATCGAAAGAAGCGAAGGATTCACTTCCCAAGCATCACAATAATTCGAAATAACGACAAATCACTCAAGGACACTCCGAATCGCGATATTTACCGTTTCCGCTTGCTGTATATCGAAAGAAGCGAAGGATTCACATCCCAGGCCTCGCAATCGTTCAAAATATCGATAAATCAGAGTAGGACACTCCGAATCGCGATATTTACCGTTTCCGCTCGCTGTATATCGGAAGAAGATAAGGATTCACATCCCAAATCTCGCAATCGTTTAAAATATCGATAAATCACAATAGGAGACTCAGGATCGCGATATTTACATTTACCACTCGCTGTATATCGAAAGAAGCGAGGGATTCACATCCCAAGCCTCGCAACCGTTCGAACTAACGAGAAATCACTCAAGGTCACTCGGAATCACGATATTGAACTTTTCCATAAGGAGTGTATTGAAAGAAGCTAAGGATTCGTTTCCCTAGCCTCGCAATCGTTCAAAATATCGATAAATCAGAGTAGGAGACTCGGGATCGCGATATTTACATTTACCACTCGCTGTATATCGAAAGAAGCGAAGGATTCACTTCCCAAGCATTGCAATAATTCGAAATAACGACAAATCACACAAGGACACTCCGACTCGCGATATTTACCGTTTCTGCTCGCTGTATATCGAAAGAAGCGAAGGATTCACATCACAAGCCTCGCAATCCTTCAAAATATCGATAAATCAGAGTAGGAGACTCCGAATGGCGATATTTACCGTTTCCGCTCGCTGTATATCGAAAGAAGCGAAGGATTCACATCACAAGCCTCGCAATCCTTCAAATTATCGATAAATCAGAGTAGGAGAATCCGAATGGCGATATTTACCGTTTCCGCTCGCTGTATATCGAAAGAAGATAAGGATTCACATCTCAAGCCTCGCAATCGTTCAAAATATCGGTATATCAGAGTAGGAGACTCGGGAACGCGATATTTACATTTACCACTCGCTGTATATCGAAAGAAGCGAAGGATTCACATCCCAAGCCTCGCAACCGTTCGAAATAACGAGAAATCACTCAAGGACACTCCGAATCGCGATATTTACCGTTTCCGCTCGCTGTATATCGAAAGAAGCGAAGGATTCACATCACAAGCCTCGCAATCGTTCAAAATATCGATAAATCACAGTACGAGACTCGGGATCGCGATATTTACATTTACCACTCGCTGTATATCGAAAGAAGCTGATAATTCATTTTCCGAGCCTCGCAACAGTTCGACATAAATACAAATCACTCAAGGACACTCCGAATCGCGATATTTACCTTTTCCGCTCGCTGAATATCGAAAGAAGCGACGGACTCATATCTCAAGCCTCGCAATCGTTCAAAATATCAATAAATCAGAGTAGGAGACTCGGAATCGCGATATTTACATTTACCACTCGCTGTATATCGAAAGAAGCGAAGGATTCACTTCACAAGCCTCACAATAATTCGAAATAACGACAAATCACTCAAGGACACTCCCAATCGCGATATTTACATTTTCCGCTCGCTGTATATCGAAAGAAGATAAGGATTCACATCTCAAGCCTCGCAATCGTTCAAAATATCGGTATATCAGAGTAGGAGACTCGGGAACGCGATATTTACATTTACCACTCGCTGTATATCGAAAGACGCGAAGGATTCACTTCCCAAGCATCACAATAATTCGAAATAACGACAAATCACTCAAGGACACTCCGACTCGCGATATTTACCGTTTCTGCTCGCTGTATATCGAAAGAAGCGAAGGATTCACATCACAAGCCTCGCAACCGTTCGAAATAACGAGAAATCACTCAAGGTCAGTCGGAATCACGATATTAACCTTTTCCATAAGGAGTGTATTGAAAGAAGCTAAGGATTCACATCACAAGCCTCGCAATCGTTCAAAATATCGATAAATCACAGTACGAGACTCGGGATCGCGATATTTACATTTACCACTCGCTGTATATCGAAAGAAGCTGATAATTCATTTTCCGAGCCTCGCAACCGTTCGAAATAACGACAAATCACTCAAGGACACTCCGAATCGCGATATTTACCTTTTCCGCTCGCTGAATATCGAAAGAAGCGACGGATTCATATCTCAAGCCTCGCAATCGTTTAAAATATCAATAAATCAGAGTAGGAGACTCGGAATCGCGATATTTACATTTACCACTCGCTGTATATCGAAAGAGGCGAAGGATTCACTTCCCAGGCCTCGCAATAATTTGAAATAACGACGAATCACTCAAGGACACTCCGAATCGCGATATTTACCGTTTCCGCTTGCTGTATATCGAAAGAAGCGAAGGATTCACATCCCAGGCCTTGCAATCGTTCAAAATATCGATAAATCAGAGTAGGACACTCCGAATCGCGATATTTACCGTTTCCGCTCGCTGTATATCGGAAGAAGATAAGGATTCACATCCCAAATCTCGCAATCGTTTAAAATATCGATAAATCAGAGTAGGAGACTCGGGATCGCGATATTTACATTTACCACTCGCTGTATATCGAAAGAAGCCTAGGATTCACTTCCCAAGCATCGCAATAATTCGAAATAACGACAAATCACTCAAGGACACTCCGAATCGCGATATTTAGCGTTTCTGCTCGCTGTATATCGAAAGAAGCGAAGGATTCACATGACAAGCCTCGCAATCCTTCAAAATATCGATAAATCAGAGTAGGAGACTCCGAATGGCGATATTTACCGTTTCCGCTCGCTGTATATCGAAAGAAGATAAGGATTCACATCTCAAGCCTCGCAATCGTTCAAAATATCGGTATATCAGAGTAGGAGACTCGGGAACGCGATATTTACATTTACCACTCGCTGTATATCGAAAGAAGCGAAGGATTCACATCCCAAGCCTCGCAACCGTTCGAAATAACGAGAAATCACTCAAGGTCACTCGGAATCACGATATTGACCTTTTCCATAAGGAATGTATTGAAAGAAGCTAAGGATTCGTTTCCCTAGCCTCGCAATCGTTCAAAATATCGATAAATCAGAGTAGGAGACTTGGGATCGCGATATTTACATTTACCACTCGCTGTATATCGAAAGAAGCGAAGGATTCACTTCCCAAGCATTGCAATAATTCGAAATAACGACAAATCACTCAAGGACACTCCGAATCGCGATATTTACCGTTTCCGCTCGCTGTATATCGAAAGAAGATAAGGATTCACATCTCAAGCCTCGCAATCGTTCAAAATATCGGTATATCAGAGTAGGAGACTCGGGAACGCGATATTTACATTTACCACTCGCTGTATATCGAAAGACGCGAAGGATTCACTTCCCAAGCATCACAATAATTCGAAATAACGACAAATCACTCAAGGACACTCCGACTCGCGATATTTACCGTTTCTGCTCGCTGTATATCGAAAGAAGCGAAGGATTCACATCACAAGCCTCGCAACCGTTCGAAATAACGAGAAATCACTCAAGGTCAGTCGGAATCACGATATTAACCTTTTCCATAAGGAGTGTATTGAAAGAAGCTAAGGATTCACATCACAAGCCTCGCAATCGTTCAAAATATCGATAAATCACAGTACGAGACTCGGGATCGCGATATTTACATTTACCACTCGCTGTATATCGAAAGAAGCTGATAATTCATTTTCCGAGCCTCGCAACCGTTCGAAATAACGACAAATCACTCAAGGACACTCCGAATCGCGATATTTACCTTTTCCGCTCGCTGAATATCGAAAGAAGCGACGGATTCATATCTCAAGCCTCGCAATCGTTTAAAATATCAATAAATCAGAGTAGGAGACTCGGAATCGCGATATTTACATTTACCACTCGCTGTATATCGAAAGAGGCGAAGGATTCACTTCCCAGGCCTCGCAATAATTTGAAATAACGACGAATCACTCAAGGACACTCCGAATCGCGATATTTACCGTTTCCGCTTGCTGTATATCGAAAGAAGCGAAGGATTCACATCCCAGGCCTTGCAATCGTTCAAAATATCGATAAATCAGAGTAGGACACTCCGAATCGCGATATTTACCGTTTCCGCTCGCTGTATATCGGAAGAAGATAAGGATTCACATCCCAAATCTCGCAATCGTTTAAAATATCGATAAATCAGAGTAGGAGACTCGGGATCGCGATATTTACATTTACCACTCGCTGTATATCGAAAGAAGCCTAGGATTCACTTCCCAAGCATCGCAATAATTCGAAATAACGACAAATCACTCAAGGACACTCCGAATCGCGATATTTAGCGTTTCTGCTCGCTGTATATCGAAAGAAGCGAAGGATTCACATGACAAGCCTCGCAATCCTTCAAAATATCGATAAATCAGAGTAGGAGACTCCGAATGGCGATATTTACCGTTTCCGCTCGCTGTATATCGAAAGAAGATAAGGATTCACATCTCAAGCCTCGCAATCGTTCAAAATATCGGTATATCAGAGTAGGAGACTCGGGAACGCGATATTTACATTTACCACTCGCTGTATATCGAAAGAAGCGAAGGATTCACATCCCAAGCCTCGCAACCGTTCGAAATAACGAGAAATCACTCAAGGTCACTCGGAATCACGATATTGACCTTTTCCATAAGGAATGTATTGAAAGAAGCTAAGGATTCGTTTCCCTAGCCTCGCAATCGTTCAAAATATCGATAAATCAGAGTAGGAGACTTGGGATCGCGATATTTACATTTACCACTCGCTGTATATCGAAAGAAGCGAAGGATTCACTTCCCAAGCATTGCAATAATTCGAAATAACGACAAATCACTCAAGGACACTCCGAATCGCGATATTTACCGTTTCCGCTCGCTGTATATCGAAAGAAGATAAGGATTCACATCTCAAGCCTCGCAATCGTTCAAAATATCGGTATATCAGAGTAGGAGACTCGGGAACGCGATATTTACATTTACCACTGGCTGTATATCGAAAGAAGCTGATAATTCATTTTCCGAGCCTCGAAACCGTTCGAAATAACGACAAATCACTCAAGGACACTCCGAATCGCGATATTTACCTTTTCCGCTCGCTGAATACCGAAAGAAGCGACGGATTCATATCTCAAGCCTCGCAATCGTTCAAAATATCAATAAGTCAGAGTAGGAGACTCGGAATCGCGATATTTACATTTACCACTAGCTGTATATCGAAAGAGGCGAAGGATTCACTTCCCAGGCCTCGCAATAATTTGAAATAACGACGAATCACTCAAGGACACTCCGAATCGCGATATTTACCGTTTCCGCTTGCTGTATATCGAAAGAAGCGAAGGATTCACATCCCAGGCCTTGCAATCGTTCAAAATATCGATAAATCAGAGTAGGACACTCCGAATCGCGATATTTACCGTTTCCGCTCGCTGTATATCGGAAGAAGATAAGGATTCACATCCCAAATCTCGCAATCGTTTAAAATATCGATAAATCAGAGTAGGAGACTCGGGATCGCGATATTTACATTTACCACTCGCTGTATATCGAAAGAAGCCTAGGATTCACTTCCCAATCATCGCAATAATTCGAAATAACGACAAATCACTCAAGGACACTCCGAATCGCGATATTTACCGTTTCCGCTCGCTGCATATCGAAAGAAGCGAAGGATTCACATCACAAGCCTCGCAATCCTTCAAAATATCGATAAATCAGAGTAGGAGACTCCGAATGGCGATATTTACCGTTTCCGCTCGCTGTATATCGAAAGAAGATAAGGATTCACATCTCAAGCCTCGCAATCGATCAAAATATCGGTATATCAGAGTAGGAGACTCGGGAACGCGATATTTACATTTACCACTCGCTGTATATCGAAAGAAGCGAAGGATTCACATCCCAAGCCTCGCAACCGTTCGAAATAACGAGAAATCACTCAAGGTCACTCGGAATCACGATATTGACCTTTTCCATAAGGAGTGTATTGAAAGAAGCTAAGGATTCGTTTCCCTAGCCTCGCAATCGTTCAAAATATCAATAAGTCAGAGTAGGAGACTCGGAATCGCGATATTTACATTTACCACTCGCTGTAAATCGAAAGAGGCGAAGGATTCACTTCCCAGGCCTCGCAATAATTTGAAATAACGACGAATCACTCAAGGACACTCCGAATCGCGATATTTACCATTTCCGCTTGCTGTATATCGAAAGAAGCGAAGGATTCACATCCCATACCTTGCAATCGTTCAAAATATCGATAAATCAGAGTAGGACACTCCGAATCGCGATATTTACCGTTTCCGCTCGCTGTATATCGGAAGAAGATAAGGATTCACATCCCAAATCTCGCAATCGTTTAAAATATCGATAAATCAGAGTAGGAGACTCGGGATCGCGATATTTACATTTACCACTCGCTGTATATCGAAAGAAGCCTAGGATTCACTTCCCAATCATCGCAATAATTCGAAATAACGACAAATCACTCAAGGACACTCCGAATCGCGATATTTACCGTTTCCGCTCGCTGCATATCGAAAGAAGCGAAGGATTCACATCACAAGCCTCGCAATCCTTCAAAATATCGATAAATCAGAGTAGGAGACTCCGAATGGCGATATTTACCGTTTCCGCTCGCTGTATATCGAAAGAAGATAAGGATTCACATCTCAAGCCTCGCAATCGATCAAAATATCGGTATATCAGAGTAGGAGACTCGGGAACGCGATATTTACATTTACCACTCGCTGTATATCGAAAGAAGCGAAGGATTCACATCCCAAGCCTCGCAACCGTTCGAAATAACGAGAAATCACTCAAGGTCACTCGGAATCACGATATTGACCTTTTCCATAAGGAGTGTATTGAAAGAAGCTAACGATTCGTTTCCCTAGCCTCGCAATCGTTCAAAATATCGATAAATCAGAGTAGGAGACTCGGGATCGCGATATTTACATTTACCACTCGCTGTATATCGAAAGAGGCGAAGGATTCACTTCCCAAGCATCACAATAATTCGAAATAACGACAAATCACTCAAGGACACTCCGAATCGCGATATTGACCTTTTCCATAAGGAGTGTATTGAAAGAAGCTAAGGATTCGTTTCCCAAGAATCGCAATCGTTCAAAATATCGATAAATCAGAGTATCAGAGTCGGAAACGCGATATTTACCTTTTCCGCTCGCTGTATATCGAAAGAAGCGAAGGATTCCCTTCCCAAGCCTCGCAATAATTCGAAATAACGACGAATCACTCAAGGTCACTCCGAATCGCGATATTTACCGTTTCCGCTCGCTGTATATCGAAAGAAGATAAGGATTCACATCTCAAGCCTCGCAATCGTTCAAAATATCGGTATATCAGAGTAGGAGACTCGGGAACGCGATATTTACATTTACCACTCGCTGTATATCGAAAGAGGCGAAGGATTCACTTCCCAAGCATCACAATAATTCGAAATAACGACAAATCACTCAAGGACACTCCGAATCGCGATATTGACCTTTTCCATAAGGAGTGTATTGAAAGAAGCTAAGGATTCGTTTCCCTAGCCTCGCAATCGTTCAAAATATCGATAAATCAGAGTAGGAGACTTGGGATCGCGATATTTACATTTACCACTCGCTGTATATCGAAAGAAGCGAAGGATTCACTTCCCAAGCATTGCAATAATTCGAAATAACGACAAATCACTCAAGGACACTCCGAATCGCGATATTTACCGTTTCCGCTCGCTGTATATCGAAAGAAGATAAGGATTCACATCTCAGGCCTCGCAATCGTTCAAAATATCGGTATATCAGAGTAGGAGACTCGGGAACGCGATATTTACATTTACCACTCGCTGTATATCGAAAGAAGCGAAGGATTCACATCCCAAGCCTCGCAACCGTTCGAAATAACGAGAAATCACTCAAGGTCACTCGGAATCACGATATTGACCTTTTCCATAAGGAGTGTATTGAAAGAAGCTAAGGATTCGTTTCCCTTGCCTCGCAATCGTTCAAAATATCGATAAATCAGAGTAGGAGACTTGGGATCGCGATATTTACATTTACCACTCGCTGTATATCGAAAGAAGCGAAGGATTCACTTCCCAAGCATTGCAATAATTCGAAATAACGACAAATCACTCAAGGACACTCCGAATCGCGATATTTACCGTTTCCGCTCGCTGTATATCGAAAGAAGATAAGGATTCACATCTCAAGCCTCGCAATCGTTCAAAATATCGGTATATCAGAGTAGGAGACTCGGGAACGCGATATTTACATTTACCACTCGCTGTATATCGAAAGAAGCGAAGGATTCACATCCCAAGCCTCGCAACCGTTCGAAATAACGAGAAATCAATCAAGGTCACTCGGAATCACGATATTGACCTTTTCCATAAGGAGTGTATTGAAAGAAGCTAAGGATTCGTTTCCCTAGCCTCGCAATCGTTCAAAATATCGATAAATCAGAGTAGGAGACTCGGGATCGCGATATTTACATTTACCACTCGCTGTATATCGAAAGAAGCGAAGGATTCCCTTCCCAAGCCTCGCAATAATTCGAAATAACGACGAATCACTCAAGGTCACTCCGAATCGCGATATTTACCGTTTCCGCTCGCTGTATATCGAAAGAAGATAAGGATTCACATCTCAAGCCACGCAATCGTTCAAAATATCGGTATATCAGAGTAGGAGACTCGGGAACGCGATATTTACATTTACCACTCGCTGTATATCGAAAGAAGCGAAGGATTCACATCCCAAGCCTCGCAACCGTTCGAAATAACGAGAAATCACTCAAGGTCACTCGGAATCACGATATTGAACTTTTCCATAAGGAGTGTATTGAAAGAAGCTAAGGATTCGTTTCCCTAGCCTCGCAATCGTTCAAAATATCGATAAATCAGAGTAGGAGACTCGGGATCGCGATATTTACATTTACCACTCGCTGTAAATCGAAAGAAGCGAAGGATTCCCTTCCCAAGCCTCGCAATAATTCGAAATAACGACGAATCACTCAAGGTCACTCCGAATCGCGATATTTACCGTTTCCGCTCGCTGTATATCGAAAGAAGATAAGGATTCACATCTCAAGCCTCGCAATCGTTCAAAATATCGGTATATCAGAGTAGGAGACTCGGGAACGCGATATTTACATTTACCACTAGCTGTATATCGAAAGAGGCGAAGGATTCACTTCCCAGGCCTCGCAATAATTTGAAATAACGACAAATCACTCAAGGACACTCCGACTCGCGATATTTACCGTTTCTGCTCGCTGTATATCGAAAGAAGCGAAGGATTCACATCACAAGCCTCGCAACCGTTCGAAATATCGAGAAATCACTCAAGGTCACTCGGAATCACGATATTAACCTTTTCCATAAGGAGTGTATTGAAAGAAGCTAAGGATTCACATCACAAGCCTCGCAATCGTTCCAAATATCGATAAATCAGAGTAGGAGACTCCGAATCGCGATATTTACCGTTTCCGCTCGCTGTATATCGATAGAAGCAGATAATTCATTTTCCGAGCCTCGCAACCGTTCGAAATAACGACAAATCACTCAAGGACACTCCGAATCGCGATATTTACCGGTTCCGCTCGCTGTATATCGAAAGAAGCGAAGGATTCACATGACAAGCCTCGCAATCCTTCAAAATATCGATAAATCAGAGTAGGAGACTCCGAATGGCGATATTTACCGTTTCCGCTCGCTGTATATCGAAAGAAGATAAGGATTCACATCTCAAGCCTCGCAATCGTTCAAAATATCGGTATATCAGAGTAGGAGACTCGGGAACGCGATATTTACATTTACCACTCGCTGTATATCGAAAGAAGCGAAGGATTCACATCCCAAGCCTCGCAACCGTTCGAAATAACGAGAAATCACTCAAGGTCACTCGGAATCACGATATTGACCTTTTCCATAAGGAGTGTATTGAAAGAAGCTAAGGATTCGTTTCCCTAGCCTCGCAATCGTTCAAAATATCGATAAATCAGAGTAGGAGACTTGGGATCGCGATATTTACATTTACCACTCGCTGTATATCGAAAGAAGCGAAGGATTCACTTCCCAAGCATTGCAATAATTCGAAATAACGACAAATCACTCAAGGACACTCCGAATCGCGATATTTACCGTTTCCGCTCGCTGTATATCGAAAGAAGATAAGGATTCACATCTCAAGCCTCGCAATCGTTCAAAATATCGGTATATCAGAGTAGGAGACTCGGGAACGCGATATTTACATTTACCACTCGCTGTATATCGAAAGAGGCGAAGGATTCACTTCCCAAGCATCACAATAATTCGAAATAACGACAAATCACTCAAGGACACTCCGACTCGCGATATTTACCGTTTCTGCTCGCTGTATATCGAAAGAAGCGAAGGATTCACATCACAAGCCTCGCAACCGTTCGAAATAACGAGAAATCACTCAAGGTCACGCGGAATCACGATATTAACCTTTTCCATAAGGAGTGTTTTGAAAGAAGCTAAGGATTCACATCACAAGCCTCGCAATCGTTCAAAATATCGATAAATCACAGTACGAGACTCGGGATCGCGATATTTACATTTACCACTCGCTGTATATCGAAAGAAGCTGATAATTCATTTTCCGAGCCTCGAAACCGGTCGAAATAACGACAAATCACTCAAGGACACTCCGAATCGCGATATTTACCTTTTCCGCTCGCTGAATATCGAAAGAAGCGACGGATTCATATCTCAAGCCTCGCAATCGTTCAAAATATCAATAAGTCAGAGTAGGAGACTCGGAATCGCGATATTTACATTTACCACTCGCTGTATATCGAAAGAGGCGAAGGATTCACTTCCCAGGCCTCGCAATAATTTGAAATAACGACGAATCACTCAAGGACACTCCGAATCGCGATATTTACCGTTTCCGCTTGCTGTATATCGAAAGAAGCGAAGGATTCACATCCCAGGCCTTGCAATCGTTCAAAATATCGATAAATCAGAGTAGGACACTCCGAATCGCGATATTTACCGTTTCCGCTCGCTGTATATCGGAAGAAGATAAGGATTCACATCCCAAATCTCGCAATCGTTTAAAATATCGATAAATCAGAGTAGGAGACTCGGGATCGCGATATTTACATTTACCATTCGCTGTATATCGAAAGAAGCCTAGGATTCACTTCCCAATCATCGCAATAATTCGAAATAACGACAAATCACTCAAGGACACTCCGAATCGCGATATTTACCGTTTCCGCTCGCTGCATATCGAAAGAAGCGAAGGATTCACATCTCAAGCCTCGCAATCGATCAAATTATCGGTATATCAGAGTAGGAGACTCGGGAACGCGATATTTACATTTACCACTCGCTGTATATCGAAAGAAGCGAAGGATTCACATCCCAAGCCTCGCAACCGTTCGAAATAACGAGAAATCACTCAAGGTCACTCGGAATCACGATATTGACCTTTTCCATAAGGAGTGTATTGAAAGAAGCTAAGGATTCGTTTCCCTAGCCTCGCAATCGTTCAAAATATCGATAAATCAGAGTAGGAGACTCGGGATCGCGATATTTACATTTACCACTCGCTGTAAATCGAAAGAAGCGAAGGATTCCCTTCCCAAGCCTCGCAATAATTCGAAATAACGACGAATCACTCAAGGTCACTCCGAATCGCGATATTTACCGTTTCCGCTCGCTGTATATCGAAAGAAGATAAGGATTCACATCTCAAGCCTCGCAATCGTTCAAAATATCGGTATATCAGAGTAGGAGACTCGGGAACGCGATATTTACATTTACCACTCGCTGTATATCGAAAGAGGCGAAGGATTCACTTCCCAAGCATCACAATAATTCGAAATAACGACAAATCACTCAAGGACACTCCGACTCGCGATATTTACCGTTTCTGCTCGCTGTATATCGAAAGAAGCGAAGGATTCACATCACAAGCCTCGCAACCGTTCGAAATATCGAGAAATCACTCAAGGTCACTCGGAATCACGATATTAACCTTTTTCTATAAGGAGTGTATTGAAAGAAGCTAAGGATTCACATCACAAGCCTCGCAATCGTTCCAAATATCGATAAATCAGAGTAGGAGACTCCGAATCGCGATATTTACCGTTTCCGCTCGCTGTATATCGAAAGATGCAGATAATTCATTTTCCGAGCCTCGCAACCGTTCGAAATAACGACAAATCACTCAAGGACACTCCGAATCGCGATATTTACCGTTTCCGCTCGCTGTATATCGAAAGAAGCGAAGGATTCACATGACAAGCCTCGCAATCCTTCAAAATATCGATAAATCAGAGTAGGAGACTCCGAATGGCGATATTTACCGTTTCCGCTCGCTGTATATCGAAAGAAGATAAGGATTCACATCTCAAGCCTCGCAATCGTTCAAAATATCGGTATATCAGAGTAGGAGACTCGGGAACGCGATATTTACATTTACCACTCGCTGTATATCGAAAGAAGCGAAGGATTCACATCCCAAGCCTCGCAACCGTTCGAAATAACGAGAAATCACTCAAGGTCACTCGGAATCACGATATTGACCTTTTCCATAAGGAGTGTATTGAAAGAAGCTAAGGATTCGTTTCCCTAGCCTCGCAATCGTTCAAAATATCGATAAATCAGAGTAGGAGACTTGGGATCGCGATATTTACATTTACCACTCGCTGTATATCGAAAGAAGCGAAGGATTCACTTCCCAAGCATTGCAATAATTCGAAATGACGACAAATCACTCAAGGACACTCCGAATCGCGATATTCACCGTTTCTGCTCGCTGTATATCGAAAGAAGCGAAGGATTCACATCCCAAGTCTCGCAATAATTCGAAATAACGACAAATCACTCAAGGACACTCCGACTCGCGATATTTACCGTTTCTGCTCGCTGTATATCGAAAGAAGCGAAGGATTCACATCACAAGCCTCGCAATAATTCGAAATAACGACAAATCACTCAAGGACACTCCGACTCGCGATATTTACCGTTTCCGCTCGCTGTATATCGAAAGAAGATAAGGATTCACATCTCAAGCCTCGCAATCGTTCAAAATATCGGTATATCAGAGTAGGAGACTCGGGAACGCGATATTTACATTTACCACTCGCTGTATATCGAAAGAGGCGAAGGATTCGCATCCCAAGCCTCGCAATAATTCGAAATAACGACAAATCACTCAAGGACACTCCGAATCGCGATATTCACCGTTTCTGCTCGCTGTATATCGAAAGAAGCGAAGGATTCACATCCCAAGTCTCGCAATAATTCGAAATAACGACAAATCACTCAAGGACACTCCGACTCGCGATATTTACCGTTTCTGCTCGCTGTATATCGAAAGAAGCGAAGGATTCACATCACAAGCCTCGCAACCGTTCGAAATAACGAGAAATCACTCAAGGTCACGCGGAATCACGATATTAACCTTTTCCATAAGGAGTGTTTTGAAAGAAGCTAAGGATTCACATCACAAGCCTCGCAATCGTTCAAAATATCGATAAATCACAGTACGAGACTCGGGATCGCGATATTTACATTTACCACTCGCTGTATATCGAAAGAAGCTGATAATTCATTTTCCGAGCCTCGAAACCGTTCGAAATAACGACAAATCACTCAAGGACACTCCGAATCGCGATATTTACCTTTTCCGCTCGCTGAATATCGAAAGAAGCGACGGATTCATATCTCAAGCCTCGCAATCGTTCAAAATATCAATAAGTCAGAGTAGGAGACTCGGAATCGCGATATTTACATTTACCACTCGCTGTATATCGAAAGAGGCGAAGGATTCACTTCCCAGGCCTCGCAATAATTTGAAATAACGACGAATCACTCAAGGACACTCCGAATCGCGATATTTACCGTTTCCGCTTGCTGTATATCGAAAGAAGCGAAGGATTCACATCCCAGGCCTTGCAATCGTTCAAAATATCGATAAATCAGAGTAGGACACTCCGAATCGCGATATTTACCGTTTCCGCTCGCTGTATATCGGAAGAAGATAAGGATTCACATCCCAAATCTCGCAATCGTTTAAAATATCGATAAATCAGAGTAGGAGACTCGGGATCGCGATATTTACATTTACCACTCGCTGTATATCGAAAGAAGCCTAGGATTCACTTCCCAATCATCGCAATAATTTGAAATAACGACGAATCACTCAAGGACACTCCGAATCGCGATATTTACCGTTTCCGCTTGCTGTATATCGAAAGAAGCGAAGGATTCACATCCCAGGCCTTGCAATCGTTCAAAATATCGATAAATCAGAGTAGGACACTCCGAATCGCGATATTTACCGTTTCCGCTCGCTGTATATCGGAAGAAGATAAGGATTCACATCCCAAATCTCGCAATCGTTTAAAATATCGATAAATCAGAGTAGGAGACTCGGGATCGCGATATTTACATTTACCACTCGCTGTATATCGAAAGAAGCCTAGGATTCACTTCCCAATCATCGCAATAATTCGAAATAACGACAAATCACTCAAGGACACTCCGAATCGCGATATTTACCGTTTCCGCTCGCTGCATATCGAAAGAAGCGAAGGATTCACATCTCAAGCCTCGCAATCGATCAAAATATCGGTATATCAGAGTAGGAGACTCGGGAACGCGATATTTACATTTACCACTCGCTGTATATCGAAAGAAGCGAAGGATTCACATCCCAAGCCTCGCAACCGTTCGAAATAACGAGAAATCACTCAAGGTCACTCGGAATCACGATATTGACCTTTTCCATAAGGAGTGTATTGAAAGAAGCTAAGGATTCGTTTCCCTAGCCTCGCAATCGTTCAAAATATCGATAAATCAGAGTAGGAGACTCGGGATCGCGATATTTACATTTACCACTCGCTGTATATCGAAGGAAGCGAAGGATTCACTTCACAAGCCTCACAATAATTTTAAATAACGACAAATCACTCAAGGACACTCCCAATCGCGATATTTACCTTTTCCGCTCGCTGTATATCGAAAGAAGAAAAGGATTCACATCTCAAGCCTCGCAATAATTCGAAATAACGGGAAATCAATCAAGGACACTCGGAATCACGATATTGACCTTTTCCACACGCAGTGTATTGAAAGAAGCTAAGGATTCGTTTCCCAAGAATCGCAATCGTTCAAAATATCGATAAATCAGAGTATCAGAGTCGGAAACGCGATATTTACCTTTTCCGCTCGCTGTATATCGAAAGAAGCGAAGGATTCCCTTCCCAAGCCTCGCAATAATTCGAAATAACGACGAATCACTCAAGGTCACTCCGAATCGCGATATTTACCGTTTCCGCTCGCTGTATATCGAAAGAAGATAAGGATTCACATCTCAAGCCTCGCAATCGTTCAAAATATCGGTATATCAGAGTAGGAGACTCGGGAACGCGATATTTACATTTACCACTCGCTGTATATCGAAGGAAGCGAAGGATTCACTTCACAAGCCTCACAATAATTTTAAATAACGACAAATCACTCAAGGACACTCCCAATCGCGATATTTACCTTTTCCGCTCGCTGTATATCGAAAGAAGAAAAGGATTCACATCTCAAGCCTCGCAATAATTCGAAATAACGGGAAATCAATCAAGGACACTCGGAATCACGATATTGACCTTTTCCACACGCAGTGTATTGAAAGAAGCTAAGGATTCGTTTCCCAAGAATCGCAATCGTTCAAAATATCGGTATATCAGAGTAGGAGACTCGGGAACGCGATATTTACATTTACCACTCGCTGTATATCGAAAGAGGCGAAGGATTCACTTCCCAAGCATCACAATAATTCGAAATAACGACAAATCACTCAAGGACACTCCGAATCGCGATATTGACCTTTTCCATAAGGAGTGTATTGAAAGAAGCTAAGGATTCGTTTCCCTAGCCTCGCAATCGTTCAAAATATCGATAAATCAGAGTAGGAGACTCGGGATCGCGATATTTACATTTACCACTCGCTGTATATCGAAAGAAGCGAAGGATTCACTTCCCAAGCATTGCAATAATTCGAAATAACGACAAATCACTCAAGGACACTCCGAATCGCGATATTTACCGTTTACGCTCGCTGTATATCGAAAGAAGATAAGGATTCACATCTCAAGCCTCGCAATCGTTCAAAATATCGATAAATCACAGTACGAGACTCGGGATCGCGATATTTACATTTACCACTCGCTGTATATCGAAAGAAGCTGATAATTCATTTTCCGAGCCTCGAAACCGTTCGAAATAACGACAAATCACTCAAGGACACTCCGAATCGCGATATTTACCTTTTCCGCTCGCTGAATATCGAAAGAAGCGACGGATTCATATCTCAAGCCTCGCAATCGTTCAAAATATCAATAAGTCAGAGTAGGAGACTCGGAATCGCGATATTTACATTTACCACTCGCTGTATATCGAAAGAGGCGAAGGATTCACTTCCCAGGCCTCGCAATAATTTGAAATAACGACGAATCACTCAAGGACACTCCGAATCGCGATATTTACCGTTTCCGCTTGCTGTATATCGAAAGAAGCGAAGGATTCACATCCCAGGCCTTGCAATCGTTCAAAATATCGATAAATCAGAGTAGGACACTCCGAATCGCGATATTTACCGTTTCCGCTCGCTGTATATCGGAAGAAGATAAGGATTCACATCCCAAATCTCGCAATCGTTTAAAATATCGATAAATCAGAGTAGGAGACTCGGGATCGCGATATTTACATTTACCACTCGCTGTATATCGAAAGAAGCCTAGGATTCACTTCCCAATCATCGCAATAATTCGAAATAACGACAAATCACTCAAGGACACTCCGAATCGCGATATTTACCGTTTCCGCTCGCTGCATATCGAAAGATGCGAAGGATTCACATCACAAGCCTCGCAATCCTTCAAAATATCGATAAATCAGAGTAGGAGACTCCGAATGGCGATATTTACCGTTTCCGCTCGCTGTATATCGAAAGAAGATAAGGATTCACATCTCAAGCCTCGCAATCGATCAAAATATCGGTATATCAGAGTAGGAGACTCGGGAACGCGATATTTACATTTACCACTCGCTGTATATCGAAAGAAGCGAAGGATTCACATCCCAAGCCTCGCAACCGTTCGAAATAACGAGAAATCACTCAAGGTCACTCGGAATCACGATATTGACCTTTTCCATAAGGAGTGTATTGAAAGAAGCTAAGGATTCGTTTCCCTAGCCTCGCAATCGTTCAAAATATCGATAAATCAGAGTAGGAGACTCGGGATCGCGATATTTACATTTACCACTCGCTGTATATCGAAGGAAGCGAAGGATTCACTTCACAAGCCTCACAATAATTTTAAATAACGACAAATCACTCAAGGACACTCCCAATCGCGATATTTACCTTTTCCGCTCGCTGTATATCGAAAGAAGAAAAGGATTCACATCTCAAGCCTCGCAATAATTCGAAATAACGGGAAATCAATCAAGGACACTCGGAATCACGATATTGAGCTTTTCCACACGCAGTGTATTGAAAGAAGCTAAGGATTCGTTTCCCAAGAATCGCAATCGTTCAAAATATCGGTATATCAGAGTAGGAGACTCGGGAACGCGATATTTACATTTACCACTCGCTGTATATCGAAAGAGGCGAAGGATTCACTTCCCAAGCATCACAATAATTCGAAATAACGACAAATCACTCAAGGACACTCCGAATCGCGATATTGACCTTTTCCATAAGGAGTGTATTGAAAGAAGCTAAGGATTCGTTTCCCTAGCCTCGCAATCGTTCAAAATATCGATAAATCAGAGTAGGAGACTCGGGATCGCGATATTTACATTTACCACTCGCTGTATATCGAAAGAAGCGAAGGATTCACTTCCCAAGCATTGCAATAATTCGAAATAACGACAAATCACTCAAGGACACTCCGAATCGCGATATTTACCGTTTACGCTCGCTGTATATCGAAAGAAGATAAGGATTCACATCTCAAGCCTCGCAATCATTCAAAATATCGGTATATCAGAGTAGGAGACTCGGGAACGCGATATTTACATTTACCACTCGCTGTATATCGAAAGAGGCGAAGGATTCACTTCTCAAGCATCAGAATAATTCGAAATAACGACAAATCACTCAAGGACACTCCGACTCGCGATATTTACCGTTTCTGCTCGCTGTATATCGAAAGAAGCGAAGGATTCACATCACAAGCCTCGCAACCGTTCGAAATATCGAGAAATCACTCAAGGTCACTCGGAATCACGATATTAACCTTTTCCATAAGGAGTGTATTGAAAGAAGCTAAGGATTCACATCACAAGCCTCGCAATCGTTCCAAATATCGATAAATCAGAGTAGGAGACTCCGAATCGCGATATTTACCGTTTCCGCTCGCTGTATATCGAAAGAAGCAGATAATTCATTTTCCGAGCCTCGCAACCGTTCGAAATAACGACAAATCACTCAAGGACACTCCGAATCGCGATATTTACCGTTTCCGCTCGCTGTATATCGAAAGAAGCGAAGGATTCACATGACAAGCCTCGCAATCCTTCAAAATATCGATAAATCAGAGTAGGAGACTCCGAATGGCGATATTTACCGTTTCCGCTCGCTGTATATCGAAAGAAGATAAGGATTCACATCTCAAGCCTCGCAATCGTTCAAAATATCGGTATATCAGAGTAGGAGACTCGGGAACGCGATATTTACATTTACCACTCGCTGTATATCGAAAGAAGCGAAGGATTCACATCCCAAGCCTCGCAACCGTTCGAAATAACGAGAAATCACTCAAGGTCACTCGGAATCACGATATTGACCTTTTCCATAAGGAGTGTATTGAAAGAAGCTAAGGATTCGTTTCCCTAGCCTCGCAATCGTTCAAAATATCGATAAATCAGAGTAGGAGACTTGGGATCGCGATATTTACATTTACCACTCGCTGTATATCGAAAGAAGCGAAGGATTCACTTCCCAAGCATTGCAATAATTCGAAATAACGACAAATCACTCAAGGACACTCCGAATCGCGATATTTACCGTTTCCGCTCGCTGTATATCGAAAGAAGATAAGGATTCACATCTCAAGCCTCGCAATCGTTCAAAATATCGGTATATCAGAGTAGGAGACTCGGGAACGCGATATTTACATTTACCACTCGCTGTATATCGAAAGAGGCGAAGGATTCACTTCCCAAGCATCACAATAATTCGAAATAACGACAAATCACTCAAGGACACTCCGACTCGCGATATTTACCGTTTCTGCTCGCTGTATATCGAAAGAAGCGAAGGATTCACATCACAAGCCTCGCAACCGTTCGAAATAACGAGAAATCACTCAAGGTCACGCGGAATCACGATATTAACCTTTTCCATAAGGAGTGTTTTGAAAGAAGCTAAGGATTCACATCACAAGCCTCGCAATCGTTCAAAATATCGATAAATCACAGTACGAGACTCGGGATCGCGATATTTACATTTACCACTCGCTGTATATCGAAAGAAGCTGATAATTCATTTTCCGAGCCTCGAAACCGTTCGAAATAACGACAAATCACTCAAGGACACTCCGAATCGCGATATTTACCTTTTCCGCTCGCTGAATATCGAAAGAAGCGACGGATTCATATCTCAAGCCTCGCAATCGTTCAAAATATCAATAAGTCAGAGTAGGAGACTCGGAATCGCGATATTTACATTTACCACTCGCTGTATATCGAATGAGGCGAAGGATTCACTTCCCAGGCCTCGCAATAATTTTAAATAACGACGAATCACTCAAGGACACTCCGAATCGCGATATTTACCGTTTCCGCTTGCTGTATATCGAAAGAAGCGAAGGATTCACATCCCAGGCCTTGCAATCGTTCAAAATATCGATAAATCAGAGTAGGACACTCCGAATCGCGATATTTACCGTTTCCGCTCGCTGTATATCGGAAGAAGATAAGGATTCACATCCCAAATCTCGCAATCGTTTAAAATATCGATAAATCAGAGTAGGAGACTCGGGATCGCGATATTTACATTTACCACTCGCTGTATATCGAAAGAAGCCTAGGATTCACTTCCCAATCATCGCAATAATTCGAAATAACGACAAATCACTCAAGGACACTCCGAATCGCGATATTTACCGTTTCCGCTCGCTGCATATCGAAAGAAGCGAAGGATTCACATCACAAGCCTCGCAATCCTTCAAAATATCGATAAATCAGAGTAGGAGACTCCGAATGGCGATATTTACCGTTTCCGCTCGCTGTATATCGAAAGAAGATAAGGATTCACATCTCAAGCCTCGCAATCGATCAAAATATCGGTATATCAGAGTAGGAGACTCGGGAACGCGATATTTACATTTACCACTCGCTGTATATCGAAAGAAGCGAAGGATTCACATCCCAAGCCTCGCAACCGTTCGAAATAACGAGAAATCACTCAAGGTCACTCGGAATCACGATATTGACCTTTTCCATAAGGAGTGTATTGAAAGAAGCTAAGGATTCGTTTCCCTAGCCTCGCAATCGTTCAAAATATCGATAAATCAGAGTAGGAGACTCGGGATCGCGATATTTACATTTACCACTCGCTGTATATCGAAGGAAGCGAAGGATTCACTTCACAAGCCTCACAATAATTTTAAATAACGACAAATCACTCAAGGACACTCCCAATCGCGATATTTACCTTTTCCGCTCGCTGTATATCGAAAGAAGAAAAGGATTCACATCTCAAGCCTCGCAATAATTCGAAATAACGGGAAATCAATCAAGGACACTCGGAATCACGATATTGACCTTTTCCACACGCAGTATATTGAAAGAAGCTAAGGATTCGTTTCCCAAGAATCGCAATCGTTCAAAATATCGATAAATCAGAGTATCAGAGTCGGAAACGCGATATTTACCTTTTCCGCTCGCTGTATATCGAAAGAAGCGAAGGATTCCCTTCCCAAGCCTCGCAATAATTCGAAATAACGACGAATCACTCAAGGTCACTCCGAATCGCGATATTTACCGTTTTCGCTCGCTGTATATCGAAAGAAGATAAGGATTCACATCTCAAGCCTCGCAATCGTTCAAAATATCGGTATATCAGAGTAGGAGACTCGGGAACGCGATATTTACATTTACCACTCGCTGTATATCGAAAGAGGCGAAGGATTCACTTCCCAAGCATCACAATAATTCGAAATAACGACAAATCACTCAAGGACACTCCGAATCGCGATATTGACCTTTTCCATAAGGAGTGTATTGAAAGAAGCTAAGGATTCGTTTCCCTAGCCTCGCAATCGTTCAAAATATCGATAAATCAGAGTAGGAGACTTGGGATCGCGATATTTACATTTACCACTCGCTGTATATCGAAAGAAGCGAAGGATTCACTTCCCAAGCATTGCAATAATTCGAAATAACGACAAATCACTCAAGGACACTCCGAATCGCGATATTTACCGTTTCCGCTCGCTGTATATCGAAAGAAGATAAGGATTCACATCTCAAGCCTCGCAATCGTTCAAAATATCGGTATATCAGAGTAGGAGACTCGGGAACGCGATATTTACATTTACCACTCGCTGTATATCGAAAGAAGCGAAGGATTCACATCCCAAGCCTCGCAACCGTTCGAAATAACGAGAAATCACTCAAGGTCACTCGGAATCACGATATTGACCTTTTCCATAAAGAGTGTATTGAAAGAAGCTAAGGATTCGTTTCCCTAGCCTCGCAATCGTTCAAAATATCGATAAATCAGAGTAGGAGACTCGGGATCGCGATATTTACATTTACCACTCGCTGTATATCGAAAGAAGCGAAGGATTCCCTTCCCAAGCCTCGCAATAATTCGAAATAACGACGAATCACTCAAGGTCACTCCGAATCGCGATATTTACCGTTTCCGCTCGCTGTATATCGAAAGAAGATAAGGATTCACATCTCAAGCCTCGCAATCGTTCAAAATATCGGTATATCAGAGTAGGAGACTCGGGAACGCGATATTTACATTTACCACTCGCTGTATATCGAAAGAAGCGAAGGATTCACATCCCAAGCCTCGCAACCGTTCGAAATAACGAGAAATCACTCAAGGTCACTCGGAATCACGATATTGACCTTTTCCATAAGGAGTGTATTGAAAGAAGCTAAGGATTCGTTTCCCTTGCCTCGCAATCGTTCAAAATATCGATAAATCAGAGTAGGAGACTTGGGATCGCGATATTTACATTTACCACTCGCTGTATATCGAAAGAAGCGAAGGATTCACTTCCCAAGCATTGCAATAATTCGAAATAACGACAAATCACTCAAGGACACTCCGAATCGCGATATTTACCGTTTCCGCTCGCTGTATATCGAAAGAAGATAAGGATTCACATCTCAAGCCTCGCAATCGTTCAAAATATCGGTATATCAGAGTAGGAGACTCGGGAACGCGATATTTACATTTACCACTCGCTGTATATCGAAAGAAGCGAAGGATTCACATCCCAAGCCTCGCAACCGTTCGAAATAACGAGAAATCACTCAAGGTCACTCGGAATCACGATATTGACCTTTTCCATAAGGAGTGTATTGAAAGAAGCTAAGGATTCGTTTCCCTAGCCTCGCAATCGTTCAAAATATCGATAAATCAGAGTAGGAGACTCGGGATCGCGATATTTACATTTACCACTCGCTGTATATCGAAAGAGGCGAAGGATTCACTTCCCAAGCATCACAATAATTCGAAATAACGACAAATCACTCAAGGACACTCCGAATCGCGATATTGACCTTTTCCATAAGGAGTGTATTGAAAGAAGCTAAGGATTCGTTTCCCTAGCCTCGCAATCGTTCAAAATATCGATAAATCAGAGTAGGAGACTCGGGATCGCGATATTTACATTTACCACTCGCTGTATATCGAAAGAAGCGAAGGATTCACTTCCCAAGCATTGCAATAATTCGAAATAACGACAAATCACTCAAGGACACTCCGAATCGCGATATTTACCGTTTACGCTCGCTGTATATCGAAAGAAGATAAGGATTCACATCTCAAGCCTCGCAATCGTTCAAAATATCGGTATATCAGAGTAGGAGACTCGGGAACGCGATATTTACATTTACCACTCGCTGTATATCGAAAGAGGCGAAGGATTCACTTCCCAAGCATCAGAATAATTCGAAATAACGACAAATCACTCAAGGACACTCCGACTCGCGATATTTACCGTTTCTGCTCGCTGTATATCGAAAGAAGCGAAGGATTCACATCACAAGCCTCGCAACCGTTCGAAATATCGAGAAATCACTCAAGGTCACTCGGAATCACGATATTAACCTTTTCCATAAGGAGTGTATTGAAAGAAGCTAAGGATTCACATCACAAGCCTCGCAATCGTTCAAAATATCGATAAATCACAGTACGAGACTCGGGATCGCGATATTTACATTTACCACTCGCTGTATATCGAAAGAAGCTGATAATTCATTTTCCGAGCCTCGAAAACGTTCGAAATAACGACAAATCACTCAAGGACACTCCGAATCGCGATATTTACCTTTTCCGCTCGCTGAATATCGAAAGAAGCGACGGATTCATATCTCAAGCCTCGCAATCGTTCAAAATATCAATAAGTCAGAGTAGGAGACTCGGAATCGCGATATTTACATTTACCACTCGCTGTATATCGAATGAGGCGAAGGATTCACTTCCCAGGCCTCGCAATAATTTTAAATAACGACGAATCACTCAAGGACACTCCGAATCGCGATATTTACCGTTTCCGCTTGCTGTATATCGAAAGAAGCGAAGGATTCACATCCCAGGCCTTGCAATCGTTCAAAATATCGATAAATCAGAGTAGGACACTCCGAATCGCGATATTTACCGTTTCCGCTCGCTGTATATCGGAAGAAGATAAGGATTCACATCCCAAATCTCGCAATCGTTTAAAATATCGATAAATCAGAGTAGGAGACTCGGGATCGCGATATTTACATTTACCACTCGCTGTATATCGAAAGAAGCCTAGGATTCACTTCCCAATCATCGCAATAATTCGAAATAACGACAAATCACTCAAGGACACTCCGAATCGCGATATTTACCGTTTCCGCTCGCTGCATATCGAAAGAAGCGAAGGATTCACATCACAAGCCTCGCAATCCTTCAAAATATCGATAAATCAGAGTAGGAGACTCCGAATGGCGATATTTACCGTTTCCGCTCGCTGTATATCGAAAGAAGATAAGGATTCACATCTCAAGCCTCGCAATCGATCAAAATATCGGTATATCAGAGTAGGAGACTCGGGAACGCGATATTTACATTTACCACTCGCTGTATATCGAAAGAAGCGAAGGATTCACATCCCAAGCCTCGCAACCGTTCGAAATAACGAGAAATCACTCAAGGTCACTCGGAATCACGATATTGACCTTTTCCATAAGGAGTGTATTGAAAGAAGCTAAGGATTCGTTTCCCTAGCCTCGCAATCGTTCAAAATATCGATAAATCAGAGTAGGAGACTCGGGATCGCGATATTTACATTTACCACTCGCTGTATATCGAAGGAAGCGAAGGATTCACTTCACAAGCCTCACAATAATTTTAAATAACGACAAATCACTCAAGGACACTCCCAATCGCGATATTTACCTTTTCCGCTCGCTGTATATCGAAAGAAGAAAAGGATTCACATCTCAAGCCTCGCAATAATTCGAAATAACGGGAAATCAATCAAGGACACTCGGAATCACGATATTGACCTTTTCCACACGCAGTGTATTGAAAGAAGCTAAGGATTCGTTTCCCAAGAATCGCAATCGTTCAAAATATCGATAAATCAGAGTATCAGAGTCGGAAACGCGATATTTACCTTTTCCGCTCGCTGTATATCGAAAGAAGCGAAGGATTCCCTTCCCAAGCCTCGCAATAATTCGAAATAACGACGAATCACTCAAGGTCACTCCGAATCGCGATATTTACCGTTTTCGCTCGCTGTATATCGAAAGAAGATAAGGATTCACATCTCAAGCCTCGCAATCGTTCAAAATATCGGTATATCAGAGTAGGAGACTCGGGAACGCGATATTTACATTTACCACTCGCTGTATATCGAAAGAGGCGAAGGATTCACTTCCCAAGCATCACAATAATTCGAAATAACGACAAATCACTCAAGGACACTCCGAATCGCGATATTGACCTTTTCCATAAGGAGTGTATTGAAAGAAGCTAAGGATTCGTTTCCCTAGCCTCGCAATCGTTCAAAATATCGATAAATCAGAGTAGGAGACTTGGGATCGCGATATTTACATTTACCACTCGCTGTATATCGAAAGAAGCGAAGGATTCACTTCCCAAGCATTGCAATAATTCGAAATAACGACAAATCACTCAAGGACACTCCGAATCGCGATATTTACCGTTTCCGCTCGCTGTATATCGAAAGAAGATAAGGATTCACATCTCAAGCCTCGCAATCGTTCAAAATATCGGTATATCAGAGTAGGAGACTCGGGAACGCGATATTTACATTTACCACTCGCTGTATATCGAAAGAAGCGAAGGATTCACATCCCAAGCCTCGCAACCGTTCGAAATAACGAGAAATCACTCAAGGTCACTCGGAATCACGATATTGACCTTTTCCATAAGGAGTGTATTGAAAGAAGCTAAGGATTCGTTTCCCTAGCCTCGCAATCGTTCAAAATATCGATAAATCAGAGTAGGAGACTCGGGATCGCGATATTTACATTTACCACTTTCTGTATATCGAAAGAAGCGAAGGATTCCCTTCCCAAGCCTCGCAATAATTCGAAATAACGACGAATCACTCAAGGTCACTCCGAATCGCGATATTTACCGTTTCCGCTCGCTGTATATCGAAAGAAGATAAGGATTCACATCTCAAGCCTCGCAATCGTTCAAAATATCGGTATATCAGAGTAGGAGACTCGGGAACGCGATATTTACATTTACCACTCGCTGTATATCGAAAGAAGCGAAGGATTCACATCCCAAGCCTCGCAACCGTTCGAAATAACGAGAAATCACTCAAGGTCACTCGGAATCACGATATTGACCTTTTCCATAAGGAGTGTATTGAAAGAAGCTAAGGATTCGTTTCCCTAGCCTCGCAATCGTTCAAAATATCGATAAATCAGAGTAGGAGACTCGGGATCGCGATATTTACATTTACCACTCGCTGTATATCGAAAGAAGCGAAGGATTCCCTTCCCAAGCCTCGCAATAATTCGAAATAACGACGAATCACTCAAGGTCACTCCGAATCGCGATATTTACCGTTTCCGCTCGCTGTATATCGAAAGAAGATAAGGATTCACATCTCAAGCCTCGCAATCGTTCAAAATATCGGTATATCAGAGTAGGAGACTCGGGAACGCGATATTTACATTTACCACTCGCTGTATATCGAAAGAGGCGACGGATTCACTTCCCAAGCATCACAATAATTCGAAATAACGACAAATCACTCAAGGACACTCCGACTCGCGATATTTACCGTTTCCGCTCGCTGCATATCGAAAGAAGCGAAGGATTCACATCACAAGCCTCGCAATCCTTCAAAATATCGATAAATCAGAGTAGGACACTCCGAATCGCGATATTTACCGTTTCCGCTCGCTGTATATCGGAAGAAGATAAGGATTCACATCCCAAATCTCGCAATCGTTTAAAATATCGATAAATCAGAGTAGGAGACTCGGGATCGCGATATTTACATTTACCACTCGCTGTATATCGAAAGAAGCCTAGGATTCACTTCCCAATCATCGCAATAATTCGAAATAACGACAAATCACTCAAGGACACTCCGAATCGCGATATTTACCGTTTCCGCTCGCTGCATATCGAAAGAAGCGAAGGATTCACATCTCAAGCCTCGCAATCGATCAAAATATCGGTATATCAGAGTAGGAGACTCGGGAACGCGATATTTACATTTACCACTCGCTGTATATCGAAAGAAGCGAAGGATTCACATCCCAAGCCTCGCAACCGTTCGAAATAACGAGAAATCACTCAAGGTCACTCGGAATCACGATATTGACCTTTTCCATAAGGAGTGTATTGAAAGAAGCTAAGGATTCGTTTCCCTAGCCTCGCAATCGTTCAAAATATCGATAAATCAGAGTAGGAGACTCGGGATCGCGATATTTACATTTACCACTCGCTGTAAATCGAAAGAAGCGAAGGATTCCCTTCCCAAGCCTCGCAATAATTCGAAATAACGACGAATCACTCAAGGTCACTCCGAATCGCGATATTTACCGTTTCCGCTCGCTGTATATCGAAAGAAGATAAGGATTCACATCTCAAGCCTCGCAATCGTTCAAAATATCGGTATATCAGAGTAGGAGACTCGAGAACGCGATATTTACATTTACCACTCGCTGTATATCGAAAGAGGCGAAGGATTCACTTCCCAAGCATCACAATAATTCGAAATAACGACAAATCACTCAAGGACACTCCGACTCGCGATATTTACCGTTTCTGCTCGCTGTATATCGAAAGAAGCGAAGGATTCACATCACAAGCCTCGCAATCGTTCAAAATATCGGTATATCAGAGTAGGAGACTCGGGAACGCGATATTTACATTTACCACTCGCTGTATATCGAAAGAAGCGAAGGATTCACATCCCAAGCCTCGCAACCGTTCGAAATAACGAGAAATCACTCAAGGTCACTCGGAATCACGATATTGACCTTTTCCATAAGGAGTGTATTGAAAGAAGCTAAGGATTCGTTTCCCTAGCCTCGCAATCGTTCAAAATATCGATAAATCAGAGTAGGAGACTCGGGATCGCGATATTTACATTTACCACTTTCTGTATATCGAAAGAAGCGAAGGATTCCCTTCCCAAGCCTCGCAATAATTCGAAATAACGACGAATCACTCAAGGTCACTCCGAATCGCGATATTTACCGTTTCCGCTCGCTGTATATCGAAAGAAGATAAGGATTCACATCTCAAGCCTTTCAATCGTTCAAAATATCGGTATATCAGAGTAGGAGACTCGGGAACGCGATATTTACATTTACCACTCGCTGTATATCGAAAGAAGCGAAGGATTCACATCCCAAGCCTCGCAACCGTTCGAAATAACGAGAAATCACTCAAGGTCACTCGGAATCACGATATTGACCTTTTCCATAAGGAGTGTATTGAAAGAAGCTAAGGATTCGTTTCCCTAGCCTCGCAATCGTTCAAAATATCGATAAATCAGAGTAGGAGACTCGGGATCGCGATATTTACATTTACCACTCGCTGTATATCGAAAGAAGCGAAGGATTCCCTTCCCAAGCCTCGCAATAATTCGAAATAACGACGAATCACTCAAGGTCACTCCGAATCGCGATATTTACCGTTTCCGCTCGCTGTATATCGAAAGAAGATAAGGATTCACATCTCAAGCCTCGCAATCGTTCAAAATATCGGTATATCAGAGTAGGAGACTCGGGAACGCGATATTTACATTTACCACTCGCTGTATATCGAAAGAGGCGACGGATTCACTTCCCAAGCATCACAATAATTCGAAATAACGACAAATCACTCAAGGACACTCCGACTCGCGATATTTACCGTTTCCGCTCGCTGCATATCGAAAGAAGCGAAGGATTCACATCACAAGCCTCGCAATCCTTCAAAATATCGATAAATCAGAGTAGGAGACTCCGAATGGCGATATTTACCGTTTCCGCTCGCTGTATATCGAAAGAAGCGAAGGATTCACATCCCATACCTTGCAATCGTTCAAAATATCGATAAATCAGAGTAGGACACTCCGAATCGCGATATTTACCGTTTCCGCTCGCTGTATATCGGAAGAAGATAAGGATTCACATCTCAAGCCTCGCAATCGATCAAAATATCGGTATATCAGAGTAGGAGACTCGGGAACGCGATATTTACATTTACCACTCGCTGTATATCGAAAGAAGCGAAGGATTCACATCCCAAGCCTCGCAACCGTTCGAAATAACGAGAAATCACTCAAGGTCACTCGGAATCACGATATTGACCTTTTCCATAAGGAGTGTATTGAAAGAAGCTAAGGATTCGTTTCCCTAGCCTCGCAATCGTTCAAAATATCAATAAGTCAGAGTAGGAGACTCGGAATCGCGATATTTACATTTACCACTCGCTGTAAATCGAAAGAGGCGAAGGATTCACTTCCCAGGCCTCGCAATAATTTGAAATAACGACGAATCACTCAAGGACACTCCGAATCGCGATATTTACCATTTCCGCTTGCTGTATATCGAAAGAAGCGAAGGATTCACATCCCATACCTTGCAATCGTTCAAAATATCGATAAATCAGAGTAGGACACTCCGAATCGCGATATTTACCGTTTCCGCTCGCTGTATATCGGAAGAAGATAAGGATTCACATCCCAAATCTCGCAATCGTTTAAAATATCGATAAATCAGAGTAGGAGACTCGGGATCGCGATATTTACATTTACCACTCGCTGTATATCGAAAGAAGCCTAGGATTCACTTCCCAATCATCGCAATAATTCGAAATAACGACAAATCACTCAAGGACACTCCGGATCGCGATATTTACCGTTTCCGCTCGCTGCATATCGAAAGAAGCGAAGGATTCACATCACAAGCCTCGCAATCCTTCAAAATATCGATAAATCAGAGTAGGAGACTCCGAATGGCGATATTTACCGTTTCCGCTCGCTGTATATCGAAAGAAGATAAGGATTCACATCTCAAGCCTCGCAATCGATCAAAATATCGGTATATCAGAGTAGGAGACTCGGGAACGCGATATTTACATTTACCACTCGCTGTATATCGAAAGAAGCGAAGGATTCACATCCCAAGCCTCGCAACCGTTCGAAATAACGAGAAATCACTCAAGGTCACTCGGAATCACGATATTGACCTTTTCCATAAGGAGTGTATTGAAAGAAGCTAACGATTCGTTTCCCTAGCCTCGCAATCGTTCAAAATATCGATAAATCAGAGTAGGAGACTCGGGATCGCGATATTTACATTTACCACTCGCTGTATATCGAAAGAAGCGAAGGATTCACTTCACAAGCCTCACAATAATTTTAAATAACGGCAAATCACTCAAGGACACTCCCAATCGCGATATTTACCTTTTCCGCTCGCTGTATATCGAAAGAAGAAAAGGATTCACATCTCAAGCCTCGCAATAATTCGAAATAACGGGAAATCAATCAAGGACACTCGGAATCACGATATTGACCTTTTCCACACGCAGTGTATTGAAAGAAGCTAAGGATTCGTTTCCCAAGAATCGCAATCGTTCAAAATATCGATAAATCAGAGTATCAGAGTCGGAAACGCGATATTTACCTTTTCCGCTCGCTGTATATCGAAAGAAGCGAAGGATTCCCTTCCCAAGCCTCGCAATAATTCGAAATAACGACGAATCACTCAAGGTCACTCCGAATCGCGATATTTACCGTTTCCGCTCGCTGTATATCGAAAGAAGATAAGGATTCACATCTCAAGCCTCGCAATCGTTCAAAATATCGGTATATCAGAGTAGGAGACTCGGGAACGCGATATTTACATTTACCACTCGCTGTATATCGAAAGAAGCGAAGGATTCACATCCCAAGCCTCGCAACCGTTCGAAATAACGAGAAATCACTCAAGGTCACTCGGAATCACGATATTGACCTTTTCCATAAGGAGTGTATTGAAAGAAGCTAAGGATTCGTTTCCCTTGCCTCGCAATCGTTCAAAATATCGATAAATCAGAGTAGGAGACTTGGGATCGCGATATTTACATTTACCACTCGCTGTATATCGAAAGAAGCGAAGGATTCACTTCCCAAGCATTGCAATAATTCGAAATAACGACAAATCACTCAAGGACACTCCGAATCGCGATATTTACCGTTTCCGCTCGCTGTATATCGAAAGAAGATAAGGATTCACATCTCAAGCCTCGCAATCGTTCAAAATATCGGTATATCAGAGTAGGAGACTCGAGAACGCGATATTTACATTTACCACTCGCTGTATATCGAAAGAAGCGAAGGATTCACATCCCAAGCCTCGCAACCGTTCGAAATAACGAGAAATCAATCAAGGTCACTCGGAATCACGATATTGACCTTTTCCATAAGGAGTGTATTGAAAGAAGCTAAGGATTCGTTTCCCTAGCCTCGCAATCGTTCAAAATATCGATAAATCAGAGTAGGAGACTCGGGATCGCGATATTTACATTTACCACTCGCTGTATATCGAAAGAAGCGAAGGATTCCCTTCCCAAGCCTCGCAATAATTCGAAATAACGACGAATCACTCAAGGTCACTCCGAATCGCGATATTTACCGTTTCCGCTCGCTGTATATCGAAAGAAGATAAGGATTCACATCTCAAGCCACGCAATCGTTCAAAATATCGGTATATCAGAGTAGGAGACTCGGGAACGCGATATTTACATTTACCACTCGCTGTATATCGAAAGAGGCGAAGGATTCACTTCCCTGGCCTCGCAATAATTTGAAATAACGACAAATCACTCAAGGACACTCCGACTCGCGATATTTACCGTTTCTGCTCGCTGTATATCGAAAGAAGCGAAGGATTCACATCACAAGCCTCGCAACCGTTCGAAATATCGAGAAATCACTCAAGGTCACTCGGAATCACGATATTAACCTTTTCCATAAGGAGTGTATTGAAAGAAGCTAAGGATTCACATCACAAGCCTCTCAATCGTTCCAAATATCGATAAATCAGAGTAGGAGACTCCGAATCGCGATATTTACCGTTTCCGCTCGCTGTATATCGAAAGAAGCAGATAATTCATTTTCCGAGCCTCGCAACCGTTCGAAATAACGACAAATCACTCAAGGACACTCCGAATCGCGATATTTACCGTTTCCGCTCGCTGTATATCGAAAGAAGCGAAGGATTCACATGACAAGCCTCGCAATCCTTCAAAATATATATAAATCAGAGTAGGAGACTCCGAATGGCGATATTTACCGTTTCCGCTCGCTGTATATCGAAAGAAGATAAGGATTCACATCTCAAGCCTCGCAATCGTTCAAAATATCGGTATATCAGAGTAGGAGACTCGGGAACGCGATATTTACATTTACCACTCGCTGTATATCGAAAGAAGCGAAGGATTCACATCCCAAGCCTCGCAACCGTTCGAAATAACGAGAAATCACTCAAGGTCACTCGGAATCACGATATTGACCTTTTCCATAAGGAGTGTATTGAAAGAAGCTAAGGATTCGTTTCCCTAGCCTCGCAATCGTTCAAAATATCAATAAGTCAGAGTAGGAGACTCGGAATCGCGATATTTACATTTACCACTCGCTGTAAATCGAAAGAGGCGAAGGATTCACTTCCCAGGCCTCGCAATAATTTGAAATAACGACGAATCACTCAAGGACACTCCGAATCGCGATATTTACCATTTCCGCTTGCTGTATATCGAAAGAAGCGAAGGATTCACATCCCATACCTTGCAATCGTTCAAAATATCGATAAATCAGAGTAGGACACTCCGAATCGCGATATTTACCGTTTCCGCTCGCTGTATATCGGAAGAAGATAAGGATTCACATCCCAAATCTCGCAATCGTTTAAAATATCGATAAATCAGAGTAGGAGACTCGGGATCGCGATATTTACATTTACCACTCGCTGTATATCGAAAGAAGCCTAGGATTCACTTCCCAATCATCGCAATAATTCGAAATAACGACAAATCACTCAAGGACACTCCGGATCGCGATATTTACCGTTTCCGCTCGCTGCATATCGAAAGAAGCGAAGGATTCACATCACAAGCCTCGCAATCCTTCAAAATATCGATAAATCAGAGTAGGAGACTCCGAATGGCGATATTTACCGTTTCCGCTCGCTGTATATCGAAAGAAGATAAGGATTCACATCTCAAGCCTCGCAATCGATCAAAATATCGGTATATCAGAGTAGGAGACTCGGGAACGCGATATTTACATTTACCACTCGCTGTATATCGAAAGAAGCGAAGGATTCACATCCCAAGCCTCGCAACCGTTCGAAATAACGAGAAATCACTCAAGGTCACTCGCAATCACGATATTGACCTTTTCCATAAGGAGTGTATTGAAAGAAGCTAACGATTCGTTTCCCTAGCCTCGCAATCGTTCAAAATATCGATAAATCAGAGTAGGAGACTCGGGATCGCGATATTTACATTTACCACTCGCTGTATATCGAAAGAAGCGAAGGATTCACTTCACAAGCCTCACAATAATTTTAAATAACGGCAAATCACTCAAGGACACTCCCAATCGCGATATTTACCTTTTCCGCTCGCTGTATATCGAAAGAAGAAAAGGATTCACATCTCAAGCCTCGCAATAATTCGAAATAACGGGAAATCAATCAAGGACACTCGGAATCACGATATTGACCTTTTCCACACGCAGTGTATTGAAAGAAGCTAAGGATTCGTTTCCCAAGAATCGCAATCGTTCAAAATATCGATAAATCAGAGTATCAGAGTCGGAAACGCGATATTTACCTTTTCCGCTCGCTGTATATCGAAAGAAGCGAAGGATTCCCTTCCCAAGCCTCGCAATAATTCGAAATAACGACGAATCACTCAAGGTCACTCCGAATCGCGATATTTACCGTTTCCGCTCGCTGTATATCGAAAGAAGATAAGGATTCACATCTCAAGCCTCGCAATCGTTCAAAATATCGGTATATCAGAGTAGGAGACTCGGGAACGCGATATTTACATTTACCACTCGCTGTATATCGAAAGAGGCGAAGGATTCACTTCCCAAGCATCACAATAATTCGAAATAACGACAAATCACTCAAGGACACTCCGAATCGCGATATTGACCTTTTCCATAAGGAGTGTATTGAAAGAAGCTAAGGATTCGTTTCCCTAGCCTCGCAATCGTTCAAAATATCGATAAATCAGAGTAGGAGACTTGGGATCGCGATATTTACATTTACCACTCGCTGTATATCGAAAGAAGCGAAGGATTCACTTCCCAAGCATTGCAATAATTCGAAATAACGACAAATCACTCAAGGACACTCCGAATCGCGATATTTACCGTTTCCGCTCGCTGTATATCGAAAGAAGATAAGGATTCACATCTCAAGCCTCGCAATCGTTCAAAATATCGGTATATCAGAGTAGGAGACTCGGGAACGCGATATTTACATTTACCACTCGCTGTATATCGAAAGAAGCGAAGGATTCACATCCCAAGCCTCGCAACCGTTCGAAATAACGAGAAATCAATCAAGGTCACTCGGAATCACGATATTGACCTTTTCCATAAGGAGTGTATTGAAAGAAGCTAAGGATTCGTTTCCCTAGCCTCGCAATCGTTCAAAATATCGATAAATCAGAGTAGGAGACTCGGGATCGCGATATTTACATTTACCACTCGCTGTATATCGAAAGAAGCGAAGGATTCCCTTCCCAAGCCTCGCAATAATTCGAAATAACGACGAATCACTCAAGGTCACTCCGAATCGCGATATTTACCGTTTCCGCTCGCTGTATATCGAAAGAAGATAAGGATTCACATCTCAAGCCACGCAATCGTTCAAAATATCGGTATATCAGAGTAGGAGACTCGGGAACGCGATATTTACATTTACCACTCGCTGTATATCGAAAGAAGCGAAGGATTCACATCCCAAGCCTCGCAACCGTTCGAAATAACGAGAAATCACTCAAGGTCACTCGGAATCACGATATTGACCTTTTCCATAAGGAGTGTATTGAAAGAAGCTAAGGATTCGTTTCCCTAGCCTCGCAATCGTTCAAAATATCGATAAATCAGAGTAGGAGACTCGGGATCGCGATATTTACATTTACCACTCGCTGTATATCGAAAGAAGCGAAGGATTCCCTTCCCAAGCCTCGCAATAATTCGAAATAACGACGAATCACTCAAGGTCACTCCGAATCGCGATATTTACCGTTTCCGCTCGCTGTATATCGAAAGAAGATAAGGATTCACATCTCAAGCCTCGCAATCGTTCAAAATATCGGTATATCAGAGTAGGAGACTCGGGAACGCGATATTTACATTTACCACTCGCTGTATATCGAAAGAGGCGACGGATTCACTTCCCAAGCATCACAATAATTCGAAATAACGACAAATCACTCAAGGACACTCCAACTCGCGATATTTACCGTTTCCGCTCGCTGCATATCGAAAGAAGCGAAGGATTCACATCACAAGCCTCGCAATCCTTCAAAATATCGATAAATCAGAGTAGGACACTCCGAATCGCGATATTTACCGTTTCCGCTCGCTGTATATCGGAAGAAGATAAGGTTTCACATCCCAAATCTCGCAATCGTTTAAAATATCGATAAATCAGAGTAGGAGACTCGGGATCGCGATATTTACATTTACCACTCGCTGTATATCGAAAGAAGCCTAGGATTCACTTCCCAATCATCGCAATAATTCGAAATAACGACAAATCACTCAAGGACACTCCGAATCGCGATATTTACCGTTTCCGCTCGCTGCATATCGAAAGAAGCGAAGGATTCACATCTCAAGCCTCGCAATCGATCAAAATATCGGTATATCAGAGTAGGAGACTCGGGAACGCGATATTTACATTTACCACTCGCTGTATATCGAAAGAAGCGAAGGATTCACATCCCAAGCCTCGCAACCGTTCGAAATAACGAGAAATCACTCAAGGTCACTCGGAATCACGATATTGACCTTTTCCATAAGGAGTGTATTGAAAGAAGCTAAGGATTCGTTTCCCTAGCCTCGCAATCGTTCAAAATATCGATAAATCAGAGTAGGAGACTCGGGATCGCGATATTTACATTTACCACTCGCTGTAAATCGAAAGAAGCGAAGGATTCCCTTCCCAAGCCTCGCAATAATTCGAAATAACGACGAATCACTCAAGGTCACTCCGAATCGCGATATTTACCGTTTCCGCTCGCTGTATATCGAAAGAAGATAAGGATTCACATCTCAAGCCTCGCAATCGTTCAAAATATCGGTATATCAGAGTAGGAGACTCGGGAACGCGATATTTACATTTACCACTCGCTGTATATCGAAAGAGGCGAAGGATTCACTTCCCAAGCATCACAATAATTCGAAATAACGACAAATCACTCAAGGACACTCCGACTCGCGATATTTACCGTTTCTGCTCGCTGTATATCGAAAGAAGCGAAGGATTCACATCACAAGCCTCGCAATCGTTCAAAATATCGGTATATCAGAGTAGGAGACTCGGGAACGCGATATTTACATTTACCACTCGCTGTATATCGAAAGAAGCGAAGGATTCACATCCCAAGCCTCGCAACCGTTCGAAATAACGAGAAATCACTCAAGGTCACTCGGAATCACGATATTGACCTTTTCCATAAGGAGTGTATTGAAAGAAGCTAAGGATTCGTTTCCCTAGCCTCGCAATCGTTCAAAATATCGATAAATCAGAGTAGGAGACTCGGGATCGCGATATTTACATTTACCACTCGCTGTATATCGAAAGAAGCGAAGGATTCCCTTCCCAAGCCTCGCAATAATTCGAAATAACGACGAATCACTCAAGGTCACTCCGAATCGCGATATTTACCGTTTCCGCTCGCTGTATATCGAAAGAAGATAAGGATTCACATCTCAAGCCTCGCAATCGTTCAAAATATCGGTATATCAGAGTAGGAGACTCGGGAACGCGATATTTACATTTACCACTCGCTGTATATCGAAAGAGGCGACGGATTCACTTCCCAAGCATCACAATAATTCGAAATAACGACAAATCACTCAAGGACACTCCGACTCGCGATATTTACCGTTTCCGCTCGCTGCATATCGAAAGAAGCGAAGGATTCACATCACAAGCCTCGCAATCCTTCAAAATATCGATAAATCAGAGTAGGAGACTCCGAATGGCGATATTTACCGTTTCCGCTCGCTGTATATCGAAAGAAGCGAAGGATTCACATCCCATACCTTGCAATCGTTCAAAATATCGATAAATCAGAGTAGGACACTCCGAATCGCGATATTTACCGTTTCCGCTCGCTGTATATCGGAAGAAGATAAGGATTCACATCTCAAGCCTCGCAATCGATCAAAATATCGGTATATCAGAGTAGGAGACTCGGGAACGCGATATTTACATTTACCACTCGCTGTATATCGAAAGAAGCGAAGGATTCACATCCCAAGCCTCGCAACCGTTCGAAATAACGAGAAATCACTCAAGGTCACTCGGAATCACGATATTGACCTTTTCCATAAGGAGTGTATTGAAAGAAGCTAAGGATTCGTTTCCCTAGCCTCGCAATCGTTCAAAATATCAATAAGTCAGAGTAGGAGACTCGGAATCGCGATATTTACATTTACCACTCGCTGTAAATCGAAAGAGGCGAAGGATTCACTTCCCAGGCCTCGCAATAATTTGAAATAACGACGAATCACTCAAGGACACTCCGAATCGCGATATTTACCATTTCCGCTTGCTGTATATCGAAAGAAGCGAAGGATTCACATCCCATACCTTGCAATCGTTCAAAATATCGATAAATCAGAGTAGGACACTCCGAATCGCGATATTTACCGTTTCCGCTCGCTGTATATCGGAAGAAGATAAGGATTCACATCCCAAATCTCGCAATCGTTTAAAATATCGATAAATCAGAGTAGGAGACTCGGGATCGCGATATTTACATTTACCACTCGCTGTATATCGAAAGAAGCCTAGGATTCACTTCCCAATCATCGCAATAATTCGAAATAACGACAAATCACTCAAGGACACTCCGAATCGCGATATTTACCGTTTCCGCTCGCTGCATATCGAAAGAAGCGAAGGATTCACATCACAAGCCTCGCAATCCTTCAAAATATCGATAAATCAGAGTAGGAGACTCCGAATGGCGATATTTACCGTTTCCGCTCGCTGTATATCGAAAGAAGATAAGGATTCACATCTCAAGCCTCGCAATCGATCAAAATATCGGTATATCAGAGTAGGAGACTCGGGAACGCGATATTTACATTTACCACTCGCTGTATATCGAAAGAAGCGAAGGATTCACATCCCAAGCCTCGCAACCGTTCGAAATAACGAGAAATCACTCAAGGTCACTCGGAATCACGATATTGACCTTTTCCATAAGGAGTGTATTGAAAGAAGCTAAGGATTCGTTTCCCTAGCCTCGCAATCGTTCAAAATATCAATAAGTCAGAGTAGGAGACTCGGAATCGCGATATTTACATTTACCACTCGCTGTAAATCGAAAGAGGCGAAGGATTCACTTCCCAGGCCTCGCAATAATTTGAAATAACGACGAATCACTCAAGGACACTCCGAATCGCGATATTTACCATTTCCGCTTGCTGTATATCGAAAGAAGCGAAGGATTCACATCCCATACCTTGCAATCGTTCAAAATATCGATAAATCAGAGTAGGACACTCCGAATCGCGATATTTACCGTTTCCGCTCGCTGTATATCGGAAGAAGATAAGGATTCACATCCCAAATCTCGCAATCGTTTAAAATATCGATAAATCAGAGTAGGAGACTCGGGATCGCGATATTTACATTTACCACTCGCTGTATATCGAAAGAAGCCTAGGATTCACTTCCCAATCATCGCAATAATTCGAAATAACGACAAATCACTCAAGGACACTCCGAATCGCGATATTTACCGTTTCCGCTCGCTGCATATCGAAAGAAGCGAAGGATTCACATCACAAGCCTCGCAATCCTTCAAAATATCGATAAATCAGAGTAGGAGACTCCGAATGGCGATATTTACCGTTTCCGCTCGCTGTATATCGAAAGAAGATAAGGATTCACATCTCAAGCCTCGCAATCGATCAAAATATCGGTATATCAGAGTAGGAGACTCGGGAACGCGATATTTACATTTACCACTCGCTGTATATCGAAAGAAGCGAAGGATTCACATCCCAAGCCTCGCAACCGTTCGAAATAACGAGAAATCACTCAAGGTCACTCGGAATCACGATATTGACCTTTTCCATAAGGAGTGTATTGAAAGAAGCTAACGATTCGTTTCCCTAGCCTCGCAATCGTTCAAAATATCGATAAATCAGAGTAGGAGACTCGGGATCGCGATATTTACATTTACCACTCGCTGTATATCGAAAGAAGCGAAGGATTCACTTCACAAGCCTCACAATAATTTTAAATAACGGCAAATCACTCAAGGACACTCCCAATCGCGATATTTACCTTTTCCGCTCGCTGTATATCGAAAGAAGAAAAGGATTCACATCTCAAGCCTCGCAATAATTCGAAATAACGGGAAATCAATCAAGGACACTCGGAATCACGATATTGACCTTTTCCACACGCAGTGTATTGAAAGAAGCTAAGGATTCGTTTCCCAAGAATCGCAATCGTTCAAAATATCGATAAATCAGAGTATCAGAGTCGGAAACGCGATATTTACCTTTTCCGCTCGCTGTATATCGAAAGAAGCGAAGGATTCCCTTCCCAAGCCTCGCAATAATTCGAAATAACGACGAATCACTCAAGGTCACTCCGAATCGCGATATTTACCGTTTCCGCTCGCTGTATATCGAAAGAAGATAAGGATTCACATCTCAAGCCTCGCAATCGTTCAAAATATCGGTATATCAGAGTAGGAGACTCGGGAACGCGATATTTACATTTACCACTCGCTGTATATCGAAAGAGGCGAAGGATTCACTTCCCAAGCATCACAATAATTCGAAATAACGACAAATCACTCAAGGACACTCCGAATCGCGATATTGACCTTTTCCATAAGGAGTGTATTGAAAGAAGCTAAGGATTCGTTTCCCTAGCCTCGCAATCGTTCAAAATATCGATAAATCAGAGTAGGAGACTTGGGATCGCGATATTTACATTTACCACTCGCTGTATATCGAAAGAAGCGAAGGATTCACTTCCCAAGCATTGCAATAATTCGAAATAACGACAAATCACTCAAGGACACTCCGAATCGCGATATTTACCGTTTCCGCTCGCTGTATATCGAAAGAAGATAAGGATTCACATCTCAAGCCTCGCAATCGTTCAAAATATCGGTATATCAGAGTAGGAGACTCGGGAACGCGATATTTACATTTACCACTCGCTGTATATCGAAAGAAGCGAAGGATTCACATCCCAAGCCTCGCAACCGTTCGAAATAACGAGAAATCACTCAAGGTCACTCGGAATCACGATATTGACCTTTTCCATAAGGAGTGTATTGAAAGAAGCTAAGGATTCGTTTCCCTTGCCTCGCAATCGTTCAAAATATCGATAAATCAGAGTAGGAGACTTGGGATCGCGATATTTACATTTACCACTCGCTGTATATCGAAAGAAGCGAAGGATTCACTTCCCAAGCATTGCAATAATTCGAAATAACGACAAATCACTCAAGGACACTCCGAATCGCGATATTTACCGTTTCCGCTCGCTGTATATCGAAAGAAGATAAGGATTCACATCTCAAGCCTCGCAATCGTTCAAAATATCGGTATATCAGAGTAGGAGACTCGGGAACGCGATATTTACATTTACCACTCGCTGTATATCGAAAGAAGCGAAGGATTCACATCCCAAGCCTCGCAACCGTTCGAAATAACGAGAAATCAATCAAGGTCACTCGGAATCACGATATTGACCTTTTCCATAAGGAGTGTATTGAAAGAAGCTAAGGATTCGTTTCCCTAGCCTCGCAATCGTTCAAAATATCAATAAGTCAGAGTAGGAGACTCGGAATCGCGATATTTACATTTACCACTCGCTGTAAATCGAAAGAGGCGAAGGATTCACTTCCCAGGCCTCGCAATAATTTGAAATAACGACGAATCACTCAAGGACACTCCGAATCGCGATATTTACCATTTCCGCTTGCTGTATATCGAAAGAAGCGAAGGATTCACATCCCATACCTTGCAATCGTTCAAAATATCGATAAATCAGAGTAGGACACTCCGAATCGCGATATTTACCGTTTCCGCTCGCTGTATATCGGAAGAAGATAAGGATTCACATCCCAAATCTCGCAATCGTTTAAAATATCGATAAATCAGAGTAGGAGACTCGGGATCGCGATATTTACATTTACCACTCGCTGTATATCGAAAGAAGCCTAGGATTCACTTCCCAATCATCGCAATAATTCGAAATAACGACAAATCACTCAAGGACACTCCGAATCGCGATATTTACCGTTTCCGCTCGCTGCATATCGAAAGAAGCGAAGGATTCACATCACAAGCCTCGCAATCCTTCAAAATATCGATAAATCAGAGTAGGAGACTCCGAATGGCGATATTTACCGTTTCCGCTCGCTGTATATCGAAAGAAGATAAGGATTCACATCTCAAGCCTCGCAATCGATCAAAATATCGGTATATCAGAGTAGGAGACTCGGGAACGCGATATTTACATTTACCACTCGCTGTATATCGAAAGAAGCGAAGGATTCACATCCCAAGCCTCGCAACCGTTCGAAATAACGAGAAATCACTCAAGGTCACTCGGAATCACGATATTGACCTTTTCCATAAGGAGTGTATTGAAAGAAGCTAACGATTCGTTTCCCTAGCCTCGCAATCGTTCAAAATATCGATAAATCAGAGTAGGAGACTCGGGATCGCGATATTTACATTTACCACTCGCTGTATATCGAAAGAAGCGAAGGATTCACTTCACAAGCCTCACAATAATTTTAAATAACGGCAAATCACTCAAGGACACTCCCAATCGCGATATTTACCTTTTCCGCTCGCTGTATATCGAAAGAAGAAAAGGATTCACATCTCAAGCCTCGCAATAATTCGAAATAACGGGAAATCAATCAAGGACACTCGGAATCACGATATTGACCTTTTCCACACGCAGTGTATTGAAAGAAGCTAAGGATTCGTTTCCCAAGAATCGCAATCGTTCAAAATATCGATAAATCAGAGTATCAGAGTCGGAAACGCGATATTTACCTTTTCCGCTCGCTGTATATCGAAAGAAGCGAAGGATTCCCTTCCCAAGCCTCGCAATAATTCGAAATAACGACGAATCACTCAAGGTCACTCCGAATCGCGATATTTACCGTTTCCGCTCGCTGTATATCGAAAGAAGATAAGGATTCACATCTCAAGCCTCGCAATCGTTCAAAATATCGGTATATCAGAGTAGGAGACTCGGGAACGCGATATTTACATTTACCACTCGCTGTATATCGAAAGAGGCGAAGGATTCACTTCCCAAGCATCACAATAATTCGAAATAACGACAAATCACTCAAGGACACTCCGAATCGCGATATTGACCTTTTCCATAAGGAGTGTATTGAAAGAAGCTAAGGATTCGTTTCCCTAGCCTCGCAATCGTTCAAAATATCGATAAATCAGAGTAGGAGACTTGGGATCGCGATATTTACATTTACCACTCGCTGTATATCGAAAGAAGCGAAGGATTCACTTCCCAAGCATTGCAATAATTCGAAATAACGACAAATCACTCAAGGACACTCCGAATCGCGATATTTACCGTTTCCGCTCGCTGTATATCGAAAGAAGATAAGGATTCACATCTCAAGCCTCGCAATCGTTCAAAATATCGGTATATCAGAGTAGGAGACTCGGGAACGCGATATTTACATTTACCACTCGCTGTATATCGAAAGAAGCGAAGGATTCACATCCCAAGCCTCGCAACCGTTCGAAATAACGAGAAATCACTCAAGGTCACTCGGAATCACGATATTGACCTTTTCCATAAGGAGTGTATTGAAAGAAGCTAAGGATTCGTTTCCCTTGCCTCGCAATCGTTCAAAATATCGATAAATCAGAGTAGGAGACTTGGGATCGCGATATTTACATTTACCACTCGCTGTATATCGAAAGAAGCGAAGGATTCACTTCCCAAGCATTGCAATAATTCGAAATAACGACAAATCACTCAAGGACACTCCGAATCGCGATATTTACCGTTTCCGCTCGCTGTATATCGAAAGAAGATAAGGATTCACATCTCAAGCCTCGCAATCGTTCAAAATATCGGTATATCAGAGTAGGAGACTCGGGAACGCGATATTTACATTTACCACTCGCTGTATATCGAAAGAAGCGAAGGATTCACATCCCAAGCCTCGCAACCGTTCGAAATAACGAGAAATCAATCAAGGTCACTCGGAATCACGATATTGACCTTTTCCATAAGGAGTGTATTGAAAGAAGCTAAGGATTCGTTTCCCTAGCCTCGCAATCGTTCAAAATATCGATAAATCAGAGTAGGAGACTCGGGATCGCGATATTTACATTTACCACTCGCTGTATATCGAAAGAAGCGAAGGATTCCCTTCCCAAGCCTCGCAATAATTCGAAATAACGACGAATCACTCAAGGTCACTCCGAATCGCGATATTTACCGTTTCCGCTCGCTGTATATCGAAAGAAGATAAGGATTCACATCTCAAGCCACGCAATCGTTCAAAATATCGGTATATCAGAGTAGGAGACTCGGGAACGCGATATTTACATTTACCACTCGCTGTATATCGAAAGAGGCGAAGGATTCACTTCCCTGGCCTCGCAATAATTTGAAATAACGACAAATCACTCAAGGACACTCCGACTCGCGATATTTACCGTTTCTGCTCGCTGTATATCGAAAGAAGCGAAGGATTCACATCACAAGCCTCGCAACCGTTCGAAATATCGAGAAATCACTCAAGGTCACTCGGAATCACGATATTAACCTTTTCCATAAGGAGTGTATTGAAAGAAGCTAAGGATTCACATCACAAGCCTCTCAATCGTTCCAAATATCGATAAATCAGAGTAGGAGACTCCGAATCGCGATATTTACCGTTTCCGCTCGCTGTATATCGAAAGAAGCAGATAATTCATTTTCCGAGCCTCGCAACCGTTCGAAATAACGACAAATCACTCAAGGACACTCCGAATCGCGATATTTACCGTTTCCGCTCGCTGTATATCGAAAGAAGCGAAGGATTCACATGACAAGCCTCGCAATCCTTCAAAATATATATAAATCAGAGTAGGAGACTCCGAATGGCGATATTTACCGTTTCCGCTCGCTGTATATCGAAAGAAGATAAGGATTCACATCTCAAGCCTCGCAATCGTTCAAAATATCGGTATATCAGAGTAGGAGACTCGGGAACGCGATATTTACATTTACCACTCGCTGTATATCGAAAGAAGCGAAGGATTCACATCCCAAGCCTCGCAACCGTTCGAAATAACGAGAAATCACTCAAGGTCACTCGGAATCACGATATTGACCTTTTCCATAAGGAGTGTATTGAAAGAAGCTAAGGATTCGTTTCCCTTGCCTCGCAATCGTTCAAAATATCGATGAATCAGAGTAGGAGACTTGGGATCGCGATATTTACATTTACCACTCGCTGTATATCGAAAGAAGCGAAGGATTCACTTCCCAAGCATTGCAATAATTCGAAATAACGACAAATCACTCAAGGACACTCCGAATCGCGATATTTACCGTTTCCGCTCGCTGTATATCGAAAGAAGATAAGGATTCACATCTCAAGCCTCGCAATCGTTCAAAATATCGGTATATCAGAGTAGGAGACTCGGGAACGCGATATTTACATTTACCACTCGCTGTATATCGAAAGAAGCGAAGGATTCACATCCCAAGCCTCGCAACCGTTCGAAATAACGAGAAATCAATCAAGGTCACTCGGAATCACGATATTGACCTTTTCCATAAGGAGTGTATTGAAAGAAGCTAAGGATTCGTTTCCCTAGCCTCGCAATCGTTCAAAATATCGATAAATCAGAGTAGGAGACTCGGGATCGCGATATTTACATTTACCACTCGCTGTATATCGAAAGAAGCGAAGGATTCCCTTCCCAAGCCTCGCAATAATTCGAAATAACGACGAATCACTCAAGGTCACTCCGAATCGCGATATTTACCGTTTCCGCTCGCTGTATATCGAAAGAAGATAAGGATTCACATCTCAAGCCACGCAATCGTTCAAAATATCGGTATATCAGAGTAGGAGACTCGGGAACGCGATATTTACATTTACCACTCGCTGTATATCGAAAGAAGCGAAGGATTCACATCCCAAGCCTCGCAACCGTTCGAAATAACGAGAAATCACTCAAGGTCACTCGGAATCACGATATTGACCTTTTCCATAAGGAGTGTATTGAAAGAAGCTAAGGATTCGTTTCCCTAGCCTCGCAATCGTTCAAAATATCGATAAATCAGAGTAGGAGACTCGGGATCGCGATATTTACATTTACCACTCGCTGTAAATCGAAAGAAGCGAAGGATTCCCTTCCCAAGCCTCGCAATAATTCGAAATAACGACGAATCACTCAAGGTCACTCCGAATCGCGATATTTACCGTTTCCGCTCGCTGTATATCGAAAGAAGATAAGGATTCACATCTCAAGCCTCGCAATCGTTCAAAATATCGGTATATCAGAGTAGGAGACTCGGGAACGCGATATTTACATTTACCACTAGCTGTATATCGAAAGAGGCGAAGGATTCACTTCCCAGGCCTCGCAATAATTTGAAATAACGACAAATCACTCAAGGACACTCCGACTCGCGATATTTACCGTTTCTGCTCGCTGTATATCGAAAGAAGCGAAGGATTCACATCACAAGCCTCGCAACCGTTCGAAATATCGAGAAATCACTCAAGGTCACTCGGAATCACGATATTAACCTTTTCCATAAGGAGTGTATTGAAAGAAGCTAAGGATTCATATCACAAGCCTCGCAATCGTTCCAAATATCGATAAATCAGAGTAGGAGACTCCGAATCGCGATATTTACCGTTTCCGCTCGCTGTATATCGAAAGAAGCAGATAATTCATTTTCCGAGCCTCGCAACCGTTCGAAATAACGACAAATCACTCAAGGACACTCCGAATCGCGATATTTACCGTTTCCGCTCGCTGTATATCGAAAGAAGCGAAGGATTCACATGACAAGCCTCGCAATCCTTCAAAATATCGATAAATCAGAGTAGGAGACTCCGAATGGCGATATTTACCGTTTCCGCTCGCTGTATATCGAAAGAAGATAAGGATTCACATCTCAAGCCTCGCAATCGTTCAAAATATCGGTATATCAGAGTAGGAGACTCGGGAACGCGATATTTACATTTACCACTCGCTGTATATCGAAAGAAGCGAAGGATTCACATCCCAAGCCTCGCAACCGTTCGAAATAACGAGAAATCACTCAAGGTCACTCGGAATCACGATATTGACCTTTTCCATAAGGAGTGTATTGAAAGAAGCTAAGGATTCGTTTCCCTAGCCTCGCAATCGTTCAAAATATCGATAAATCAGAGTAGGAGACTTGGGATCGCGATATTTACATTTACCACTCGCTGTATATCGAAAGAAGCGAAGGATTCACTTCCCAAGCATTGCAATAATTCGAAATAACGACAAATCACTCAAGGACACTCCGAATCGCGATATTTACCGTTTCCGCTCGCTGTATATCGAAAGAAGATAAGGATTCACATCTCAAGCCTCGCAATCGTTCAAAATATCGGTATATCAGAGTAGGAGACTCGGGAACGCGATATTTACATTTACCACTCGCTGTATATCGAAAGAGGCGAAGGATTCACTTCCCAAGCATCACAATAATTCGAAATAACGACAAATCACTCAAGGACACTCCGACTCGCGATATTTACCGTTTCTGCTCGCTGTATATCGAAAGAAGCGAAGGATTCACATCACAAGCCTCGCAACCGTTCGAAATAACGAGAAATCACTCAAGGTCACGCGGAATCACGATATTAACCTTTTCCATAAGGAGTGTTTTGAAAGAAGCTAAGGATTCACATCACAAGCCTCGCAATCGTTCAAAATATCGATAAATCACAGTACGAGACTCGGGATCGCGATATTTACATTTACCACTCGCTGTATATCGAAAGAAGCTGATAATTCATTTTCCGAGCCTCGAAACCGGTCGAAATAACGACAAATCACTCAAGGACACTCCGAATCGCGATATTTACCTTTTCCGCTCGCTGAATATCGAAAGAAGCGACGGATTCATATCTCAAGCCTCGCAATCGTTCAAAATATCAATAAGTCAGAGTAGGAGACTCGAAATCGCGATATTTACATTTACCACTCGCTGTATATCGAAAGAGGCGAAGGATTCACTTCCCAGGCCTCGCAATAATTTGAAATAACGACGAATCACTCAAGGACACTCCGAATCGCGATATTTACCGTTTCCGCTTGCTGTATATCGAAAGAAGCGAAGGATTCACATCCCAGGCCTTGCAATCGTTCAAAATATCGATAAATCAGAGTAGGACACTCCGAATCGCGATATTTACCGTTTCCGCTCGCTGTATATCGGAAGAAGATAAGGATTCACATCCCAAATCTCGCAATCGTTTAAAATATCGATAAATCAGAGTAGGAGACTCGGGATCGCGATATTTACATTTACCACTCGCTGTATATCGAAAGAAGCCTAGGATTCACTTCCCAATCATCGCAATAATTCGAAATAACGACAAATCACTCAAGGACACTCCGAATCGCGATATTTACCGTTTCCGCTCGCTGCATATCGAAAGAAGCGAAGGATTCACATCTCAAGCCTCGCAATCGATCAAAATATCGGTATATCAGAGTAGGAGACTCGGGAACGCGATATTTACATTTACCACTCGCTGTATATCGAAAGAAGCGAAGGATTCACATCCCAAGCCTCGCAACCGTTCGAAATAACGAGAAATCACTCAAGGTCACTCGGAATCACGATATTGACCTTTTCCATAAGGAGTGTATTGAAAGAAGCTAAGGATTCGTTTCCCTAGCCTCGCAATCGTTCAAAATATCGATAAATCAGAGTAGGAGACTCGGGATCGCGATATTTACATTTACCACTCGCTGTAAATCGAAAGAAGCGAAGGATTCCCTTCCCAAGCCTCGCAATAATTCGAAATAACGACGAATCACTCAAGGTCACTCCGAATCGCGATATTTACCGTTTCCGCTCGCTGTATATCGAAAGAAGATAAGGATTCACATCTCAAGCCTCGCAATCGTTCAAAATATCGGTATATCAGAGTAATAGACTCGGGAACGCGATATTTACATTTACCACTCGCTGTATATCGAAAGAGGCGAAGGATTCACTTCCCAAGCATCACAATAATTCGAAATAACGACAAATCACTCAAGGACACTCCGACTCGCGATATTTACCGTTTCTGCTCGCTGTATATCGAAAGAAGCGAAGGATTCACATCACAAGCCTCGCAACCGTTCGAAATATCGAGAAATCACTCAAGGTCACTCGGAATCACGATATTAACCTTTTCCATAAGGAGTGTATTGAAAGAAGCTAAGGATTCACATCACAAGCCTCGCAATCGTTCCAAATATCGATAAATCAGAGTAGGAGACTCCGAATCGCGATATTTACCGTTTCCGCTCGCTGTATATCGAAAGAAGCAGATAATTCATTTTCCGAGCCTCGCAACCGTTCGAAATAACGACAAATCACTCAAGGACACTCCGAATCGCGATATTTACCGTTTCCGCTCGCTGTATATCGAAAGAAGCGAAGGATTCACATGACAAGCCTCGCAATCCTTCAAAATATCGATAAATCAGAGTAGGAGACTCCGAATGGCGATATTTACCGTTTCCGCTCGCTGTATATCGAAAGAAGATAAGGATTCACATCTCAAGCCTCGCAATCGTTCAAAATATCGGTATATCAGAGTAGGAGACTCGGGAACGCGATATTTACATTTACCACTCGCTGTATATCGAAAGAAGCGAAGGATTCACATCCCAAGCCTCGCAACCGTTCGAAATAACGAGAAATCACTCAAGGTCACTCGGAATCACGATATTGACCTTTTCCATAAGGAGTGTATTGAAAGAAGCTAAGGATTCGTTTCCCTAGCCTCGCAATCGTTCAAAATATCGATAAATCAGAGTAGGAGACTTGGGATCGCGATATTTACATTTACCACTCGCTGTATATCGAAAGAAGCGAAGGATTCACTTCCCAAGCATTGCAATAATTCGAAATAACGACAAATCACTCAAGGACACTCCGAATCGCGATATTTACCGTTTCCGCTCGCTGTATATCGAAAGAAGATAAGGATTCACATCTCAAGCCTCGCAATCGTTCAAAATATCGGTATATCAGAGTAGGAGACTCGGGAACGCGATATTTACATTTACCACTCGCTGTATATCGAAAGAGGCGAAGGATTCACTTCCCAAGCATCACAATAATTCGAAATAACGACAAATCTCTCAAGGACACTCCGACTCGCGATATTTACCGTTTCTGCTCGCTGTATATCGAAAGAAGCGAAGGATTCACATCACAAGCCTCGCAACCGTTCGAAATAACGAGAAATCACTCAAGGTCACGCGGAATCACGATATTAACCTTTTCCATAAGGAGTGTTTTGAAAGAAGCTAAGGATTCACATCACAAGCCTCGCAATCGTTCAAAATATCGATAAATCACAGTACGAGACTCGGGATCGCGATATTTACATTTACCACTCGCTGTATATCGAAAGAAGCTGATAATTCATTTTCCGAGCCTCGAAACCGGTCGAAATAACGACAAATCACTCAAGGACACTCCGAATCGCGATATTTACCTTTTCCGCTCGCTGAATATCGAAAGAAGCAACGGATTCATATCTCAAGCCTCGCAATCGTTCAAAATATCAATAAGTCAGAGTAGGAGACTCGGAATCGCGATATTTACATTTACCACTCGCTGTATATCGAAAGAGGCGAAGGATTCACTTCCCAGGCCTCGCAATAATTTGAAATAACGACGAATCACTCAAGGACACTCCGAATCGCGATATTTACCGTTTCCGCTTGCTGTATATCGAAAGAAGCGAAGGATTCACATCCCAGGCCTTGCAATCGTTCAAAATATCGATAAATCAGAGTAGGACACTCCGAATCGCGATATTTACCGTTTCCGCTCGCTGTATATCGGAAGAAGATAAGGATTCACATCCCAAATCTCGCAATCGTTTAAAATATCGATAAATCAGAGTAGGAGACTCGGGATCGCGATATTTACATTTACCACTCGCTGTATATCGAAAGAAGCCTAGGATTCACTTCCCAATCATCGCAATAATTCGAAATAACGACAAATCACTCAAGGACACTCCGAATCGCGATATTTACCGTTTCCGCTCGCTGCATATCGAAAGAAGCGAAGGATTCACATCTCAAGCCTCGCAATCGATCAAAATATCGGTATATCAGAGTAGGAGACTCGGGAACGCGATATTTACATTTACCACTCGCTGTATATCGAAAGAAGCGAAGGATTCACATCCCAAGCCTCGCAACCGTTCGAAATAACGAGAAATCACTCAAGGTCACTCGGAATCACGATATTGACCTTTTCCATAAGGAGTGTATTGAAAGAAGCTAAGGATTCGTTTCCCTAGCCTCGCAATCGTTCAAAATATCGATAAATCAGAGTAGGAGACTCGGGATCGCGATATTTACATTTACCACTCGCTGTAAATCGAAAGAAGCGAAGGATTCCCTTCCCAAGCCTCGCAATAATTCGAAATAACGACGAATCACTCAAGGTCACTCCGAATCGCGATATTTACCGTTTCCGCTCGCTGTATATCGAAAGAAGATAAGGATTCACATCTCAAGCCTCGCAATCGTTCAAAATATCGGTATATCAGAGTAGGAGACTCGGGAACGCGATATTTACATTTACCACTCGCTGTATATCGAAAGAGGCGAAGGATTCACTTCCCAAGCATCACAATAATTCGAAATAACGACAAATCACTCAAGGACACTCCGACTCGCGATATTTACCGTTTCTGCTCGCTGTATATCGAAAGAAGCGAAGGATTCACATCACAAGCCTCGCAACCGTTCGAAATATCGAGAAATCACTCAAGGTCACTCGGAATCACGATATTAACCTTTTCCATAAGGAGTGTATTGAAAGAAGCTAAGGATTCACATCACAAGCCTCGCAATCGTTCCAAATATCGATAAATCAGAGTAGGAGACTCCGAATCGCGATATTTACCGTTTCCGCTCGCTGTATATCGAAAGAAGCAGATAATTCATTTTCCGAGCCTCGCAACCGTTCGAAATAACGACAAATCACTCAAGGACACTCCGAATCGCGATATTTACCGTTTCCGCTCGCTGTATATCGAAAGAAGCGAAGGATTCACATGACAAGCCTCGCAATCCTTCAAAATATCGATAAATCAGAGTAGGAGACTCCGAATGGCGATATTTACCGTTTCCGCTCGCTGTATATCGAAAGAAGATAAGGATTCACATCTCAAGCCTCGCAATCGTTCAAAATATCGGTATATCAGAGTAGGAGACTCGGGAACGCGATATTTACATTTACCACTCGCTGTATATCGAAAGAAGCGAAGGATTCCCTTCCCAAGCCTCGCAATAATTCGAAATAACGACGAATCACTCAAGGTCACTCCGAATCGCGATATTTACCGTTTCCGCTCGCTGTATATCGAAAGAAGATAAGGATTCACATCTCAAGCCTCGCAATCGTTCAAAATATCGGTATATCAGAGTAGGAGACTCGGGAACGCGATATTTACATTTACCACTCGCTGTATATCGAAAGAGGCGAAGGATTCACTTCCCAAGCATCACAATAATTCGAAATAACGACAAATCACTCAAGGACACTCCGACTCGCGATATTTACCGTTTCTGCTCGCTGTATATCGAAAGAAGCGAAGGATTCACATCACAAGCCTCGCAACCGTTCGAAATAACGAGAAATCACTCAAGGTCACGCGGAATCACGATATTAACCTTTTCCATAAGGAGTGTTTTGAAAGAAGCTAAGGATTCACATCACAAGCCTCGCAATCGTTCAAAATATCGATAAATCACAGTACGAGACTCGGGATCGCGATATTTACATTTACCACTCGCTGTATATCGAAAGAAGCTGATAATTCATTTTCCGAGCCTCGAAACCGGTCGAAATAACGACAAATCACTCAAGGACACTCCGAATCGCGATATTTACCTTTTCCGCTCGCTGAATATCGAAAGAAGCGACGGATTCACATCCCAGGCCTTGCAATCGTTCAAAATATCGATAAATCAGAGTAGGACACTCCGAATCGCGATATTTACCGTTTCCGCTCGCTGTATATCGGAAGAAGATAAGGATTCACATCCCAAATCTCGCAATCGTTTAAAATATCGATAAATCAGAGTAGGAGACTCGGGATCGCGATATTTACCGTTTCTGCTCGCTGTATATCGAAAGAAGCGAAGGATTCACATCACAAGCCTCGCAACCGTTCGAAATATCGAGAAATCACTCAAGGTCACTCGGAATCACGATATTAACCTTTTCCATAAGGAGTGTATTGAAAGAAGCGAAGGATTCCCTTCCCAAGCCTCGCAATAATTCGAAATAACGACGAATCACTCAAGGTCACTCCGAATCGCGATATTTACCGTTTCCGCTCGCTGTATATCGAAAGAAGATAAGGATTCACATCTCAAGCCACGCAATCGTTCAAAATATCGGTATATCAGAGTAGGAGACTCGGGAACGCGATATTTACATTTACCACTCGCTGTATATCGAAAGAGGCGAAGGATTCACTTCCCTGGCCTCGCAATAATTTGAAATAACGACAAATCACTCAAGGACACTCCGACTCGCGATATTTACCGTTTCTGCTCGCTGTATATCGAAAGAAGCGAAGGATTCACATCACAAGCCTCGCAACCGTTCGAAATATCGAGAAATCACTCAAGGTCACTCGGAATCACGATATTAACCTTTTCCATAAGGAGTGTATTGAAAGAAGCTAAGGATTCACATCACAAGCCTCTCAATCGTTCCAAATATCGATAAATCAGAGTAGGAGACTCCGAATCGCGATATTTACCGTTTCCGCTCGCTGTATATCGAAAGAAGCAGATAATTCATTTTCCGAGCCTCGCAACCGTTCGAAATAACGACAAATCACTCAAGGACACTCCGAATCGCGATATTTACCGTTTCCGCTCGCTGTATATCGAAAGAAGCGAAGGATTCACATGACAAGCCTCGCAATCCTTCAAAATATATATAAATCAGAGTAGGAGACTCCGAATGGCGATATTTACCGTTTCCGCTCGCTGTATATCGAAAGAAGATAAGGATTCACATCTCAAGCCTCGCAATCGTTCAAAATATCGGTATATCAGAGTAGGAGACTCGGGAACGCGATATTTACATTTACCACTCGCTGTATATCGAAAGAAGCGAAGGATTCACATCCCAAGCCTCGCAACCGTTCGAAATAACGAGAAATCACTCAAGGTCACTCGGAATCACGATATTGACCTTTTCCATAAGGAGTGTATTGAAAGAAGCTAAGGATTCGTTTCCCTTGCCTCGCAATCGTTCAAAATATCGATGAATCAGAGTAGGAGACTTGGGATCGCGATATTTACATTTACCACTCGCTGTATATCGAAAGAAGCGAAGGATTCACTTCCCAAGCATTGCAATAATTCGAAATAACGACAAATCACTCAAGGACACTCCGAATCGCGATATTTACCGTTTCCGCTCGCTGTATATCGAAAGAAGATAAGGATTCACATCTCAAGCCTCGCAATCGTTCAAAATATCGGTATATCAGAGTAGGAGACTCGGGAACGCGATATTTACATTTACCACTCGCTGTATATCGAAAGAAGCGAAGGATTCACATCCCAAGCCTCGCAACCGTTCGAAATAACGAGAAATCAATCAAGGTCACTCGGAATCACGATATTGACCTTTTCCATAAGGAGTGTATTGAAAGAAGCTAAGGATTCGTTTCCCTAGCCTCGCAATCGTTCAAAATATCGATAAATCAGAGTAGGAGACTCGGGATCGCGATATTTACATTTACCACTCGCTGTATATCGAAAGAAGCGAAGGATTCCCTTCCCAAGCCTCGCAATAATTCGAAATAACGACGAATCACTCAAGGTCACTCCGAATCGCGATATTTACCGTTTCCGCTCGCTGTATATCGAAAGAAGATAAGGATTCACATCTCAAGCCACGCAATCGTTCAAAATATCGGTATATCAGAGTAGGAGACTCGGGAACGCGATATTTACATTTACCACTCGCTGTATATCGAAAGAAGCGAAGGATTCACATCCCAAGCCTCGCAACCGTTCGAAATAACGAGAAATCACTCAAGGTCACTCGGAATCACGATATTGACCTTTTCCATAAGGAGTGTATTGAAAGAAGCTAAGGATTCGTTTCCCTAGCCTCGCAATCGTTCAAAATATCGATAAATCAGAGTAGGAGACTCGGGATCGCGATATTTACATTTACCACTCGCTGTAAATCGAAAGAAGCGAAGGATTCCCTTCCCAAGCCTCGCAATAATTCGAAATAACGACGAATCACTCAAGGTCACTCCGAATCGCGATATTTACCGTTTCCGCTCGCTGTATATCGAAAGAAGATAAGGATTCACATCTCAAGCCTCGCAATCGTTCAAAATATCGGTATATCAGAGTAGGAGACTCGGGAACGCGATATTTACATTTACCACTAGCTGTATATCGAAAGAGGCGAAGGATTCACTTCCCAGGCCTCGCAATAATTTGAAATAACGACAAATCACTCAAGGACACTCCGACTCGCGATATTTACCGTTTCTGCTCGCTGTATATCGAAAGAAGCGAAGGATTCACATCACAAGCCTCGCAACCGTTCGAAATATCGAGAAATCACTCAAGGTCACTCGGAATCACGATATTAACCTTTTCCATAAGGAGTGTATTGAAAGAAGCTAAGGATTCACATCACAAGCCTCGCAATCGTTCCAAATATCGATAAATCAGAGTAGGAGACTCCGAATCGCGATATTTACCGTTTCCGCTCGCTGTATATCGAAAGAAGCAGATAATTCATTTTCCGAGCCTCGCAACCGTTCGAAATAACGACAAATCACTCAAGGACACTCCGAATCGCGATATTTACCGTTTCCGCTCGCTGTATATCGAAAGAAGCGAAGGATTCACATGACAAGCCTCGCAATCCTTCAAAATATCGATAAATCAGAGTAGGAGACTCCGAATGGCGATATTTACCGTTTCCGCTCGCTGTATATCGAAAGAAGATAAGGATTCACATCTCAAGCCTCGCAATCGTTCAAAATATCGGTATATCAGAGTAGGAGACTCGGGAACGCGATATTTACATTTACCACTCGCTGTATATCGAAAGAAGCGAAGGATTCACATCCCAAGCCTCGCAACCGTTCGAAATAACGAGAAATCACTCAAGGTCACTCGGAATCACGATATTGACCTTTTCCATAAGGAGTGTATTGAAAGAAGCTAAGGATTCGTTTCCCTAGCCTCGCAATCGTTCAAAATATCGATAAATCAGAGTAGGAGACTTGGGATCGCGATATTTACATTTACCACTCGCTGTATATCGAAAGAAGCGAAGGATTCACTTCCCAAGCATTGCAATAATTCGAAATAACGACAAATCACTCAAGGACACTCCGAATCGCGATATTTACCGTTTCCGCTCGCTGTATATCGAAAGAAGATAAGGATTCACATCTCAAGCCTCGCAATCGTTCAAAATATCGGTATATCAGAGTAGGAGACTCGGGAACGCGATATTTACATTTACCACTCGCTGTATATCGAAAGAGGCGAAGGATTCACTTCCCAAGCATCACAATAATTCGAAATAACGACAAATCACTCAAGGACACTCCGACTCGCGATATTTACCGTTTCTGCTCGCTGTATATCGAAAGAAGCGAAGGATTCACATCACAAGCCTCGCAACCGTTCGAAATAACGAGAAATCACTCAAGGTCACGCGGAATCACGATATTAACCTTTTCCATAAGGAGTGTTTTGAAAGAAGCTAAGGATTCACATCACAAGCCTCGCAATCGTTCAAAATATCGATAAATCACAGTACGAGACTCGGGATCGCGATATTTACATTTACCACTCGCTGTATATCGAAAGAAGCTGATAATTCATTTTCCGAGCCTCGAAACCGGTCGAAATAACGACAAATCACTCAAGGACACTCCGAATCGCGATATTTACCTTTTCCGCTCGCTGAATATCGAAAGAAGCGACGGATTCATATCTCAAGCCTCGCAATCGTTCAAAATATCAATAAGTCAGAGTAGGAGACTCGAAATCGCGATATTTACATTTACCACTCGCTGTATATCGAAAGAGGCGAAGGATTCACTTCCCAGGCCTCGCAATAATTTGAAATAACGACGAATCACTCAAGGACACTCCGAATCGCGATATTTACCGTTTCCGCTTGCTGTATATCGAAAGAAGCGAAGGATTCACATCCCAGGCCTTGCAATCGTTCAAAATATCGATAAATCAGAGTAGGACACTCCGAATCGCGATATTTACCGTTTCCGCTCGCTGTATATCGGAAGAAGATAAGGATTCACATCCCAAATCTCGCAATCGTTTAAAATATCGATAAATCAGAGTAGGAGACTCGGGATCGCGATATTTACATTTACCACTCGCTGTATATCGAAAGAAGCCTAGGATTCACTTCCCAATCATCGCAATAATTCGAAATAACGACAAATCACTCAAGGACACTCCGAATCGCGATATTTACCGTTTCCGCTCGCTGCATATCGAAAGAAGCGAAGGATTCACATCTCAAGCCTCGCAATCGATCAAAATATCGGTATATCAGAGTAGGAGACTCGGGAACGCGATATTTACATTTACCACTCGCTGTATATCGAAAGAAGCGAAGGATTCACATCCCAAGCCTCGCAACCGTTCGAAATAACGAGAAATCACTCAAGGTCACTCGGAATCACGATATTGACCTTTTCCATAAGGAGTGTATTGAAAGAAGCTAAGGATTCGTTTCCCTAGCCTCGCAATCGTTCAAAATATCGATAAATCAGAGTAGGAGACTCGGGATCGCGATATTTACATTTACCACTCGCTGTAAATCGAAAGAAGCGAAGGATTCCCTTCCCAAGCCTCGCAATAATTCGAAATAACGACGAATCACTCAAGGTCACTCCGAATCGCGATATTTACCGTTTCCGCTCGCTGTATATCGAAAGAAGATAAGGATTCACATCTCAAGCCTCGCAATCGTTCAAAATATCGGTATATCAGAGTAATAGACTCGGGAACGCGATATTTACATTTACCACTCGCTGTATATCGAAAGAGGCGAAGGATTCACTTCCCAAGCATCACAATAATTCGAAATAACGACAAATCACTCAAGGACACTCCGACTCGCGATATTTACCGTTTCTGCTCGCTGTATATCGAAAGAAGCGAAGGATTCACATCACAAGCCTCGCAACCGTTCGAAATATCGAGAAATCACTCAAGGTCACTCGGAATCACGATATTAACCTTTTCCATAAGGAGTGTATTGAAAGAAGCTAAGGATTCACATCACAAGCCTCGCAATCGTTCCAAATATCGATAAATCAGAGTAGGAGACTCCGAATCGCGATATTTACCGTTTCCGCTCGCTGTATATCGAAAGAAGCAGATAATTCATTTTCCGAGCCTCGCAACCGTTCGAAATAACGACAAATCACTCAAGGACACTCCGAATCGCGATATTTACCGTTTCCGCTCGCTGTATATCGAAAGAAGCGAAGGATTCACATGACAAGCCTCGCAATCCTTCAAAATATCGATAAATCAGAGTAGGAGACTCCGAATGGCGATATTTACCGTTTCCGCTCGCTGTATATCGAAAGAAGATAAGGATTCACATCTCAAGCCTCGCAATCGTTCAAAATATCGGTATATCAGAGTAGGAGACTCGGGAACGCGATATTTACATTTACCACTCGCTGTATATCGAAAGAAGCGAAGGATTCACATCCCAAGCCTCGCAACCGTTCGAAATAACGAGAAATCACTCAAGGTCACTCGGAATCACGATATTGACCTTTTCCATAAGGAGTGTATTGAAAGAAGCTAAGGATTCGTTTCCCTAGCCTCGCAATCGTTCAAAATATCGATAAATCAGAGTAGGAGACTTGGGATCGCGATATTTACATTTACCACTCGCTGTATATCGAAAGAAGCGAAGGATTCACTTCCCAAGCATTGCAATAATTCGAAATAACGACAAATCACTCAAGGACACTCCGAATCGCGATATTTACCGTTTCCGCTCGCTGTATATCGAAAGAAGATAAGGATTCACATCTCAAGCCTCGCAATCGTTCAAAATATCGGTATATCAGAGTAGGAGACTCGGGAACGCGATATTTACATTTACCACTCGCTGTATATCGAAAGAGGCGAAGGATTCACTTCCCAAGCATCACAATAATTCGAAATAACGACAAATCACTCAAGGACACTCCGACTCGCGATATTTACCGTTTCTGCTCGCTGTATATCGAAAGAAGCGAAGGATTCACATCACAAGCCTCGCAACCGTTCGAAATAACGAGAAATCACTCAAGGTCACGCGGAATCACGATATTAACCTTTTCCATAAGGAGTGTTTTGAAAGAAGCTAAGGATTCACATCACAAGCCTCGCAATCGTTCAAAATATCGATAAATCACAGTACGAGACTCGGGATCGCGATATTTACATTTACCACTCGCTGTATATCGAAAGAAGCTGATAATTCATTTTCCGAGCCTCGAAACCGGTCGAAATAACGACAAATCACTCAAGGACACTCCGAATCGCGATATTTACCTTTTCCGCTCGCTGAATATCGAAAGAAGCGACGGATTCATATCTCAAGCCTCGCAATCGTTCAAAATATCAATAAGTCAGAGTAGGAGACTCGGAATCGCGATATTTACATTTACCACTCGCTGTATATCGAAAGAGGCGAAGGATTCACTTCCCAGGCCTCGCAATAATTTGAAATAACGACGAATCACTCAAGGACACTCCGAATCGCGATATTTACCGTTTCCGCTTGCTGTATATCGAAAGAAGCGAAGGATTCACATCCCAGGCCTTGCAATCGTTCAAAATATCGATAAATCAGAGTAGGACACTCCGAATCGCGATATTTACCGTTTCCGCTCGCTGTATATCGGAAGAAGATAAGGATTCACATCCCAAATCTCGCAATCGTTTAAAATATCGATAAATCAGAGTAGGAGACTCGGGATCGCGATATTTACATTTACCACTCGCTGTATATCGAAAGAAGCCTAGGATTCACTTCCCAATCATCGCAATAATTCGAAATAACGACAAATCACTCAAGGACACTCCGAATCGCGATATTTACCGTTTCCGCTCGCTGCATATCGAAAGAAGCGAAGGATTCACATCTCAAGCCTCGCAATCGATCAAAATATCGGTATATCAGAGTAGGAGACTCGGGAACGCGATATTTACATTTACCACTCGCTGTATATCGAAAGAAGCGAAGGATTCACATCCCAAGCCTCGCAACCGTTCGAAATAACGAGAAATCACTCAAGGTCACTCGGAATCACGATATTGACCTTTTCCATAAGGAGTGTATTGAAAGAAGCTAAGGATTCGTTTCCCTAGCCTCGCAATCGTTCAAAATATCGATAAATCAGAGTAGGAGACTCGGGATCGCGATATTTACATTTACCACTCGCTGTAAATCGAAAGAAGCGAAGGATTCCCTTCCCAAGCCTCGCAATAATTCGAAATAACGACGAATCACTCAAGGTCACTCCGAATCGCGATATTTACCGTTTCCGCTCGCTGTATATCGAAAGAAGATAAGGATTCACATCTCAAGCCTCGCAATCGTTCAAAATATCGGTATATCAGAGTAGGAGACTCGGGAACGCGATATTTACATTTACCACTCGCTGTATATCGAAAGAGGCGAAGGATTCACTTCCCAAGCATCACAATAATTCGAAATAACGACAAATCACTCAAGGACACTCCGACTCGCGATATTTACCGTTTCTGCTCGCTGTATATCGAAAGAAGCGAAGGATTCACATCACAAGCCTCGCAACCGTTCGAAATATCGAGAAATCACTCAAGGTCACTCGGAATCACGATATTAACCTTTTCCATAAGGAGTGTATTGAAAGAAGCTAAGGATTCACATCACAAGCCTCGCAATCGTTCCAAATATCGATAAATCAGAGTAGGAGACTCCGAATCGCGATATTTACCGTTTCCGCTCGCTGTATATCGAAAGAAGCAGATAATTCATTTTCCGAGCCTCGCAACCGTTCGAAATAACGACAAATCACTCAAGGACACTCCGAATCGCGATATTTACCGTTTCCGCTCGCTGTATATCGAAAGAAGCGAAGGATTCACATGACAAGCCTCGCAATCCTTCAAAATATCGATAAATCAGAGTAGGAGACTCCGAATGGCGATATTTACCGTTTCCGCTCGCTGTATATCGAAAGAAGATAAGGATTCACATCTCAAGCCTCGCAATCGTTCAAAATATCGGTATATCAGAGTAGGAGACTCGGGAACGCGATATTTACATTTACCACTCGCTGTATATCGAAAGAAGCGAAGGATTCACATCCCAAGCCTCGCAACCGTTCGAAATAACGAGAAATCACTCAAGGTCACTCGGAATCACGATATTGACCTTTTCCATAAGGAGTGTATTGAAAGAAGCTAAGGATTCGTTTCCCTAGCCTCGCAATCGTTCAAAATATCGATAAATCAGAGTAGGAGACTTGGGATCGCGATATTTACATTTACCACTCGCTGTATATCGAAAGAAGCGAAGGATTCACTTCCCAAGCACTGCAATAATTCGAAATAACGACAAATCACTCAAGGACACTCCGAATCGCGATATTTACCGTTTCCGCTCGCTGTATATCGAAAGAAGATAAGGATTCACATCTCAAGCCTCGCAATCGTTCAAAATATCGGTATATCAGAGTAGGAGACTCGGGAACGCGATATTTACATTTACCACTCGCTGTATATCGAAAGAGGCGAAGGATTCACTTCCCAAGCATCACAATAATTCGAAATAACGACAAATCACTCAAGGACACTCCGACTCGCGATATTTACCGTTTCTGCTCGCTGTATATCGAAAGAAGCGAAGGATTCACATCACAAGCCTCGCAACCGTTCGAAATAACGAGAAATCACTCAAGGTCACGCGGAATCACGATATTAACCTTTTCCATAAGGAGTGTTTTGAAAGAAGCTAAGGATTCACATCACAAGCCTCGCAATCGTTCAAAATATCGATAAATCACAGTACGAGACTCGGGATCGCGATATTTACATTTACCACTCGCTGTATATCGAAAGAAGCTGATAATTCATTTTCCGAGCCTCGAAACCGGTCGAAATAACGACAAATCACTCAAGGACACTCCGAATCGCGATATTTACCTTTTCCGCTCGCTGAATATCGAAAGAAGCGACGGATTCATATCTCAAGCCTCGCAATCGTTCAAAATATCAATAAGTCAGAGTAGGAGACTCGGAATCGCGATATTTACATTTACCACTCGCTGTATATCGAAAGAGGCGAAGGATTCACTTCCCAGGCCTCGCAATAATTTGAAATAACGACGAATCACTCAAGGACACTCCGAATCGCGATATTTACCGTTTCCGCTTGCTGTATATCGAAAGAAGCGAAGGATTCACATCCCAGGCCTTGCAATCGTTCAAAATATCGATAAATCAGAGTAGGACACTCCGAATCGCGATATTTACCGTTTCCGCTCGCTGTATATCGGAAGAAGATAAGGATTCACATCCCAAATCTCGCAATCGTTTAAAATATCGATAAATCAGAGTAGGAGACTCGGGATCGCGATATTTACATTTACCACTCGCTGTATATCGAAAGAAGCCTAGGATTCACTTCCCAATCATCGCAATAATTCGAAATAACGACAAATCACTCAAGGACACTCCGAATCGCGATATTTACCGTTTCCGCTCGCTGCATATCGAAAGATGCGAAGGATTCACATCTCAAGCCTCGCAATCGATCAAAATATCGGTATATCAGAGTAGGAGACTCGGGAACGCGATATTTACATTTACCACTCGCTGTATATCGAAAGAAGCGAAGGATTCACATCCCAAGCCTCGCAACCGTTCGAAATAACGAGAAATCACTCAAGGTCACTCGGAATCACGATATTGACCTTTTCCATAAGGAGTGTATTGAAAGAAGCTAAGGATTCGTTTCCCTAGCCTCGCAATCGTTCAAAATATCGATAAATCAGAGTAGGAGACTCGGGATCGCGATATTTACATTTACCACTCGCTGTATATCGAAGGAAGCGAAGGATTCACTTCACAAGCCTCACAATAATTTTAAATAACGACAAATCACTCAAGGACACTCCCAATCGCGATATTTACCTTTTCCGCTCGCTGTATATCGAAAGAAGAAAAGGATTCACATCTCAAGCCTCGCAATAATTCGAAATAACGGGAAATCAATCAAGGACACTCGGAATCACGATATTGACCTTTTCCACACGCAGTGTATTGAAAGAAGCTAAGGATTCGTTTCCCAAGAATCGCAATCGTTCAAAATATCGATAAATCAGAGTATCAGAGTCGGAAACGCGATATTTACCTTTTCCGCTCGCTGTATATCGAAAGAAGCGAAGGATTCCCTTCCCAAGCCTCGCAATAATTCGAAATAACGACGAATCACTCAAGGTCACTCCGAATCGCGATATTTACCGTTTCCGCTCGCTGTATATCGAAAGAAGATAAGGATTCACATCTCAAGCCTCGCAATCGTTCAAAATATCGGTATATCAGAGTAGGAGACTCGGGAACGCGATATTTACATTTACCACTCGCTGTATATCGAAAGAGGCGAAGGATTCACTTCCCAAGCATCACAATAATTCGAAATAACGACAAATCACTCAAGGACACTCCGAATCGCGATATTGACCTTTTCCATAAGGAGTGTATTGAAAGAAGCTAAGGATTCGTTTCCCTAGCCTCGCAATCGTTCAAAATATCGATAAATCAGAGTAGGAGACTCGGGATCGCGATATTTACATTTACCACTCGCTGTATATCGAAAGAAGCGAAGGATTCACATCCCAAGTCTCGCAATAATTCGAAATAACGACAAATCACTCAAGGACACTCCGACTCGCGATATTTACCGTTTCTGCTCGCTGTATATCGAAAGAAGCGAAGGATTCACATCACAAGCCTCGCAACCGTTCGAAATAACGAGAAATCACTCAAGGTCACGCGGAATCACGATATTAACCTTTTCCATAAGGAGTGTTTTGAAAGAAGCTAAGGATTCACATCACAAGCCTCGCAATCGTTCAAAATATCGATAAATCACAGTACGAGACTCGGGATCGCGATATTTACATTTACCACTCGCTGTATATCGAAAGAAGCTGATAATTCATTTTCCGAGCCTCGAAACCGTTCGAAATAACGACAAATCACTCAAGGACACTCCGAATCGCGATATTTACCTTTTCCGCTCGCTGAATATCGAAAGAAGCGACGGATTCATATCTCAAGCCTCGCAATCGTTCAAAATATCAATAAGTCAGAGTAGGAGACTCGGAATCGCGATATTTACATTTACCACTCGCTGTATATCGAAAGAGGCGAAGGATTCACTTCCCAGGCCTCGCAAAAATTTGAAATAACGACGAATCACTCAAGGACACTCCGAATCGCGATATTTACCGTTTCCGCTTGCTGTATATCGAAAGAAGCGAAGGATTCACATCCCAGGCCTTGCAATCGTTCAAAATATCGATAAATCAGAGTAGGACACTCCGAATCGCGATATTTACCGTTTCCGCTCGCTGTATATCGGAAGAAGATAAGGATTCACATCCCAAATCTCGCAATCGTTTAAAATATCGATAAATCAGAGTAGGAGACTCGGGATCGCGATATTTACATTTACCACTCGCTGTATATCGAAAGAAGCCTAGGATTCACTTCCCAATCATCGCAATAATTCGAAATAACGACAAATCACTCAAGGACACTCCGAATCGCGATATTTACCGTTTCCGCTCGCTGCATATCGAAAGATGCGAAGGATTCACATCACAAGCCTCGCAATCCTTCAAAATATCGATAAATCAGAGTAGGAGACTCCGAATGGCGATATTTACCGTTTCCGCTCGCTGTATATCGAAAGAAGATAAGGATTCACATCTCAAGCCTCGCAATCGATCAAAATATCGGTATATCAGAGTAGGAGACTCGGGAACGCGATATTTACATTTACCACTCGCTGTATATCGAAGGAAGCGAAGGATTCACTTCACAAGCCTCACAATAATTTTAAATAACGACAAATCACTCAAGGACACTCCCAATCGCGATATTTACCTTTTCCGCTCGCTGTATATCGAAAGAAGAAAAGGATTCACATCTCAAGCCTCGCAATAATTCGAAATAACGGGAAATCAATCAAGGACACTCGGAATCACGATATTGACCTTTTCCACACGCAGTGTATTGAAAGAAGCTAAGGATTCGTTTCCCAAGAATCGCAATCGTTCAAAATATCGATAAATCAGAGTATCAGAGTCGGAAACGCGATATTTACCTTTTCCGCTCGCTGTATATCGAAAGAAGCGAAGGATTCCCTTCCCAAGCCTCGCAATAATTCGAAATAACGACGAATCACTCAAGGTCACTCCGAATCGCGATATTTACCGTTTCCGCTCGCTGTATATCGAAAGAAGATAAGGATTCACATCTCAAGCCTCGCAATCGTTCAAAATATCGGTATATCAGAGTAGGAGACTCGGGAACGCGATATTTACATTTACCACTCGCTGTATATCGAAAGAGGCGAAGGATTCACTTCCCAAGCATCACAATAATTCGAAATAACGACAAATCACTCAAGGACACTCCGAATCGCGATATTGACCTTTTCCATAAGGAGTGTATTGAAAGAAGCTAAGGATTCGTTTCCCTAGCCTCGCAATCGTTCAAAATATCGATAAATCAGAGTAGGAGACTCGGGATCGCGATATTTACATTTACCACTCGCTGTATATCGAAAGAAGCGAAGGATTCACTTCCCAAGCATTGCAATAATTCGAAATAACGACAAATCACTCAAGGACACTCCGAATCGCGATATTTACCGTTTACGCTCGCTGTATATCGAAAGAAGATAAGGATTCACATCTCAAGCCTCGCAATCGTTCAAAATATCGGTATATCAGAGTAGGAGACTCGGGAACGCGATATTTACATTTACCACTCGCTGTATATCGAAAGAGGCGAAGGATTCACTTCCCAAGCATCAGAATAATTCGAAATAACGACAAATCACTCAAGGACACTCCGACTCGCGATATTTACCGTTTCTGCTCGCTGTATATCGAAAGAAGCGAAGGATTCACATCACAAGCCTCGCAACCGTTCGAAATATCGAGAAATCACTCAAGGTCACTCGGAATCACGATATTAACCTTTTCCATAAGGAGTGTATTGAAAGAAGCTAAGGATTCACATCACAAGCCTCGCAATCGTTCCAAATATCGATAAATCAGAGTAGGAGACTCCGAATCGCGATATTTACCGTTTCCGCTCGCTGTATATCGAAAGAAGCAGATAATTCATTTTCCGAGCCTCGCAACCGTTCGAAATAACGACAAATCACTCAAGGACACTCCGAATCGGTATATTTACCGTTTCCGCTCGCTGTATATCGAAAGAAGCGAAGGATTCACATGACAAGCCTCGCAATCCTTCAAAATATCGATAAATCAGAGTAGGAGACTCCGAATGGCGATATTTACCGTTTCCGCTCGCTGTATATCGAAAGAAGATAAAGATTCACATCTCAAGCCTCGCAATCGTTCAAAATATCGGTATATCAGAGTAGGAGACTCGGGAACGCGATATTTACATTTACCACTCGCTGTATATCGAAAGAAGCGAAGGATTCACATCCCAAGCCTCGCAACCGTTCGAAATAACGAGAAATCACTCAAGGTCACTCGGAATCACGATATTGACCTTTTCCATAAGGAGTGTATTGAAAGAAGCTAAGGATTCGTTTCCCTAGCCTCGCAATCGTTCAAAATATCGATAAATCAGAGTAGGAGACTTGGGATCGCGATATTTACATTTACCACTCGCTGTATATCGAAAGAAGCGAAGGATTCACTTCCCAAGCATTGCAATAATTCGAAATAACGACAAATCACTCAAGGACACTCCGAATCGCGATATTTACCGTTTCCGCTCGCTGTATATCGAAAGAAGATAAGGATTCACATCTCAAGCCTCGCAATCGTTCAAAATATCGGTATATCAGAGTAGGAGCCTCGGGAACGCGATATTTACATTTACCACTCGCTGTATATCGAAAGAGGCGAAGGATTCACTTCCCAAGCATCACAATAATTCGAAATAACGACAAATCACTCAAGGACAATCCGACTCGCGATATTTACCGTTTCTGCTCGCTGTATATCGAAAGAAGCGAAGGATTCACATCACAAGCCTCGCAACCGTTCGAAATAACGAGAAATCACTCAAGGTCACGCGGAATCACGATATTAACCTTTTCCATAAGGAGTGTTTTGAAAGAAGCTAAGGATTCACATCACAAGCCTCGCAATCGTTCAAAATATCGATAAATCACAGTACGAGACTCGGGATCGCGATATTTACATTTACCACTCGCTGTATATCGAAAGAAGCTGATAATTCATTTTCCGAGCCTCGAAACCGTTCGAAATAACGACAAATCACTCAAGGACACTCCGAATCGCGATATTTACCTTTTCCGCTCGCTGAATATCGAAAGAAGCGACGGTTTCATATCTCAAGCCTCGCAATCGTTCAAAATATCAATAAGTCAGAGTAGGAGACTCGGAATCGCGATATTTACATTTACCACTCGCTGTATATCGAATGAGGCGAAGGATTCACTTCCCAGGCCTCGCAATAATTTTAAATAACGACGAATCACTCAAGGACACTCCGAATCGCGATATTTACCGTTTCCGCTTGCTGTATATCGAAAGAAGCGAAGGATTCACATCCCAGGCCTTGCAATCGTTCAAAATATCGATAAATCAGAGTAGGACACTCCGAATCGCGATATTTACCGTTTCCGCTCGCTGTATATCGGAAGAAGATAAGGATTCACATCCCAAATCTCGCAATCGTTTAAAATATCGATAAATCAGAGTAGGAGACTCGGGATCGCGATATTTACATTTACCACTCGCTGTATATCGAAAGAAGCCTAGGATTCACTTCCCAATCATCGCAATAATTCGAAATAACGACAAATCACTCAAGGACACTCCGAATCGCGATATTTACCGTTTCCGCTCGCTGCATATCGAAAGAAGCGAAGGATTCACATCACAAGCCTCGCAATCCTTCAAAATATCGATAAATCAGAGTAGGAGACTCCGAATGGCGATATTTACCGTTTCCGCTCGCTGTATATCGAAAGAAGATAAGGATTCACATCTCAAGCCTCGCAATCGATCAAAATATCGGTATATCAGAGTAGGAGACTCGGGAACGCGATATTTACATTTACCACTCGCTGTATATCGAAAGAAGCGAAGGATTTACATCCCAAGCCTCGCAACCGTTCGAAATAACGAGAAATCACTCAAGGTCACTCGGAATCACGATATTGACCTTTTCCATAAGGAGTGTATTGAAAGAAGCTAAGGATTCGTTTCCCTAGCCTCGCAATCGTTCAAAATATCGATAAATCAGAGTAGGAGACTCGGGATCGCGATATTTACATTTACCACTCGCTGTATATCGAAGGAAGCGAAGGATTCACTTCACAAGCCTCACAATAATTTTAAATAACGACAAATCACTCAAGGACACTCCCAATCGCGATATTTACCTTTTCCGCTCGCTGTATATCGAAAGAAGAAAAGGATTCACATCTCAAGCCTCGCAATAATTCGAAATAACGGGAAATCAATCAAGGACACTCGGAATCACGATATTGACCTTTTCCACACGCAGTGTATTGAAAGAAGCTAAGGATTCGTTTCCCAAGAATCGCAATCGTTCAAAATATCGATAAATCAGAGTATCAGAGTCGGAAACGCGATATTTACCTTTTCCGCTCGCTGTATATCGAAAGAAGCGAAGGATTCCCTTCCCAAGCCTCGCAATAATTCGAAATAACGACGAATCACTCAAGGTCACTCCGAATCGCGATATTTACCGTTTTCGCTCGCTGTATATCGAAAGAAGATAAGGATTCACATCTCAAGCCTCGCAATCGTTCAAAATATCGGTATATCAGAGTAGGAGACTCGGGAACGCGATATTTACATTTACCACTCGCTGTATATCGAAAGAGGCGAAGGATTCACTTCCCAAGCATCACAATAATTCGAAATAACGACAAATCACTCAAGGACACTCCGAATCGCGATATTGACCTTTTCCATAAGGAGTGTATTGAAAGAAGCTAAGGATTCGTTTCCCTAGCCTCGCAATCGTTCAAAATATCGATAAATCAGAGTAGGAGACTTGGGATCGCGATATTTACATTTACCACTCGCTGTATATCGAAAGAAGCGAAGGATTCACTTCCCAAGCATTGCAATAATTCGAAATAACGACAAATCACTCAAGGACACTCCGAATCGCGATATTTACCGTTTCCGCTCGCTGTATATCGAAAGAAGATAAGGATTCACATCTCAAGCCTCGCAATCGTTCAAAATATCGGTATATCAGAGTAGGAGACTCGGGAACGCGATATTTACATTTACCACTCGCTGTATATCGAAAGAAGCGAAGGATTCACATCCCAAGCCTCGCAACCGTTCGAAATAACGAGAAATCACTCAAGGTCACTCGGAATCACGATATTGACCTTTTCCATAAGGAGTGTATTGAAAGAAGCTAAGGATTCGTTTCCCTTGCCTCGCAATCGTTCAAAATATCGATAAATCAGAGTAGGAGACTTGGGATCGCGATATTTACATTTACCACTCGCTGTATATCGAAAGAAGCGAAGGATTCACTTCCCAAGCATTGCAATAATTCGAAATAACGACAAATCACTCAAGGACACTCCGAATCGCGATATTTACCGTTTCCGCTCGCTGTGTATCGAAAGAAGATAAGGATTCACATCTCAAGCCTCGCAATCGTTCAAAATATCGGTATATCAGAGTAGGAGACTCGGGAACGCGATATTTACATTTACCACTCGCTGTATATCGAAAGAAGCGAAGGATTCACATCCCAAGCCTCGCAACCGTTCGAAATAACGAGAAATCACTCAAGGTCACTCGGAATCACGATATTGACCTATTCCACACGCAGTGTATTGAAAGAAGCTAAGGATTCGTTTCCCAAGAATCGCAATCGTTCAAAATATCGATAAATCAGAGTAGGAGACTCGGGATCGCGATATTTACATTTACCACTCGCTGTATATCGAAAGAAGCGAAGGATTCCCTTCCCAAGCCTCGCAATAATTCGAAATAACGACGAATCACTCAAGGTCACTCCGAATCGCGATATTTACCGTTTCCGCTCGCTGTATATCGAAAGAAGATAAGGATTCACATCTCAAGCCTCGCAATCGTTCAAAATATCGGTATATCAGAGTAGGAGACTCGGGAACGCGATATTTACATTTACCACTCGCTGTATATCGAAAGAAGCGAAGGATTCACATCCCAAGCCTCGCAACCGTTCGAAATAACGAGAAATCACTCAAGGTCACTCGGAATCACGATATTGACCTTTTCCATAAGGAGTGTATTGAAAGAAGCTAAGGATTCGTTTCCCTTGCCTCGCAATCGTTCAAAATATCGATAAATCAGAGTAGGAGACTTGGGATCGCGATATTTACATTTACCACTCGCTGTATATCGAAAGAAGCGAAGGATTCACTTCCCAAGCATTGCAATAATTCGAAATAACGACAAATCACTCAAGGACACTCCGAATCGCGATATTTACCGTTTCCGCTCGCTGTATATCGAAAGAAGATAAGGATTCACATCTCAAGCCTCGCAATCGTTCAAAATATCGGTATATCAGAGTAGGAGACTCGGGAACGCGATATTTACATTTACCACTCGCTGTATATCGAAAGAAGCGAAGGATTCACATCCCAAGCCTCGCAACCGTTCGAAATAACGAGAAATCACTCAAGGTCACTCGGAATCACGATATTGACCTTTTCCATAAGGAGTGTATTGAAAGAAGCTAAGGATTCGTTTCCCTAGCCTCGCAATCGTTCAAAATATCGATAAATCAGAGTAGGAGACTCGGGATCGCGATATTTACATTTACCACTCGCTGTATATCGAAAGAGGCGAAGGATTCACTTCCCAAGCATCACAATAATTCGAAATAACGACAAATCACTCAAGGACACTCCGAATCGCGATATTGACCTTTTCCATAAGGAGTGTATTGAAAGAAGCTAAGGATTCGTTTCCCTAGCCTCGCAATCGTTCAAAATATCGATAAATCAGAGTAGGAGACTCGGGATCGCGATATTTACATTTACCACTCGCTGTATATCGAAAGAAGCGAAGGATTCACTTCCCAAGCATTGCAATAATTCGAAATAACGACAAATCACTCAAGGACACTCCGAATCGCGATATTTACCGTTTACGCTCGCTGTATATCGAAAGAAGATAAGGATTCACATCTCAAGCCTCGCAATCGTTCAAAATATCGGTATATCAGAGTAGGAGACTCGGGAACGCGATATTTACATTTACCACTCGCTGTATATCGAAAGAGGCGAAGGATTCACTTCCCAAGCATCAGAATAATTCGAAATAACGACAAATCACTCAAGGACACTCCGACTCGCGATATTTACCGTTTCTGCTCGCTGTATATCGAAAGAAGCGAAGGATTCACATCACAAGCCTCGCAACCGTTCGAAATATCGAGAAATCACTCAAGGTCACTCGGAATCACGATATTAACCTTTTCCATAAGGAGTGTATTGAAAGAAGCTAAGGATTCACATCACAAGCCTCGCAATCGTTCCAAATATCGATAAATCAGAGTAGGAGACTCCGAATCGCGATATTTACCGTTTCCGCTCGCTGTATATCGAAAGAAGCAGATAATTCATTTTCCGAGCCTCGCAACCGTTCGAAATAACGACAAATCACTCAAGGACACTCCGAATCGCGATATTTACCGTTTCCGCTCGCTGTATATCGAAAGAAGCGAAGGATTCACATGACAAGCCTCGCAATCCTTCAAAATATCGATAAATCAGAGTAGGAGACTCCGAATGGCGATATTTACCGTTTCCGCTCGCTGTATATCGAAAGAAGATAAGGATTCACATCTCAAGCCTCGCAATCGTTCAAAATATCGGTATATCAGAGTAGGAGACTCGGGAACGCGATATTTACATTTACCACTCGCTGTATATCGAAAGAAGCGAAGGATTCACATCCCAAGCCTCGCAACCGTTCGAAATAACGAGAAATCACTCAAGGTCACTCGGAATCACGATATTGACCTTTTCCATAAGGAGTGTATTGAAAGAAGCTAAGGATTCGTTTCCCTAGCCTCGCAATCGTTCAAAATATCGATAAATCAGAGTAGGAGACTCGGGATCGCGATATTTACATTTACCACTCGCTGTAAATCGAAAGAAGCGAAGGATTCCCTTCCCAAGCCTCGCAATAATTCGAAATAACGACGAATCACTCAAGGTCACTCCGAATCGCGATATTTACCGTTTCCGCTCGCTGTATATCGAAAGAAGATAAGGATTCACATCTCAAGCCTCGCAATCGTTCAAAATATCGGTATATCAGAGTAGGAGACTCGGGAACGCGATATTTACATTTACCACTAGCTGTATATCGAAAGAGGCGAAGGATTCACTTCCCAGGCCTCGCAATAATTTGAAATAACGACAAATCACTCAAGGACACTCCGACTCGCGATATTTACCGTTTCTGCTCGCTGTATATCGAAAGAAGCGAAGGATTCACATCACAAGCCTCGCAACCGTTCGAAATATCGAGAAATCACTCAAGGTCACTCGGAATCACGATATTAACCTTTTCCATAAGGAGTGTATTGAAAGAAGCTAAGGATTCACATCACAAGCCTCGCAATCGTTCCAAATATCGATAAATCAGAGTAGGAGACTCCGAATCGCGATATTTACCGTTTCCGCTCGCTGTATATCGAAAGAAGCAGATAATTCATTTTCCGAGCCTCGCAACCGTTCGAAATAACGACAAATCACTCAAGGACACTCCGAATCGCGATATTTACCGTTTCCGCTCGCTGTATATCGAAAGAAGCGAAGGATTCACATGACAAGCCTCGCAATCCTTCAAAATATCGATAAATCAGAGTAGGAGACTCCGAATGGCGATATTTACCGTTTCCGCTCGCTGTATATCGAAAGAAGATAAGGATTCACATCTCAAGCCTCGCAATCGTTCAAAATATCGGTATATCAGAGTAGGAGACTCGGGAACGCGATATTTACATTTACCACTCGCTGTATATCGAAAGAAGCGAAGGATTCACATCCCAAGCCTCGCAACCGTTCGAAATAACGAGAAATCACTCAAGGTCACTCGGAATCACGATATTGACCTTTTCCATAAGGAGTGTATTGAAAGAAGCTAAGGATTCGTTTCCCTAGCCTCGCAATCGTTCAAAATATCGATAAATCAGAGTAGGAGACTTGGGATCGCGATATTTACATTTACCACTCGCTGTATATCGAAAGAAGCGAAGGATTCACTTCCCAAGCATTGCAATAATTCGAAATAACGACAAATCACTCAAGGACACTCCGAATCGCGATATTTACCGTTTCCGCTCGCTGTATATCGAAAGAAGATAAGGATTCACATCTCAAGCCTCGCAATCGTTCAAAATATCGGTATATCAGAGTAGGAGACTCGGGAACGCGATATTTACATTTACCACTCGCTGTATATCGAAAGAGGCGAAGGATTCACTTCCCAAGCATCACAATAATTCGAAATAACGACAAATCACTCAAGGACACTCCGACTCGCGATATTTACCGTTTCTGCTCGCTGTATATCGAAAGAAGCGAAGGATTCACATCACAAGCCTCGCAACCGTTCGAAATAACGAGAAATCACTCAAGGTCACGCGGAATCACGATATTAACCTTTTCCATAAGGAGTGTTTTGAAAGAAGCTAAGGATTCACATCACAAGCCTCGCAATCGTTCAAAATATCGATAAATCACAGTACGAGACTCGGGATCGCGATATTTACATTTACCACTCGCTGTATATCGAAAGAAGCTGATAATTCATTTTCCGAGCCTCGAAACCGGTCGAAATAACGACAAATCACTCAAGGACACTCCGAATCGCGATATTTACCTTTTCCGCTCGCTGAATATCGAAAGAAGCGACGGATTCATATCTCAAGCCTCGCAATCGTTCAAAATATCAATAAGTCAGAGTAGGAGACTCGAAATCGCGATATTTACATTTACCACTCGCTGTATATCGAAAGAGGCGAAGGATTCACTTCCCAGGCCTCGCAATAATTTGAAATAACGACGAATCACTCAAGGACACTCCGAATCGCGATATTTACCGTTTCCGCTTGCTGTATATCGAAAGAAGCGAAGGATTCACATCCCAGGCCTTGCAATCGTTCAAAATATCGATAAATCAGAGTAGGACACTCCGAATCGCGATATTTACCGTTTCCGCTCGCTGTATATCGGAAGAAGATAAGGATTCACATCCCAAATCTCGCAATCGTTTAAAATATCGATAAATCAGAGTAGGAGACTCGGGATCGCGATATTTACATTTACCACTCGCTGTATATCGAAAGAAGCCTAGGATTCACTTCCCAATCATCGCAATAATTCGAAATAACGACAAATCACTCAAGGACACTCCGAATCGCGATATTTACCGTTTCCGCTCGCTGCATATCGAAAGAAGCGAAGGATTCACATCTCAAGCCTCGCAATCGATCAAAATATCGGTATATCAGAGTAGGAGACTCGGGAACGCGATATTTACATTTACCACTCGCTGTATATCGAAAGAAGCGAAGGATTCACATCCCAAGCCTCGCAACCGTTCGAAATAACGAGAAATCACTCAAGGTCACTCGGAATCACGATATTGACCTTTTCCATAAGGAGTGTATTGAAAGAAGCTAAGGATTCGTTTCCCTAGCCTCGCAATCGTTCAAAATATCGATAAATCAGAGTAGGAGACTCGGGATCGCGATATTTACATTTACCACTCGCTGTAAATCGAAAGAAGCGAAGGATTCCCTTCCCAAGCCTCGCAATAATTCGAAATAACGACGAATCACTCAAGGTCACTCCGAATCGCGATATTTACCGTTTCCGCTCGCTGTATATCGAAAGAAGATAAGGATTCACATCTCAAGCCTCGCAATCGTTCAAAATATCGGTATATCAGAGTAATAGACTCGGGAACGCGATATTTACATTTACCACTCGCTGTATATCGAAAGAGGCGAAGGATTCACTTCCCAAGCATCACAATAATTCGAAATAACGACAAATCACTCAAGGACACTCCGACTCGCGATATTTACCGTTTCTGCTCGCTGTATATCGAAAGAAGCGAAGGATTCACATCACAAGCCTCGCAACCGTTCGAAATATCGAGAAATCACTCAAGGTCACTCGGAATCACGATATTAACCTTTTCCATAAGGAGTGTATTGAAAGAAGCTAAGGATTCACATCACAAGCCTCGCAATCGTTCCAAATATCGATAAATCAGAGTAGGAGACTCCGAATCGCGATATTTACCGTTTCCGCTCGCTGTATATCGAAAGAAGCAGATAATTCATTTTCCGAGCCTCGCAACCGTTCGAAATAACGACAAATCACTCAAGGACACTCCGAATCGCGATATTTACCGTTTCCGCTCGCTGTATATCGAAAGAAGCGAAGGATTCACATGACAAGCCTCGCAATCCTTCAAAATATCGATAAATCAGAGTAGGAGACTCCGAATGGCGATATTTACCGTTTCCGCTCGCTGTATATCGAAAGAAGATAAGGATTCACATCTCAAGCCTCGCAATCGTTCAAAATATCGGTATATCAGAGTAGGAGACTCGGGAACGCGATATTTACATTTACCACTCGCTGTATATCGAAAGAAGCGAAGGATTCACATCCCAAGCCTCGCAACCGTTCGAAATAACGAGAAATCACTCAAGGTCACTCGGAATCACGATATTGACCTTTTCCATAAGGAGTGTATTGAAAGAAGCTAAGGATTCGTTTCCCTAGCCTCGCAATCGTTCAAAATATCGATAAATCAGAGTAGGAGACTTGGGATCGCGATATTTACATTTACCACTCGCTGTATATCGAAAGAAGCGAAGGATTCACTTCCCAAGCATTGCAATAATTCGAAATAACGACAAATCACTCAAGGACACTCCGAATCGCGATATTTACCGTTTCCGCTCGCTGTATATCGAAAGAAGATAAGGATTCACATCTCAAGCCTCGCAATCGTTCAAAATATCGGTATATCAGAGTAGGAGACTCGGGAACGCGATATTTACATTTACCACTCGCTGTATATCGAAAGAGGCGAAGGATTCACTTCCCAAGCATCACAATAATTCGAAATAACGACAAATCACTCAAGGACACTCCGACTCGCGATATTTACCGTTTCTGCTCGCTGTATATCGAAAGAAGCGAAGGATTCACATCACAAGCCTCGCAACCGTTCGAAATAACGAGAAATCACTCAAGGTCACGCGGAATCACGATATTAACCTTTTCCATAAGGAGTGTTTTGAAAGAAGCTAAGGATTCACATCACAAGCCTCGCAATCGTTCAAAATATCGATAAATCACAGTACGAGACTCGGGATCGCGATATTTACATTTACCACTCGCTGTATATCGAAAGAAGCTGATAATTCATTTTCCGAGCCTCGAAACCGGTCGAAATAACGACAAATCACTCAAGGACACTCCGAATCGCGATATTTACCTTTTCCGCTCGCTGAATATCGAAAGAAGCGACGGATTCATATCTCAAGCCTCGCAATCGTTCAAAATATCAATAAGTCAGAGTAGGAGACTCGGAATCGCGATATTTACATTTACCACTCGCTGTATATCGAAAGAGGCGAAGGATTCACTTCCCAGGCCTCGCAATAATTTGAAATAACGACGAATCACTCAAGGACACTCCGAATCGCGATATTTACCGTTTCCGCTTGCTGTATATCGAAAGAAGCGAAGGATTCACATCCCAGGCCTTGCAATCGTTCAAAATATCGATAAATCAGAGTAGGACACTCCGAATCGCGATATTTACCGTTTCCGCTCGCTGTATATCGGAAGAAGATAAGGATTCACATCCCAAATCTCGCAATCGTTTAAAATATCGATAAATCAGAGTAGGAGACTCGGGATCGCGATATTTACATTTACCACTCGCTGTATATCGAAAGAAGCCTAGGATTCACTTCCCAATCATCGCAATAATTCGAAATAACGACAAATCACTCAAGGACACTCCGAATCGCGATATTTACCGTTTCCGCTCGCTGCATATCGAAAGAAGCGAAGGATTCACATCTCAAGCCTCGCAATCGATCAAAATATCGGTATATCAGAGTAGGAGACTCGGGAACGCGATATTTACATTTACCACTCGCTGTATATCGAAAGAAGCGAAGGATTCACATCCCAAGCCTCGCAACCGTTCGAAATAACGAGAAATCACTCAAGGTCACTCGGAATCACGATATTGACCTTTTCCATAAGGAGTGTATTGAAAGAAGCTAAGGATTCGTTTCCCTAGCCTCGCAATCGTTCAAAATATCGATAAATCAGAGTAGGAGACTCGGGATCGCGATATTTACATTTACCACTCGCTGTAAATCGAAAGAAGCGAAGGATTCCCTTCCCAAGCCTCGCAATAATTCGAAATAACGACGAATCACTCAAGGTCACTCCGAATCGCGATATTTACCGTTTCCGCTCGCTGTATATCGAAAGAAGATAAGGATTCACATCTCAAGCCTCGCAATCGTTCAAAATATCGGTATATCAGAGTAGGAGACTCGGGAACGCGATATTTACATTTACCACTCGCTGTATATCGAAAGAGGCGAAGGATTCACTTCCCAAGCATCACAATAATTCGAAATAACGACAAATCACTCAAGGACACTCCGACTCGCGATATTTACCGTTTCTGCTCGCTGTATATCGAAAGAAGCGAAGGATTCACATCACAAGCCTCGCAACCGTTCGAAATATCGAGAAATCACTCAAGGTCACTCGGAATCACGATATTAACCTTTTCCATAAGGAGTGTATTGAAAGAAGCTAAGGATTCACATCACAAGCCTCGCAATCGTTCCAAATATCGATAAATCAGAGTAGGAGACTCCGAATCGCGATATTTACCGTTTCCGCTCGCTGTATATCGAAAGAAGCAGATAATTCATTTTCCGAGCCTCGCAACCGTTCGAAATAACGACAAATCACTCAAGGACACTCCGAATCGCGATATTTACCGTTTCCGCTCGCTGTATATCGAAAGAAGCGAAGGATTCACATGACAAGCCTCGCAATCCTTCAAAATATCGATAAATCAGAGTAGGAGACTCCGAATGGCGATATTTACCGTTTCCGCTCGCTGTATATCGAAAGAAGATAAGGATTCACATCTCAAGCCTCGCAATCGTTCAAAATATCGGTATATCAGAGTAGGAGACTCGGGAACGCGATATTTACATTTACCACTCGCTGTATATCGAAAGAAGCGAAGGATTCACATCCCAAGCCTCGCAACCGTTCGAAATAACGAGAAATCACTCAAGGTCACTCGGAATCACGATATTGACCTTTTCCATAAGGAGTGTATTGAAAGAAGCTAAGGATTCGTTTCCCTAGCCTCGCAATCGTTCAAAATATCGATAAATCAGAGTAGGAGACTTGGGATCGCGATATTTACATTTACCACTCGCTGTATATCGAAAGAAGCGAAGGATTCACTTCCCAAGCACTGCAATAATTCGAAATAACGACAAATCACTCAAGGACACTCCGAATCGCGATATTTACCGTTTCCGCTCGCTGTATATCGAAAGAAGATAAGGATTCACATCTCAAGCCTCGCAATCGTTCAAAATATCGGTATATCAGAGTAGGAGACTCGGGAACGCGATATTTACATTTACCACTCGCTGTATATCGAAAGAGGCGAAGGATTCACTTCCCAAGCATCACAATAATTCGAAATAACGACAAATCACTCAAGGACACTCCGACTCGCGATATTTACCGTTTCTGCTCGCTGTATATCGAAAGAAGCGAAGGATTCACATCACAAGCCTCGCAACCGTTCGAAATAACGAGAAATCACTCAAGGTCACGCGGAATCACGATATTAACCTTTTCCATAAGGAGTGTTTTGAAAGAAGCTAAGGATTCACATCACAAGCCTCGCAATCGTTCAAAATATCGATAAATCACAGTACGAGACTCGGGATCGCGATATTTACATTTACCACTCGCTGTATATCGAAAGAAGCTGATAATTCATTTTCCGAGCCTCGAAACCGGTCGAAATAACGACAAATCACTCAAGGACACTCCGAATCGCGATATTTACCTTTTCCGCTCGCTGAATATCGAAAGAAGCGACGGATTCATATCTCAAGCCTCGCAATCGTTCAAAATATCAATAAGTCAGAGTAGGAGACTCGGAATCGCGATATTTACATTTACCACTCGCTGTATATCGAAAGAGGCGAAGGATTCACTTCCCAGGCCTCGCAATAATTTGAAATAACGACGAATCACTCAAGGACACTCCGAATCGCGATATTTACCGTTTCCGCTTGCTGTATATCGAAAGAAGCGAAGGATTCACATCCCAGGCCTTGCAATCGTTCAAAATATCGATAAATCAGAGTAGGACACTCCGAATCGCGATATTTACCGTTTCCGCTCGCTGTATATCGGAAGAAGATAAGGATTCACATCCCAAATCTCGCAATCGTTTAAAATATCGATAAATCAGAGTAGGAGACTCGGGATCGCGATATTTACATTTACCACTCGCTGTATATCGAAAGAAGCCTAGGATTCACTTCCCAATCATCGCAATAATTCGAAATAACGACAAATCACTCAAGGACACTCCGAATCGCGATATTTACCGTTTCCGCTCGCTGCATATCGAAAGATGCGAAGGATTCACATCTCAAGCCTCGCAATCGATCAAAATATCGGTATATCAGAGTAGGAGACTCGGGAACGCGATATTTACATTTACCACTCGCTGTATATCGAAAGAAGCGAAGGATTCACATCCCAAGCCTCGCAACCGTTCGAAATAACGAGAAATCACTCAAGGTCACTCGGAATCACGATATTGACCTTTTCCATAAGGAGTGTATTGAAAGAAGCTAAGGATTCGTTTCCCTAGCCTCGCAATCGTTCAAAATATCGATAAATCAGAGTAGGAGACTCGGGATCGCGATATTTACATTTACCACTCGCTGTATATCGAAGGAAGCGAAGGATTCACTTCACAAGCCTCACAATAATTTTAAATAACGACAAATCACTCAAGGACACTCCCAATCGCGATATTTACCTTTTCCGCTCGCTGTATATCGAAAGAAGAAAAGGATTCACATCTCAAGCCTCGCAATAATTCGAAATAACGGGAAATCAATCAAGGACACTCGGAATCACGATATTGACCTTTTCCACACGCAGTGTATTGAAAGAAGCTAAGGATTCGTTTCCCAAGAATCGCAATCGTTCAAAATATCGATAAATCAGAGTATCAGAGTCGGAAACGCGATATTTACCTTTTCCGCTCGCTGTATATCGAAAGAAGCGAAGGATTCCCTTCCCAAGCCTCGCAATAATTCGAAATAACGACGAATCACTCAAGGTCACTCCGAATCGCGATATTTACCGTTTCCGCTCGCTGTATATCGAAAGAAGATAAGGATTCACATCTCAAGCCTCGCAATCGTTCAAAATATCGGTATATCAGAGTAGGAGACTCGGGAACGCGATATTTACATTTACCACTCGCTGTATATCGAAAGAGGCGAAGGATTCACTTCCCAAGCATCACAATAATTCGAAATAACGACAAATCACTCAAGGACACTCCGAATCGCGATATTGACCTTTTCCATAAGGAGTGTATTGAAAGAAGCTAAGGATTCGTTTCCCTAGCCTCGCAATCGTTCAAAATATCGATAAATCAGAGTAGGAGACTCGGGATCGCGATATTTACATTTACCACTCGCTGTATATCGAAAGAAGCGAAGGATTCACATCCCAAGTCTCGCAATAATTCGAAATAACGACAAATCACTCAAGGACACTCCGACTCGCGATATTTACCGTTTCTGCTCGCTGTATATCGAAAGAAGCGAAGGATTCACATCACAAGCCTCGCAACCGTTCGAAATAACGAGAAATCACTCAAGGTCACGCGGAATCACGATATTAACCTTTTCCATAAGGAGTGTTTTGAAAGAAGCTAAGGATTCACATCACAAGCCTCGCAATCGTTCAAAATATCGATAAATCACAGTACGAGACTCGGGATCGCGATATTTACATTTACCACTCGCTGTATATCGAAAGAAGCTGATAATTCATTTTCCGAGCCTCGAAACCGTTCGAAATAACGACAAATCACTCAAGGACACTCCGAATCGCGATATTTACCTTTTCCGCTCGCTGAATATCGAAAGAAGCGACGGATTCATATCTCAAGCCTCGCAATCGTTCAAAATATCAATAAGTCAGAGTAGGAGACTCGGAATCGCGATATTTACATTTACCACTCGCTGTATATCGAAAGAGGCGAAGGATTCACTTCCCAGGCCTCGCAAAAATTTGAAATAACGACGAATCACTCAAGGACACTCCGAATCGCGATATTTACCGTTTCCGCTTGCTGTATATCGAAAGAAGCGAAGGATTCACATCCCAGGCCTTGCAATCGTTCAAAATATCGATAAATCAGAGTAGGACACTCCGAATCGCGATATTTACCGTTTCCGCTCGCTGTATATCGGAAGAAGATAAGGATTCACATCCCAAATCTCGCAATCGTTTAAAATATCGATAAATCAGAGTAGGAGACTCGGGATCGCGATATTTACATTTACCACTCGCTGTATATCGAAAGAAGCCTAGGATTCACTTCCCAATCATCGCAATAATTCGAAATAACGACAAATCACTCAAGGACACTCCGAATCGCGATATTTACCGTTTCCGCTCGCTGCATATCGAAAGATGCGAAGGATTCACATCACAAGCCTCGCAATCCTTCAAAATATCGATAAATCAGAGTAGGAGACTCCGAATGGCGATATTTACCGTTTCCGCTCGCTGTATATCGAAAGAAGATAAGGATTCACATCTCAAGCCTCGCAATCGATCAAAATATCGGTATATCAGAGTAGGAGACTCGGGAACGCGATATTTACATTTACCACTCGCTGTATATCGAAGGAAGCGAAGGATTCACTTCACAAGCCTCACAATAATTTTAAATAACGACAAATCACTCAAGGACACTCCCAATCGCGATATTTACCTTTTCCGCTCGCTGTATATCGAAAGAAGAAAAGGATTCACATCTCAAGCCTCGCAATAATTCGAAATAACGGGAAATCAATCAAGGACACTCGGAATCACGATATTGACCTTTTCCACACGCAGTGTATTGAAAGAAGCTAAGGATTCGTTTCCCAAGAATCGCAATCGTTCAAAATATCGATAAATCAGAGTATCAGAGTCGGAAACGCGATATTTACCTTTTCCGCTCGCTGTATATCGAAAGAAGCGAAGGATTCCCTTCCCAAGCCTCGCAATAATTCGAAATAACGACGAATCACTCAAGGTCACTCCGAATCGCGATATTTACCGTTTCCGCTCGCTGTATATCGAAAGAAGATAAGGATTCACATCTCAAGCCTCGCAATCGTTCAAAATATCGGTATATCAGAGTAGGAGACTCGGGAACGCGATATTTACATTTACCACTCGCTGTATATCGAAAGAGGCGAAGGATTCACTTCCCAAGCATCACAATAATTCGAAATAACGACAAATCACTCAAGGACACTCCGAATCGCGATATTGACCTTTTCCATAAGGAGTGTATTGAAAGAAGCTAAGGATTCGTTTCCCTAGCCTCGCAATCGTTCAAAATATCGATAAATCAGAGTAGGAGACTCGGGATCGCGATATTTACATTTACCACTCGCTGTATATCGAAAGAAGCGAAGGATTCACTTCCCAAGCATTGCAATAATTCGAAATAACGACAAATCACTCAAGGACACTCCGAATCGCGATATTTACCGTTTACGCTCGCTGTATATCGAAAGAAGATAAGGATTCACATCTCAAGCCTCGCAATCGTTCAAAATATCGGTATATCAGAGTAGGAGACTCGGGAACGCGATATTTACATTTACCACTCGCTGTATATCGAAAGAGGCGAAGGATTCACTTCCCAAGCATCAGAATAATTCGAAATAACGACAAATCACTCAAGGACACTCCGACTCGCGATATTTACCGTTTCTGCTCGCTGTATATCGAAAGAAGCGAAGGATTCACATCACAAGCCTCGCAACCGTTCGAAATATCGAGAAATCACTCAAGGTCACTCGGAATCACGATATTAACCTTTTCCATAAGGAGTGTATTGAAAGAAGCTAAGGATTCACATCACAAGCCTCGCAATCGTTCCAAATATCGATAAATCAGAGTAGGAGACTCCGAATCGCGATATTTACCGTTTCCGCTCGCTGTATATCGAAAGAAGCAGATAATTCATTTTCCGAGCCTCGCAACCGTTCGAAATAACGACAAATCACTCAAGGACACTCCGAATCGGTATATTTACCGTTTCCGCTCGCTGTATATCGAAAGAAGCGAAGGATTCACATGACAAGCCTCGCAATCCTTCAAAATATCGATAAATCAGAGTAGGAGACTCCGAATGGCGATATTTACCGTTTCCGCTCGCTGTATATCGAAAGAAGATAAAGATTCACATCTCAAGCCTCGCAATCGTTCAAAATATCGGTATATCAGAGTAGGAGACTCGGGAACGCGATATTTACATTTACCACTCGCTGTATATCGAAAGAAGCGAAGGATTCACATCCCAAGCCTCGCAACCGTTCGAAATAACGAGAAATCACTCAAGGTCACTCGGAATCACGATATTGACCTTTTCCATAAGGAGTGTATTGAAAGAAGCTAAGGATTCGTTTCCCTAGCCTCGCAATCGTTCAAAATATCGATAAATCAGAGTAGGAGACTTGGGATCGCGATATTTACATTTACCACTCGCTGTATATCGAAAGAAGCGAAGGATTCACTTCCCAAGCATTGCAATAATTCGAAATAACGACAAATCACTCAAGGACACTCCGAATCGCGATATTTACCGTTTCCGCTCGCTGTATATCGAAAGAAGATAAGGATTCACATCTCAAGCCTCGCAATCGTTCAAAATATCGGTATATCAGAGTAGGAGCCTCGGGAACGCGATATTTACATTTACCACTCGCTGTATATCGAAAGAGGCGAAGGATTCACTTCCCAAGCATCACAATAATTCGAAATAACGACAAATCACTCAAGGACAATCCGACTCGCGATATTTACCGTTTCTGCTCGCTGTATATCGAAAGAAGCGAAGGATTCACATCACAAGCCTCGCAACCGTTCGAAATAACGAGAAATCACTCAAGGTCACGCGGAATCACGATATTAACCTTTTCCATAAGGAGTGTTTTGAAAGAAGCTAAGGATTCACATCACAAGCCTCGCAATCGTTCAAAATATCGATAAATCACAGTACGAGACTCGGGATCGCGATATTTACATTTACCACTCGCTGTATATCGAAAGAAGCTGATAATTCATTTTCCGAGCCTCGAAACCGTTCGAAATAACGACAAATCACTCAAGGACACTCCGAATCGCGATATTTACCTTTTCCGCTCGCTGAATATCGAAAGAAGCGACGGATTCATATCTCAAGCCTCGCAATCGTTCAAAATATCAATAAGTCAGAGTAGGAGACTCGGAATCGCGATATTTACATTTACCACTCGCTGTATATCGAATGAGGCGAAGGATTCACTTCCCAGGCCTCGCAATAATTTTAAATAACGACGAATCACTCAAGGACACTCCGAATCGCGATATTTACCGTTTCCGCTTGCTGTATATCGAAAGAAGCGAAGGATTCACATCCCAGGCCTTGCAATCGTTCAAAATATCGATAAATCAGAGTAGGACACTCCGAATCGCGATATTTACCGTTTCCGCTCGCTGTATATCGGAAGAAGATAAGGATTCACATCCCAAATCTCGCAATCGTTTAAAATATCGATAAATCAGAGTAGGAGACTCGGGATCGCGATATTTACATTTACCACTCGCTGTATATCGAAAGAAGCCTAGGATTCACTTCCCAATCATCGCAATAATTCGAAATAACGACAAATCACTCAAGGACACTCCGAATCGCGATATTTACCGTTTCCGCTCGCTGCATATCGAAAGAAGCGAAGGATTCACATCACAAGCCTCGCAATCCTTCAAAATATCGATAAATCAGAGTAGGAGACTCCGAATGGCGATATTTACCGTTTCCGCTCGCTGTATATCGAAAGAAGATAAGGATTCACATCTCAAGCCTCGCAATCGATCAAAATATCGGTATATCAGAGTAGGAGACTCGGGAACGCGATATTTACATTTACCACTCGCTGTATATCGAAAGAAGCGAAGGATTTACATCCCAAGCCTCGCAACCGTTCGAAATAACGAGAAATCACTCAAGGTCACTCGGAATCACGATATTGACCTTTTCCATAAGGAGTGTATTGAAAGAAGCTAAGGATTCGTTTCCCTAGCCTCGCAATCGTTCAAAATATCGATAAATCAGAGTAGGAGACTCGGGATCGCGATATTTACATTTACCACTCGCTGTATATCGAAGGAAGCGAAGGATTCACTTCACAAGCCTCACAATAATTTTAAATAACGACAAATCACTCAAGGACACTCCCAATCGCGATATTTACCTTTTCCGCTCGCTGTATATCGAAAGAAGAAAAGGATTCACATCTCAAGCCTCGCAATAATTCGAAATAACGGGAAATCAATCAAGGACACTCGGAATCACGATATTGACCTTTTCCACACGCAGTGTATTGAAAGAAGCTAAGGATTCGTTTCCCAAGAATCGCAATCGTTCAAAATATCGATAAATCAGAGTATCAGAGTCGGAAACGCGATATTTACCTTTTCCGCTCGCTGTATATCGAAAGAAGCGAAGGATTCCCTTCCCAAGCCTCGCAATAATTCGAAATAACGACGAATCACTCAAGGTCACTCCGAATCGCGATATTTACCGTTTTCGCTCGCTGTATATCGAAAGAAGATAAGGATTCACATCTCAAGCCTCGCAATCGTTCAAAATATCGGTATATCAGAGTAGGAGACTCGGGAACGCGATATTTACATTTACCACTCGCTGTATATCGAAAGAGGCGAAGGATTCACTTCCCAAGCATCACAATAATTCGAAATAACGACAAATCACTCAAGGACACTCCGAATCGCGATATTGACCTTTTCCATAAGGAGTGTATTGAAAGAAGCTAAGGATTCGTTTCCCTAGCCTCGCAATCGTTCAAAATATCGATAAATCAGAGTAGGAGACTTGGGATCGCGATATTTACATTTACCACTCGCTGTATATCGAAAGAAGCGAAGGATTCACTTCCCAAGCATTGCAATAATTCGAAATAACGACAAATCACTCAAGGACACTCCGAATCGCGATATTTACCGTTTCCGCTCGCTGTATATCGAAAGAAGATAAGGATTCACATCTCAAGCCTCGCAATCGTTCAAAATATCGGTATATCAGAGTAGGAGACTCGGGAACGCGATATTTACATTTACCACTCGCTGTATATCGAAAGAAGCGAAGGATTCACATCCCAAGCCTCGCAACCGTTCGAAATAACGAGAAATCACTCAAGGTCACTCGGAATCACGATATTGACCTTTTCCATAAGGAGTGTATTGAAAGAAGCTAAGGATTCGTTTCCCTTGCCTCGCAATCGTTCAAAATATCGATAAATCAGAGTAGGAGACTTGGGATCGCGATATTTACATTTACCACTCGCTGTATATCGAAAGAAGCGAAGGATTCACTTCCCAAGCATTGCAATAATTCGAAATAACGACAAATCACTCAAGGACACTCCGAATCGCGATATTTACCGTTTCCGCTCGCTGTGTATCGAAAGAAGATAAGGATTCACATCTCAAGCCTCGCAATCGTTCAAAATATCGGTATATCAGAGTAGGAGACTCGGGAACGCGATATTTACATTTACCACTCGCTGTATATCGAAAGAAGCGAAGGATTCACATCCCAAGCCTCGCAACCGTTCGAAATAACGAGAAATCACTCAAGGTCACTCGGAATCACGATATTGACCTATTCCACACGCAGTGTATTGAAAGAAGCTAAGGATTCGTTTCCCAAGAATCGCAATCGTTCAAAATATCGATAAATCAGAGTAGGAGACTCGGGATCGCGATATTTACATTTACCACTCGCTGTATATCGAAAGAAGCGAAGGATTCCCTTCCCAAGCCTCGCAATAATTCGAAATAACGACGAATCACTCAAGGTCACTCCGAATCGCGATATTTACCGTTTCCGCTCGCTGTATATCGAAAGAAGATAAGGATTCACATCTCAAGCCTCGCAATCGTTCAAAATATCGGTATATCAGAGTAGGAGACTCGGGAACGCGATATTTACATTTACCACTCGCTGTATATCGAAAGAAGCGAAGGATTCACATCCCAAGCCTCGCAACCGTTCGAAATAACGAGAAATCACTCAAGGTCACTCGGAATCACGATATTGACCTTTTCCATAAGGAGTGTATTGAAAGAAGCTAAGGATTCGTTTCCCTTGCCTCGCAATCGTTCAAAATATCGATAAATCAGAGTAGGAGACTTGGGATCGCGATATTTACATTTACCACTCGCTGTATATCGAAAGAAGCGAAGGATTCACTTCCCAAGCATTGCAATAATTCGAAATAACGACAAATCACTCAAGGACACTCCGAATCGCGATATTTACCGTTTCCGCTCGCTGTATATCGAAAGAAGATAAGGATTCACATCTCAAGCCTCGCAATCGTTCAAAATATCGGTATATCAGAGTAGGAGACTCGGGAACGCGATATTTACATTTACCACTCGCTGTATATCGAAAGAAGCGAAGGATTCACATCCCAAGCCTCGCAACCGTTCGAAATAACGAGAAATCACTCAAGGTCACTCGGAATCACGATATTGACCTTTTCCATAAGGAGTGTATTGAAAGAAGCTAAGGATTCGTTTCCCTAGCCTCGCAATCGTTCAAAATATCGATAAATCAGAGTAGGAGACTCGGGATCGCGATATTTACATTTACCACTCGCTGTATATCGAAAGAGGCGAAGGATTCACTTCCCAAGCATCACAATAATTCGAAATAACGACAAATCACTCAAGGACACTCCGAATCGCGATATTGACCTTTTCCATAAGGAGTGTATTGAAAGAAGCTAAGGATTCGTTTCCCTAGCCTCGCAATCGTTCAAAATATCGATAAATCAGAGTAGGAGACTCGGGATCGCGATATTTACATTTACCACTCGCTGTATATCGAAAGAAGCGAAGGATTCACTTCCCAAGCATTGCAATAATTCGAAATAACGACAAATCACTCAAGGACACTCCGAATCGCGATATTTACCGTTTACGCTCGCTGTATATCGAAAGAAGATAAGGATTCACATCTCAAGCCTCGCAATCGTTCAAAATATCGGTATATCAGAGTAGGAGACTCGGGAACGCGATATTTACATTTACCACTCGCTGTATATCGAAAGAGGCGAAGGATTCACTTCCCAAGCATCAGAATAATTCGAAATAACGACAAATCACTCAAGGACACTCCGACTCGCGATATTTACCGTTTCTGCTCGCTGTATATCGAAAGAAGCGAAGGATTCACATCACAAGCCTCGCAACCGTTCGAAATATCGAGAAATCACTCAAGGTCACTCGGAATCACGATATTAACCTTTTCCATAAGGAGTGTATTGAAAGAAGCTAAGGATTCACATCACAAGCCTCGCAATCGTTCCAAATATCGATAAATCAGAGTAGGAGACTCCGAATCGCGATATTTACCGTTTCCGCTCGCTGTATATCGAAAGAAGCAGATAATTCATTTTCCGAGCCTCGCAACCGTTCGAAATAACGACAAATCACTCAAGGACACTCCGAATCGCGATATTTACCGTTTCCGCTCGCTGTATATCGAAAGAAGCGAAGGATTCACATGACAAGCCTCGCAATCCTTCAAAATATCGATAAATCAGAGTAGGAGACTCCGAATGGCGATATTTACCGTTTCCGCTCGCTGTATATCGAAAGAAGATAAGGATTCACATCTCAAGCCTCGCAATCGTTCAAAATATCGGTATATCAGAGTAGGAGACTCGGGAACGCGATATTTACATTTACCACTCGCTGTATATCGAAAGAAGCGAAGGATTCACATCCCAAGCCTCGCAACCGTTCGAAATAACGAGAAATCACTCAAGGTCACTCGGAATCACGATATTGACCTTTTCCATAAGGAGTGTATTGAAAGAAGCTAAGGATTCGTTTCCCTAGCCTCGCAATCGTTCAAAATATCGATAAATCAGAGTAGGAGACTTGGGATCGCAATATTTACATTTACCACTCGCTGTATATCGAAAGAAGCGAAGGATTCACTTCCCAAGCATTGCAATAATTCGAAATAACGACAAATCACTCAAGGACACTCCGAATCGCGATATTTACCGTTTCCGCTCGCTGTATATCGAAAGAAGATAAGGATTCACATCTCAAGCCTCGCAATCGTTCAAAATATCGGTATATCAGAGTAGGAGACTCGGGAACGCGATATTTACATTTACCACTCGCTGTATATCGAAAGAGGCGAAGGATTCACTTCCCAAGCATCACAATAATTCGAAATAACGACAAATCACTCAAGGACACTCCGACTCGCGATATTTACCGTTTCTGCTCGCTGTATATCGAAAGAAGCGAAGGATTCACATCACAAGCCTCGCAACCGTTCGAAATAACGAGAAATCACTCAAGGTCACGCGGAATCACGATATTAACCTTTTCCATAAGGAGTGTTTTGAAAGAAGCTAAGGATTCACATCACAAGCCTCGCAATCGTTCAAAATATCGATAAATCACAGTACGAGACTCGGGATCGCGATATTTACATTTACCACTCGCTGTATATCGAAAGAAGCTGATAATTCATTTTCCGAGCCTCGAAAACGTTCGAAATAACGACAAATCACTCAAGGACACTCCGAATCGCGATATTTACCTTTTCCGCTCGCTGAATATCGAAAGAAGCGACGGATTCATATCTCAAGCCTCGCAATCGTTCAAAATATCAATAAGTCAGAGTAGGAGACTCGGAATCGCGATATTTACATTTACCACTCGCTGTATATCGAATGAGGCGAAGGATTCACTTCCCAGGCCTCGCAATAATTTTAAATAACGACGAATCACTCAAGGACACTCCGAATCCCGATATTTACCGTTTCCGCTTGCTGTATATCGAAAGAAGCGAAGGATTCACATCCCAGGCCTTGCAATCGTTCAAAATATCGATAAATCAGAGTAGGACACTCCGAATCGCGATATTTACCGTTTCCGCTCGCTGTATATCGGAAGAAGATAAGGATTCACATCCCAAATCTCGCAATCGTTTAAAATATCGATAAATCAGAGTAGGAGACTCGGGATCGCGATATTTACATTTACCACTCGCTGTATATCGAAAGAAGCCTAGGATTCACTTCCCAATCATCGCAATAATTCGAAATAACGACAAATCACTCAAGGACACTCCGAATCGCGATATTTACCGTTTCCGCTCGCTGCATATCGAAAGAAGCGAAGGATTCACATCACAAGCCTCGCAATCCTTCAAAATATCGATAAATCAGAGTAGGAGACTCCGAATGGCGATATTTACCGTTTCCGCTCGCTGTATATCGAAAGAAGATAAGGATTCACATCTCAAGCCTCGCAATCGATCAAAATATCGGTATATCAGAGTAGGAGACTCGGGAACGCGATATTTACATTTACCACTCGCTGTATATCGAAAGAAGCGAAGGATTCACATCCCAAGCCTCGCAACCGTTCGAAATAACGAGAAATCACTCAAGGTCACTCGGAATCACGATATTGACCTTTTCCATAAGGAGTGTATTGAAAGAAGCTAAGGATTCGTTTCCCTAGCCTCGCAATCGTTCAAAATATCGATAAATCAGAGTAGGAGACTCGGGATCGCGATATTTACATTTACCACTCGCTGTATATCGAAGGAAGCGAAGGATTCACTTCACAAGCCTCACAATAATTTTAAATAACGACAAATCACTCAAGGACACTCCCAATCGCGATATTTACCTTTTCCGCTCGCTGTATATCGAAAGAAGAAAAGGATTCACATCTCAAGCCTCGCAATAATTCGAAATAACGGGAAATCAATCAAGGACACTCGGAATCACGATATTGACCTTTTCCACACGCAGTGTATTGAAAGAAGCTAAGGATTCGTTTCCCAAGAATCGCAATCGTTCAAAATATCGATAAATCAGAGTATCAGAGTCGGAAACGCGATATTTACCTTTTCCGCTCGCTGTATATCGAAAGAAGCGAAGGATTCCCTTCCCAAGCCTCGCAATAATTCGAAATAACGACGAATCACTCAAGGTCACTCCGAATCGCGATATTTACCGTTTTCGCTCGCTGTATATCGAAAGAAGATAAGGATTCACATCTCAAGCCTCGCAATCGTTCAAAATATCGGTATATCAGAGTAGGAGACTCGGGAACGCGATATTTACATTTACCACTCGCTGTATATCGAAAGAGGCGAAGGATTCACTTCCCAAGCATCACAATAATTCGAAATAACGACAAATCACTCAAGGACACTCCGAATCGCGATATTGACCTTTTCCATAAGGAGTGTATTGAAAGAAGCTAAGGATTCGTTTCCCTAGCCTCGCAATCGTTCAAAATATCGATAAATCAGAGTAGGAGACTTGGGATCGCGATATTTACATTTACCACTCGCTGTATATCGAAAGAAGCGAAGGATTCACTTCCCAAGCATTGCAATAATTCGAAATAACGACAAATCACTCAAGGACACTCCGAATCGCGATATTTACCGTTTCCGCTCGCTGTATATCGAAAGAAGATAAGGATTCACATCTCAAGCCTCGCAATCGTTCAAAATATCGGTATATCAGAGTAGGAGACTCGGGAACGCGATATTTACATTTACCACTCGCTGTATATCGAAAGAAGCGAAGGATTCACATCCCAAGCCTCGCAACCGTTCGAAATAACGAGAAATCACTCAAGGTCACTCGGAATCACGATATTGACCTTTTCCATAAGGAGTGTATTGAAAGAAGCTAAGGATTCGTTTCCCTAGCCTCGCAATCGTTCAAAATATCGATAAATCAGAGTAGGAGACTCGGGATCGCGATATTTACATTTACCACTCGCTGTATATCGAAAGAAGCGAAGGATTCCCTTCCCAAGCCTCGCAATAATTCGAAATAACGACGAATCACTCAAGGTCACTCCGAATCGCGATATTTACCGTTTCCGCTCGCTGTATATCGAAAGAAGATAAGGATTCACATCTCACGCCTCGCAATCGTTCAAAATATCGGTATATCAGAGTAGGAGACTCGGGAACGCGATATTTACATTTACCACTCGCTGTATATCGAAAGAGGCGACGGATTCACTTCCCAAGCATCACAATAATTCGAAATAACGACAAATCACTCAAGGACACTCCGACTCGCGATATTTACCGTTTCTGCTCGCTGTATATCGAAAGAAGCGAAGGATTCACATCACAAGCCTCGCAATCGTTCACAATATCAATAAATCAGAGTAGGAGACTCGGAATCGCGATATTTACCGTTTCCGCTCGCAGTATATCGAAAGAAGCGAAGGATTCACATGACAAGCCTCGCAATACTTCAAAATATCGATAAATCAGAGTAGGAGACTCCGAATGGCGATATTTACCGTTTCCGCTCGCTGTATATCGAAAGAAGAAAAGGATTCACATCACAAGCCTCGCAATCCTTCAAAATATCGATAAATCAGAGTAGGAGACTCCGAATGGCGATATTTACCGTTTCCGCTCGCTGTATATCGAAAGAAGATAAGGATTCACATCTCAAGCCTCGCAATCGTTCAAAATATCGGTATATCAGAGTAGGAGACTCGGGAACGCGATATTTACATTTACCACTCGCTGCATATCGAAAGAAGCGAAGGATTCACATCCCAAGCCTCGCAACCGTTCGAAATAACGAGAAATCACTCAAGGTCACTCGGAATCACGATATTGACCTTTTCCATAAGGAGTGTATTGAAAGAAGCTAAGGATTCGTTTCCCTAGCCTCGCAATCGTTCAAAATATCGATAAATCAGAGTAGGAGACTTGGGATCGCGATATTTACATTTACCACTCGCTGTATATCGAAAGAAGCGAAGGATTCACTTCCCAAGCATTGCAATAATTCGAAATAACGACAAATCACTCAAGGACACTCCGAATCGCGATATTTACCGTTTCCGCTAACTGTATATCGAAAGAAGATAAGGATTCACATCTCAAGCCTCGCAATCGTTCAAAATATCGGTATATCAGAGTAGGAGACTCGGGAACGCGATATTTACATTTACCACTCGCTGTATATCGAAAGAAGCGAAGGATTCACATCCCAAGCCTCGCAACCGTTCGAAATAACGAGAAATCACTCAAGGTCACTCGGAATCACGATATTGACCTTTTCCATAAGGAGTGTATTGAAAGAAGCTAAGGATTCGTTTCCCTAGCCTCGCAATCGTTCAAAATATCGATAAATCAGAGTAGGAGACTTGGGATCGCGATATTTACATTTACCACTCGCTGTATATCGAAAGAAGCGATGGATTCACTTCCCAAGCATTGCAATAATTCGAAATAACGACAAATCACTCAAGGACACTCCGAATCGCGATATTTACCGTTTCCGCTAACTGTATATCGAAAGAAGATAAGGATTCACATCTCAAGCCTCGCAATCGTTCAAAATATCGGTATATCAGAGTAGGAGACTCGGGAACGCGATATTTACATTTACCACTCGCTGTATATCGAAAGAAGCGAAGGATTCACTTCCCAAGCATCACAATAATTCGAAATAACGACAAATCACTCAAGGACACTCCGACTCGCGATATTTACCGTTTCTGCTCGCTGTATATCGAAAGAAGCGAAGGATTCACATCACAAGCCTCGCAACCGTTCGAAATATCGAGAAATCACTCAAGGTCACTCGGAATCACGATATTAACCTTTTCCATAAGGAGTGTATTGAAAGAAGCTAAGGATTCACATCACAAGCCTCGCAATCGTTCCAAATATCGATAAATCAGAGTAGGAGACTCCGAATCGCGATATTTACCGTTTCCGCTCGCTGTATATCGAAAGAAGCAGATAATTCATTTTCCGTGCCTCGCAACCGTTCGAAATAACGACAAATCACTCAAGGACACTCCGAATCGCGATATTTACCTTTTCCGCTCGCTGAATATCGAAAGAAGCGACGGATTCATATCTCAAGCCTCGCAATCGTTCACAATATCAATAAATCAGAGTAGGAGACTCGGAATCGCGATATTTACCGTTTCCGCTCGCAGTATATCGAAAGAAGCGAAGGATTCACATGACAAGCCTCGCAATACTTCAAAATATCGATAAATCAGAGTAGGAGACTCCGAATGGCGATATTTACCGTTTCCGCTCGCTGTATATCGAAAGAAGAAAAGGATTCACATCACAAGCCTCGCAATCCTTCAAAATATCGATAAATCAGAGTAGGAGACTCCGAATGGCGATATTTACCGTTTCCGCTCGCTGTATATCGAAAGAAGATAAGGATTCACATCTCAAGCCTCGCAATCGTTCAAAATATCGGTATATCAGAGTAGGAGACTCGGGAACGCGATATTTACATTTACCACTCGCTGTATATCGAAAGAAGCGAAGGATTCACATCCCAAGCCTCGCAACCGTTCGAAATAACGAGAAATCACTCAAGGTCACTCGGAATCACGATATTGACCTTTTCCATAAGGAGTGTATTGAAAGAAGCTAAGGATTCGTTTCCCTAGCCTCGCAATCGTTCAAAATATCGATAAATCAGAGTAGGAGACTTGGGATCGCGATATTTACATTTACCACTCGCTGTATATCGAAAGAAGCGAAGGATTCACTTCCCAAGCATTGCAATAATTCGAAATAACGACAAATCACTCAAGGACACTCCGAATCGCGATATTTACCGTTTCCGCTAACTGTATATCGAAAGAAGATAAGGATTCACATCTCAAGCCTCGCAATCGTTCAAAATATCGGTATATCAGAGTAGGAGACTCGGGAACGCGATATTTACATTTACCACTCGCTGTATATCGAAAGAAGCGAAGGATTCACATCCCAAGCCTCGCAACCGTTCGAAATAACGAGAAATCACTCAAGGTCACTCGGAATCACGATATTGACCTTTTCCATAAGGAGTGTATTGAAAGAAGCTAAGGATTCGTTTCCCTAGCCTCGCAATCGTTCAAAATATCGATAAATCAGAGTAGGAGACTTGGGATCGCGATATTTACATTTACCACTCGCTGTATATCGAAAGAAGCGATGGAGTCACTTCCCAAGCATTGCAATAATTCGAAATAACGACAAATCACTCAAGGACACTCCGAATCGCGATATTTACCGTTTCCGCTAACTGTATATCGAAAGAAGATAATAATTCACATCTCAAGCCTCGCAATCGTTCAAAATATCGGTATATCAGAGTAGGAGACTCGGGAACGCGATATTTACATTTACCACTCGCTGTATATCGAAAGAAGCGAAGGATTCACATCACAAGCCTCGCAACCGTTCGAAATAACGAGAAATCACTCAAGGTCACGCGGAATCACGATATTACCTTTTCCATAAGGAGTGTTTTGAAAGAAGCTAAGGATTCACATCACAAGCCTCGCAATCGTTCAAAATATCGATAAATCACAGTACGAGACTCGGGATCGCGATATTTACATTTACCACTCGCTGTATATCGAAAGAAGCTGATAATTCATTTTCCGAGCCTCGAAACCGTTCGAAATAACGACAAATCACTCAAGGACACTCCGAATCGCGATATTTACCTTTTCCGCTCGCTGAATATCGAAAGAAGCGACGGATTCATATCTCAAGCCTCGCAATCGTTCAAAATATCAATAAGTCAGAGTAGGAGACTCGGAATCGCGATATTTACATTTACCACTCGCTGTATATCGAAAGAGGCGAAGGATTCACTTCCCAGGCCTCGCAATAATTTGAAATAACGACGAATCACTCAAGGACACTCCGAATCGCGATATTTACCGTTTCCGCTTGCTGTATATCGAAAGTAGCGAAGGATTCACATCCCAGGCCTTGCAATCGTTCAAAATATCGATAAATCAGAGTAGGACACTCCGAATCGCGATATTTACCGTTTCCGCTCGCTGTATATCGGAAGAAGATAAGGATTCACATCCCAAATCTCGCAATCGTTTAAAATATCGATAAATCAGAGTAGGAGACTCGGGATCGCGATATTTACATTTACCACTCGCTGTATATCGAAAGAAGCCTAGGATTCACTTCCCAATCATCGCAATAATTCGAAATAACGACAAATCACTCAAGGACACTCCGAATCGCGATATTTACCGTTTTCGCTCGCTGTATATCGAAAGAAGATAAGGATTCACATCTCAAGCCTCGCAATCGTTCAAAATATCGATAAATCAGAGTAGGAGACTTGGGATCGCGATATTTACATTTACCACTCGCTGTATATCGAAAGAAGCGAAGGATTCACTTCCATAGCATTGCAATAATTCGAAATAACGACAAATCACTCAAGGACACTCCGAATCGCGATATTTACCGTTTCCGCTCGCTGTATATCGAAAGAAGATAAGGATTCACATCTCAAGCCTCGCAATCGTTCAAAATATCGGTATATCAGAGTAGGAGACTCGGGAACGCGATATTTACATTTACCACTCGCTGTATATCGAAAGAAGCGAAGGATTCACATCCCAAGCCTCGCAACCGTTCGAAATAACGAGAAATCACTCAAGGTCACTCGGAATCACGATATTGACCTTTTCCATAAGGAGTGTATTGAAAGAAGCTAAGGATTCGTTTCCCTAGCCTCGCAATCGTTCAAAATATCGATAAATCAGAGTAGGAGACTTGGGATCGCGATATTTACATTTACCACTCGCTGTATATCGAAAGAAGCGAAGGATTCACTTCCCAAGCATTGCAATAATTCGAAATAACGACAAATCACTCAAGGACACTCCGAATCGCGATATTTACCGTTTCCGCTAACTGTATATCGAAAGAAGATAAGGATTCACATCTCAAGCCTCGCAATCGTTCAAAATATCGGTATATCAGAGTAGGAGACTCGGGAACGCGATATTTACATTTACCACTCGCTGTATATCGAAAGAAGCGAAGGATTCACATCCCAAGCCTCGCAACCGTTCGAAATAACGAGAAATCACTCAAGGTCACTCGGAATCACGATATTGACCTTTTCCATAAGGAGTGTATTGAAAGAAGCTAAGGATTCGTTTCCCTAGCCTCGCAATCGTTCAAAATATCGATAAATCAGAGTAGGAGACTTGGGATCGCGATATTTACATTTACCACTCGCTGTATATCGAAAGAAGCCTAGGATTCACTTCCCAATCATCGCAATAATTCGAAATAACGACAAATCACTCAAGGACACTCCGAATCGCGATATTTACCGTTTCCGCTCGCTGCATATCGAAAGAAGCGAAGGATTCACATCACAAGCCTCGCAATCCTTCAAAATATCGATAAATCAGAGTAGGAGACTCCGAATGGCGATATTTACCGTTTCCGCTCGCTGTATATCGAAAGAAGATAAGGATTCACATCTCAAGCCTCGCAATCGATCAAAATATCGGTATATCAGAGTAGGAGACTCGGGAACGCGATATTTACATTTACCACTCGCTGTATATCGAAAGAAGCGAAGGATTCACATCCCAAGCCTCGCAACCGTTCGAAATAACGAGAAATCACTCAAGGTCACTCGGAATCACGATATTGACCTTTTCCATAAGGAGTGTATTGAAAGAAGCTAAGGATTCGTTTCCCTAGCCTCGCAATCGTTCAAAATATCGATAAATCAGAGTAGGAGACTCGGGATCGCGATATTTACATTTACCACTCGCTGTATATCGAAGGAAGCGAAGGATTCACTTCACAAGCCTCACAATAATTTTAAATAACGACAAATCACTCAAGGACACTCCCAATCGCGATATTTACCTTTTCCGCTCGCTGTATATCGAAAGAAGAAAAGGATTCACATCTCAAGCCTCGCAATAATTCGAAATAACGGGAAATCAATCAAGGACACTCGGAATCACGATATTGACCTTTTCCACACGCAGTGTATTGAAAGAAGCTAAGGATTCGTTTCCCAAGAATCGCAATCGTTCAAAATATCGATAAATCAGAGTATCAGAGTCGGAAACGCGATATTTACCTTTTCCGCTCGCTGTATATCGAAAGAAGCGAAGGATTCCCTTCCCAAGCCTCGCAATAATTCGAAATAACGACGAATCACTCAAGGTCACTCCGAATCGCGATATTTACCGTTTTCGCTCGCTGTATATCGAAAGAAGATAAGGATTCACATCTCAAGCCTCGCAATCGTTCAAAATATCGGTATATCAGAGTAGGAGACTCGGGAACGCGATATTTACATTTACCACTCGCTGTATATCGAAAGAGGCGAAGGATTCACTTCCCAAGCATCACAATAATTCGAAATAACGACGAATCACTCAAGGTCACTCCGAATCGCGATATTTACCGTTTTCGCTCGCTGTATATCGAAAGAAGATAAGGATTCACATCTCAAGCCTCGCAATCGTTCAAAATATCGATAAATCAGAGTAGGAGACTTGGGATCGCGATATTTACATTTACCACTCGCTGTATATCGAAAGAAGCGAAGGATTCACTTCCATAGCATTGCAATAATTCGAAATAACGACAAATCACTCAAGGACACTCCGAATCGCGATATTTACCGTTTCCGCTCGCTGTATATCGAAAGAAGATAAGGATTCACATCTCAAGCCTCGCAATCGTTCAAAATATCGGTATATCAGAGTAGGAGACTCGGGAACGCGATATTTACATTTACCACTCGCTGTATATCGAAAGAAGCGAAGGATTCACATCCCAAGCCTCGCAACCGTTCGAAATAACGAGAAATCACTCAAGGTCACTCGGAATCACGATATTGACCTTTTCCATAAGGAGTGTATTGAAAGAAGCTAAGGATTCGTTTCCCTTGCCTCGCAATCGTTCAAAATATCGATAAATCAGAGTAGGAGACTTGGGATCGCGATATTTACATTTACCATTCGCTGTATATCGAAAGAAGCGAAGGATTCACTTCCCAAGCATTGCAATAATTCGAAATAACGACAAATCACTCAAGGACACTCCGAATCGCGATATTTACCGTTTCCGCTCGCTGTGTATCGAAAGAAGATAAGGATTCACATCTCAAGCCTCGCAATCGTTCAAAATATCGGTATATCAGAGTAGGAGACTCGGGAACGCGATATTTACATTTACCACTCGCTGTATATCGAAAGAAGCGAAGGATTCACATCCCAAGCCTCGCAACCGTTCGAAATAACGAGAAATCACTCAAGGTCACTCGGAATCACGATATTGACCTTTTCCATAAGGAGTGTATTGAAAGAAGCTAAGGATTCGTTTCCCTAGCCTCGCAATCGTTCAAAATATCGATAAATCAGAGTAGGAGACTCGGGATCGCGATATTTACATTTACCACTCGCTGTATATCGAAAGAAGCGAAGGATTCCCTTCCCAAGCCTCGCAATAATTCGAAATAACGACGAATCACTCAAGGTCACTCCGAATCGCGATATTTACCGTTTCCGCTCGCTGTATATCGAAAGAAGATAAGGATTCACATCTCAAGCCTCGCAATCGTTCAAAATATCGGTATATCAGAGTAGGAGACTCGGGAACGCGATATTTACATTTACCACTCGCTGTATATCGAAAGAAGCGAAGGATTCACTTCCCAAGCATTGCAATAATTCGAAATAACGAGAAATCACTCAAGGTCACTCGGAATCACGATATTAACCTTTTCCATAAGGAGTGTATTGAAAGAAGCTAAGGATTCGTTTCCCTAGCCTCGCAATCGTTCAAAATATCGATAAATCAGAGTAGGAGACTCGGGATCGCCATATTTACATTTACCACTCGCTGTATATCGAAAGAAGCGAAGGATTCCCTTCCCAAGCCTCGCAATAATTCGAAATAACGACGAATCACTCAAGGTCACTCCGAATCGCGATATTTACCGTTTCCGCTCGCTGTATATCGAAAGAAGATAAGGATTCACATCTCAAGCCTCGCAATCGTTCAAAATATCGGTATATCAGAGTAGGAGACTCGGGAACGCGATATTTACATTTACCACTCGCTGTATATCGAAAGAGGCGACGGATTCACTTCCCAAGCATCACAATAATTCGAAATAACGACAAATCACTCAAGGACACTCCGACTCGCGATATTTACCGTTTCTGCTCGCTGTATATCGAAAGAAGCGAAGGATTCACATCACAAGCCTCGCAATCGTTCCAAATATCGATAAATCAGAGTAGGAGACTCCGAATCGCGATATTTACCGTTTCCGCTCGCTGTATATCGAAAGAAGCAGATAATTCATTTTCCGAGCCTCGCAACCGTTCGAAATAACGACAAATCACTCAAGGACACTCCGAATCGCGATATTTACCTTTTCCGCTCGCTGAATATCGAAAGAAGCGACGGATTCATATCTCAAGCCTCGCAATCGTTCACAATATCAATAAATCAGAGTAGGAGACTCGGAATCGCGATATTTACCGTTTCCGCTCGCAGTATATCGAAAGAAGCGAAGGATTCACATGACAAGCCTCGCAATACTTCAAAATATCGATAAATCAGAGTAGGAGACTCCGAATGGCGATATTTACCGTTTCCGCTCGCTGTATATCGAAAGAAGAAAAGGATTCACATCACAAGCCTCGCAATCCTTCAAAATATCGATAAATCAGAGTAGGAGACTCCGAATGGCGATATTTACCGTTTCCGCTCGCTGTATATCGAAAGAAGATAAGGATTCACATCTCAAGCCTCGCAACCGTTCGAAATAACGAGAAATCACTCAAGGTCACTCGGAATCACGATATTGACCTTTTCCATAAGGAGTGTATTGAAAGAAGCTAAGGATTCGTTTCCCTAGCCTCGCAATCGTTCAAAATATCGATAAATCAGAGTAGGAGACTTGGGATCGCGATATTTACATTTACCACTCGCTGTATATCGAAAGAAGCCTAGGATTCACTTCCCAATCATCGCAATAATTCGAAATAACGACAAATCACTCAAGGACACTCCGAATCGCGATATTTACCGTTTCCGCTCGCTGCATATCGAAAGAAGCGAAGGATTCACATCACAAGCCTCGCAATCCTTCAAAATATCGATAAATCAGAGTAGGAGACTCCGAATGGCGATATTTACCGTTTCCGCTCGCTGTATATCGAAAGAAGATAAGGATTCACATCTCAAGCCTCGCAATCGATCAAAATATCGGTATATCAGAGTAGGAGACTCGGGAACGCGATATTTACATTTACCACTCGCTGTATATCGAAAGAAGCGAAGGATTCACATCCCAAGCCTCGCAACCGTTCGAAATAACGAGAAATCACTCAAGGTCACTCGGAATCACGATATTGACCTTTTCCATAAGGAGTGTATTGAAAGAAGCTAAGGATTCGTTTCCCTAGCCTCGCAATCGTTCAAAATATCGATAAATCAGAGTAGGAGACTCGGGATCGCGATATTTACATTTACCACTCGCTGTATATCGAAGGAAGCGAAGGATTCACTTCACAAGCCTCACAATAATTTTAAATAACGACAAATCACTCAAGGACACTCCCAATCGCGATATTTACCTTTTCCGCTCGCTGTATATCGAAAGAAGAAAAGGATTCACATCTCAAGCCTCGCAATAATTCGAAATAACGGGAAATCAATCAAGGACACTCGGAATCACGATATTGACCTTTTCCACACGCAGTGTATTGAAAGAAGCTAAGGATTCGTTTCCCAAGAATCGCAATCGTTCAAAATATCGATAAATCAGAGTATCAGAGTCGGAAACGCGATATTTACCTTTTCCGCTCGCTGTATATCGAAAGAAGCGAAGGATTCCCTTCCCAAGCCTCGCAATAATTCGAAATAACGACGAATCACTCAAGGTCACTCCGAATCGCGATATTTACCGTTTTCGCTCGCTGTATATCGAAAGAAGATAAGGATTCACATCTCAAGCCTCGCAATCGTTCAAAATATCGGTATATCAGAGTAGGAGACTCGGGAACGCGATATTTACATTTACCACTCGCTGTATATCGAAAGAGGCGAAGGATTCACTTCCCAAGCATCACAATAATTCGAAATAACGACGAATCACTCAAGGTCACTCCGAATCGCGATATTTACCGTTTTCGCTCGCTGTATATCGAAAGAAGATAAGGATTCACATCTCAAGCCTCGCAATCGTTCAAAATATCGATAAATCAGAGTAGGAGACTTGGGATCGCGATATTTACATTTACCACTCGCTGTATATCGAAAGAAGCGAAGGATTCACTTCCATAGCATTGCAATAATTCGAAATAACGACAAATCACTCAAGGACACTCCGAATCGCGATATTTACCGTTTCCGCTCGCTGTATATCGAAAGAAGATAAGGATTCACATCTCAAGCCTCGCAATCGTTCAAAATATCGGTATATCAGAGTAGGAGACTCGGGAACGCGATATTTACATTTACCACTCGCTGTATATCGAAAGAAGCGAAGGATTCACATCCCAAGCCTCGCAACCGTTCGAAATAACGAGAAATCACTCAAGGTCACTCGGAATCACGATATTGACCTTTTCCATAAGGAGTGTATTGAAAGAAGCTAAGGATTCGTTTCCCTTGCCTCGCAATCGTTCAAAATATCGATAAATCAGAGTAGGAGACTTGGGATCGCGATATTTACATTTACCATTCGCTGTATATCGAAAGAAGCGAAGGATTCACTTCCCAAGCATTGCAATAATTCGAAATAACGACAAATCACTCAAGGACACTCCGAATCGCGATATTTACCGTTTCCGCTCGCTGTGTATCGAAAGAAGATAAGGATTCACATCTCAAGCCTCGCAATCGTTCAAAATATCGGTATATCAGAGTAGGAGACTCGGGAACGCGATATTTACATTTACCACTCGCTGTATATCGAAAGAAGCGAAGGATTCACATCCCAAGCCTCGCAACCGTTCGAAATAACGAGAAATCACTCAAGGTCACTCGGAATCACGATATTGACCTTTTCCATAAGGAGTGTATTGAAAGAAGCTAAGGATTCGTTTCCCTAGCCTCGCAATCGTTCAAAATATCGATAAATCAGAGTAGGAGACTCGGGATCGCGATATTTACATTTACCACTCGCTGTATATCGAAAGAAGCGAAGGATTCCCTTCCCAAGCCTCGCAATAATTCGAAATAACGACGAATCACTCAAGGTCACTCCGAATCGCGATATTTACCGTTTCCGCTCGCTGTATATCGAAAGAAGATAAGGATTCACATCTCAAGCCTCGCAATCGTTCAAAATATCGGTATATCAGAGTAGGAGACTCGGGAACGCGATATTTACATTTACCACTCGCTGTATATCGAAAGAAGCGAAGGATTCACTTCCCAAGCATTGCAATAATTCGAAATAACGAGAAATCACTCAAGGTCACTCGGAATCACGATATTAACCTTTTCCATAAGGAGTGTATTGAAAGAAGCTAAGGATTCGTTTCCCTAGCCTCGCAATCGTTCAAAATATCGATAAATCAGAGTAGGAGACTCGGGATCGCCATATTTACATTTACCACTCGCTGTATATCGAAAGAAGCGAAGGATTCCCTTCCCAAGCCTCGCAATAATTCGAAATAACGACGAATCACTCAAGGTCACTCCGAATCGCGATATTTACCGTTTCCGCTCGCTGTATATCGAAAGAAGATAAGGATTCACATCTCAAGCCTCGCAATCGTTCAAAATATCGGTATATCAGAGTAGGAGACTCGGGAACGCGATATTTACATTTACCACTCGCTGTATATCGAAAGAGGCGACGGATTCACTTCCCAAGCATCACAATAATTCGAAATAACGACAAATCACTCAAGGACACTCCGACTCGCGATATTTACCGTTTCTGCTCGCTGTATATCGAAAGAAGCGAAGGATTCACATCACAAGCCTCGCAATCGTTCCAAATATCGATAAATCAGAGTAGGAGACTCCGAATCGCGATATTTACCGTTTCCGCTCGCTGTATATCGAAAGAAGCAGATAATTCATTTTCCGAGCCTCGCAACCGTTCGAAATAACGACAAATCACTCAAGGACACTCCGAATCGCGATATTTACCTTTTCCGCTCGCTGAATATCGAAAGAAGCGACGGATTCATATCTCAAGCCTCGCAATCGTTCACAATATCAATAAATCAGAGTAGGAGACTCGGAATCGCGATATTTACCGTTTCCGCTCGCAGTATATCGAAAGAAGCGAAGGATTCACATGACAAGCCTCGCAATACTTCAAAATATCGATAAATCAGAGTAGGAGACTCCGAATGGCGATATTTACCGTTTCCGCTCGCTGTATATCGAAAGAAGAAAAGGATTCACATCACAAGCCTCGCAATCCTTCAAAATATCGATAAATCAGAGTAGGAGACTCCGAATGGCGATATTTACCGTTTCCGCTCGCTGTATATCGAAAGAAGATAAGGATTCACATCTCAAGCCTCGCAATCGTTCAAAATATCGGTATATCAGAGTAGGAGACTCGGGAACGCGATATTTACATTTACCACTCGCTGTATATCGAAAGAAGCGAAGGATTCACATCCCAAGCCTCGCAACCGTTCGAAATAACGAGAAATCACTCAAGGTCACTCGGAATCACGATATTGACCTTTTCCATAAGGAGTGTATTGAAAGAAGCTAAGGATTCGTTTCCCTAGCCTCGCAATCGTTCAAAATATCGATAAATCAGAGTAGGAGACTTGGGATCGCGATATTTACATTTACCACTCGCTGTATATCGAAAGAAGCGAAGGATTCACTTCCCAAGCATTGCAATAATTCGAAATAACGACAAATCACTCAAGGACACTCCGAATCGCGATATTTACCGTTTCCGCTAACTGTATATCGAAAGAAGATAAGGATTCACATCTCAAGCCTCGCAATCGTTCAAAATATCGGTATATCAGAGTAGGAGACTCGGGAACGCGATATTTACATTTACCACTCGCTGTATATCGAAAGAAGCGAAGGATTCACATCCCAAGCCTCGCAACCGTTCGAAATAACGAGAAATCACTCAAGGTCACTCGGAATCACGATATTGACCTTTTCCATAAGGAGTGTATTGAAAGAAGCTAAGGATTCGTTTCCCTAGCCTCGCAATCGTTCAAAATATCGATAAATCAGAGTAGGAGACTTGGGATCGCGATATTTACATTTACCACTCGCTGTATATCGAAAGAAGCGATGGATTCACTTCCCAAGCATTGCAATAATTCGAAATAACGACAAATCACTCAAGGACACTCCGAATCGCGATATTTACCGTTTCCGCTAACTGTATATCGAAAGAAGATAAGGATTCACATCTCAAGCCTCGCAATCGTTCAAAATATCGGTATATCAGAGTAGGAGACTCGGGAACGCGATATTTACATTTACCACTCGCTGTATATCGAAAGAAGCGAAGGATTCACATCCCAAGCCTCGCAACCGTTCGAAATAACGAGAAATCACTCAAGGTCACTCGGAATCACGATATTGACCTTTTCCGCTCGCTGTATATCGAAAGAAGCGAAGGATTCACATCACAAGCCTCGCAATCGTTCAAAATATCAATAAATCAGAGTAGGAGACTCGGAATCGCGATATTTACATTTACCACTCGCTGTATATCGAAAGAAGCGAAGGATTCACATCCCAAGCCTCGCAACCGTTCGAAATAACGAGAAATCACTCAAGGTCACTCGGAATCTCGATATTGACCTTTTCCATAAGGAGTGTATTGAAAGAAGCTAAGGATTCGTTTCTCTAGCCTCGCAATCGTTCAAAATATCGATAAATCAGAGTAGGAGACTTGGGATCGCGATATTTACATTTACCACTCGCTGTATATCGAAAGAAGCGAAGGATTCACATCCCAAGCCTCGCAACCGTTCGAAATAACGAGAAATCACTCAAGGACACTCCGAATCGCGATATTTACCGTTTCCGCTCGCTGTATATCGAAAGAAGATAAGGATTCACATCTCAAGCCTCGCAATCGTTCAAAATATCGGTATATCAGAGTAGGAGACTCGGGAACGCGATATTTACATTTACCACTCGCTGTATATCGAAAGAAGCGAAGGATTCACTTCCCAAGCATTGCAATAATTCGAAATAACGAGAAATCACTCAAGGTCACTCGGAATCACGATATTAACCTTTTCCATAAGGAGTGTATTGAAAGAAGCTAAGGATTCGTTTCCCTAGCCTCGCAATCGTTCAAAATATCGATAAATCAGAGTAGGAGACTCGGGATCGCCATATTTACATTTACCACTCGCTGTATATCGAAAGAAGCGAAGGATTCCCTTCCCAAGCCTCGCAATAATTCGAAATAACGACGAATCACTCAAGGTCACTCCGAATCGCGATATTTACCGTTTCCGCTCGCTGTATATCGAAAGAAGATAAGGATTCACATCTCAAGCCTCGCAATCGTTCAAAATATCGGTATATCAGAGTAGGAGACTCGGGAACGCGATATTTACATTTACCACTCGCTGTATATCGAAAGAGGCGACGGATTCACTTCCCAAGCATCACAATAATTCGAAATAACGACAAATCACTCAAGGACACTCCGACTCGCGATATTTACCGTTTCTGCTCGCTGTATATCGAAAGAAGCGAAGGATTCACATCACAAGCCTCGCAATCGTTCCAAATATCGATAAATCAGAGTAGGAGACTCCGAATCGCGATATTTACCGTTTCCGCTCGCTGTATATCGAAAGAAGCAGATAATTCATTTTCCGAGCCTCGCAACCGTTCGAAATAACGACAAATCACTCAAGGACACTCCGAATCGCGATATTTACCTTTTCCGCTCGCTGAATATCGAAAGAAGCGACGGATTCATATCTCAAGCCTCGCAATCGTTCACAATATCAATAAATCAGAGTAGGAGACCCGGAATCGCGATATTTACCGTTTCCGCTCGCAGTATATCGAAAGAAGCGAAGGATTCACATGACAAGCCTCGCAATACTTCAAAATATCGATAAATCAGAGTAGGAGACTCCGAATGGCGATATTTACCGTTTCCGCTCGCTGTATATCGAAAGAAGAAAAGGATTCACATCACAAGCCTCGCAATCCTTCAAAATATCGATAAATCAGAGTAGGAGACTCCGAATGGCGATATTTACCGTTTCCGCTCGCTGTATATCGAAAGAAGATAAGGATTCACATCTCAAGCCTCGCAATCGTTCAAAATATCGGTATATCAGAGTAGGAGACTCGGGAACGCGATATTTACATTTACCACTCGCTGTATATCGAAAGAAGCGAAGGATTCACATCCCAAGCCTCGCAACCGTTCGAAATAACGAGAAATCACTCAAGGTCACTCGGAATCACGATATTGACCTTTTCCATAAGGAGTGTATTGAAAGAAGCTAAGGATTCGTTTCCCTAGCCTCGCAATCGTTCAAAATATCGATAAATCAGAGTAGGAGACTTGGGATCGCGATATTTACATTTACCACTCGCTGTATATCGAAAGAAGCGAAGGATTCACTTCCCAAGCATTGCAATAATTCGAAATAACGACAAATCACTCAAGGACACTCCGAATCGCGATATTTACCGTTTCCGCTAACTGTATATCGAAAGAAGATAAGGATTCACATCTCAAGCCTCGCAATCGTTCAAAATATCGGTATATCAGAGTAGGAGACTCGGGAACGCGATATTTACATTTACCACTCGCTGTATATCGAAAGAAGCGAAGGATTCACATCCCAAGCCTCGCAACCGTTCGAAATAACGAGAAATCACTCAAGGTCACTCGGAATCACGATATTGACCTTTTCCATAAGGAGTGTATTGAAAGAAGCTAAGGATTCGTTTCCCTAGCCTCGCAATCGTTCAAAATATCGATAAATCAGAGTAGGAGACTTGGGATCGCGATATTTACATTTACCACTCGCTGTATATCGAAAGAAGCGATGGATTCACTTCCCAAGCATTGCAATAATTCGAAATAACGACAAATCACTCAAGGACACTCCGAATCGCGATATTTACCGTTTCCGCTAACTGTATATCGAAAGAAGATAAGGATTCACATCTCAAGCCTCGCAATCGTTCAAAATATCGGTATATCAGAGTAGGAGACTCGGGAACGCGATATTTACATTTACCACTCGCTGTATATCGAAAGAAGCGAAGGATTCACATCCCAAGCCTCGCAACCGTTCGAAATAACGAGAAGTCACTCAAGGTCACTCGGAATCACGATATTGACCTTTTCCGCTCGCTGTATATCGAAAGAAGCGAAGGATTCACATCACAAGCCTCGCAATCGTTCAAAATATCAATAAATCAGAGTAGGAGACTCGGAATCGCGATATTTACATTTACCACTCGCTGTATATCGAAAGAAGCGAAGGATTCACATCCCAAGCCTCGCAACCGTTCGAAATAACGAGAAATCACTCAAGGTCACTCGGAATCTCGATATTGACCTTTTCCATAAGGAGTGTATTGAAAGAAGCTAAGGATTCGTTTCTCTAGCCTCGCAATCGTTCAAAATATCGATAAATCAGAGTAGGAGACTTGGGATCGCGATATTTACATTTACCACTCGCTGTATATCGAAAGAAGCGAAGGATTCACATCCCAAGCCTCGCAACCGTTCGAAATAACGAGAAATCACTCAAGGTCACTCGGAATCACGATATTGACCTTTTCCGCTCGCTGTATATCGAAAGAAGCGAAGGATTCACATCACAAGCCTCGCAATCGTTCAAAATATCAATAAATCAGAGTAGGAGACTCGGAATCGCGATATTTACATTTACCACTCGCTGTATATCGAAAGAAGCGAAGGATTCACATCCCAAGCCTCGCAACCGTTCCAAATAACGAGAAATCACTCAAGGTCACTCGGAATCACGATATTGACCTTTTCCGCTCGCTGTATATCGAAAGAAGCGAAGGATTCACATGACAAGCCTCGCAATCGTTCAAAATATCGATAAATCACAGTACGAGACTCGGGATCGCGATATTTACATTTACCACTCGCTGTATATCGAAAGAAGCGAAGGATTCACTTCCCAAGCATTGCAATAATTCGAAATAACGACAAATCACTGAAGGACACTCCGAATCGCGATATTTACCGTTTCCGCTCGCTGTATATCGAAAGAAGCGGAGGATTCACATCACAAGCCTCGCAATCGTTCAAAATATCAATAAATCAGAGTAGGAGACTCGGAATCGCGATATTTACATTTACCACTCGCTGTATATCGAAAGAAGCCTGGGATTCACTTCCCAATCATCGCAATAATTCGAAATAACGACAAATCACTCAAGGACACTCCGAATCGCGATATTTACCTTTTCCGCTCGCTGAATATCGAAAGAAGCGCCGGATTCATATCTCAAGCCTCGCAATCGTTCAAAATATCAATAAATCAGAGTAGGAGACTCGGAATCGCGATATTTACATTTACCACTCGCTGTATATCGAAAGAAGCCTAGGATTCACTTCCCAATCATCGCAATAATTCGAAATAACGACAAATCACTCAAGGACACTCCGAATCGCGATATTTACCGTTTCCGCTCGCTGTATATCGAAAGAAGCGAAGGATTCACATCACAAGCATCGCAATCCTTCAAAATATCGATAAATCAGAGTAGGAGACTCCGAATGGCGATATTTACCGTTTCCGCTCGCTGTATATCGAAAGAAGCGAAGGATTCACATCCCAAGCCTCGCAACCGTTCGAAATAACGAGAAATCACTCAAGGTCACTCGGAATCACGATATTGACCTTTTCCATAACGAGTGTATTGAAAGAAGCTAAGGATTCGTTTCCCTAGCCTCGCAATCGTTCAAAATATCGATAAATCAGAGTAGGAGACTCGGGATCGCGATATTTACATTTACCACTCGCTGTATATCGAAAGAAGCGAAGGATTCACTTCACAAGCCTCACAATAATTCGAAATAACGACAAATCACTCAAGGACACTCCCAATCGCGATATTTACCTTTTCCGGTCGCTGTATATCGAAAGAAGAAAAGGATTCACATCTCAAGCCTCGCAATAATTCGAAATAACGGGAAATCAATCAAGGACACTCGGAATCACGATATTGACCTTTTCCACACGCAGTGTATTGAAAGAAGCTAAGGATTCGTTTCCCAAGAATCGCAATCGTTCAAAATATCGATAAATCAGAGTATCAGAGTCGGAAACGCGATATTTACCTTTTCCGCTCGCTGTATATCGAAAGAAGCGAAGGATTCCCTTCCCAAGCCTCGCAATAATTCGAAATAACGACGAATCACTCAAGGTCACTCCGAATCGCGATATTTACCGTTTCCGCTCGCTGTATATCGAAAGAAGATAAGGATTCACATCTCAAGCCTCGCAATCGTTCAAAATATCGGTATATCAGAGTAGGAGACTCGGGAACGCGATATTTACATTTACCACTCGCTGTGTATCGAAAGAAGCGAAGGATTCACATCCCAAGCCTCGCAACCGTTCGAAATAACGAGAAATCACTCAAGGTCACTCGGAATCACGATATTGACCTTTTCCATAAGGAGTGTATTGAAAGAAGCTAAGGATTCGTTTCCCTAGCCTCGCAATCGTTCAAAATATCGATAAATCAGAGTAGGAGACTTGGGATCGCGATATTTACATTTACCACTCGCTGTATATCGAAAGAAGCGAAGGATTCACTTCCCAAGCATTGCAATAATTCGAAATAACGACAAATCACTCAAGGACACTCCGAATCGCGATATTTACCGTTTCCGCTAACTGTATATCGAATGAAGATAAGGATTCACATCTCAAGCCTCGCAATCGTTCAAAATATCGGTATATCAGAGTAGGAGACTCGGGAACGCGATATTTACATTTACCACTCGCTGTATATCGAAAGAAGCGAAGGATTCACATCCCAAGCCTCGCAACCGTTCGAAATAACGAGAAATCACTCAAGGTCACTCGGAATCACGATATTGACCTTTTCCATAAGGAGTGTATTGAAAGAAGCTAAGGATTCGTTTCCCTAGCCTCGCAATCGTTCAAAATATCGATAAATCAGAGTAGGAGACTTGGGATCGCGATATTTACATTTACCACTCGCTGTATATCGAAAGAAGCGAAGGATTCACTTCCCAAGCATTGCAATAATTCGAAATAACGACAAATCACTCAAGGACACTCCGAATCGCGATATTTACCGTTTCCGCTAACTGTATATCGAAAGAAGATAAGGATTCACATCTCAAGCCTCGCAATCGTTCAAAATATCGGTATATCAGAGTAGGAGACTCAGGAACGCGATATTTACATTTACCACTCGCTGTATATCGAAAGAAGCGAAGGATTCACATCCCAAGCCTCGCAACCGTTCGAAATAACGAGAAATCACTCAAGGTCACTCGGAATCACGATATTGACCTTTTCCGCTCGCTGTATATCGAAAGAAGCGAAGGATTCACATCACAAGCCTCGCAATCGTTCAAAATATCAATAAATCAGAGTAGGAGACTCGGAATCGCGATATTTACATTTACCACTCGCTGTATATCGAAAGAAGCTAAGGATTCACATCCCAAGCCTCGCAACCGTTCGAAATAACGAGAAATCACTCAAGGTCACTCGGAATCACGATATTGACCTTTTCCGCTCGCTGTATATCGAAAGAAGCGAAGGATTCACATGACAAGCCTCGCTATCGTTCAAAATATCGATAAATCACAGTACGAGACTCGGGATCGCGATATTTACATTTACCACTCGCTGTATATCGAAAGAAGCGAAGGATTCACTCCCCAAGCATTGCAATAATTCGAAATAACGACAAATCACTGAAGGACACTCCGAATCGCGATATTTACCGTTTCCGCTCGCTGTATATCGAAAGAAGCGGAGGATTCACATCACAAGCCTCGCAATCGTTCAAAATATCAATAAATCAGAGTAGGAGACTCGGAATCGCGATATTTACATTTACCACTCGCTGTATATCGAAAGAAGCTGATAATTCATTTTCCGAGCCTCGCAACCGTTCGATATAAATACAAATCACTCAAGGACACTCCGAATCGCGATATTTACCTTTTCCGCTCGCTGAATATCGAAAGAAGCGCCGGATTCATATCTCAAGCCTCGCAATCGTTCAAAATATCAATAAATCAGAGTAGGAGACTCGGAATCGCGATATTTACATTTACCACTCGCTGTATATCGAAAGAAGCCTAGGATTCACTTCCCAATCATCGCAATAATTCGAAATAACGACAAATCACTCAAGGACACTCCGAATCGCGATATTTACCGTTTCCGCTCGCTGTGTATCGAAAGAAGCGAAGGATTCACATCACAAGCCTCGCAATCCTTCAAAATATCGATAAATCAGAGTAGGAGACTCCGAATGGCGATATTTACCGTTTCCGCTCGCTGTATATCGAAAGAAGATAAGGATTCACATCTCAAGCCTCGCAATCGTTCAAAATATCGGTATATCAGAGTAGGAGACTCGGGAACGCGATATTTACATTTACCACTCGCTGTATATCGAAAGAAGCGAAGGATTCACATCCCAAGCCTCGCAACCGTTCGAAATAACGAGAAATCACTCAAGGTCACTCGGAATCACGATGTTGACCTTTTCCATAAGGAGTGTATTGAAAGAAGCTAAGGATTCGTTTCCCTAGCCTCGCAATCGTTCAAAATATCGATAAATCAGAGTAGGAGACTCGGGATCGCGATATTTACATTTAAAACTCGCTGTATATCGAAAGAAGCGAAGGATTCACTTCACAAGCCTCACAATAATTCGAAATAACGACAAATCACTCAAGGACACTCCCAATCGCGATATTTACCTTTTCCGCTCGCTGTATATCGAAAGAAGAAAAGGATTCACATCTCAAGCCTCGCAATAATTCGAAATAACGGGAAATCAATCAAGGACACTCGGAATCACGATATTGACCTTTTCCACACGCAGTGTATTGAAAGAAGCTAAGGATTCGTTTCCCAAGAATCGCAATCGTTCAAAATATCGATAAATCAGAGTATCAGAGTCGGAAACGCGATATTTACCATTTCGCTCGCTGTATATCGAAAGAAGCGAAGGATTCCCTTCCCAAGCCTCGCAATAATTCGAAATAACGACGAATTACTCAAGGTCACTCCGAATCGCGATATTTACCGTTTCCGCTCGCTGTATATCGAAAGAAGATAAGGATTCACATCTCAAGCCTCGCAATCGTTCAAAATATCGGTATATCAGAGTAGGAGACTCGGGAACGCGATATTTACATTTACCACTCGCTGTATATCGAAAGAGGCGAAGGATTCACTTCCCAAGCATCACAATAATTCGAAATAACGACAAATCACTCAAGGACACTCCGACTCGCGATATTTACCGTTTCTGCTCGCTGTATATCGAAAGAAGCGAAGGATTCACATCACAAGCCTCGCAATCCTTCAAAATATCGATAAATCAGAGTAGGAGACTCCGAATCGCGATATTTACCGTTTCCGCTCGCTGTATATCGAAAGAAGATAAGGATTCACATCTCAAGCCTCGCAATCGTTCAAAATATCGGTATATCAGAGTAGGAGACTCGGGAACGCGATATTTACATTTACCACTCGCTGTATATCGAAAGAAGCGAAGGATTCACATCCCAAGCCTCGCAACCGTTCGAAATAACGAGAAATCACTCAAGGTCACTCGGAATCACGATATTGACCTTTTCCATAAGGAGTGTATTGAAAGAAGCTAAGGATTCGTTTCCCTAGCCTCGCAATCGTTCAAAATATCGATAAATCAGAGTAGGAGACTTGGGATCGCGATATTTACATTTACCACTCGCTGTATATCGAAAGAAGCGAAGGATTCACTTCCCAAGCATTGCAATAATTCGAAATAACGACAAATCACTCAAGGACACTCCGAATCGCGATATTTACCGTTTCCGCTAACTGTATATCGAAAGAAGATAAGGATTCACATCTCAAGCCTCGCAATCGTTCAAAATATCGGTATATCAGAGGAGGAGACTCGGGAACGCGATATTTACATTTACCACTCGCTGTATATCGAAAGAAGCGAAGGATTCACATCCCAAGCCTCGCAACCGTTCGAAATAACGAGAAATCACTCAAGGTCACTCGGAATCACGATATTGACCTTTTCCATAAGGAGTGTATTGAAAGAAGCTAAGGATTCGTTTCCCTAGCCTCGCAATCGTTCAAAATATCGATAAATCAGAGTAGGAGACTTGGGATCGCTATATTTACATTTACCACTCGCTGTATATCGAAAGAAGCGAAGGATTCACTTCCCAAGCATTGCAATAATTCGAAATAACGACAAATCACTCAAGGACACTCCGAATCGCGATATTTACCGTTTCCGCTAACTGTATATCGAAAGAAGATAAGGATTCACACCTCAAGCCTCGCAATCGTTCAAAATATCGGTATATCAGAGTAGGAGACTCGGGAACGCGATATTTACATTTACCACTCGCTGTATATCGAAAGAAGCGAAGGATTCACATCCCAAGCCTCGCAACCGTTCGAAATAACGAGAAATCACTCAAGGTCACTCGGAATCACGATATTGACCTTTTCCATAAGGAGTGTATTGAAAGAAGCTAAGGATTCGTTTCCCTAGCCTCGCAATCGTTCAAAATATCGATAAATCAGAGTAGGAGACTCGGGATCGCGATATTTACATTTACCACTAACTGTATATCGAAAGAAGCGAAGGATTCACTTCCCAAGCATTGCAATAATTTGAAATAACGACAAATCACTCAAGGACACTCCGAATCGCGATATTTACCGTTTCCGCTCGCAGTATATCGAAAGAAGCGAAGGATTCACATGACAAGCCTCGCAATCCTTCAAAATATCAATAAATCCGAGTAGGAGACTCCGAATGGCGATATTTACCGTTTCCGCTCGCTGTATATCGAAAGAAGATAAGGATTCACATCTCAAGCCTCGCAATCGTTCAAAATATCGGTATATCAGAGTAGGAGACTCGGGAACGCGATATTTACATTTACCACTCGCTGTATATCGAAAGAAGCGAAGGATTCACATCTCAAGCCTCGCAATCGTTCAAAATATCGGTATATCAGAGTAGGAGACTCGGGAACGCGATATTTACATTTACCACTCGCTGTATATCGAAAGAGGCGAAGGATTCACTTCCCAGGCCTCGCAATAATTTGAAATAACGACGAATCACTCAAGGACACTCCGAATCGCGATATTTACCGTTTCCGCTTGCTGTATATCGAAAGTAGCGAAGGATTCACATCCCAGGCCTTGCAATCGTTCAAAATATCGATAAATCAGAGTAGGACACTCCGAATCGCGATATTTACCGTTTCCGCTCGCTGTATATCGGAAGAAGATAAGGATTCACATCCCAAATCTCGCAATCGTTTAAAATATCGATAAATCAGAGTAGGAGACTCGGGATCGCGATATTTACATTTACCACTCGCTGTATATCGAAAGAAGCCTAGGATTCACTTCCCAATCATCGCAATAATTCGAAATAACGACAAATCACTCAAGGACACTCCGAATCGCGATATTTACCGTTTCCGCTCGCTGCATATCGAAAGAAGCGAAGGATTCACATCACAAGCCTCGCAATCCTTCAAAATATCGATAAATCAGAGTAGGAGACTCCGAATGGCGATATTTACCGTTTCCGCTCGCTGTATATCGAAAGAAGATAAGGATTCACATCTCAAGCCTCGCAATCGATCAAAATATCGGTATATCAGAGTAGGAGACTCGGGAACGCGATATTTACATTTACCACTCGCTGTATATCGAAAGAAGCGAAGGATTCACATCCCAAGCCTCGCAACCGTTCGAAATAACGAGAAATCACTCAAGGTCACTCGGAATCACGATATTGACCTTTTCCATAAGGAGTGTATTGAAAGAAGCTAAGGATTCGTTTCCCTAGCCTCGCAATCGTTCAAAATATCGATAAATCAGAGTAGGAGACTCGGGATCGCGATATTTACATTTACCACTCGCTGTATATCGAAGGAAGCGAAGGATTCACTTCACAAGCCTCACAATAATTTTAAATAACGACAAATCACTCAAGGACACTCCCAATCGCGATATTTACCTTTTCCGCTCGCTGTATATCGAAAGAAGAAAAGGATTCACATCTCAAGCCTCGCAATAATTCGAAATAACGGGAAATCAATCAAGGACACTCGGAATCACGATATTGACCTTTTCCACACGCAGTGTATTGAAAGAAGCTAAGGATTCGTTTCCCAAGAATCGCAATCGTTCAAAATATCGATAAATCAGAGTATCAGAGTCGGAAACGCGATATTTACCTTTTCCGCTCGCTGTATGTCGAAAGAAGCGAAGGATTCCCTTCCCAAGCCTCGCAATAATTCGAAATAACGACGAATCACTCAAGGTCACTCCGAATCGCGATATTTACCGTTTTCGCTCGCTGTATATCGAAAGAAGATAAGGATTCACATCTCAAGCCTCGCAATCGTTCAAAATATCGGTATATCAGAGTAGGAGACTCGGGAACGCGATATTTACATTTACCACTCGCTGTATATCGAAAGAGGCGAAGGATTCACTTCCCAAGCATCACAATAATTCGAAATAACGACGAATCACTCAAGGTCACTCCGAATCGCGATATTTACCGTTTTCGCTCGCTGTATATCGAAAGAAGATAAGGATTCACATCTCAAGCCTCGCAATCGTTCAAAATATCGATAAATCAGAGTAGGAGACTTGGGATCGCGATATTTACATTTACCACTCGCTGTATATCGAAAGAAGCGAAGGATTCACTTCCATAGCATTGCAATAATTCGAAATAACGACAAATCACTCAAGGACACTCCGAATCGCGATATTTACCGTTTCCGCTCGCTGTATATCGAAAGAAGATAAGGATTCACATCTCAAGCCTCGCAATCGTTCAAAATATCGGTATATCAGAGTAGGAGACTCGGGAACGCGATATTTACATTTACCACTCGCTGTATATCGAAAGAAGCGAAGGATTCACATCCCAAGCCTCGCAACCGTTCGAAATAAGGAGAAATCACTCAAGGTCACTCGGAATCACGATATTGACCTTTTCCATAAGGAGTGTATTGAAAGAAGCTAAGGATTCGTTTCCCTTGCCTCGCAATCGTTCAAAATATCGATAAATCAGAGTAGGAGACTTGGGATCGCGATATTTACATTTACCACTCGCTGTATATCGAAAGAAGCGAAGGATTCACTTCCCAAGCATTGCAATAATTCGAAATAACGACAAATCACTCAAGGACACTCCGAATCGCGATATTTACCGTTTCCGCTCGCTGTGTATCGAAAGAAGATAAGGATTCACATCTCAAGCCTCGCAATCGTTCAAAATATCGGTATATCAGAGTAGGAGACTCGGGAACGCGATATTTACATTTACCACTCGCTGTATATCGAAAGAAGCGAAGGATTCACATCCCAAGCCTCGCAACCGTTCGAAATAACGAGAAATCACTCAAGGTCACTCGGAATCACGATATTGACCTTTTCCATAAGGAGTGTATTGAAAGAAGCTAAGGATTCGTTTCCCTAGCATCGCAATCGTTCAAAATATCGATAAATCAGAGTAGGAGACTCGGGATCGCGATATTTACATTTACCACTCGCTGTATATCGAAAGAAGCGAAGGATTCCCTTCCCAAGCCTCGCAATAATTCGAAATAACGACGAATCACTCAAGGTCACTCCGAATCGCGATATTTACCGTTTCCGCTCGCTGTATATCGAAAGAAGATAAGGATTCACATCTCAAGCCTCGCAATCGTTCAAAATATCGGTATATCAGAGTAGGAGACTCGGGAACGCGATATTTACATTTACCACTCGCTGTATATCGAAAGAAGCGAAGGATTCACATCCCAAGCCTCGCAACCGTTCGAAATAACGAGAAATCACTCAAGGTCACTCGGAATCACGATATTGACCTTTTCCATAAGGAGTGTATTGAAAGAAGCTAAGGATTCGTTTCCCTAGCCTCGCAATCGTTCAAAATATCGATAAATCAGAGTAGGAGACTCGGGATCGCGATATTTACATTTACCACTCGCTGTATATCGAAAGAAGCGAAGGATTCCCTTCCCAAGCCTCGCAATAATTCGAAATAACGACGAATCACTCAAGGTCACTCCGAATCGCGATATTTACCGTTTCCGCTCGCTCTATATCGAAAGAAGATAAGGATTCACATCTCAAGCCTCGCAATCGTTCAAAATATCGGTATATCAGAGTAGGAGACTCGGGAACGCGATATTTACATTTACCACTCGCTGTATATCGAAAGAAGCGAAGGATTCACATCCCAAGCCTCGCAACCGTTCGAAATAACGAGAAATCACTCAAGGTCACTCGGAATCACGATATTAACCTTTTCCATAAGGAGTGTATTGAAAGAAGCTAAGGATTCGTTTCCCTAGCCTCGCAATCGTTCAAAATATCGATAAATCAGAGTAGGAGACTCGGGATCGCCATATTTACATTTACCACTCGCTGTATATCGAAAGAAGCGAAGGATTCCCTTCCCAAGCCTCGCAATAATTCGAAATAACGACGAATCACTCAAGGTCACTCCGAATCGCGATATTTACCGTTTCCGCTCGCTGTATATCGAAAGAAGATAAGGATTCACATCTCAAGCCTCGCAATCGTTCAAAATATCGGTATATCAGAGTAGGAGACTCGGGAACGCGATATTTACATTTACCACTCGCTGTATATCGAAAGAGGCGACGGATTCACTTCCCAAGCATCACAATAATTCGAAATAACGACAAATCACTCAAGGACACTCCGACTCGCGATATTTACCGTTTCTGCTCGCTGTATATCGAAAGAAGCGAAGGATTCACATCACAAGCCTCGCAATCGTTCCAAATATCGATAAATCAGAGTAGGAGACTCCGAATCGCGATATTTACCGTTTCCGCTCGCTGTATATCGAAAGAAGCAGATAATTCATTTTCCGAGCCTCGCAACCGTTCGAAATAACGACAAATCACTCAAGGACACTCCGAATCGCGATATTTACCTTTTCCGCTCGCTGAATATCGAAAGAAGCGACGGATTCATATCTCAAGCCTCGCAATCGTTCACAATATCAATAAATCAGAGTAGGAGACTCGGAATCGCGATATTTACCGTTTCCGCTCGCAGTATATCGAAAGAAGCGAAGGATTCACATGACAAGCCTCGCAATACTTCAAAATATCGATAAATCAGAGTAGGAGACTCCGAATGGCGATATTTACCGTTTCCGCTCGCTGTATATCGAAAGAAGAAAAGGATTCACATCACAAGCCTCGCAATCCTTCAAAATATCGATAAATCAGAGTAGGAGACTCCGAATGGCGATATTTACCGTTTCCGCTCGCTGTATATCGAAAGAAGATAAGGATTCACATCTCAAGCCTCGCAATCGTTCAAAATATCGGTATATCAGAGTAGGAGACTCGGGAACGCGATATTTACATTTACCACTCGCTGTATATCGAAAGAAGCGAAGGATTCACATCCCAAGCCTCGCAACCGTTCGAAATAACGAGAAATCACTCAAGGTCACTCGGAATCACGATATTGACCTTTTCCATAAGGAGTGTATTGAAAGAAGCTAAGGATTCGTTTCCCTAGCCTCGCAATCGTTCAAAATATCGATAAATCAGAGTAGGAGACTTGGGATCGCGATATTTACATTTACCACTCGCTGTATATCGAAAGAAGCGAAGGATTCACTTCCCAAGCATTGCAATAATTCGAAATAACGACAAATCACTCAAGGACACTCCGAATCGCGATATTTACCGTTTCCGCTAACTGTATATCGAAAGAAGATAAGGATTCACATCTCAAGCCTCGCAATCGTTCAAAATATCGGTATATCAGAGTAGGAGACTCGGGAACGCGATATTTACATTTACCACTCGCTGTATATCGAAAGAAGCGAAGGATTCACATCCCAAGCCTCGCAACCGTTCGAAATAACGAGAAATCACTCAAGGTCACTCGGAATAACGATATTGACCTTTTCCATAAGGAGTGTATTGAAAGAAGCTAAGGATTCGTTTCCCTAGCCTCGCAATCGTTCAAAATATCGATAAATCAGAGTAGGAGACTTGGGATCGCGATATTTACATTTACCACTCGCTGTATATCGAAAGAAGCGATGGATTCACTTCCCAAGCATTGCAATAATTCGAAATAACGACAAATCACTCAAGGACACTCCGAATCGCGATATTTACCGTTTCCGCTAACTGTACATCGAAAGAAGATAAGGATTCACATCTCAAGCCTCGCAATCGTTCAAAATATCGGTATATCAGAGTAGGAGACTCGGGAACGCGATATTTACATTTACCACTCGCTGTATATCGAAAGAAGCGAAGGATTCACATCCCAAGCCTCGCAACCGTTCGAAATAACGAGAAATCACTCAAGGTCACTCGGAATCACGATATTAACCTTTTCCATAAGGAGTGTATTGAAAGAAGCTAAGGATTCGTTTCCCTAGCCTCGCAATCGTTCAAAATATCGATAAATCAGAGTAGGAGACTCGGGATCGCCATATTTACATTTACCACTCGCTGTATATCGAAAGAAGCGAAGGATACCCTTCCCAAGCCTCGCAATAATTCGAAATAACGACGAATCACTCAAGGTCACTCCGAATCGCGATATTTACCGTTTCCGCTCGCTGTATATCGAAAGAAGATAAGGATTCACATCTCAAGCCTCGCAATCGTTCAAAATATCGGTATATCAGAGTAGGAGACTCGGGAACGCGATATTTACATTTACCACTCGCTGTATATCGAAAGAGGCGACGGATTCACTTCCCAAGCATCACAATAATTCGAAATAACGACAAATCACTCAAGGACACTCCGACTCGCGATATTTACCGTTTCTGCTCGCTGTATATCGAAAGAAGCGAAGGATTCACATCACAAGCCTCGCAATCGTTCCAAATATCGATAAATCAGAGTAGGAGACTCCGAATCGCGATATTTACCGTTTCCGCTCGCTGTATATCGAAAGAAGCAGATAATTCATTTTCCGAGCCTCGCAACCGTTCGAAATAACGACAAATCACTCAAGGACACTCCGAATCGCGATATTTACCTTTTCCGCTCGCTGAATATCGAAAGAAGCGACGGATTCATATCTCAAGCCTCGCAATCGTTCACAATATCAATAAATCAGAGTAGGAGACTCGGAATCGCGATATTTACCGTTTCCGCTCGCAGTATATCGAAAGAAGCGAAGGATTCACATGACAAGCCTCGCAATACTTCAAAATATCGATAAATCAGAGTAGGAGACTCCGAATGGCGATATTTACCGTTTCCGCTCGCTGTATATCGAAAGAAGAAAAGGATTCACATCACAAGCCTCGCAATCCTTCAAAATATCGATAAATCAGAGTAGGAGACTCCGAATGGCGATATTTACCGTTTCCGCTCGCTGTATATCGAAAGAAGATAAGGATTCACATCTCAAGCCTCGCAATCGTTCAAAATATCGGTATATCAGAGTAGGAGACTCGGGAACGCGATATTTACATTTACCACTCGCTGTATATCGAAAGAAGCGAAGGATTCACATCCCAAGCCTCGCAACCGTTCGAAATAACGAGAAATCACTCAAGGTCACTCGGAATCACGATATTGACCTTTTCCATAAGGAGTGTATTGAAAGAAGCTAAGGATTCGTTTCCCTAGCCTCGCAATCGTTCAAAATATCGATAAATCAGAGTAGGAGACTTGGGATCGCGATATTTACATTTACCACTCGCTGTATATCGAAAGAAGCGAAGGATTCACTTCCCAAGCATTGCAATAATTCGAAATAACGACAAATCACTCAAGGACACTCCGAATCGCGATATTTACCGTTTCCGCTAACTGTATATCGAAAGAAGATAAGGATTCACATCTCAAGCCTCGCAATCGTTCAAAATATCGGTATATCAGAGTAGGAGACTCGGGAACGCGATATTTACATTTACCACTCGCTGTATATCGAAAGAAGCGAAGGATTCACATCCCAAGCCTCGCAACCGTTCGAAATAACGAGAAATCACTCAAGGTCACTCGGAATCACGATATTGACCTTTTCCATAAGGAGTGTATTGAAAGAAGCTAAGGATTCGTTTCCCTAGCCTCGCAATCGTTCAAAATATCGATAAATCAGAGTAGGAGACTTGGGATCGCGATATTTACATTTACCACTCGCTGTATATCGAAAGAAGCGATGGATTCACTTCCCAAGCATTGCAATAATTCGAAATAACGACAAATCACTCAAGGACACTCCGAATCGCGATATTTACCGTTTCCGCTAACTGTATATCGAAAGAAGATAAGGATTCACATCTCAAGCCTCGCAATCGTTCAAAATATCGGTATATCAGAGTAGGAGACTCGGGAACGCGATATTTACATTTACCACTCGCTGTATATCGAAAGAAGCGAAGGATTCACATCCCAAGCCTCGCAACCGTTCGAAATAACGAGAAATCACTCAAGGTCACTCGGAATCACGATATTGACCTTTTCCGCTCGCTGTATATCGAAAGAAGCGAAGGATTCACATCACAAGCCTCGCAATCGTTCAAAATATCGGTATATCAGAGTAGGAGACTCGGGAACGCGATATTTACATTTACCACTCGCTGTATATCGAAAGAAGCGAAGGATTCACATCCCAAGCCTCGCAACCGTTCGAAATAACGAGAAATCACTCAAGGTCACTCGGAATCACGATATTGACCTTTTCCATAAGGAGTGTATTGAAAGAAGCTAAGGATTCGTTTCCCTAGCCTCGCAATCGTTCAAAATATCGATAAATCAGAGTAGGAGACTTGGGATCGCGATATTTACATTTACCACTCGCTGTATATCGAAAGAAGCGAAGGATTCACTTCCCAAGCATTGCAATAATTCGAAATAACGACAAATCACTCAAGGACACTCCGAATCGCGATATTTACCGTTTCCGCTAACTGTATATCGAAAGAAGATAAGGATTCACATCTCAAGCCTCGCAATCGTTCAAAATATCGGTATATCAGAGTAGGAGACTCGGAATCGCGATATTTACATTTACCACTCGCTGTATATCGAAAGAAGCGAAGGATTCACATCCCAAGCCTCGCAACCGTTCGAAATAACGAGAAATCACTCAAGGTCACTCGGAATCTCGATATTGACCTTTTCCATAAGGAGTGTATTGAAAGAAGCTAAGGATTCGTTTCTCTAGCCTCGCAATCGTTCAAAATATCGATAAATCAGAGTAGGAGACTTGGGATCGCGATATTTACATTTACCACTCGCTGTATATCGAAAGAAGCGAAGGATTCACATCCCAAGCCTCGCAACCGTTCGAAATAACGAGAAATCACTCAAGGTCACTCGGAATCACGATATTGACCTTTTCCGCTCGCTGTATATCGAAAGAAGCGAAGGATTCACATCACAAGCCTCGCAATCGTTCAAAATATCAATAAATCAGAGTAGGAGACTCGGAATCGCGATATTTACATTTACCACTCGCTGTATATCGAAAGAAGCGAAGGATTCACATCCCAAGCCTCGCAACCGTTCCAAATAACGAGAAATCACTGAAGGTCACTCGGAATCACGATATTGACCTTTTCCGCTCGCTGTATATCGAAAGAAGCGAAGGATTCACATGACAAGCCTCGCAATCGTTCAAAATATCGATAAATCACAGTACGAGACTCGGGATCGCGATATTTACATTTACCACTCGCTGTATATCGAAAGAAGCGAAGGATTCACTTCCCAAGCATTGCAATAATTCGAAATAACGACAAATCACTGAAGGACACTCCGAATCGCGATATTTACCGTTTCCGCTCGCTGTATATCGAAAGAAGCGGAGGATTCACATCACAAGCCTCGCAATCGTTCAAAATATCAATAAATCAGAGTAGGAGACTCGGAATCGCGATATTTACATTTACCACTCGCTGTATATCGAAAGAAGCCTGGGATTCACTTCCCAATCATCGCAATAATTCGAAATAACGACAAATCACTCAAGGACACTCCGAATCGCGATATTTACCTTTTCCGCTCGCTGAATATCGAAAGAAGCGCCGGATTCATATCTCAAGCCTCGCAATCGTTCAAAATATCAATAAATCAGAGTAGGAGACTCGGAATCGCGATATTTACATTTACCACTCGCTGTATATCGAAAGAAGCCTAGGATTCACTTCCCAATCATCGCAATAATTCGAAATAACGACAAATCACTCAAGGACACTCCGAATCGCGATATTTACCGTTTCCGCTCGCTGTATATCGAAAGAAGCGAAGGATTCACATCACAAGCATCGCAATCCTTCAAAATATCGATAAATCAGAGTAGGAGACTCCGAATGGCGATATTTACCGTTTCCGCTCGCTGTATATCGAAAGAAGCGAAGGATTCACATCCCAAGCCTCGCAACCGTTCGAAATAACGAGAAATCACTCAAGGTCACTCGGAATCACGATATTGACCTTTTCCATAACGAGTGTATTGAAAGAAGCTAAGGATTCGTTTCCCTAGCCTCGCAATCGTTCAAAATATCGATAAATCAGAGTAGGAGACTCGGGATCGCGATATTTACATTTACCACTCGCTGTATATCGAAAGAAGCGAAGGATTCACTTCACAAGCCTCACAATAATTCGAAATAACGACAAATCACTCAAGGACACTCCCAATCGCGATATTTACCTTTTCCGGTCGCTGTATATCGAAAGAAGAAAAGGATTCACATCTCAAGCCTCGCAATAATTCGAAATAACGGGAAATCAATCAAGGACACTCGGAATCACGATATTGACCTTTTCCACACGCAGTGTATTGAAAGAAGCTAAGGATTCGTTTCCCAAGAATCGCAATCGTTCAAAATATCGATAAATCAGAGTATCAGAGTCGGAAACGCGATATTTACCTTTTCCGCTCGCTGTATATCGAAAGAAGCGAAGGATTCCCTTCCCAAGCCTCGCAATAATTCGAAATAACGACGAATCACTCAAGGTCACTACGAATCGCGATATTTACCGTTTCCGCTCGCTGTATATCGAAAGAAGATAAGGATTCACATCTCAAGCCTCGCAATAGTTCAAAATATCGGTATATCAGAGTAGGAGACTCGGGAACGCGATATTTACATTTACCACTCGCTGTATATCGAAAGAAGCGAAGGATTCACATCCCAAGCCTCGCAACCGTTCGAAATAACGAGAAATCACTCAAGGTCACTCGGAATCACGATATTGACCTTTTCCATAAGGAGTGTATTGAAAGAAGCTAAGGATTCGTTTCCCTAGCCTCGCAATCGTTCAAAATATCGATAAATCAGAGTAGGAGACTTGGGATCGCGATATTTACATTTACCACTCGCTGTATATCGAAAGAAGCGAAGGATTCACTTCCCAAGCATTGCAATAATTCGAAATAACGACAAATCACTCAAGGACACTCCGAATCGCGATATTTACCGTTTCCGCTAACTGTATATCGAATGAAGATAAGGATTCACATCTCAAGCCTCGCAATCGTTCAAAATATCGGTATATCAGAGTAGGAGACTCGGGAACGCGATATTTACATTTACCACTCGCTGTATATCGAAAGAAGCGAAGGATTCACATCCCAAGCCTCGCAACCGTTCGAAATAACGAGAAATCACTCAAGGTCACTCGGAATCACGATATTGACCTTTTCCATAAGGAGTGTATTGAAAGAAGCTAAGGATTCGTTTCCCTAGCCTCGCAATCGTTCAAAATATCGATAAATCAGAGTAGGAGACTTGGGATCGCGATATTTACATTTACCACTCGCTGTATATCGAAAGAAGCGAAGGATTCACTTCCCAAGCATTGCAATAATTCGAAATAACGACAAATCACTCAAGGACACTCCGAATCGCGATATTTACCGTTTCCGCTAACTGTATATCGAAAGAAGATAAGGATTCACATCTCAAGCCTCGCAATCGTTCAAAATATCGATAAATCAGAGTAGGAGACTTGGGATCGCGATATTTACATTTACCACTCGCTGTATATCGAAAGAAGCGAAGGATTCACTTCCCAAGCATTGCAATAATTCGAAATAACGACAAATCACTCAAGGACACTCCGAATCGCGATATTTACCGTTTCCGCTCGCTGTATATCGAAAGAAGATAAGGATTCACATCTCAAGCCTCGCAATCGTTCAAAATATCGATATATCAGAGTAGGAGACTCGGGAACGCGATATTTACATTTACCACTCGCTGTATATCGAAAGAAGCGAAGGATTCACATCCCAAGCCTCGCAACCGTTCGAAATAACGAGAAATCACTCAAGGTCACTCGGAATCACGATATTGACCTTTTCCATAAGGAGTGTATTGAAAGAAGCTAAGGATTCGTTTCCCTAGCCTCGCAATCGTTCAAAATATCGATAAATCAGAGTAGGAGACTCGGGATCGCGATATTTACATTTACCACTCGCTGTATATCGAAAGAAGCGAGGGATTCACATCCCAAGCCTCGCAACCGTTCGAACTAACGAGAAATCACTCAAGGTCACTCGGAATCACGATATTGACCTTTTCCATAAGGAGTGTATTGAAAGAAGCTAAGGATTCGTTTCCCTAGCCTCGCAATCGTTCAAAATATCGATAAATCAGAGTAGGAGACTTGGGATCGCGATATTTACATTTACCACTCGCTGTATATCGAAAGAAGCGAAGGATTCACTTCCCAAGCATTGCAATAATTCGAAATAACGACAAATCACTCAAGGACACTCCGAATCGCGATATTTACCGTTTCCGCTCCCTGTATATCGAAAGAAGATAAGGATTCACATCTCAAGCCTCGCAATCGTTCAAAATATCGGTATATCAGAGTAGGAGACTCGGGAACGCGATATTTACATTTACCACTCGCTGTATATCGAAAGAAGCGAAGGATTCACATCCCAAGCCTCGCAACCGTTCGAAATAACGAGAAATCACTCAAGGTCACTCGGAATCACGATATTGACCTTTTCCATAAGGAGTGTATTGAAAGAAGCTAAGGATTCGTTTCCCTAGCCTCGCAATCGTTCAAAATATCGATAAATCAGAGTAGGAGACTCGGGATCGCGATATTTACATTTACCACTCGCTGTATATCGAAAGAAGCGAAGGATTCACTTCACAAGCCTCACAATAATTCGAAATAACGACAAATCACTCAAGGACACTCCCAATCGCGATATTTACCTTTTCCGCTCGCTGTATATCGAAAGAAGAAAAGGATTCACATCCCAAGCCTCGCAACCGTTCGAAATAACGAGAAATCACTCAAGGTCACTCGGAATCACGATATTGACCTTTTCCATAAGGAGTGTATTGAAAGAAGCTAAGGATTCGTTTCCCTAGCCTCGCAATCGTTCAAAATATCGATAAATCAGAGTAGGAGACTTGGGATCGCGATATTTACATTTACCACTCGCTGTATATCGAAAGAAGCGAAGGATTCACTTCCCAAGCATTGCAATAATTCGAAATAACGACAAATCACTCAAGGACACTCCGAATCGCGATATTTACCGTTTCCGCTAACTGTATATCGAAAGAAGATAAGGATTCACATCTCAAGCCTCGCAATCGTTCAAAATATCGGTATATCAGAGTAGGAGACTCGGGAACGCGATATTTACATTTACCACTCGCTGTATATCGAAAGAAGCGAAGGATTCACATCCCAAGCCTCGCAACCGTTCGAAATAACGAGAAATCACTCAAGGTCACTCGGAATCACGATATTGACCTTTTCCGCTCGCTGTATATCGAAAGAAGCGAAGGATTCACATCACAAGCCTCGCAATCGTTCAAAATATCAATAAATCAGAGTAGGAGACTCGGAATCGCGATATTTACATTTACCACTCGCTGTATATCGAAAGAAGCTAAGGATTCACATCCCAAGCCTCGCAACCGTTCGAAATAACGAGAAATCACTCAAGGTCACTCGGAATCACGATATTGACCTTTTCCGCTCGCTGTATATCGAAAGAAGCGAAGGATTCACATGACAAGCCTCGCTATCGTTCAAAATATCGATAAATCACAGTACGAGACTCGGGATCGCGATATTTACATTTACCACTCGCTGTATATCGAAAGAAGCGAAGGATTCACTCCCCAAGCATTGCAATAATTCGAAATAACGACAAATCACTGAAGGACACTCCGAATCGCGATATTTACCGTTTCCGCTCGCTGTATATCGAAAGAAGCGGAGGATTCACATCACAAGCCTCGCAATCGTTCAAAATATCAATAAATCAGAGTAGGAGACTCGGAATCGCGATATTTACATTTACCACTCGCTGTATATCGAAAGAAGCTGATAATTCATTTTCCGAGCCTCGCAACCGTTCGACATAAATACAAATCACTCAAGGACACTCCGAATCGCGATATTTACCTTTTCCGCTCGCTGAATATCGAAAGAAGCGCCGGATTCATATCTCAAGCCTCGCAATCGTTCAAAATATCAATAAATCAGAGTAGGAGACTCGGAATCGCGATATTTACATTTACCACTCGCTGTATATCGAAAGAAGCCTAGGATTCACTTCCCAATCATCGCAATAATTCGAAATAACGACAAATCACTCAAGGACACTCCGAATCGCGATATTTACCGTTTCCGCTCGCTGTATATCGAAAGAAGCGAAGGATTCACATCACAAGCCTCGCAATCCTTCAAAATATCGATAAATCAGAGTAGGAGACTCCGAATGGCGATATTTACCGTTTCCGCTCGCTGTATATCGAAAGAAGATAAGGATTCACATCTCAAGCCTCGCAATCGTTCAAAATATCGGTATATCAGAGTAGGAGACTCGGGAACGCGATATTTACATTTACCACTCGCTGTATATCGAAAGAAGCGAAGGATTCACATCCCAAGCCTCGCAACCGTTCGAAATAACGAGAAATCACTCAAGGTCACTCGGAATCACGATGTTGACCTTTTCCATAAGGAGTGTATTGAAAGAAGCTAAGGATTCGTTTCCCTAGCCTCGCAATCGTTCAAAATATCGATAAATCAGAGTAGGAGACTCGGGATCGCGATATTTACATTTACCACTCGCTGTATATCGAAAGAAGCGAAGGATTCACTTCACAAGCCTCACAATAATTCGAAATAACGACAAATCACTCAAGGACACTCCCAATCGCGATATTTACCTTTTCCGCTCGCTGTATATCGAAAGAAGAAAAGGATTCACATCTCAAGCCTCGCAATAATTCGAAATAACGGGAAATCAATCAAGGACACTCGGAATCACGATATTGACCTTTTCCACACGCAGTGTATTGAAAGAAGCTAAGGATTCGTTTCCCAAGAATCGCAATCGTTCAAAATATCGATAAATCAGAGTATCAGAGTCGGAAACGCGATATTTACCTTTTCGCTCGCTGTATATCGAAAGAAGCGAAGGATTCCCTTCCCAAGCCTCGCAATAATTCGAAATAACGACGAATTACTCAAGGTCACTCCGAATCGCGATATTTACCGTTTCCGCTCGCTGTATATCGAAAGACGATAAGGATTCACATCTCAAGCCTCGCAATCGTTCAAAATATCGGTATATCAGAGTAGGAGACTCGGGAACGCGATATTTACATTTACCACTCGCTGTATATCGAAAGAGGCGAAGGATTCACTTCCCAAGCATCACAATAATTCGAAATAACGACAAATCACTCAAGGACACTCCGACTCGCGATATTTACCGTTTCTGCTCGCTGTATATCGAAAGAAGCGAAGGATTCACATCACAAGCCTCGCAATCCTTCAAAATATCGATAAATCAGAGTAGGAGACTCCGAATCGCGATATTTACCGTTTCCGCTCGCTGTATATCGAAAGAAGATAAGGATTCACATCTCAAGCCTCGCAATCGTTCAAAATATCGGTATATCAGAGTAGGAGACTCGGGAACGCGATATTTACATTTACCACTCGCTGTATATCGAAAGAAGCGAAGGATTCACATCCCAAGCCTCGCAACCGTTCGAAATAACGAGAAATCACTCAAGGTCACTCGGAATCACGATATTGACCTTTTCCATAAGGAGTGTATTGAAAGAAGCTAAGGATTCGTTTCCCTAGCCTCGCAATCGTTCAAAATATCGATAAATCAGAGTAGGAGACTTGGGATCGCGATATTTACATTTACCACTCGCTGTATATCGAAAGAAGCGAAGGATTCACTTCCCAAGCATTGCAATAATTCGAAATAACGACAAATCACTCAAGGACACTCCGAATCGCGATATTTACCGTTTCCGCTAACTGTATATCGAAAGAAGATAAGGATTCACATCTCAAGCCTCGCAATCGTTCAAAATATCGGTATATCAGAGTAGGAGACTCGGGAACGCGATATTTACATTTACCACTCGCTGTATATCGAAAGAAGCGAAGGATTCACATCCCAAGCCTCGCAACCGTTCGAAATAACGAGAAATCACTCAAGGTCACTCGGAATCACGATATTGACCTTTTCCATAAGGAGTGTATTGAAAGAAGCTAAGGATTCGTTTCCCTAGCCTCGCAATCGTTAAAAATATCGATAAATCAGAGTAGGAGACTTGGGATCGCGATATTAACATTTACCACTCGCTGTATATCGAAAGAAGAGAAGGATTCACTTCCCAAGCATTGCAATAATTCGAAATAACGACAAATCACTCAAGGACACTCCGAATCGCGATATTTACCGTTTCCGCTAACTGTATATCGAAAGAAGATAAGGATTCACACCTCAAGCCTCGCAATCGTTCAAAATATCGGTATATCAGAGTAGGAGACTCGGGAACGCGATATTTACATTTACCACTCGCTGTATATCGAAAGAAGCGAAGGATTCACATCCCAAGCCTCGCAACCGTTCGAAATAACGAGAAATCACGCAAGGTCACTCGGAATCACGATATTGACCTTTTCCATAAGGAGTGTATTGAAAGAAGCTAAGGATTCGTTTCCCTAGCCTCGCAATCGTTCAAAATATCGATAAATCAGAGTAGGAGACTCGGGATCGCGATATTTACATTTACCACTAACTGTATATCGAAAGAAGCGAAGGATTCACTTCCCAAGCATTGCAATAATTTGAAATAACGACAAATCACTCAAGGACACTCCGAATCGCGATATTTACCGTTTCCGCTCGCAGTATATCGAAAGAAGCGAAGGATTCACATGACAAGCCTCGCAATCCTTCAAAATATCGATAAATCCGAGTAGGAGACTCCGAATGGCGATATTTACCGTTTCCGCTCGCTGTATATCGAAAGAAGATAAGGATTCACATCTCAAGCCTCGCAATCGTTCAAAATATCGGTATATCAGAGTAGGAGACTCGGGAACGCGATATTTACATTTACCACTCGCTGTATATCGAAAGAAGCGAAGGATTCACATCTCAAGCCTCGCAATCGTTCAAAATATCGGTATATCAGAGTAGGAGACTCGGGAACGCGATATTTACATTTACCACTCGCTGTATATCGAAAGAAGCGAAGGATTCACATCCCAAGCCTCGCAACCGTTTGAAATAACGAGAAATCACTCAAGGTCACTCGGAATCACGATATTGACCTTTTCCATACTGAGTGTTTTGAAAGAAGCTAAGGATTCGTTTCCCTAGCCTCGCAATCGTTCAAAATATCGATAAATCAGAGTAGGAGACTCGGGATCGCGATATTTACATTTACCACGCGCTGTATATCGAAAGAAGCGAAGGATTCACTTCCCAAGCATTGCAATAATTCGAAATAACGACAAATCACTCAAGGACACTCCGAATCGCGATATTTACCGTTTCCGCTCGCTGTATATCGAAAGAAGCGAACTATTCACATCACAAGCCTCGCAATCGTTCAAAATATCGATAAATCACAGTACGGGACTCGGGATCGCGATATTTACATTTACCACTCGCTGTATATCGAAAGAAGCTGATAATTCATTTTCCGAGCCTCGCAACCGTTCGACATAAATACAAATCACTCAAGGACACTCCGAATCGCGATATTTACCTTTTCCGCTCGCTGAATATCGAAAGAAGCGACGGATTCATATCTCAAGCCTCGCAACCGTTCGAAATAACGAGAAATCACTCAATGTCACTCGGAATCGCGATATTGACCGTTTCCATAAGGAGTGTATTGAAAGAAGCGAAGGATTCGTTTCCCTAGCCTCGCAATCGTTCAAAATATCTATAAATCACAGTAGGAGACTCGTAATCGCGATATTTACATGTACCACACGCTGTATAAAGAAAGAAGCCTTGGATTCACTTCCCAAGCCTAACAACAATTCGAAATAACGACAAATCACTCAAGGACACTCCGACTCGCGATATTTACCGTTTCCGCTCGCTGTATATCGAAAGAAGCGAAGGATTCACATCCCAAGCCTAGCAATAATTCGAAATAACGACAAATCACTCAAGGACACTCCGACTCGCGATATTTACCGTTTCCGCTCGCTGTATATCGAAAGAAGCAAAGGATTCACATCTCAAGCCTCGCAATAATTCGAAATAACGACAAATAAGTCAAGGACATTCCGACTCGCGATATTTACCGTTTCCGCTCGCTGTATATCGAAAGAAGCGAAGGATTCACTTCCCAAGCATTGCAATAATTCGAAATAACGACAAATCACTCAAGGACACTCCGAATCGCGATATTTACAGTTTCCGCTCGCTGTATATCGAAAGAAACGAAGGATTCACATGACAAGCCTCGCAATCCTTCAAAATATCGATAAATCAGAGTAGGAGACCCCGAATGGCGATATTTACCGTTTCCGCTCTATGTATATCGATAGAAGCGAAGGATTCACATCACAAGCCTCGCAATCCTTCAAAATATCGATAAATCAGAGTAGGAGACTCCGAATGGCGATATTTACCGTTTCCGCTCGCCGTATATCGAAAGAAGATAAGGATTCACATCTCAAGCCTCGCAATCGTTCAAAATATCGGTATATCAGAGTAGGAGACTCGGGATCGCGATATTTACATTTACCACTCGCTGTATATCGAAAGAAGCTGATAATTCATTTTCCGAGCCTCGCAACCGTTCGAAATAACGACAAATCACTCAAGGACACTCCGAATCGCGATATTTACCGTTTCTGCTCGCTGTATATCGAAAGAAGCGAAGGATTCACTTGACAAGCCTGGCAATCCTTCAAAATATCGATAAATCAGAGTAGGAGACCCCGAATGGCGATATTTACCGTTTCCGCTCGCTGTATATCGATAGAAGCGAAGGATTCACATCACAAGCCTCGCAATCCTTCAAAATATCGATAAATCAGAGTAGGAGACTCCGAATGGCGATATTTACCGTTTCCGCTCGATGTATATCGAAAGAAGATAAGGATTTATATCGGTATATCAGAGTAGGAGACTCGGGAACGCGATATTCACATTTACCACTCGCTGTATATCGAAAGAAGCGAGGGATTCACATCCCAAGCCTCGCAACCGTTCGAACTAACGAGAAATCACTCAATGTCACTCGGAATCGCGATATTGACCGTTTCCATAAGGAGTGTATTGAAAGAAGCGAAGGATTCGTTTGTCTAGCCTCGCAATCGTTCAAAATATCTATAAATCACAGTAGGAGACTCGTAATCGCGATATTTACATGTACCACACGCTGTATAAAGAAAGAAGCCTTGGATTCACTTCCCAAGCCTCGCAACAATTCGAAATAACGACAAATCACTCAAGGACACTCCGACTCGCGATATTTACCGTTTCCGCTCGCTGTATATCGAAAGAAGCGAAGGATTCACATCCCAAGCCTAGCAATAATTCGAAATAACGACAAATCACTCAAGGACACTCCGAATCGCGATATTTACCGTTTCTGCTCGCTGTATATCGAAAGAAACGAGGGATTCACATCCCAAGCCTCGCAACCGTTCGAACTAACGAGAAATCACTCAAGGTCACTTGGAATCACGATATTGACCTTTTCCATAAGGAGTGTATTGAAAGAAGCTAAGGATTCGTTTCCCTAGCCTCGCAATCGTTCAAAATATCGATAAATCAGGGTAGGAGACTCAGGATCGCGATATTTACATTTACCACTCGCTGTATATCGAAAGAAGCGAAAGATTCACTTCCCAAGCATTGCAATAATTCGAAATAACGACAAATCACTCAAGGACACTCCGAATCGCGATATTTACCGTTTCCGCTCGCTGTATATCGAAAGAAGCGAATGATTCACATCACAAGCCTCGCAATCGTTCAAAATATCGATAAATCACAGTACGAGACTCGGGATCGCGATATTTACATTTACCACTCGCTGTATATCGAAAGAAGCTGATAATTCATTTTCCGAGCCTCGCAACCGTTCGAAATAACGACAAATCACTCAAGGACACTCCGAATCGCGATATTTACCGTTTCTGCTCGTTGTATATCGAAAGAAGCGAAGGATTCACATGACAAGCCTCGCAATCCTTCAAAATATCGATAAATCAGAGTAGGAGACCCCGAATGGCGATATTTACCGTTTCCGCTCGCTGTATATCGATAGAAGCGAAGGATTCACATCACAAGCCTCGCAATCCTTCAAAATATCGATAAATCAGAGTAGGAGACTCCGAATGGCGATATTTACCGTTTCCGCTCGCTGTATATCGAAAGAAGATAAGGATTCACATCTCAAGCCTCGCAATCGTTCAAAATATTGGTATATCAGAGTAGGAGACTCGGGAACGCGATATTTACATTTACCACTCGCTGTATATCGAAAGAAGCGAGGGATTCACATCCCAAGCCTCGCAACCGTTCGAACTAACGAGAAATCACTCAAGGTCACTCGGAATCACGATATTGACCTTTTCCATAAGGAGTGTATTGAAAGAAGCTAAGGATTCGTTTCCCTAGCCTCGCAATCGTTCAAAATATCAATAAATCAGAGTAGGAGACTCGGAATCGCGATATTTACATTTACCACTCGCTGTATATCGAAAGAAGCGAAGGATTCACTTCACAAGCCTTGCAATAATTTGAAATAACGACGAATCACTCAAGGACACTCCGAATCGCGATATTTACCGTTTCCGCTTGCTGTATATCGAAAGAAGCGAAGGATTCACATCCCAAGCCTCGCAATCGTTCAAAGTATCGATAAATCAGAGTAGGACACTCCGAATCGCGATATTTAGCGTTTCCGCTTTCTGTATATCGGAAGAAGATAAGGATTCACATCCCAAATCTCGCAATCGTTTAAAATATCGATAAATCACAATAGGAGACTCGGGATCGCGATATTTACATTTAACACTCGCTGTACATCGAAAGAGGCGAAGGATTCACTTCCCAGGCCTTGCAATAATTTGAAATAACGACGAATCACTCAAGGACACTCCGAATCGCGATATTTACCGTTTCCGCTTGCTGTATATCGAAAGAAGCGAAGGATTCACATCCCAAGCCTCGCAACCGTTCGAAATAACGAGAAATCACTCGAGGTCACTCGGAATCACGATATTGACCTTTTCCATAAGGAGTGTATTGAAAGAAGCTAAGGATTCGTTTCCCTAGCCTCGCAATCGTTCAAAATATCGATAAATCAGAGTAGGAGACTCGGGATCGCGATATTTACATTTACCACTCGCTGTATATCGAAAGAAGCGAAGGATTCACTTCACAAGCCTCACAATAATTCGAAATAACGACAAATCACTCAAGGACACTCCCAATCGCGATATTTATCTTTTCCGCTCGCTGTATATCGAAAGAAGAAAAGGATTCACATCTCAAGCCTCGCAATAATTCGAAATAACGGGAAATCAATCAAGGACACTCGGAATCACGATATTGACCTTTTCCACACGCAGTGTATTGAAAGAAGCTAAGGATTCGTTTCCCAAGAATCGCAATCGTTCAAAATATCGATAAATCAGAGTATCAGAGTCGGAAACGCGATATTTACCTTTTCCGCTCGCTGTATATCGAAAGAAGCGAAGGATTCCCTTCCCAAGCCTCGCAATAATTCGAAATAACGACGAATTACTCAAGGTCACTCCGAATCGCGATATTTACCGTTTCCGCTCGCTGTATATCGAAAGAAGATAAGGATTCACATCTCAAGCCTCGCAATCGTTCAAAATATCGGTATATCAGAGTAGGAGACTCGGGAACGCGATATTTACATTTACCACTCGCTGTATATCGAAAGAAGCGAAGGATTCACATCCCAAGCCTCGCAACCGTTCGAAATAACGAGAAATCACTCAAGGTCACTCGGAATCACGATATTGACCTTTTCCATAAGGAGTGTATTGAAAGAAGCTAAGGATTGGTTTCCCTAGCCTCGCAATCGTTCAAAATATCGATAAATCAGAGTAGGAGACTCGGGATTGCGATATTTACATTTACCACTAACTGTATATCGAAAGAAGCGAAGGATTCACTTCCCAAGCATTGCAATAATTTGAAATAACGACAAATCACTCAAGGACACTCCGAATCGCGATATTTACCGTTTCCGCTCGCTGTATATCGAAAGAAGATAAGGATTCACATCTCAAGCCTCGCAATCGTTCAAAATATCGGTATATCAGAGTAGGAGACTCGGGAACGCGATATTTACATTTACCACTCGCTGTATATCGAAAGAAGCGAAGGATTCACATCCCAAGCCTCGCAACCGTTCGAAATAACGAGAAATCACTCAAGGTCACTCGGAATCACGATATTGACCTTTTCCATAAGGAGTGTATTGAAAGAAGCTAAGGATTCGTTTCCCTAGCCTCGCAATCGTTCAAAATATCGATAAATCAGAGTAGGAGACTCGGGATCGCGATATTTACATTTACCACTAACTGTATATCGAAAGAAGCGAAGGATTCACTTCCCAAGCATTGCAATAATTTGAAATAACGACAAATCACTCAAGGACACTCCGAATCGCGATATTTACCGTTTCCGCTCGCAGTATATCGAAAGAAGCGAAGGATTCACATGACAAGCCTCGCAATCCTTCAAAATATCGATAAATCAGAGTAGGAGACCCCGAATGGCGATATTTACCGTTTCCGCTCGCTGTATATCGATAGAAGCGAAGGATTCACATCACAAGCCTCGCAATCCTTCAAAATATCGATAAATCAGAGTAGGAGACTCCGAATGGCGATATTTACCGTTTCCGCTCGCTGTATATCGAAAGAAGATAAGGATTCACATCTCAAGCCTCGCAATCGTTCAAAATATTGGTATATCAGAGTAGGAGACTCGGGAACGCGATATTTACATTTACCACTCGCTGTATATCGAAAGAAGCGAAGGATTCACATCCCAAGCCTCGCAACCGTTCGAAATAACGAGAAATCACTCAAGGTCACTCGGAATCACGATATTGACCTTTTCCATAAGGAGTGTATTGAAAGAAGCTAAGGATTCGTTTCCCTAGCCTCGCAATCGTTCAAAATATCGATAAATCAGAGTAGGAGACTCGGGATCGCGATATTTACATTTACCACTAACTGTATATCGAAAGAAGCGAAGGATTCACTTCCCAAGCATTGCAATAATTTGAAATAACGACAAATCACTCAAGGACACTCCGAATCGCGATATTTACCGTTTCCGCTCGCAGTATATCGAAAGAAGCGAAGGATTCACATGACAAGCCTCGCAATCCTTCAAAATATCGATAAATCAGAGTAGGAGACCCCGAATGGCGATATTTACCGTTTCCGCTCGCTGTATATCGATAGAAGCGAAGGATTCGCATCACAAGCCTCGCAATCCTTCAAAATATCGATAAATCAGAGTAGGAGACTCCGAATGGCGATATTTACCGTTTCCGCTCGCTGTATATCGAAAGAAGATAAGGATTCACATCTCAAGCCTCGCAATCGTTCAAAATATTGGTATATCAGAGTAGGAGACTCGGGAACGCGATATTTACATTTACCACTCGCTGTATATCGAAAGAAGCGAGGGATTCACATCCCAAGCCTCGCAACCGTTCGAACTAACGAGAAATCACTCAAGGTCACTCGGAATCACGATATTGACCTTTTCCATAAGGAGTGTATTGAAAGAAGCTAAGGATTCGTTTCCCTAGCCTCGCAATCGTTCAAAATATCAATAAATCAGAGTAGGAGACTCGGAATCGCGATATTTACATTTACCGCTCGCTGTATATCGAAAGAAGCGAAGGATTCACTTCACAAGCCTTGCAATAATTTGAAATAACGACGAATCACTCAAGGACACTCCGAATCGCGATATTTACCGTTTCCGCTTGCTGTATATCGAAAGAAGCGAAGGATTCACATCCCAAGCCTCGCAATCGTTCAAAATATCGATAAATCAGAGTAGGACACTCCGAATCGCGATATTTAGCGTTTCCGCTTTCTGTATATCGGAAGAAGATAAGGATTCACATCCCAAATCTCGCAATCGTTTAAAATATCGATAAATCACAATAGGAGACTCGGGATCGCGATATTTACATTTAACACTCGCTGTACATCGAAAGAGGCGAAGGATTCACTTCCCAGGCCTTGCAATAATTTGAAATAACGACGAATCACTCAAGGACACTCCGAATCGCGATATTTACCGTTTCCGCTTGCTGTATATCGAAAGAAGCGAAGGATTCACATCCCAAGCCTCGCAATCGTTCAAAGTATCGATAAATCAGAGTAGGACACTCCGAATCGCGATATTTACCGTCTCCGCTCGCTGTATATCGGAAGAAGATAAGGATTCACATCCCAAATCTCGCAATCGTTTAAAATATCGATAAATCAGAGTAGGAGACTCGGGATCGCGATATTTACATTTACCACTCGCTGTATATCGAAAGAAGCCTAGGATTCACATCCCAAGCCTCGCAATCGTTCATAATATCGATAAATCAGAGCAGGACACTCCGAATCGCGATATTTAGCGTTTCCGCTTTCTGTATATCGGAAGAAGATAAGGATTCACATCCCAAATCTCGCAATCGTTTAAAATATCGATAAATCACAATAGGAGACTCGGGATCGCGATATTTACATTTACCACTCGCTGTATATCGAAGGAGGCGAAGGATTCACTTCCCAGGCCTCGCAATAATTTGAAATAACGACGAATCACTCAAGGACACTCCGAATCGCGATATTTACCGTTTCTGCTCGCTGTATATCGAAAGAAGCGAAGGATTCACATGACAAGCCTCGCAATCCTTCAAAATATCGATAAATCAGAGTAGGAGACTCCGAATGGCGATATGTACCGTTTCCGCTCGCTGTATATCGAAAGAAGATATTGATTCACATCTCAAGCCTCGCAATCGTTCAAAATATCGGTATATCAGAGTAGGAGACTCGGGAACGCGATATTTACATTTACCACTCGCTGTATATCGAAAGAAGCGAGGGATTCACATCCCAAGCCTCGCAACCGTTCGAAATAACGAGAAATCACTCAAGGTCACTCGGAATTACGATATTGACCTTTTCCATAAGGAGTGCATTGAAAGAAGTTAAGGATTCGTTTCCCTAGCCTCGCAATCGTTCAAAATATCGATAAATCAGAGTAGGAGACTCGGGATCGCGATATTTACATTTACCACTCGCTGTATATCGAAAGAAGCGAAGGATTCACTTCCCAAGCATTGCAATAATTCGAAATAACGACAAATCACTCAAGGACACTCCGAATCGCGATATTTACCGTTTCCGCTCGCTGTATATCGAAAGAAGCGAAGGATTCACATCACAAGCCTCGCAATCGTTCAAAATATCGATAAATCACAGTACGAGACTCGGGATCGCGATATTTACATTTACCACTCGCTGTATATCGAAAGAAGCTGATAATTCATTTTCCGAGCCTCGCAACCGTTCGAAATAAATACAAATCACTCAAGGACACTCCGAATCGCGATATTTACCTTTTCCGCTCGCTGAATATCGAAAGAAGCGCCGGATTCATATCTCAAGCCTCGCAATCGTTCAAAATATCAATAAATCAGAGTAGGAGACTCGGAATCGCGATATTTACATTTACCACTCGCTGTATATCGAAAGAAGCCTAGGATTCACTTCCCAATCATCGCAATAATTCGAAATAACGACAAATCACTCAAGGACACTCCGAATCGCGATATTTACCTTTTCCGCTCGCTGAATATCGAAAGAAGCGCCGGATTCATATCTCAAGCCTCGCAATCGTTCAAAATATCAATAAATCAGAGTAGGAGACTCGGAATCGCGATATTTACATTTACCACTCGCTGTATATCGAAAGAAGCCTAGGATTCACTTCCCAATCATCGCAATAATTCGAAATAACGACAAATCACTCAAGGACACTCCGAATCGCGATATTTACCGTTTCCGCTCGCTGTATATCGAAAGAAGCGAAGGATTCACATCACAAGCCTCGCAATCCTTCAAAATATCGATAAATCAGAGTAGGAGACTCCGAATGGCGATATTTACCGTTTCCGCTCGCTGTATATCGAAAGAAGATAAGGATGCACATCTCAAGCCTCGCAATCGTTCAAAATATCGGTATATCAGAGTAGGAGACTCGGGAACGCGATATTTACATTTACCACTCGCTGTATATCGAAAGAAGCGAAGGATTCACATCCCAAGCCTCGCAACCGTTCGAAATAACGAGAAATCACTCGAGGTCACTCGGAATCACGATATTGACCTTTTCCATAAGGAGTGTATTGAAAGAAGCTAAGGATTCGTTTCCCTAGCCTCGCAATCGTTCAAAATATCGATAAATCAGAGTAGGAGACTCGGGATCGCGATATTTACATTTACCACTCGCTGTATATCGAAAGAAGCGAAGGATTCACTTCACAAGCCTCACAATAATTCGAAATAACGACAAATCACTCAAGGACACTCCCAATCGCGATATTTACCTTTTCCGCTCGCTGTATATCGAAAGAAGAAAAGGATTCACATCTCAAGCCTCGCAATAATTCGAAATAACGGGAAATCAATCAAGGACACTCGGAATCACGATATTGACCTTTTCCACACGCAGTGTATTGAAAGAAGCTAAGGATTCGTTTCCCAAGAATCGCAATCGTTCAAAATATCGATAAATCAGAGTATCAGAGTCGGAAACGCGATATTTACCTTTTCCGCTCGCTGTATATCGAAAGAAGCGAAGGATTCCCTTCCCAAGCCTCGCAATAATTCGAAATAACGACGAATTACTCAAGGTCACTCCGAATCGCGATATTTACCGTTTCCGCTCGCTGTATATCGAAAGAAGATAAGGATTCACATCTCAAGCCTCGCAATCGTTCAAAATATCGGTATATCAGAGTAGGAGACTCGGGAACGCGATATTTACATTTACCACTCGCTGTATATCGAAAGAAGCGAAGGATTCACATCCCAAGCCTCGCAACCGTTCGAAATAACGAGAAATCACTCAAGGTCACTCGGAATCACGATATTGACCTTTTCCATAAGGAGTGTATTGAAAGAAGCTAAGGATTGGTTTCCCTAGCCTCGCAATCGTTCAAAATATCGATAAATCAGAGTAGGAGACTCGGGATTGCGATATTTACATTTACCACTAACTGTATATCGAAAGAAGCGAAGGATTCACTTCCCAAGCATTGCAATAATTTGAAATAACGACAAATCACTCAAGGACACTCCGAATCGCGATATTTACCGTTTCCGCTCGCAGTATATCGAAAGAAGCGAATGATTCACATGACAAGCCTCGCAATCCTTCAAAATATCGATAAATCAGAGTAGGAGACCCCGAATGGCGATATTTACCGTTTCCGCTCGCTGTATATCGATAGAAGCGAAGGATTCACATCACAAGCCTCGCAATCCTTCAAAATATCGATAAATCAGAGTAGGAGACTCCGAATGGCGATATTTACCGTTTCCGCTCGCTGTATATCGAAAGAAGATAAGGATTCACATCTCAAGCCTCGCAATCGTTCAAAATATTGGTATATCAGAGTAGGAGACTCGGGAACGCGATATTTACATTTACCACTCGCTGTATATCGAAAGAAGCGAAGGATTCACATCCCAAGCCTCGCAACCGTTCGAAATAACGAGAAATCACTCAAGGTCACTCGGAATCACGATATTGACCTTTTCCATAAGGAGTGTATTGAAAGAAGCTAAGGATTCGTTTCCCTAGCCTCGCAATCGTTCAAAATATCGATAAATCAGAGTAGGAGACTCGGGATCGCGATATTTACATTTACCACTAACTGTATATCGAAAGAAGCGAAGGATTCACTTCCCAAGCATTGCAATAATTTGAAATAACGACAAATCACTCAAGGACACTCCGAATCGCGATATTTACCGTTTCCGCTCGCAGTATATCGAAAGAAGCGAAGGATTCACATGACAAGCCTCGCAATCCTTCAAAATATCGATAAATCAGAGTAGGAGACCCCGAATGGCGATATTTACCGTTTCCGCTCGCTGTATATCGATAGAAGCGAAGGATTCGCATCACAAGCCTCGCAATCCTTCAAAATATCGATAAATCAGAGTAGGAGACTCCGAATGGCGATATTTACCGTTTCCGCTCGCTGTATATCGAAAGAAGATAAGGATTCACATCTCAAGCCTCGCAATCGTTCAAAATATTGGTATATCAGAGTAGGAGACTCGGGAACGCGATATTTACATTTACCACTCGCTGTATATCGAAAGAAGCGAGGGATTCACATCCCAAGCCTCGCAACCGTTCGAACTAACGAGAAATCACTCAAGGTCACTCGGAATCACGATATTGACCTTTTCCATAAGGAGTGTATTGAAAGAAGCTAAGGATTCGTTTCCCTAGCCTCGCAATCGTTCAAAATATCAATAAATCAGAGTAGGAGACTCGGAATCGCGATATTTACATTTACCGCTCGCTGTATATCGAAAGAAGCGAAGGATTCACTTCACAAGCCTTGCAATAATTTGAAATAACGACGAATCACTCAAGGACACTCCGAATCGCGATATTTACCGTTTCCGCTTGCTGTATATCGAAAGAAGCGAAGGATTCACATCCCAAGCCTCGCAATCGTTCAAAATATCGATAAATCAGAGTAGGACACTCCGAATCGCGATATTTAGCGTTTCCGCTTTCTGTATATCGGAAGAAGATAAGGATTCACATCCCAAATCTCGCAATCGTTTAAAATATCGATAAATCACAATAGGAGACTCGGGATCGCGATATTTACATTTAACACTCGCTGTACATCGAAAGAGGCGAAGGATTCACTTCCCAGGCCTTGCAATAATTTGAAATAACGACGAATCACTCAAGGACACTCCGAATCGCGATATTTACCGTTTCCGCTTGCTGTATATCGAAAGAAGCGAAGGATTCACATCCCAAGCCTCGCAATCGTTCAAAGTATCGATAAATCAGAGTAGGACACTCCGAATCGCGATATTTACCGTCTCCGCTCGCTGTATATCGGAAGAAGATAAGGATTCACATCCCAAATCTCGCAATCGTTTAAAATATCGATAAATCAGAGTAGGAGACTCGGGATCGCGATATTTACATTTACCACTCGCTGTATATCGAAAGAAGCCTAGGATTCACATCCCAAGCCTCGCAATCGTTCATAATATCGATAAATCAGAGCAGGACACTCCGAATCGCGATATTTAGCGTTTCCGCTTTCTGTATATCGGAAGAAGATAAGGATTCACATCCCAAATCTCGCAATCGTTTAAAATATCGATAAATCACAATAGGAGACTCGGGATCGCGATATTTACATTTACCACTCGCTGTATATCGAAGGAGGCGAAGGATTCACTTCCCAGGCCTCGCAATAATTTGAAATAACGACGAATCACTCAAGGACACTCCGAATCGCGATATTTACCGTTTCTGCTCGCTGTATATCGAAAGAAGCGAAGGATTCACATGACAAGCCTCGCAATCCTTCAAAATATCGATAAATCAGAGTAGGAGACTCCGAATGGCGATATGTACCGTTTCCGCTCGCTGTATATCGAAAGAAGATATTGATTCACATCTCAAGCCTCGCAATCGTTCAAAATATCGGTATATCAGAGTAGGAGACTCGGGAACGCGATATTTACATTTACCACTCGCTGTATATCGAAAGAAGCGAGGGATTCACATCCCAAGCCTCGCAACCGTTCGAAATAACGAGAAATCACTCAAGGTCACTCGGAATTACGATATTGACCTTTTCCATAAGGAGTGCATTGAAAGAAGCTAAGGATTCGTTTCCCTAGCCTCGCAATCGTTCAAAATATCGATAAATCAGAGTAGGAGACTCGGGATCGCGATATTTACATTTACCACTCGCTGTATATCGAAAGAAGCGAAGGATTCACTTCCCAAGCATTGCAATAATTCGAAATAACGACAAATCACTCAAGGACACTCCGAATCGCGATATTTACCGTTTCCGCTCGCTGTATATCGAAAGAAGCGAAGGATTCACATCACAAGCCTCGCAATCGTTCAAAATATCGATAAATCACAGTACGAGACTCGGGATCGCGATATTTACATTTACCACTCGCTGTATATCGAAAGAAGCTGATAATTCATTTTCCGAGCCTCGCAACCGTTCGAAATAAATACAAATCACTCAAGGACACTCCGAATCGCGATATTTACCTTTTCCGCTCGCTGAATATCGAAAGAAGCGCCGGATTCATATCTCAAGCCTCGCAATCGTTCAAAATATCAATAAATCAGAGTAGGAGACTCGGAATCGCGATATTTACATTTACCACTCGCTGTATATCGAAAGAAGCCTAGGATTCACTTCCCAATCATCGCAATAATTCGAAATAACGACAAATCACTCAAGGACACTCCGAATCGCGATATTTACCTTTTCCGCTCGCTGAATATCGAAAGAAGCGCCGGATTCATATCTCAAGCCTCGCAATCGTTCAAAATATCAATAAATCAGAGTAGGAGACTCGGAATCGCGATATTTACATTTACCACTCGCTGTATATCGAAAGAAGCCTAGGATTCACTTCCCAATCATCGCAATAATTCGAAATAACGACAAATCACTCAAGGACACTCCGAATCGCGATATTTACCGTTTCCGCTCGCTGTATATCGAAAGAAGCGAAGGATTCACATCACAAGCCTCGCAATCCTTCAAAATATCGATAAATCAGAGTAGGAGACTCCGAATGGCGATATTTACCGTTTCCGCTCGCTGTATATCGAAAGAAGATAAGGATGCACATCTCAAGCCTCGCAATCGTTCAAAATATCGGTATATCAGAGTAGGAGACTCGGGAACGCGATATTTACATTTACCACTCGCTGTATATCGAAAGAAGCGAAGGATTCACATCCCAAGCCTCGCAACCGTTCGAAATAACGAGAAATCACTCAAGGTCACTCGGAATCACGATATTGACCTTTTCCATAAGGAGTGTATTGAAAGAAGCTAAGGATTCGTTTCCCTAGCCTCGCAATCGTTCAAAATATCGATAAATCAGAGTAGGAGACTCGGGATCGCGATATTTACATTTACCACTCGCTGTATATCGAAAGAAGCGAAGGATTCACTTCACAAGCCTCACAATAATTCGAAATAACGACAAATCACTCAAGGACACTCCCAATCGCGATATTTACCTTTTCCGCTCGCTGTATATCGAAAGAAGAAAAGGATTCACATCTCAAGCCTCGCAATAATTCGAAATAACGGGAAATCAATCAAGGACACTCGGAATCACGATATTGACCTTTTCCACACGCAGTGTATTGAAAGAAGCTAAGGATTCGTTTCCCAAGAATCGCAATCGTTCAAAATATCGATAAATCAGAGTATCAGAGTCGGAAACGCGATATTTACCTTTTCCGCTCGCTGTATATCGAAAGAAGCGAAGGATTCCCTTCCCAAGCCTCGCAATAATTCGAAATAACGACGAATTACTCAAGGTCACTCCGAATCGCGATATTTACCGTTTCCGCTCGCTGTATATCGAAAGAAGATAAGGATTCACATCTCAAGCCTCGCAATCGTTCAAAATATCGGTATATCAGAGTAGGAGACTCGGGAACGCGATATTTACATTTACCACTCGCTGTATATCGAAAGAAGCGAAAGATTCACATCCCAAGCCTCGCAACCGTTCGAAATAACGAGAAATCACTCAAGGTCACTCGGAATCACGATATTGACCTTTTCCATAAGGAGTGTATTGAAAGAAGCTAAGGATTCGTTTCCCTAGCCTCGCAATCGTTCAAAATATCGATAAATCAGAGTAGGAGACTCGGGATCGCGATATTTACATTTACCACTAACTGTATATCGAAAGAAGCGAAGGATTCACTTCCCAAGCATTGCAATAATTTGAAATAACGACAAATCACTCAAGGACACTCCGAATCGCGATATTTACCGTTTCCGCTCGCAGTATATCGAAAGAAGCGAAGGATTCACATGACAAGCCTCGCAATCCTTCAAAATATCGATAAATCCGAGTAGGAGACTCCGAATGGCGATATTTACCGTTTCCGCTCGCTGTATATCGAAAGAAGATAAGGATTCACATCTCAAGCCTCGCAATCGTTCAAAATATCGGTATATCAGAGTAGGAGACTCGGGAACGCGATATTTACATTTACCACTCGCTGTATATCGAAAGAAGCGAAGGATTCACATCTCAAGCCTCGCAATCGTTCAAAATATCGGTATATCAGAGTAGGAGACTCGGGAACGCGATATTTACATTTACCACTCGCTGTATATCGAAAGAAGCGAAGGATTCACATCCCAAGCCTCGCAACCGTTTGAAATAACGAGAAATCACTCAAGGTCACTCGGAATCACGATATTGACCTTTTCCATAAGGAGTGTATTGAAAGAAGCTAAGGATTCGTTTCCCTAGCCTCGCAATCGTTCAAAATATCGATAAATCAGAGTAGGAGACAAAGGATCGCGATATTTACATTTACCACTCGCTGTATATCGAAAGAAGCGAAGGATTCACTTCCCAAGCATTGCAATAATTCGAAATAACGACAAATCACTCAAGGACACTCCGAATCGCGATATTTACCGTTTCCGCTCGCTGTATATCGAAAGAAGCGAACTATTCACATCACAAGCCTCGCAATCGTTCAAAATATCGATAAATCACAGTACGAGACTCGGGATCGCGATATTTACATTTACCACTCGCTGTATATCGAAAGAAGCTGATAATTCATTTTCCGAGCCTCGCAACCGTTCGACATAAATACAAATCACTCAAGGACACTCCGAATCGCGATATTTACCGTTTCCGCTCGCAGTATATCGAAAGAAGCGAAGGATTCACATCCCAAGCCTCGCAATCCTTCAAAATATCGATAAATCAGAGTAGGAGACTCCGAATGGCGATATTTACCGTTTCCGCTCGCTGTATATCGAAAGAAGATAAGGATTCACATCTCAAGCCTCGCAATCGTTCAAAATATCGGTATATCAGAGTAGGAGACTCGGGATCGCGATATTTACATTTACCACTCGCTGTATATCGAAAGAAGCGAAGGATTCACATCCCAAGCCTCGCAATCCTTCAAAATATCGATAAATCAGAGTAGGAGACTCCGAATGGCGATATTTACCGTTTCCGCTCGCTGTATATCGAAAGAAGCGAAGGATTCACATCCCAAGCCTCGCAACCGTTCGAAATAACGAGAAATCACTCAATGTCACTCGGAATCGCGATATTGACCGTTTCCATAACGAGTGTATTGAAAGCAGCGAAGGATTCGTTTCCCTAGCCTCGCAATCGTTCAAAATATCTATAAATCACAGTAGGAGACTCGTAATCGCGATATTTACATGTACCACACGCTGTATAAAGAAAGAAGCCTTGGATTCACTTCCCAAGCCTCGCAACAATTCGAAATAACGACAAATCACTCAAGGACACTCCGACTCGCGATATTTACCGTTTCCGCTCGCTGTATATCGAAAGAAGCGAAGGATTCACATCCAAAGCCTAGCAATAATTCGAAATAACGACAAATCACTGAAGGACACTCCGAATCGCGATATTTACCGTTTCTGCTCGCTGTATATCGAAAGAAACGAAGGATTCACATGACAAGCCTCGCAATCCTTCAAAATATCGATAAATCAGAGTAGGAGACCCCGAATGGCGATATTTACCGTTTCCGCTCGCTGTATATCGATAGAAGCGAAGGATTCACATGACAAGCCTCGCAATCCTTCAAAATATCGATAAATCAGAGTAGGAGACTCCGAATGGCGATATTTACCGTTTCCGCTCGCTGTATATCGAAAGAAGATATTGATTCACATCTCAAGCCTCGCAATCGTTCAAAATATCGGTATATCAGAGTAGGAGACTCGGGAACGCGATATTTACATTTACCACTCGCTGTATATCGAAAGAAGCGAGGGATTCACATCCCAAGCCTCGCAACCGTTCGAAATAACGAGAAATCACTCAAGGTCACTCGGAATTACGATATTGACCTTTTCCATAAGGAGTGCATTGAAAGAAGCTAAGGATTCGTTTCCCTAGCCTCGCAATCGTTCAAAATATCGATAAATCAGAGTAGGAGACTCGGGATCGCGATATTTACATTTACCACTCGCTGTATATCGAAAGAAGCGAAGGATTCACTTCCCAAGCATTGCAATAATTCGAAATAACGACAAATCACTCAAGGACACTCCGAATCGCGATATTTACCGTTTCCGCTCGCTGTATATCGAAAGAAGCGAAGGATTCACATCACAAGCCTCGCAATCGTTCAAAATATCGATAAATCACAGTACGAGACTCGGGATCGCGATATTTACATTTACCACTCGCTGTATATCGAAAGAAGCTGATAATTCATTTTCCGAGCCTCGCAACCGTTCGAAATAAATACAAATCACTCAAGGACACTCCGAATCGCGATATTTACCTTTTCCGCTCGCTGAATATCGAAAGAAGCGCCGGATTCATATCTCAAGCCTCGCAATCGTTCAAAATATCAATAAATCAGAGTAAGAGACTCGGAATCGCGATATTTACATTTACCACTCGCTGTATATCGAAAGAAGCCTAGGATTCACTTCCCAATCATCGCAATAATTCGAAATAACGACAAATCACTCAAGGACACTCCGAATCGAGATATTTACCTTTTCCGCTCGCTGAATATCGAAAGAAGCGCAGGATTCATATCTCAAGCCTCGCAATCGTTCAAAGTATCAATAAATCAGAGTAGGAGACTCGGAATCGCGATATTTACATTTACCACTCGCTGTATATCGAAAGAAGCCTAGGATTCACTTCCCAATCATCGCAATAATTCGAAATAACGACAAATCACTCAAGGACACTCCGAATCGCGATATTTACCGTTTCCGCTCGCTGTATATCGAAAGAAGCGAAGGATTCACATCACAAGCCTCGCAATCCTTCAAAATATCGATAAATCAGAGTAGGAGACTCCGAATGGCGATATTTACCGTTTCCGCTCGCTGTATATCGAAAGAAGCGAAGGATTCACATCCCAAGCCTCGCAACCGTTCGAAATAACGAGAAATCACTCAATGTCACTCGGAATCGCGATATTGACCGTTTCCATAAGGAGTGTATTGAAAGAAGCGAAGGATTCGTTTCCCTAGCCTCGCAATCGTTCAAAATATCTATAAATCACAGTAGGAGACTCGTAATCGCGATATTTACATGTACCACACGCTGTATAAAGAAAGAAGCCTTGGATTCACTTCCCAAGCCTCGCAACAATTCGAAATAACGACAAATCACTCAAGGACACTCCGACTCGCGATATTTACCGTTTCCGCTCGCTGTATATCGAAAGAAGCGAAGGATTCACATCCAAAGCCTAGCAATAATTCGAAATAACGACAAATCACTGAAGGACACTCCGAATCGCGATATTTACCGTTTCTGCTCGCTGTATATCGAAAGAAACGAAGGATTCACATGACAAGCCTCGCAATCCTTCAAAATATCGATAAATCAGAGTAGGAGACCCCGAATGGCGATATTTACCGTTTCCGCTCGCTGTATATCGATAGAAGCGAAGGATTCACATCACAAGCCTCGCAATCCTTCAAAATATGGATAAATCAGAGCAGGAGACTCCGAATGGCGATATTTACCGTTTCCGCTCGCCGTATATCGAAAGAAGATAAGGATTCACATCTCAAGCCTCGCAATCGTTCAAAATATCGGTATATCAGAGTAGGAGACTCGGGAACGCGATATTTACATTTACCACTCGCTGTATATCGAAAGCAGCGAGGGATTCACATCCCAAGCCTCGCAACCGTTCGAACTAACGAGAAATCACTCAAGGTCACTCGGAATCACGATATTGACCTTTTCCATAAGGAGTGTATTGAAAGAAGCTAAGGCTTCGTTTCCCTAGCCTCGCAATCGTTCAAAATATCGATAAATCAGAGTAGGAGACTCAGGATCGCGATATTTTCATTTACCACTCGCTGTATATCGAAAGAAGCGAAGGATTCACTTCCCAAGCATTGCAATAATTCGAAATAACGACAAATCACTCAAGGACACTCCGAATCGCGATATTTACCTTTTCCGCTCGCTGAATATCGAAAGAAGCGCCGGATTCATATCTCAAGCCTCGCAATCGTTCAAAATATCAATAAATCAGAGTAGGAGACTCGGAATCGCGATATTTACATTTACCACTCGCTGTATATCGAAAGAAGCCTAGGATTCACTTCCCAATCATCGCAATAATTCGAAATAACGACAAATCACTCAAGGACACTCCGAATCGCGATATTTACCTTTTCCGCTCGCTGAATATCGAAAGAAGCGCCGGATTCATATCTCAAGCCTCGCAATCGTTCAAAATATCAATAAATCAGAGTAGGAGACTCGGAATCGCGATATTTACATTTACCACTCGCTGTATATCGAAAGAAGCCTAGGATTCACTTCCCAATCATCGCAATAATTCGAAATAACGACAAATCACTCAAGGACACTCCGAATCGCGATATTTACCGTTTCTGCTTCCTGTATATCGAAAGAAGCGAAGGATTCACATGACAAGCCTCGCAATCCTTCAAAATATCGATAAATCAGAGTAGGAGACTCGGAATCGCGATATTTACATTTACCACTCGCTGTATATCGAAAGAAGCCTAGGATTCACTTCCCAATCATCGCAATAATTCGAAATAACGACAAATCACTCAAGGACACTCCGAATCGCGATATTTACCTTTTCCGCTCGCTGAATATCGAAAGAAGCGCCGGATTCACATCCCAAATCTCGCAATCGTTTAAAATATCGATAAATCACAATAGGAGACTCGGGATCGCGATATTTACATTTACCACTCGCTGTATATCGAAAGAGGCGAAGGATTCACTTCCCAGGCCTCGCAATAATTTGAAATAACGACGAATCACTCAAGGACACTCCGAATCGCGATATTTACCGTTTCTGCTCGCTGTATATCGAAAGAAGCGAAGGATTCACATGACAAGCCTCGCAATCCTTCAAAATATCGATAAATCAGAGTAGGAGACTCCGAATGGCGATATGTACCGTTTCCGCTCGCTGTATATCGAAAGAAGATATTGATTCACATCTCAAGCCTCGCAATCGTTCAAAATATCGGTATATCAGAGTAGGAGACTCGGGAACGCGATATTTACATTTACCACTCGCTGTATATCGAAAGAAGCGAGGGATTCACATCCCAAGCCTCGCAACCGTTCGAAATAACGAGAAATCACTCAAGGTCACTCGGAATTACGATATTGACCTTTTCCATAAGGAGTGCATTGAAAGAAGCTAAGGATTCGTTTCCCTAGCCTCGCAATCGTTCAAAATATCGATAAATCAGAGTAGGAGACTCGGGATCGCGATATTTACATTTACCACTCGCTGTATATCGAAAGAAGCGAAGGATTCACTTCCCAAGCATTGCAATAATTCGAAATAACGACAAATCACTCAAGGACACTCCGAATCGCGATATTTACCGTTTCCGCTCGCTGTATATCGAAAGAAGCGAAGGATTCACATCACAAGCCTCGCAATCGTTCAAAATATCGATAAATCACAGTACGAGACTCGGGATCGCGATATTTACATTTACCACTCGCTGTATATCGAAAGAAGCTGATAATTCATTTTCCGAGCCTCGCAACCGTTCGAAATAAATACAAATCACTCAAGGACACTCCGAATCGCGATATTTACCTTTTCCGCTCGCTGAATATCGAAAGAAGCGCCGGATTCATATCTCAAGCCTCGCAATCGTTCAAAATATCAATAAATCAGAGTAGGAGACTCGGAATCGCGATATTTACATTTACCACTCGCTGTATATCGAAAGAAGCCTAGGATTCACTTCCCAATCATCGCAATAATTCGAAATAACGACAAATCACTCAAGGACACTCCGAATCGCGATATTTACCTTTTCCGCTCGCTGAATATCGAAAGAAGCGCCGGATTCATATCTCAAGCCTCGCAATCGTTCAAAATATCAATAAATCAGAGTAGGAGACTCGGAATCGCGATATTTACATTTACCACTCGCTGTATATCGAAAGAAGCCTAGGATTCACTTCCCAATCATCGCAATAATTCGAAATAACGACAAATCACTCAAGGACACTCCGAATCGCGATATTTACCGTTTCCGCTCGCTGTATATCGAAAGAAGCGAAGGATTCACATCACAAGCCTCGCAATCCTTCAAAATATCGATAAATCAGAGTAGGAGACTCCGAATGGCGATATTTACCGTTTCCGCTCGCTGTATATCGAAAGAAGCGAAGGATTCACATCCCAAGCCTCGCAACCGTTCGAAATAACGAGAAATCACTCAATGTCACTCGGAATCGCGATATTGACCGTTTCCATAAGGAGTGTATTGAAAGAAGCGAAGGATTCGTTTCCCTAGCCTCGCAATCGTTCAAAATATCTATAAATCACAGTAGGAGACTCGTAATCGCGATATTTACATGTACCACACGCTGTATAAAGAAAGAAGCCTTGGATTCACTTCCCAAGCCTCGCAACAATTCGAAATAACGACAAATCACTCAAGGACACTCCGACTCGCGATATTTACCGTTTCCGCTCGCTGTATATCGAAAGAAGCGAAGGATTCACATCCAAAGCCTAGCAATAATTCGAAATAACGACAAATCACTGAAGGACACTCCGAATCGCGATATTTACCGTTTCTGCTCGCTGTATATCGAAAGAAACGAAGGATTCACATGACAAGCCTCGCAATCCTTCAAAATATCGATAAATCAGAGTAGGAGACCCCGAATGGCGATATTTACCGTTTCCGCTCGCTGTATATCGATAGAAGCGAAGGATTCACATCACAAGCCTCGCAATCCTTCAAAATATGGATAAATCAGAGCAGGAGACTCCGAATGGCGATATTTACCGTTTCCGCTCGCCGTATATCGAAAGAAGATAAGGATTCACATCTCAAGCCTCGCAATCGTTCAAAATATCGGTATATCAGAGTAGGAGACTCGGGAACGCGATATTTACATTTACCACTCGCTGTATATCGAAAGCAGCGAGGGATTCACATCCCAAGCCTCGCAACCGTTCGAACTAACGAGAAATCACTCAAGGTCACTCGGAATCACGATATTGACCTTTTCCATAAGGAGTGTATTGAAAGAAGCTAAGGCTTCGTTTCCCTAGCCTCGCAATCGTTCAAAATATCGATAAATCAGAGTAGGAGACTCAGGATCGCGATATTTTCATTTACCACTCGCTGTATATCGAAAGAAGCGAAGGATTCACTTCCCAAGCATTGCAATAATTCGAAATAACGACAAATCACTCAAGGACACTCCGAATCGCGATATTTACCTTTTCCGCTCGCTGAATATCGAAAGAAGCGCCGGATTCATATCTCAAGCCTCGCAATCGTTCAAAATATCAATAAATCAGAGTAGGAGACTCGGAATCGCGATATTTACATTTACCACTCGCTGTATATCGAAAGAAGCCTAGGATTCACTTCCCAATCATCGCAATAATTCGAAATAACGACAAATCACTCAAGGACACTCCGAATCGCGATATTTACCTTTTCCGCTCGCTGAATATCGAAAGAAGCGCCGGATTCATATCTCAAGCCTCGCAATCGTTCAAAATATCAATAAATCAGAGTAGGAGACTCGGAATCGCGATATTTACATTTACCACTCGCTGTATATCGAAAGAAGCCTAGGATTCACTTCCCAATCATCGCAATAATTCGAAATAACGACAAATCACTCAAGGACACTCCGAATCGCGATATTTACCGTTTCTGCTTCCTGTATATCGAAAGAAGCGAAGGATTCACATGACAAGCCTCGCAATCCTTCAAAATATCGATAAATCAGAGTAGGAGACTCGGAATCGCGATATTTACATTTACCACTCGCTGTATATCGAAAGAAGCCTAGGATTCACTTCCCAATCATCGCAATAATTCGAAATAACGACAAATCACTCAAGGACACTCCGAATCGCGATATTTACCTTTTCCGCTCGCTGAATATCGAAAGAAGCGCCGGATTCACATCCCAAATCTCGCAATCGTTTAAAATATCGATAAATCACAATAGGAGACTCGGGATCGCGATATTTACATTTACCACTCGCTGTATATCGAAAGAGGCGAAGGATTCACTTCCCAGGCCTCGCAATAATTTGAAATAACGACGAATCACTCAAGGACACTCCGAATCGCGATATTTACCGTTTCTGCTCGCTGTATATCGAAAGAAGCGAAGGATTCACATGACAAGCCTCGCAATCCTTCAAAATATCGATAAATCAGAGTAGGAGACTCCGAATGGCGATATGTACCGTTTCCGCTCGCTGTATATCGAAAGAAGATATTGATTCACATCTCAAGCCTCGCAATCGTTCAAAATATCGGTATATCAGAGTAGGAGACTCGGGAACGCGATATTTACATTTACCACTCGCTGTATATCGAAAGAAGCGAGGGATTCACATCCCAAGCCTCGCAACCGTTCGAAATAACGAGAAATCACTCAAGGTCACTCGGAATTACGATATTGACCTTTTCCATAAGGAGTGCATTGAAAGAAGCTAAGGATTCGTTTCCCTAGCCTCGCAATCGTTCAAAATATCGATAAATCAGAGTAGGAGACTCGGGATCGCGATATTTACATTTACCACTCGCTGTATATCGAAAGAAGCGAAGGATTCACTTCCCAAGCATTGCAATAATTCGAAATAACGACAAATCACTCAAGGACACTCCGAATCGCGATATTTACCGTTTCCGCTCGCTGTATATCGAAAGAAGCGAAGGATTCACATCACAAGCCTCGCAATCGTTCAAAATATCGATAAATCACAGTACGAGACTCGGGATCGCGATATTTACATTTACCACTCGCTGTATATCGAAAGAAGCTGATAATTCATTTTCCGAGCCTCGCAACCGTTCGAAATAAATACAAATCACTCAAGGACACTCCGAATCGCGATATTTACCTTTTCCGCTCGCTGAATATCGAAAGAAGCGCCGGATTCATATCTCAAGCCTCGCAATCGTTCAAAATATCAATAAATCAGAGTAGGAGACTCGGAATCGCGATATTTACATTTACCACTCGCTGTATATCGAAAGAAGCCTAGGATTCACTTCCCAATCATCGCAATAATTCGAAATAACGACAAATCACTCAAGGACACTCCGAATCGCGATATTTACCTTTTCCGCTCGCTGAATATCGAAAGAAGCGCCGGATTCATATCTCAAGCCTCGCAATCGTTCAAAATATCAATAAATCAGAGTAGGAGACTCGGAATCGCGATATTTACATTTACCACTCGCTGTATATCGAAAGAAGCCTAGGATTCACTTCCCAATCATCGCAATAATTCGAAATAACGACAAATCACTCAAGGACACTCCGAATCGCGATATTTACCGTTTCCGCTCGCTGTATATCGAAAGAAGCGAAGGATTCACATCACAAGCCTCGCAATCCTTCAAAATATCGATAAATCAGAGTAGGAGACTCCGAATGGCGATATTTACCGTTTCCGCTCGCTGTATATCGAAAGAAGATAAGGATGCACATCTCAAGCCTCGCAATCGTTCAAAATATCGGTATATCAGAGTAGGAGACTCGGGAACGCGATATTTACATTTACCACTCGCTGTATATCGAAAGAAGCGAAGGATTCACATCCCAAGCCTCGCAACCGTTCGAAATAACGAGAAATCACTCAAGGTCACTCGGAATCACGATATTGACCTTTTCCATAAGGAGTGTATTGAAAGAAGCTAAGGATTCGTTTCCCTAGCCTCGCAATCGTTCAAAATATCGATAAATCAGAGTAGGAGACTCGGGATCGCGATATTTACATTTACCACTCGCTGTATATCGAAAGAAGCGAAGGATTCACTTCACAAGCCTCACAATAATTCGAAATAACGACAAATCACTCAAGGACACTCCCAATCGCGATATTTACCTTTTCCGCTCGCTGTATATCGAAAGAAGAAAAGGATTCACATCTCAAGCCTCGCAATAATTCGAAATAACGGGAAATCAATCAAGGACACTCGGAATCACGATATTGACCTTTTCCACACGCAGTGTATTGAAAGAAGCTAAGGATTCGTTTCCCAAGAATCGCAATCGTTCAAAATATCGATAAATCAGAGTATCAGAGTCGGAAACGCGATATTTACCTTTTCCGCTCGCTGTATATCGAAAGAAGCGAAGGATTCCCTTCCCAAGCCTCGCAATAATTCGAAATAACGACGAATTACTCAAGGTCACTCCGAATCGCGATATTTACCGTTTCCGCTCGCTGTATATCGAAAGAAGATAAGGATTCACATCTCAAGCCTCGCAATCGTTCAAAATATCGGTATATCAGAGTAGGAGACTCGGGAACGCGATATTTACATTTACCACTCGCTGTATATCGAAAGAAGCGAAGGATTCACATCCCAAGCCTCGCAACCGTTCGAAATAACGAGAAATCACTCAAGGTCACTCGGAATCACGATATTGACCTTTTCCATAAGGAGTGTATTGAAAGAAGCTAAGGATTCGTTTCCCTAGCCTCGCAATCGTTCAAAATATCGATAAATCAGAGTAGGAGACTCGGGATCGCGATATTTACATTTACCACTAACTGTATATCGAAAGAAGCGAAGGATTCACTTCCCAAGCATTGCAGTAATTTGAAATAACGACAAATCACTCAAGGACACTCCGAATCGCGATATTTACCGTTTCCGCTCGCAGTATATCGAAAGAAGCGAAGGATTCACATGACAAGCCTCGCAATCCTTCAAAATATCGATAAATCCGAGTAGGAGACTCCGAATGGCGATATTTACCGTTTCCGCTCGCTGTATATCGAAAGAAGATAAGGATTCACATCTCAAGCCTCGCAATCGTTCAAAATATCGGTATATCAGAGTAGGAGACTCGGGAACGCGATATTTACATTTACCACTCGCTGTATATCGAAAGAAGCGAAGGATTCACATCTCAAGCCTCGCAATCGTTCAAAATATCGGTATATCAGAGTAGGAGACTCGGGAACGCGATATTTACATTTACCACTCGCTGTATTACGAAAGAAGCGAAGGATTCACATCCCAAGCCTCGCAACCGTTTGAAATAACGAGAAATCACTCAAGGTCACTCGGAATCACGATATTGACCTTTTCCATAAGGAGTGTATTGAAAGAAGCTAAGGATTCGTTTCCCTAGCCTCGCAATCGTTCAAAATATCGATAAATCAGAGTAGGAGACAAAGGATCGCGATATTTACATTTACCACTCGCTGTATATCGAAAGAAGCGAAGGATTCACTTCCCAAGCATTGCAATAATTCGAAATAACGACAAATCACTCAAGGACACTCCGAATCGCGATATTTACCGTTTCCGCTCGCTGTATATCGAAAGAAGCGAACTATTCACATCACAAGCCTCGCAATCGTTCAAAATATCGATAAATCACAGTACGAGACTCGGGATCGCGATATTTACATTTACCACTCGCTGTATATCGAAAGAAGCTGATAATTCATTTTCCGAGCCTCGCAACCGTTCGACATAAATACAAATCACTCAAGGACACTCCGAATCGCGATATTTACCGTTTCCGCTCGCAGTATATCGAAAGAAGCGAAGGATTCACATCCCAAGCCTCGCAATCCTTCAAAATATCGATAAATCAGAGTAGGAGACTCCGAATGGCGATATTTACCGTTTCCGCTCGCTGTATATCGAAAGAAGATAAGGATTCACATCTCAAGCCTCGCAATCGTTCAAAATATCGGTATATCAGAGTAGGAGACTCGGGAACGCGATATTTACATTTACCACTCGCTGTATATCGAAAGAAGCGAAGGATTCACATCCCAAGCCTCGCAATCCTCCAAAATATCGATAAATCAGAGTAGGAGACTCCGAATGGCGATATTTACCGTTTCCGCTCGCTGTATATCGAAAGAAGCGAAGGATTCACATCCCAAGCCTCGCAACCGTTCGAAATAACGAGAAATCACTCAATGTCACTCGGAATCGCGATATTGACCGTTTCCATAACGAGTGTATTGAAAGAAGCGAAGGATTCGTTTCCCTAGCCTCGCAATCGTTCAAAATATCTATAAATCACAGTAGGAGACTCGTAATCGCGATATTTACATGTACCACACGCTGTATAAAGAAAGAAGCCTTGGATTCACTTCCCAAGCCTCGCAACAATTCGAAATAACGACAAATCACTCAAGGACACTCCGACTCGCGATATTTACCGTTTCCGCTCGCTGTATATCGAAAGAAGCGAAGGATTCACATCCAAAGCCTAGCAATAATTCGAAATAACGACAAATCACTGAAGGACACTCCGAATCGCGATATTTACCGTTTCTGCTCGCTGTATATCGAAAGAAACGAAGGATTCACATGACAAGCCTCGCAATCCTTCAAAATATCGATAAATCAGAGTAGGAGACCCCGAATGGCGATATTTACCGTTTCCGCTCGCTGTATATCGATAGAAGCGAAGGATTCACATGACAAGCCTCGCAATCCTTCAAAATATCGATAAATCAGAGTAGGAGACTCCGAATGGCGATATTTACCGTTTCCGCTCGCTGTATATCGAAAGAAGATATTGATTCACATCTCAAGCCTCGCAATCGTTCAAAATATCGGTATATCAGAGTAGGAGACTCGGGAACGCGATATTTACATTTACCACTCGCTGTATATCGAAAGAAGCCTAGGATTCACTTCCCAATCATCGCAATAATTCGAAATAACGACAAATCACTCAAGGACACTCCGAATCGCGATATTTACCGTTTCTGCTTCCTGTATATCGAAAGAAGCGAAGGATTCACATGACAAGCCTCGCAATCCTTCAAAATATCGATAAATCAGAGTAGGAGACTCGGAATCGCGATATTTACATTTACCACTCGCTGTATATCGAAAGAAGCCTAGGATTCACTTCCCAATCATCGCAATAATTCGAAATAACGACAAATCACTCAAGGACACTCCGAATCGCGATATTTACCTTTTCCGCTCGCTGAATATCGAAAGAAGCGCCGGATTCACATCCCAAATCTCGCAATCGTTTAAAATATCGATAAATCACAATAGGAGACTCGGGATCGCGATATTTACATTTACCACTCGCTGTATATCGAAAGAGGCGAAGGATTCACTTCCCAGGCCTCGCAATAATTTGAAATAACGACGAATCACTCAAGGACACTCCGAATCGCGATATTTACCGTTTCTGCTCGCTGTATATCGAAAGAAGCGAAGGATTCACATGACAAGCCTCGCAATCCTTCAAAATATCGATAAATCAGAGTAGGAGACTCCGAATGGCGATATGTACCGTTTCCGCTCGCTGTATATCGAAAGAAGATATTGATTCACATCTCAAGCCTCGCAATCGTTCAAAATATCGGTATATCAGAGTAGGAGACTCGGGAACGCGATATTTACATTTACCACTCGCTGTATATCGAAAGAAGCGAGGGATTCACATCCCAAGCCTCGCAACCGTTCGAAATAACGAGAAATCACTCAAGGTCACTCGGAATTACGATATTGACCTTTTCCATAAGGAGTGCATTGAAAGAAGCTAAGGATTCGTTTCCCTAGCCTCGCAATCGTTCAAAATATCGATAAATCAGAGTAGGAGACTCGGGATCGCGATATTTACATTTACCACTCGCTGTATATCGAAAGAAGCGAAGGATTCACTTCCCAAGCATTGCAATAATTCGAAATAACGACAAATCACTCAAGGACACTCCGAATCGCGATATTTACCGTTTCCGCTCGCTGTATATCGAAAGAAGCGAAGGATTCACATCACAAGCCTCGCAATCGTTCAAAATATCGATAAATCACAGTACGAGACTCGGGATCGCGATATTTACATTTACCACTCGCTGTATATCGAAAGAAGCTGATAATTCATTTTCCGAGCCTCGCAACCGTTCGAAATAAATACAAATCACTCAAGGACACTCCGAATCGCGATATTTACCTTTTCCGCTCGCTGAATATCGAAAGAAGCGCCGGATTCATATCTCAAGCCTCGCAATCGTTCAAAATATCAATAAATCAGAGTAGGAGACTCGGAATCGCGATATTTACATTTACCACTCGCTGTATATCGAAAGAAGCCTAGGATTCACTTCCCAATCATCGCAATAATTCGAAATAACGACAAATCACTCAAGGACACTCCGAATCGCGATATTTACCTTTTCCGCTCGCTGAATATCGAAAGAAGCGCCGGATTCATATCTCAAGCCTCGCAATCGTTCAAAATATCAATAAATCAGAGTAGGAGACTCGGAATCGCGATATTTACATTTACCACTCGCTGTATATCGAAAGAAGCCTAGGATTCACTTCCCAATCATCGCAATAATTCGAAATAACGACAAATCACTCAAGGACACTCCGAATCGCGATATTTACCGTTTCCGCTCGCTGTATATCGAAAGAAGCGAAGGATTCACATCACAAGCCTCGCAATCCTTCAAAATATCGATAAATCAGAGTAGGAGACTCCGAATGGCGATATTTACCGTTTCCGCTCGCTGTATATCGAAAGAAGCGAAGGATTCACATCCCAAGCCTCGCAACCGTTCGAAATAACGAGAAATCACTCAATGTCACTCGGAATCGCGATATTGACCGTTTCCATAAGGAGTGTATTGAAAGAAGCGAAGGATTCGTTTCCCTAGCCTCGCAATCGTTCAAAATATCTATAAATCACAGTAGGAGACTCGTAATCGCGATATTTACATGTACCACACGCTGTATAAAGAAAGAAGCCTTGGATTCACTTCCCAAGCCTCGCAACAATTCGAAATAACGACAAATCACTCAAGGACACTCCGACTCGCGATATTTACCGTTTCCGCTCGCTGTATATCGAAAGAAGCGAAGGATTCACATCCAAAGCCTAGCAATAATTCGAAATAACGACAAATCACTGAAGGACACTCCGAATCGCGATATTTACCGTTTCTGCTCGCTGTATATCGAAAGAAACGAAGGATTCACATGACAAGCCTCGCAATCCTTCAAAATATCGATAAATCAGAGTAGGAGACCCCGAATGGCGATATTTACCGTTTCCGCTCGCTGTATATCGATAGAAGCGAAGGATTCACATCACAAGCCTCGCAATCCTTCAAAATATGGATAAATCAGAGCAGGAGACTCCGAATGGCGATATTTACCGTTTCCGCTCGCCGTATATCGAAAGAAGATAAGGATTCACATCTCAAGCCTCGCAATCGTTCAAAATATCGGTATATCAGAGTAGGAGACTCGGGAACGCGATATTTACATTTACCACTCGCTGTATATCGAAAGCAGCGAGGGATTCACATCCCAAGCCTCGCAACCGTTCGAACTAACGAGAAATCACTCAAGGTCACTCGGAATCACGATATTGACCTTTTCCATAAGGAGTGTATTGAAAGAAGCTAAGGCTTCGTTTCCCTAGCCTCGCAATCGTTCAAAATATCGATAAATCAGAGTAGGAGACTCAGGATCGCGATATTTTCATTTACCACTCGCTGTATATCGAAAGAAGCGAAGGATTCACTTCCCAAGCATTGCAATAATTCGAAATAACGACAAATCACTCAAGGACACTCCGAATCGCGATATTTACCTTTTCCGCTCGCTGAATATCGAAAGAAGCGCCGGATTCATATCTCAAGCCTCGCAATCGTTCAAAATATCAATAAATCAGAGTAGGAGACTCGGAATCGCGATATTTACATTTACCACTCGCTGTATATCGAAAGAAGCCTAGGATTCACTTCCCAATCATCGCAATAATTCGAAATAACGACAAATCACTCAAGGACACTCCGAATCGCGATATTTACCTTTTCCGCTCGCTGAATATCGAAAGAAGCGCCGGATTCATATCTCAAGCCTCGCAATCGTTCAAAATATCAATAAATCAGAGTAGGAGACTCGGAATCGCGATATTTACATTTACCACTCGCTGTATATCGAAAGAAGCCTAGGATTCACTTCCCAATCATCGCAATAATTCGAAATAACGACAAATCACTCAAGGACACTCCGAATCGCGATATTTACCGTTTCCGCTCGCTGTATATCGAAAGAAGCGAAGGATTCACATCACAAGCCTCGCAATCCTTCAAAATATCGATAAATCAGAGTAGGAGACTCCGAATGGCGATATTTACCGTTTCCGCTCGCTGTATATCGAAAGAAGCGAAGGATTCACATCCCAAGCCTCGCAACCGTTCGAAATAACGAGAAATCACTCAATGTCACTCGGAATCGCGATATTGACCGTTTCCATAAGGAGTGTATTGAAAGAAGCGAAGGATTCGTTTCCCTAGCCTCGCAATCGTTCAAAATATCTATAAATCACAGTAGGAGACTCGTAATCGCGATATTTACATGTACCACACGCTGTATAAAGAAAGAAGCCTTGGATTCACTTCCCAAGCCTCGCAACAATTCGAAATAACGACAAATCACTCAAGGACACTCCGACTCGCGATATTTACCGTTTCCGCTCGCTGTATATCGAAAGAAGCGAAGGATTCACATCCAAAGCCTAGCAATAATTCGAAATAACGACAAATCACTGAAGGACACTCCGAATCGCGATATTTACCGTTTCTGCTCGCTGTATATCGAAAGAAACGAAGGATTCACATGACAAGCCTCGCAATCCTTCAAAATATCGATAAATCAGAGTAGGAGACCCCGAATGGCGATATTTACCGTTTCCGCTCGCTGTATATCGATAGAAGCGAAGGATTCACATCACAAGCCTCGCAATCCTTCAAAATATGGATAAATCAGAGCAGGAGACTCCGAATGGCGATATTTACCGTTTCCGCTCGCCGTATATCGAAAGAAGATAAGGATTCACATCTCAAGCCTCGCAATCGTTCAAAATATCGGTATATCAGAGTAGGAGACTCGGGAACGCGATATTTACATTTACCACTCGCTGTATATCGAAAGCAGCGAGGGATTCACATCCCAAGCCTCGCAACCGTTCGAACTAACGAGAAATCACTCAAGGTCACTCGGAATCACGATATTGACCTTTTCCATAAGGAGTGTATTGAAAGAAGCTAAGGCTTCGTTTCCCTAGCCTCGCAATCGTTCAAAATATCGATAAATCAGAGTAGGAGACTCAGGATCGCGATATTTTCATTTACCACTCGCTGTATATCGAAAGAAGCGAAGGATTCACTTCCCAAGCATTGCAATAATTCGAAATAACGACAAATCACTCAAGGACACTCCGAATCGCGAAATTTACCGTTTCCGCTCGCTGAATATCGAAAGAAGCGCCGGATTCATATCTCAAGCCTCGCAATCGTTCAAAATATCAATAAATCAGAGTAGGAGACTCGGGAACGCGATATTTACATTTACCACTCTCTGTATATCGAAAGAAGCGAAGGATTCACATCACAAGCCTCGCAATCGTTCAAAATATCGATAAATCAGAGTAGGAGACGCGGAAACGCGATATTTAGCTTTTCGACTCGCTGTATATCGAAAGAAGCGAAGGATTCACTTCCCAGGCCTTGCAATAATTCGAAATAACGACGAATCACTCAAGGACACTCCGAATCGCGATATTTACCTTTTCCGCTCGCTGTATATCGAAAGAAGCAAAGGATTCACATCTCAAGCCTCGCAATTATTCGAAATAACGACAAATAAGTCAAGGACATTCCGACTCGCGATATTTACCGTTTCCGCTCGCTGTATATCGAAAGAAGCGAAGGATTCACATCCCAAGCCTCGCAACCGTTCGAAATAACGAGAAATCACTCAATGTCACTCGGAATCGCGATATTGACCGTTTCCATAAGGAGTGTATTGAAAGAAGCGAAGGATTCGTTTCCCTAGCCTCGCAATCGTTCAAAATATCTATAAATCACAGTAGGAGACTCGTAATCGCGATATTTACATTTACCACTCGCTGTATATCGAAAGAAGCCTAGGATTCACATCCCAAGCCTCGCAATCGTTCAAAATATCGATAAATCAGAGTAGGACACTCCCAATCGCGATATTTACCGATTCCGCTTGCTGTATATCGAAAGAAGCGAAGGATTCACATCCCAAGCCTCGCAATCGTTCAAAATATCGATAAATCAGAGTAGGACACTCCGAATCGCGATATTTACCGTTTCCGCTCGCTGTATATCGGAAGAAGATAAGGATTCACATCCCAAATCTCGCAATCGTTTAAAATATCGATAAATCAGAGTAGGAGACTCGGGATCGCGATATTTACATTTACCACTCGCTGTATATCGAAAGAAGCCTAGGATTCACATCCCAAGCCTCGCAATCGTTCAAAATATCGATAAATCAGAGTAGGAGACTCGGGATCGCGATATTTACATTTACCACTCGCTGTATATCGAAAGAGGCGAAGGATTCACTTCCCAGGCCTCGCAATAATTTGAAATAACGACGAATCACTCAAGGACACTCCGAATCGCGATATTTACCGTTTCTGCTCGCTGTATATCGAAAGAAGCGAAGGATTCACATGACAAGCCTCGCAATCCTTCAAAATATCGATAAATCAGAGTAGGAGACTCCGAATGGCGATATTTACCGTTTCCGCTCGCTGTATATCGGAAGAAGATATGGATTCACATCCCAAATCTCGCAATCGTTTAAAATATCGATAAATAACAGTAGGAGACTCGGGATCGCGATATTTACATTTACCACTCGCTGTACATAGAAAGAAGCGAAGGATTCACATCCCAAGCCTCGCAATCGTTTAAAATATCTATAAATCACAGTACGAGACTCGGGATCGCGATATTTACATTTACCACTCGCTGTATATCGAAGGAAGCTGATAATTCATTTTCCGAGAATCGCAACCGTTCGAAATAACGACAAATCACTCAAGGACACTCTGAATCGCGATATTTACCGTTTCCGCTTGCTGTATATCCAAAGAAGCGAAGGATTGACATCACAAGCCTCGCAATAGGTCAAAATATCGATAAATCAGAGTAGGACACTCCGAATTTCGATATTTACCGTTTCCGCTCGCTGTATATCGGAAGAAGATATGGATTCACATCCCAAATCTCGCAATCGTTTAAAATATCGATAAATAACAGTAGGAGACTCGGGATCACGATATTTACATTTACCACTCGCTGTATATCGAAAGAAGCTGATAATTCATTTTCCGAGAATCGCAACCGTTCGAAATAACGACAAATCACTCAAGGACACTCCGAATCGCGATATTTATCGTATCCGCTTGCTGTATATCGAAACAAGCGAAGGATTTGCATCCCAAGCCTCGCAATCGTTCAAAATATCGATAAATCAGAGTAGGACACTCCGAATTTCGATATTTACCGTTTCCGCTCACTGTATATCGAAAGAAGCGAAGGATTCACATCTCAAGCCTCGCAATCGTTCAAAATATCGATAAATCACATTAGGAGACTCGGGATCGCGATATTTACATTTACCACTCGCTGTATATCGAAAGTAGCTGATAATTCATTTTCCGAGAATCGCAACCGTTCGAAATAACGACAAATCACTCAAGGACACTCCGAATCGCGATATTTACCGTTTCCGCTTGCTGTATATCGAAACAAGCGAAGGATTCGCATCCCAAATCTCGCAATCGTTTAAAATATCGATAAATAACAGTAGGAGACTCGGGATCGCGATATTTACATTTACCACTCGCTGTATATAGAAAGAAGCGAAGGATTCACATCCCAAGCCTCGCAATCGTTTAAAATATCTATAAATCACAGTACGAGACTCGGGATCGCGATATTTACATTTACCACTCGCTGTATATCGAAGGAAGCTGATAATTCATTTTCCGAGAATCGCAACCGTTCGAAATAACGACAAATCACTCAAGGACACTCGGAATCGCGATATTTATCGTTTCCGCTTGCTGTATAACGAAACAAGCGAAGGATTCGCATCCCAAGCCTCGCAACCGTTCAAAATATCGATAAATCACATTAGGAGACTCGGGATCGCGACATTTACATTTACCACTCGCTGTATATCGAAAGAAGCTGATAATTCATTTTCCGAGAATCGCAACCGTTCGAAATAACGACAAATCACTCAAGAACACTCCGAATCGCGATATTTACCGTTTCTGCTCGCTGTATATCCAAAGAAGCGAAGGATTGACATCACAAGCCTCGCAATAGGTCAAAATATCGATAAATCAGAGTAGGACACTCCGAATTTCGATATTTAGCGTTTCCGCTCGCTGTATATCGGAAGAAGATATGGATTCACATCCCAAATCTCGCAATCGTTTAAAATATCGATAAATAACAGTAGGGGACTCGGGATCGCGATATTTACATTTACCACTCGCTGTATATCGAAAGAAGCGGAGGATTCACTTCCCAAGCATCGCAATAATTCGAAATAACGACAAATCACTCAAGGACACTCCGAATCGCGATATTTACCGTTTCCGCTTGCTGTATATCGAAACAAGCGAAGGATTCGCATCCCAAGCCTCGCAATCGTTTAAAATATCTATAAATCAGAGTAGGAGGCTCGGAATCGCGATATTTACCTTTTCCGCTCGCTGTATATCGGAAGAAGATATGAATTCACATCCCAAATCTCGCAATCGTTTAAAATATCGATAAATCACAGTAGGAGGCTCGGAATCGCGATATTTACCTTTTCCGCTCGCTGTATATCGAAAGAAGCGAAGGATTCACATCCCAAGCCTCGCAATCGTTCAAAATATCGATAAATCAGAGTAGGACACTCCGAATTGCGATATTTACCGTTTCCGCTCGCCGTATATCGAAAGAAGATAAGGATTCACATCTCAAGCCTCGCAATCGTTCAAAATATCGGTATATCAGAGTAGGAGACTCGGGATCGCGATATTTACATTTACCACTCGCTGTATATCGAAAGAAGCCTAGGATTCACATCCCAAGCCTCGCAATCGTTCAAAATATCGATAAATCAGAGTAGGACACTCCCAATCGCGATATTTACCGATTCCGCTTGCTGTATATCGAAAGAAGCGAAGGATTCACATCACAAGCCTCGCAATCCTTCAAAATATGGATAAATCAGAGCAGGAGACTCCGAATGGCGATATTTACCGTTTCCGCTCGCCGTATATCGAAAGAAGATAAGGATTCACATCTCAAGCCTCGCAATCGTTCAAAATATCGGTATATCAGAGTAGGAGAGTCGGGAACGCGATATTTACATTTACCACTCGCTGTATATCGAAAGAAGCGAAGGATTCACATCTCAAGCCTCGCAATCGTTCAAAATATCGGTATATCAGAGTAGGAGACTCGGGAACGCGATATTTACATTTACCACTCGCTGTATATCGAAAGAAGCGAAGGATTCACTTCCCAAGCATTGCAATAATTCGAAATAACGACAAATCACTCAAGGACACTCCGAATCGCGATATTTACCGTTTCCGCTCGCTGTATATCGAAAGAAGCGAACTATTCACATCACAAGCCTCGCAATCGTTCAAAATATCGATAAATCACAGTACGAGACTCGGGATCGCGATATTTACATTTACCACTCGCTGTATATCGAAAGAAGCTGATAATTCATTTTCCGAGCCTCGCAACCGTTCGACATAAATACAAATCACTCAAGGACACTCCGAATCGCGATATTTACCGTTTCCGCTCGCAGTATATCGAAAGAAGCGAAGGATTCACATCCCAAGCCTCGCAATCCTTCAAAATATCGATAAATCAGAGTAGGAGACTCCGAATGGCGATATTTACCGTTTCCGCTCGCTGTATATCGAAAGAAGATAAGGATTCACATCTCAAGCCTCGCAATCGTTCAAAATATCTATAAATCACAGTAGGAGACTCGTAATCGCGATATTTACATGTACCACACGCTGTATAAAGAAAGAAGCCTTGGATTCACTTCCCAAGCCTCGCAACAATTCGAAATAACGACAAATCACTCAAGGACACTCCGACTCGCGATATTTACCGTTTCCGCTCGCTGTATATCGAAAGAAGCGAAGGATTCACATCCAAAGCCTAGCAATAATTCGAAATAACGACAAATCACTGAAGGACACTCCGAATCGCGATATTTACCGTTTCTGCTCGCTGTATATCGAAAGAAACGAAGGATTCACATGACAAGCCTCGCAATCCTTCAAAATATCGATAAATCAGAGTAGGAGACCCCGAATGGCGATATTTACCGTTTCCGCTCGCTGTATATCGATAGAAGCGAAGGATTCACATCACAAGCCTCGCAATCCTTCAAAATATGGATAAATCAGAGCAGGAGACTCCGAATGGCGATATTTACCGTTTCCGCTCGCCGTATATCGAAAGAAGATAAGGATTCACATCTCAAGCCTCGCAATCGTTCAAAATATCGGTATATCAGAGTAGGAGACTCGGGAACGCGATATTTACATTTACCACTCGCTGTATATCGAAAGAAGCGAGGGATTCACATCCCAAGCCTCGCAACCGTTCGAACTAACGAGAAATCACTCAAGGTCACTCGGAATCACGATATTGACCTTTTCCATAAGGAGTGTATTGAAAGAAGCGAAGGATTCGTTTCCCTAGCCTCGCAATCGTTCAAAATATCTATAAATCACAGTAGGAGACTCGTAATCGCGATATTTACATTTACCACTCGCTGTATATCGAAAGAAGCCTAGGATTCACATCCCAAGCCTCGCAATCGTTCAAAATATCGATAAATCAGAGTAGGACACTCCCAATCGCGATATTTACCGATTCCGCTTGCTGTATATCGAAAGAAGCGAAGGATTCACATCCCAAGCCTCGCAATCGTTCAAAATATTGATAAATCAGAGTAGGACACTCCGAATCGCGATATTTACCGTTTCCGCTCGCTGTATATCGGAAGAAGATAAGGATTCACATCCCAAATCTCGCAATCGTTTAAAATATCGATAAATCAGAGTAGGAGACTCGGGATCGCGATATTTACATTTACCACTCGCTGTATATCGAAAGAAGCCTAGGATTCACATCCCAAGCCTCGCAATCGTTCAAAATATCGATAAATCAGAGTAGGAGACTCGGGATCGCGATATTTACATTTACCACTCGCTGTATATCGAAAGAGGCGAAGGATTCACTTCCCAGGCCTCGCAATAATTTGAAATAACGACGAATCACTCAAGGACACTCCGAATCGCGATATTTACCGTTTCTGCTCGCTGTATATCGAAAGAAGCGAAGGATTCACATGACAAGCCTCGCAATCCTTCAAAATATCGATAAATCAGAGTAGGAGACTCCGAATGGCGATATTTACCGTTTCCGCTCGCTGTACTTCGAAAGAAGCGAAGGATTCGCATCCCAAATCTCGCAATCGTTTAAAATATCGATAAATAACAGTAGGAGACTCGGGATCGCGATATTTACATTTACCACTCGCTGTATATAGAAAGAAGCGAAGGATTCACATCCCAAGCCTCGCAATCGTTTAAAATATCTATAAATCACAGTACGAGACTCGGGATCGCGATATTTACATTTACCACTCGCTGTATATCGAAGGAAGCTGATAATTCATTTTCCGAGAATCGCAACCGTTCGAAATAACGACAAATCACTCAAGGACACTCTGAATCGCGATATTTACCGTTTCCGCTTGCTGTATATCCAAAGAAGCGAAGGATTGACATCACAAGCCTCGCAATAGGTCAAAATATCGATAAATCAGAGTAGGACACTCCGAATTTCGATATTTACCGTTTCCGCTCGCTGTATATCGGAAGAAGATATGGATTCACATCCCAAATCTCGCAATCGTTTAAAATATCGATAAATAACAGTAGGAGACTCGGGATCACGATATTTATATTTACCACTCGCTGTATATCGAAAGAAGCTGATAATTCATTTTCCGAGAATCGCAACCGTTCGAAATAACGACAAATCACTCAAGGACACTCCGAATCACGATATTTATCGTATCCGCTTGCTGTATATCGAAACAAGCGAAGGATTTGCATCCCAAGCCTCGCAATCATTCAAAATATCGATAAATCAGAGTAGGACACTCCGAATTTCGATATTTACCGTTTCCGCTCACTGTATATCGAAAGAAGCGAAGGATTCGCATCCCAAGCCTCGCAATCGTTCAAAATATCTATAGATCACAGTAGGAGACTCGGGATCGCGATATTTACATTTACCACTCGCTGTATATCGAAAGAAGCTGATAACTCATTTTCCGAGAATCGCAACCGTTCGAAATAACGACAAATCACTCAAGGACACTCCGAATCGCGATATTTATCGTATCCGCTTGCTGTATATCGAAACAAGCGAAGGATTCGCATCCCAAATCTCGCAATCGTTTAAAATATCGATAAATAACAGTAGGAGACTCGGGATCGCGATATTTACATTTACCACTCGCTGTATATAGAAAGAAGCGAAGGATTAACATCCCAAGCCTCGCAATCGTTTAAAATATCTATAAATCACAGTACGAGACTCGGGATCGCGATATTTACATTTACCACTCGCTGTATATCGAAGGAAGCTGATAATTCATTTTCCGAGAATCGCAACCGTTCGAAATAACGACAAATCACTCAAGGACACTCGGAATCGCGATATTTATCGTTTCCGCTTGCTGTATAACGAAACAAGCGAAGGATTCGCATCCCAAGCCTCGCAACCGTTCAAAATATCGATAAATCACATTAGGAGACTCGGGATCGCGACATTTACATTTACCACTCGCTGTATATCGAAAGAAGCTGATAATTCATTTTCCGAGAATCGCAACCGTTCGAAATAACGACAAATCACTCAAGAACATTCCGAATCGCGATATTTACCGTTTCTGCTCGCTGTATATCCAAAGAAGCGAAGGATTGACATCACAAGCCTCGCAATAGGTCAAAATATCGATAAATCAGAGTAGGACACTCCGAATTTCGATATTTAGCGTTTCCGCTCGCTGTATATCGGAAGAAGATATGGATTCACATCCCAAATCTCGCAATCGTTTAAAATATCGATAAATAACAGTAGGGGACTCGGGATCGCGATATTTACATTTACCACTCGCTGTATATCGAAAGAAGCGGAGGATTCACTTCCCAAGCATCGCAATAATTCGAAATAACGACAAATCACTCAAGGACACTCCGAATCGCGATATTTACCGTTTCCGCTTGCTGTATATCGAAACAAGCGAAGGATTCGCATCCCAAGCCTCGCAATCGTTTAAAATATCTATAAATCAGAGTAGGAGGCTCGGAATCGCGATATTTACCTTTTCCGCTCGCTGTATATCGGAAGAAGATATGAATTCACATCCCAAATCTCGCAATCGTTTAAAATATCGATAAATCACAGTAGGAGGCTCGGAATCGCGATATTTACCTTTTCCGCTCGCTGTATATCGAAAGAAGCGAAGGATTCACATCCCAAGCCTCGCAAATCGTTCAAAATATCGATAAATCAGAGTAGGACACTCCGAATTGCGATATTTACCGTTTCCGCTCGCCGTATATCGAAAGAAGATAAGGATTCACATCTCAAGCCTCGCAATCGTTCAAAATATCGGTATATCAGAGTAGGAGACTCGGGATCGCGATATTTACATTTACCACTCGCTGTATATCGAAAGAAGCTGATAATTCATTTTCCGAGCCTCGCAACCGTTCGAAATAACGACAAATCACTCTAGGACACTCCGAATCGCGATATTTACCGTTTCTGCTCGCTGTATATCGAAAGAAGCGAAGGATTCACTTGACAAGCCTGGCAATCCTTCAAAATATCGATAAATCAGAGTAGGAGACCCCGAATGGCGATATTTACCGTTTCCGCTCGCTGTACATCGATAGAAGCGAAGGATTCACATCACAAGCCTCGCAATCCTTCAAAATATCGATAAATCAGAGTAGGAGACTCCGAATGGCGATATTTACCGTTTCCGCTCGCTGTATATCGAAAGAAGATAAGGATTCATATCGGTATATCAGAGTAGGAGACTCGGGAACGCGATATTTACATTTACCACTCGCTGTATATCGAAAGAAGCGAGGGATTCACATCCCAAGCCTCGCAACCGTTCGAACTAACGAGAAATCACTCAATGTCACTCGGAATCGCGATATTGACCGTTTCCATAAGGAGTGTATTGAAAGAAGCGAAGGATTCGTTTCCCAAGCCTCGCAACAATTCGAAATAACGACAAATCACTCAAGGACACTCCGACTCGCGATATTTACCGTTTCCGCTCGCTGTATATCGAAAGAAGCGAAGGATTCACATCCCAAGCCTAGCAATAATTCGAAATAACGACAAATCACTCAAGGACACTCCGAATCGCGATATTTACCGTTTCCGCTCGCTGTATATCGAAAGAAGATAAGGATTCATATCGGTATATCAGAGTAGGAGACTCGGGAACGCGATATTTACATTTACCACTCGCTGTATATCGAAAGAAGCGGAGGATTCACATGACAAGCCTCGCAATCCTTCAAAATATCGATAAATCAGAGTAGGACACTCCGAATCGCGATATTTAGCGTTTCCGCTTTCTGTATATCGGAAGAAGATAAGGATTCACATCCCAAATCTCGCAATCGTTCAAAATATTGGTATATCAGAGTAGGAGACTCGGGAACGCGATATTTACATTTACCACTCGCTGTATATCGAAAGAAGCGAGGGATTCACATCCCAAGCCTCGCAACCGTTCGAACTAACGAGAAATCACTCAAGGTCACTCGGAATCACGATATTGACCTTTTCCATAAGGAGTGTATTGAAAGAAGCTAAGGATTCGTTTCCCTAGCCTCGCAATCGTTCAAAATATCAATAAATCAGAGTAGGAGACTCGGAATCGCGATATTTACATTTACCACTCGCTGTATATCGAAAGAAGCGAAGGATTCACTTCACAAGCCTTGCAATAATTTGAAATAACGACGAATCACTCAAGGACACTCCGAATCGCGATATTTACCGTTTCCGCTTGCTGTATATCGAATGAAGCGAAGGATTCACATCCCAAGCCTCGCAATCGTTCAAAATATCGATAAATCAGAGTAGGACACTCCGAATCGCGATATTTAGCGTTTCCGCTTTCTGTATATCGGAAGAAGATAAGGATTCACATCCCAAATCTCGCAATCGTTTAAAATATCGATAAATCACAATAGGAGACTCGGGATCGCGATATTTACATTTACCACTCGCTGTACATCGAAAGAGGCGAAGGATTCACTTCCCAGGCCTTGCAATAATTTGAAATAACGACGAATCACTCAAGGACACTCCGAATCGCGATATTTACCGTTTCTGCTCGCTGTATATCGAAAGAAGCGAAGGATTCACATGACAAGCCTCGCAATCCTTCAAAATATCGATAAATCAGAGTAGGAGACTCCGAATGGCGATATTTACCGTTTCCGCTCGCTGTATATCGAAAGAAGATATTGATTCACATCTCAAGCCTCGCAATCGTTCAAAATATCGGTATATCAGAGTAGGAGACTCGGGAACGCGATATTTATATTTACCACTCGCTGTATATCGAAAGAAGCGAGGGATTCACATCCCAAGCCTCGCAACCGTTCGAAATAACGAGAAATCACTCAAGGTCACTCGGAATTACGATATTGACCTTTTCCATAAGGAGTGCATTGAAAGAAGCTAAGGATTCGTTTCCCTAGCCTCGCAATCGTTCAAAATATCGATAAATCAGAGTAGGAGACTCGGGATCGCGATATTTACATTTACCACTCGCTGTATATCGAAAGAAGCTGATAATTCATTTTCGGAGGCTCGCAACCGTTCGAAATAACGACAAATCACTCAAGGACACTCCGAATCGCGATATTTACCGATTCTGCTTGCTGTATATCGAAAGAAGCGAAGGATTCACATCCCAAGCCTCGCAATCCTTCAAAATATCGATAAATCAGAGTAGGAGACTCCGAATGGCGATATTTACCGTTTCCGCTCGCTGTATATCGAAAGAAGATAAGGATTCACATCTCAAGCCTCGCAATCGTTCAAAATATCGGTATATCAGAGTAGGAGACTCGGGAACGCGATATTTACATTTACCACTCGCTGTATATCGAAAGAAGCGAAGGATTCACATCCCAAGCCTCGCAATCCTTCAAAATATCGATAAATCAGAGTAGGAGACTCCGAATGGCGATATTTACCGTTTCCGCTCGCTGTATATCGAAAGAAGCGAAGGATTCACATCCCAAGCCTCGCAACCGTTCGAAATAACGAGAAATCACTCAATGTCACTCGGAATCGCGATATTGACCGTTTCCATAAGGAGTGTATTGAAAGAAGCGAAGGATTCGTTTCCCTAGCCTCGCAATCGTTCAAAATATCTATAAATCACAGTAGGAGACTCGTAATCGCGATATTTACATGTACCACACGCTGTATAAAGAAAGAAGCCTTGGATTCACTTCCCAAGCCTCGCAACAATTCGAAATAACGACAAATCACTCAAGGACACTCCGACTCGCGATATTTACCGTTTCCGCTCGCTGTATATCGAAAGAAGCGAAGGATTCACATCCAAAGCCTAGCAATAATTCGAAATAACGACAAATCACTCAAGGACACTCCGAATCGCGATATTTACCGTTTCTGCTCGCTGTATATCGAAAGAAACGAAGGATTCACATGACAAGCCTCGCAATCCTTCAAAATATCGATAAATCAGAGTAGGAGACCCCGAATGGCGATATTTACCGTTTCCGCTCGCTGTATATCGATAGAAGCGAAGGATTCACATCACAAGCCTCGCAATCCTTCAAAATATGGATAAATCAGAGCAGGAGACTCCGAATGGCGATATTTACCGTTTCCGCTCGCCGTATATCGAAAGAAGATAAGGATTCACATCTCAAGCCTCGCAATCGTTCAAAATATCGGTATATCAGAGTAGGAGACTCGGGAACGCGATATTTACATTTACCACTCGCTGTATATCGAAAGAAGCGAGGGATTCACATCCCAAGCCTCGCAACCGTTCGAACTAACGAGAAATCACTCAAGGTCACTCGGAATCACGATATTGACCTTTTCCATAAGGAGTGTATTGAAAGAAGCTAAGGCTTCGTTTCCCTAGCCTCGCAATCGTTCAAAATATCGATAAATCAGAGTAGGAGACTCAGGATCGCGATATTTTCATTTACCAATCGCTGTATATCGAAAGAAGCGAAGGATTCACTTCCCAAGCATTGCAATAATTCGAAATAACGACAAATCACTCAAGGACACTCCGAATCGCGATATTTACCGTTTCCGCTCGCTGTATATCGAAAGAAGCGAAGGATTCACATCACAAGCCTCGCAATAATTCGAAATAACGACAAATCACTCAAGGACACTCCGACTCGCGATATTTACCGTTTCCGCTCGCTGTATATCGAAAGAAGATAAGGATTCACATCTCAAGCCTCGCAATCGTTCAAAATATCGGTATATCAGAGTAGGAGACTCGGGAACGCGATATTTACATTTACCACTCGCTGTATATCGAAAGAAGCGAAGGATTCACATCACAAGCCTCGCAATCGTTCAAAATATCGATAAATCAGAGTAGGAGACGCGGAAACGCGATATTTAGCTTTTCGACTCGCTGTATATCGAAAGAAGCGAAGGATTCACTTCCCAGGCCTCGCAATAATTCGAAATAACGACGAATCACTCAAGGACACTCCGAATCGCGATATTTACCTTTTCCGCTAACTGTATATCGAAAGAAGCAAAGGATTCACATCTCAAGCCTCTCAATTATTCGAAATAACGACAAATAAGTCAAGGACATTCCGACTCGCGATATTTACCGTTTCCGCTCGCTGTATATCGAAAGAAGCGAAGGATTCACATCCCAAGCCTCGCAACCGTTCGAAATAACGAGAAATCACTCAATGTCACTCGGAATCGCGATATTGACCGTTTCCATAAGGAGTGTATTGAAAGAAGCGAAGGATTCGTTTCCCTAGCCTCGCAATCGTTCAAAATATCTATAAATCACAGTAGGAGACTCGTAATCGCGATATTTACATTTACCACTCGCTGTATATCGAAAGAAGCCTAGGATTCACATCCCAAGCCTCGCAATCGTTCAAAATATCGATAAATCAGAGTAGGACACTCCCAATTGCGATATTTACCGATTCCGCTTGCTGTATATCGAAAGAAGCGAAGGATTCACATCCCAAGCCTCGCAATCGTTCAAAATATCGATAAATCAGAGTAGGACACTCCGAATCGCGATATTTACCGTTTCCGCTCGCTGTATATCGGAAGAAGATAAGGATTCACATCCCAAATCTCGCAATCGTTTAAAATATCGATAAATCAGAGTAGGAGACTCGGGATCGCGATATTTACATTTACCACTCGCTGTATATCGAAAGAAGCCTAGGATTCACATCCCAAGCCTCGCAATCGTTCAAAATATCGATAAATCAGAGTAGGAGACTCGGGATCGCGATATTTACATTTACCACTCGCTGTATATCGAAAGAGGCGAAGGATTCACTTCCCAGGCCTCGCAATAATTTGAAATAACGACGAATCACTCAAGGACACTCCGAATCGCGATATTTACCGTTTCTGCTCGCTGTATATCGAAAGAAGCGAAGGATTCACATGACAAGCCTCGCAATCCTTCAAAATATCGATAAATCAGAGTAGGAGACTCCGAATGGCGATATTTACCGTTTCCGCTCGCTGTATATCGGAAGAAGATATGGATTCACATCCCAAATCTCGCAATCGTTTAAAATATCGATAAATAACAGTAGGAGACTCGGGATCGCGATATTTACATTTACCACTCGCTGTATATCGAAGGAAGCTGATAATTCATTTTCCGAGAATCGCAACCGTTCGAAATAACGACAAATCACTCAAGGACACTCTGAATCGCGATATTTACCGTTTCCGCTTGCTGTATATCCAAAGAAGCGAAGGATTGACATCACAAGCCTCGCAATAGGTCAAAATATCGATAAATCAGAGTAGGACACTCCGAATTTCGATATTTACCGTTTCCGCTCGCTGTATATCGGAAGAAGATATGGATTCACATCCCAAATCTCGCAATCGTTTAAAATATCGATAAATAACAGTAGGAGACTCGGGATCACGATATTTACATTTACCACTCGCTGTATATCGAAAGAAGCGAAGGATTCACTTCACAAGCCTTGCAATAATTTGAAATAACGACGAATCACTCAAGGACACTCCGAATCGCGATATTTACCGTTTCCGCTTGCTGTATATCGAATGAAGCGAAGGATTCACATCCCAAGCCTCGCAATCGTTCAAAATATCGATAAATCAGAGTAGGACACTCCGAATCGCGATATTTAGCGTTTCCGCTTTCTGTATATCGGAAGAAGATAAGGATTCACATCCCAAATCTCGCAATCGTTTAAAATATCGATAAATCACAATAGGAGACTCGGGATCGCGATATTTACATTTACCACTCGCTGTACATCGAAAGAGGCGAAGGATTCACTTCCCAGGCCTTGCAATAATTTGAAATAACGACGAATCACTCAAGGACACTCCGAATCGCGATATTTACCGTTTCTGCTCGCTGTATATCGAAAGAAGCGAAGGATTCACATGACAAGCCTCGCAATCCTTCAAAATATCGATAAATCAGAGTAGGAGACTCCGAATGGCGATATTTACCGTTTCCGCTCGCTGTATATCGAAAGAAGATATTGATTCACATCTCAAGCCTCGCAATCGTTCAAAATATCGGTATATCAGAGTAGGAGACTCGGGAACGCGATATTTATATTTACCACTCGCTGTATATCGAAAGAAGCGAGGGATTCACATCCCAAGCCTCGCAACCGTTCGAAATAACGAGAAATCACTCAAGGTCACTCGGAATTACGATATTGACCTTTTCCATAAGGAGTGCATTGAAAGAAGCTAAGGATTCGTTTCCCTAGCCTCGCAATCGTTCAAAATATCGATAAATCAGAGTAGGAGACTCGGGATCGCGATATTTACATTTACCACTCGCTGTATATCGAAAGAAGCTGATAATTCATTTTCCGAGGCTCGCAACCGTTCGAAATAACGACAAATCACTCAAGGACACTCCGAATCGCGATATTTACCGATTCTGCTTGCTGTATATCGAAAGAAGCGAAGGATTCACATCCCAAGCCTCGCAATCCTTCAAAATATCGATAAATCAGAGTAGGAGACTCCGAATGGCGATATTTACCGTTTCCGCTCGCTGTATATCGAAAGAAGATAAGGATTCACATCTCAAGCCTCGCAATCGTTCAAAATATCGGTATATCAGAGTAGGAGACTCGGGAACGCGATATTTACATTTACCACTCGCTGTATATCGAAAGAAGCGAAGGATTCACATCCCAAGCCTCGCAATCCTTCAAAATATCGATAAATCAGAGTAGGAGACTCCGAATGGCGATATTTACCGTTTCCGCTCGCTGTATATCGAAAGAAGCGAAGGATTCACATCCCAAGCCTCGCAACCGTTCGAAATAACGAGAAATCACTCAATGTCACTCGGAATCGCGATATTGACCGTTTCCATAAGGAGTGTATTGAAAGAAGCGAAGGATTCGTTTCCCTAGCCTCGCAATCGTTCAAAATATCTATAAATCACAGTAGGAGACTCGTAATCGCGATATTTACATGTACCACACGCTGTATAAAGAAAGAAGCCTTGGATTCACTTCCCAAGCCTCGCAACAATTCGAAATAACGACAAATCACTCAAGGACACTCCGACTCGCGATATTTACCGTTTCCGCTCGCTGTATATCGAAAGAAGCGAAGGATTCACATCCAAAGCCTAGCAATAATTCGAAATAACGACAAATCACTCAAGGACACTCCGAATCGCGATATTTACCGTTTCTGCTCGCTGTATATCGAAAGAAACGAAGGATTCACATGACAAGCCTCGCAATCCTTCAAAATATCGATAAATCAGAGTAGGAGACCCCGAATGGCGATATTTACCGTTTCCGCTCGCTGTATATCGATAGAAGCGAAGGATTCACATCACAAGCCTCGCAATCCTTCAAAATATGGATAAATCAGAGCAGGAGACTCCGAATGGCGATATTTACCGTTTCCGCTCGCCGTATATCGAAAGAAGATAAGGATTCACATCTCAAGCCTCGCAATCGTTCAAAATATCGGTATATCAGAGTAGGAGACTCGGGAACGCGATATTTACATTTACCACTCGCTGTAAATCGAAAGAAGCGAGGGATTCACATCCCAAGCCTCGCAACCGTTCGAACTAACGAGAAATCACTCAAGGTCACTCGGAATCACGATATTGACCTTTTCCATAAGGAGTGTATTGAAAGAAGCTAAGGCTTCGTTTCCCTAGCCTCGCAATCGTTCAAAATATCGATAAATCAGAGTAGGAGACTCAGGATCGCGATATTTTCATTTACCAATCGCTGTATATCGAAAGAAGCGAAGGATTCACATCACAAGCCTCGCAATCGTTCAAAATATCGATAAATCAGAGTAGGAGACGCGGAAACGCGATATTTAGCTTTTCGACTCGCTGTATATCGAAAGAAGCGAAGGATTCACATCACATGCCTCGCAATAATTCGAAATAACGACAAATCACTCAAGGACACTCCGACTCGCGATATTTACCGTTTCCGCTCGCTGTATATCGAAAGAAGATAAGGATTCACATCTCAAGCCTCGCAATCGTTCAAAATATCGGTATATCAGAGTAGGAGACTCGGGAACGCGATATTTACATTTACCACTCGCTGTATATCGAAAGAAGCGAAGGATTCACATCACAAGCCTCGCAATCGTTCAAAATATCGATAAATCAGAGTAGGAGACGCGGAAACGCGATATTTAGCTTTTCGACTCGCTGTATATCGAAAGAAGCGAAGGATTCACTTCCCAGGCCTCGCAATAATTCGAAATAACGACGAATCACTCAAGGACACTCCGAATCGCGATATTTACCTTTTCCGCTAACTGTATATCGAAAGAAGCAAAGGATTCACATCTCAAGCCTCTCAATTATTCGAAATAACGACAAATAAGTCAAGGACATTCCGACTCGCGATATTTACCGTTTCCGCTCGCTGTATATCGAAAGAAGCGAAGGATTCACATCCCAAGCCTCGCAACCGTTCGAAATAACGAGAAATCACTCAATGTCACTCGGAATCGCGATATTGACCGTTTCCATAAGGAGTGTATTGAAAGAAGCGAAGGATTCGTTTCCCTAGCCTCGCAATCGTTCAAAATATCTATAAATCACAGTAGGAGACTCGTAATCGCGATATTTACATTTACCACTCGCTGTATATCGAAAGAAGCCTAGGATTCACATCCCAAGCCTCGCAATCGTTCAAAATATCGATAAATCAGAGTAGGACACTCCCAATTGCGATATTTACCGATTCCGCTTGCTGTATATCGAAAGAAGCGAAGGATTCACATCCCAAGCCTCGCAATCGTTCAAAATATCGATAAATCAGAGTAGGACACTCCGAATCGCGATATTTACCGTTTCCGCTCGCTGTATATCGGAAGAAGATAAGGATTCACATCCCAAATCTCGCAATCGTTTAAAATATCGATAAATCAGAGTAGGAGACTCGGGATCGCGATATTTACATTTACCACTCGCTGTATATCGAAAGAAGCCTAGGATTCACATCCCAAGCCTCGCAATCGTTCAAAATATCGATAAATCAGAGTAGGAGACTCGGGATCGCGATATTTACATTTACCACTCGCTGTATATCGAAAGAGGCGAAGGATTCACTTCCCAGGCCTCGCAATAATTTGAAATAACGACGAATCACTCAAGGACACTCCGAATCGCGATATTTACCGTTTCTGCTCGCTGTATATCGAAAGAAGCGAAGGATTCACATGACAAGCCTCGCAATCCTTCAAAATATCGATAAATCAGAGTAGGAGACTCCGAATGGCGATATTTACCGTTTCCGCTCGCTGTATATCGGAAGAAGATATGGATTCACATCCCAAATCTCGCAATCGTTTAAAATATCGATAAATAACAGTAGGAGACTCGGGATCGCGATATTTACATTTACCACTCGCTGTATATCGAAGGAAGCTGATAATTCATTTTCCGAGAATCGCAACCGTTCGAAATAACGACAAATCACTCAAGGACACTCCGAATCGCGATATTTATCGTATCCGCTTGCTGTATATCGAAACAAGCGAGGGATTCACATCCCAAGCCTCGCAACCGTTCGAACTAACGAGAAATCACTCAAGGTCACTCGGAATCACGATATTGACCTTTTCCATAAGGAGTGTATTGAAAGAAGCTAAGGATTCGTTTCCCTAGCCTCGCAATCGTTCAAAATATCAATAAATCAGAGTAGGAGACTCGGAATCGCGATATTTACATTTACCACTCGCTGTATATCGAAAGAAGCGAAGGATTCACTTCACAAGCCTTGCAATAATTTGAAATAACGACGAATCACTCAAGGACACTCCGAATCGCGATATTTACCGTTTCCGCTTGCTGTATATCGAATGAAGCGAAGGATTCACATCCCAAGCCTCGCAATCGTTCAAAATATCGATAAATCAGAGTAGGACACTCCGAATCGCGATATTTAGCGTTTCCGCTTTCTGTATATCGGAAGAAGATAAGGATTCACATCCCAAATCTCGCAATCGTTTAAAATATCGATAAATCACAATAGGAGACTCGGGATCGCGATATTTACATTTACCACTCGCTGTACATCGAAAGAGGCGAAGGATTCACTTCCCAGGCCTTGCAATAATTTGAAATAACGACGAATCACTCAAGGACACTCCGAATCGCGATATTTACCGTTTCTGCTCGCTGTATATCGAAAGAAGCGAAGGATTCACATGACAAGCCTCGCAATCCTTCAAAATATCGATAAATCAGAGTAGGAGACTCCGAATGGCGATATTTACCGTTTCCGCTCGCTGTATATCGAAAGAAGATATTGATTCACATCTCAAGCCTCGCAATCGTTCAAAATATCGGTATATCAGAGTAGGAGACTCGGGAACGCGATATTTATATTTACCACTCGCTGTATATCGAAAGAAGCGAGGGATTCACATCCCAAGCCTCGCAACCGTTCGAAATAACGAGAAATCACTCAAGGTCACTCGGAATTACGATATTGACCTTTTCCATAAGGAGTGCATTGAAAGAAGCTAAGGATTCGTTTCCCTAGCCTCGCAATCGTTCAAAATATCGATAAATCAGAGTAGGAGACTCGGGATCGCGATATTTACATTTACCACTCGCTGTATATCGAAAGAAGCTGATAATTCATTTTCCGAGGCTCGCAACCGTTCGAAATAACGACAAATCACTCAAGGACACTCCGAATCGCGATATTTACCGATTCTGCTTGCTGTATATCGAAAGAAGCGAAGGATTCACATCCCAAGCCTCGCAATCCTTCAAAATATCGATAAATCAGAGTAGGAGACTCCGAATGGCGATATTTACCGTTTCCGCTCGCTGTATATCGAAAGAAGATAAGGATTCACATCTCAAGCCTCGCAATCGTTCAAAATATCGGTATATCAGAGTAGGAGACTCGGGAACGCGATATTTACATTTACCACTCGCTGTATATCGAAAGAAGCGAAGGATTCACATCCCAAGCCTCGCAATCCTTCAAAATATCGATAAATCAGAGTAGGAGACTCCGAATGGCGATATTTACCGTTTCCGCTCGCTGTATATCGAAAGAAGCGAAGGATTCACATCCCAAGCCTCGCAACCGTTCGAAATAACGAGAAATCACTCAATGTCACTCGGAATCGCGATATTGACCGTTTCCATAAGGAGTGTATTGAAAGAAGCGAAGGATTCGTTTCCCTAGCCTCGCAATCGTTCAAAATATCTATAAATCACAGTAGGAGACTCGTAATCGCGATATTTACATGTACCACACGCTGTATAAAGAAAGAAGCCTTGGATTCACTTCCCAAGCCTCGCAACAATTCGAAATAACGACAAATCACTCAAGGACACTCCGACTCGCGATATTTACCGTTTCCGCTCGCTGTATATCGAAAGAAGCGAAGGATTCACATCCAAAGCCTAGCAATAATTCGAAATAACGACAAATCACTCAAGGACACTCCGAATCGCGATATTTACCGTTTCTGCTCGCTGTATATCGAAAGAAACGAAGGATTCACATGACAAGCCTCGCAATCCTTCAAAATATCGATAAATCAGAGTAGGAGACCCCGAATGGCGATATTTACCGTTTCCGCTCGCTGTATATCGATAGAAGCGAAGGATTCACATCACAAGCCTCGCAATCCTTCAAAATATGGATAAATCAGAGCAGGAGACTCCGAATGGCGATATTTACCGTTTCCGCTCGCCGTATATCGAAAGAAGATAAGGATTCACATCTCAAGCCTCGCAATCGTTCAAAATATCGGTATATCAGAGTAGGAGACTCGGGAACGCGATATTTACATTTACCACTCGCTGTATATCGAAAGAAGCGAGGGATTCACATCCCAAGCCTCGCAACCGTTCGAACTAACGAGAAATCACTCAAGGTCACTCGGAATCACGATATTGACCTTTTCCATAAGGAGTGTATTGAAAGAAGCTAAGGCTTCGTTTCCCTAGCCTCGCAATCGTTCAAAATATCGATAAATCAGAGTAGGAGACTCAGGATCGCGATATTTTCATTTACCAATCGCTGTATATCGAAAGAAGCGAAGGATTCACTTCCCAAGCATTGCAATAATTCGAAATAACGACAAATCACTCAAGGACACTCCGAATCGCGATATTTACCGTTTCCGCTCGCTGTATATCGAAAGAAGCGAAGGATTCACATCACAAGCCTCGCAATAATTCGAAATAACGACAAATCACTCAAGGACACTCCGACTCGCGATATTTACCGTTTCCGCTCGCTGTATATCGAAAGAAGATAAGGATTCACATCTCAAGCCTCGCAATCGTTCAAAATATCGGTATATCAGAGTAGGAGACTCGGGAACGCGATATTTACATTTACCACTCGCTGTATATCGAAAGAAGCGAAGGATTCACATCACAAGCCTCGCAATCGTTCAAAATATCGATAAATCAGAGTAGGAGACGCGGAAACGCGATATTTAGCTTTTCGACTCGCTGTATATCGAAAGAAGCGAAGGATTCACTTCCCAGGCCTCGCAATAATTCGAAATAACGACGAATCACTCAAGGACACTCCGAATCGCGATATTTACCTTTTCCGCTAACTGTATATCGAAAGAAGCAAAGGATTCACATCTCAAGCCTCTCAATTATTCGAAATAACGACAAATAAGTCAAGGACATTCCGACTCGCGATATTTACCGTTTCCGCTCGCTGTATATCGAAAGAAGCGAAGGATTCACATCCCAAGCCTCGCAACCGTTCGAAATAACGAGAAATCACTCAATGTCACTCGGAATCGCGATATTGACCGTTTCCATAAGGAGTGTATTGAAAGAAGCGAAGGATTCGTTTCCCTAGCCTCGCAATCGTTCAAAATATCTATAAATCACAGTAGGAGACTCGTAATCGCGATATTTACATTTACCACTCGCTGTATATCGAAAGAAGCCTAGGATTCACATCCCAAGCCTCGCAATCGTTCAAAATATCGATAAATCAGAGTAGGACACTCCCAATTGCGATATTTACCGATTCCGCTTGCTGTATATCGAAAGAAGCGAAGGATTCACATCCCAAGCCTCGCAATCGTTCAAAATATCGATAAATCAGAGTAGGACACTCCGAATCGCGATATTTACCGTTTCCGCTCGCTGTATATCGGAAGAAGATAAGGATTCACATCCCAAATCTCGCAATCGTTTAAAATATCGATAAATCAGAGTAGGAGACTCGGGATCGCGATATTTACATTTACCACTCGCTGTATATCGAAAGAAGCCTAGGATTCACATCCCAAGCCTCGCAATCGTTCAAAATATCGATAAATCAGAGTAGGAGACTCGGGATCGCGATATTTACATTTACCACTCGCTGTATATCGAAAGAGGCGAAGGATTCACTTCCCAGGCCTCGCAATAATTTGAAATAACGACGAATCACTCAAGGACACTCCGAATCGCGATATTTACCGTTTCTGCTCGCTGTATATCGAAAGAAGCGAAGGATTCACATGACAAGCCTCGCAATCCTTCAAAATATCGATAAATCAGAGTAGGAGACTCCGAATGGCGATATTTACCGTTTCCGCTCGCTGTATATCGGAAGAAGATATGGATTCACATCCCAAATCTCGCAATCGTTTAAAATATCGATAAATAACAGTAGGAGACTCGGGATCGCGATATTTACATTTACCACTCGCTGTATATCGAAGGAAGCTGATAATTCATTTTCCGAGAATCGCAACCGTTCGAAATAACGACAAATCACTCAAGGACACTCTGAATCGCGATATTTACCGTTTCCGCTTGCTGTATATCCAAAGAAGCGAAGGATTGACATCACAAGCCTCGCAATAGGTCAAAATATCGATAAATCAGAGTAGGACACTCCGAATTTCGATATTTACCGTTTCCGCTCGCTGTATATCGGAAGAAGATATGGATTCACATCCCAAATCTCGCAATCGTTTAAAATATCGATAAATAACAGTAGGAGACTCGGGATCACGATATTTACATTTACCACTCGCTGTATATCGAAAGAAGCTGATAATTCATTTTCCGAGAATCGCAACCGTTCGAAATAACGACAAATCACTCAAGGACACTCCGAATCGCGATATTTATCGTATCCGCTTGCTGTATATCGAAACAAGCGAAGGATTTGCATCCCAAGCCTCGCAATCGTTCAAAATATCGATAAATCAGAGTAGGACACTCCGAATTTCGATATTTACCGTTTCCGCTCACTGTATATCGAAAGAAGCGAAGGATTCACATCTCAAGCCTCGCAATCGTTCAAAATATCGATAAATCACATTAGGAGACTCGGGATCGCGATATTTACATTTACCACTCGCTGTATATCGAAAGAAGCTGATAATTCATTTTCCGAGAATCGCAACCGTTCGAAATAACGACAAATCACTCAAGGACACTCCGAATCGCGATATTTATCGTATCCGCTTGCTGTATATCGAAACAAGCGAAGGATTTGCATCCCAAGCCTCGCAATCGTTCAAAATATCTATAAATCACAGTACGAGATTCGGGATCGCGATATTTACATTTACCACTCGCTGTACATCGAAAGAAGCTGATAATTCATTTTCCGAGAATCGCAACGGTTCGTAATAACGACAAATCACTCAAGGACACTCCGAATCGCGATATTTACCGTTTCCGCTCGCTGTACTTCGAAAGAAGCGAAGGATTCGCATCCCAAGCCTCGCAATCGTTCAAAATATCTATAGGTCACAGTAGGAGACTCGGGATCGCGATATTTACATTTACCACTCGCTGTATATCGAAGGAAGCTGATAATTCATTTTCCGAGAATCGCAATCGTTCGAAATAACGACAAATCACTCAAGGACACTCCGAATCGCGATATTTACCGTTTCCGCTTGCTGTATATCGAAACAAGCGAAGGATTCGCATCCCAAATCTCGCAATCGTTTAAAATATCGATAAATAACAGTAGGAGACTCGGGATCGCGATATTTACATTTACCACTCGCTGTATATAGAAAGAAGCGAAGGATTCACATCCCAAGCCTCGCAATCGTTTAAAATATCTATAAATCACAGTACGAGACTCGGGATCGCGATATTTACATTTACCACTCGCTGTATATCGAAGGAAGCTGATAATTCATTTTCCGAGAATCGCAACCGTTCGAAATAACGACAAATCACTCAAGAACACTCCGAATCGCGATATTTACCGTTTCTGCTCACTGTATATCCAAAGAAGCGAAGGATTGACATCACAAGCCTCGCAATAGGTCAAAATATCGATAAATCAGAGTAGGACACTCCGAATTTCGATATTTAGCGTTTCCGCTCGCTGTATATCGGAAGAAGATATGGATTCACATCCCAAATCTCGCAATCGTTTAAAATATCGATAAATAACAGTAGGGGACTCGGGATCGCGATATTTACATTTACCACTCGCTGTATATCGAAAGAAGCGGAGGATTCACTTCCCAAGCATCGCAATAATTCGAAATAACGACAAATCACTCAAGGACACTCCGAATCGCGATATTTACCGTTTCCGCTTGCTGTATATCGAAACAAGCGAAGGATTCGCATCCCAAGCCTCGCAATCGTTTAAAATATCTATAAATCAGAGTAGGAGGCTCGGAATCGCGATATTTACCTTTTCCGCTCGCTGTATATCGGAAGAAGATATGAATTCACATCCCAAATCTCGCAATCGTTTAAAATATCGATAAATCACAGTAGGAGACTCGGGATCGCGATATTTACATTTACCACACGCTGTATAAAGAAAGAAGCGATGGATTCACTTCCCAAGCATCGCAATAATTCGAAATAACGACAAATTACTCAAGGACACTCCGAATCGCGATATTTACCGTTTCCGCTTGCTGTATATCGAAACAAGCGAAGGATTCGCATCCCAAGCCTCGCAATCGTTTAAATTATCTATAAATCAGAGTAGGAGGCTCGGAATCGCGATATTTACCTTTTCCGCTCGCTGTATATCGAAAGAAGCGAAGGATTCACATCCCAAGCCTCGCAATCGTTCAAAATATCGATAAATCAGAGTAGGACACTCCGAATTGCGATATTTACCGTTTCCGCTCGCTGTATATCGGAAGAAGATATGGATTCACATCCCAAATCTCGCAATCGTTTAAAATATCGATAAATCACAGTAGGAGACTCGGGATCGCGATATTTACATTTACCACTCGCGGTATATCGAAAGAAGCTGATAATTCATTTTCCGAGAATCGCAACCGTTCGATATATCGACAAATCACTCAAGGACACTCCGAATCGCGATATTTACCTTTTCCGCTCGCTGAATATCGAAAGAAGATAAGGATTCACATCCCAAGCCCCGCAACCGTTCAAAATATCGATAAATCACATTAGGAGACTCGGGATCGCGATATTTACCTTTTCCGCTCGCTGTATATCGATAGAGGCGAAGGATTCACTTCCCAGGCCAAGCAATAATTCGAAATAACGACCAATCACTCAAGGACACACCGAATCGCGATATTTAAAGTTTCCGCTTGCTGTATATCGAAATAAGCGAAGGATTCACATCCCAAGCCTCGCAATCGTTCAAAATATCGATAAATCAGAGTAGGACACTCCGAATTGCGATATTTACCGTTTCCGCTCGCTGTATATCGGAAGAAGATATGGATTCACATCCCAAATCTCGCAATCGTTTAAAATATCGATAAATCACAGTAGGAGACTCGGGATCACGATATTTACATTTACCACTCGCTGTATATCGAAAGAAGCTGATAATTCATTTTCCGAGAATCGCAACCGTTCGAAATAACGACAAATCACTCAAGGACACTCCGAATCGCGATATTTACCGTTTCCGCTTGCTGTATATCTAAACAAGCGAAGGATTCATATCTCAAGCCTCGCAATCGTTCAAAATAAAGATAAATCAGAGTAGGAGACGCAGAATCGCGATATTTACATTTACCACTCGCTGTATATCGAAAGAAGCTAAGGATTCTTTTCCCTAGCCTCGCAATCGTTCAAAATATCGATAAATCACTTTAGGAGACTCGGGATCGCGATATTTACATTTACCACTCGCTGTATATCGAAAGAAGCTGATAATTCATTTTCCGAGAATCGCAACCGTTCGAAATAACGACAAATCACTCAAGGACACTCGGAATCGCGATATTTATCGTTTCCGCTTGCTGTATAAAAAAACAAGCGAAGGATTCGCATCCCAAGCCTCGCAATCGTTCAAAATATCTATAAATCACAGTACGAGACTCGGGATCGCGATATTTACATTTACCACTCGCTGTAAATCGAAAGAAGCTGATAATTCATTTTCCGAGAATCACAACGGTTCGTAATAACGACAAATCACTCAAGGACACTCCGAATCGCGATATTTACCGTTTCCGCTCACTGTATATCGGAAGAAGCGAAGGATTGACATCACAAGCCTCGCAATAGGTCAAAATACCGATAAATCAGAGTAGGATACTCGGAATCGCGATATTTACCGTTTCCGCTCGCTGTATATCGAAAGAAGCGATTGATTCACTTCCCAAGCATCGCAATAATTCGAAATATCGACAAATCACTCAAGGACACTCCGACTCGCGATATTTACCGTTTCTGCTCGCTGTATATCGAAAGAAGCGAAGGATTCACATCACAGGCCTCGCAACCGTTCGAAATAAATACAAATCACTCAAGGACACTCCGAATCGCGATATTTACCTTTTCCGCTCGCTGAATATCGAAAGAAGCGACGGATTCATATCTCAAGCCTCGCAATCGTTCAAAATATCAATAAATCAGAGTAGGAGACTCGGATTCGCGATATTTACATTTACCACTCGCTGTATATCGAAAGAAGCGAAGGATTCACTTCACAAGCCTCACAATAATTCGAAATAACGACAAATCACTCAAGGACACTCCGACTCGCGATATTTACCGTTTCTGCTCGCTGTATATCGAAAGAAGCGAAGGATTCACATCACAGGCCTCGCAACCGTTCGAAATAACGAGAAATCACTCAAGGTCACTCGGAATCACGATATTAACCTTTTCCATAAGGAGTGTATTGAAAGAAGCTAAGGATTCACATCACAAGCCTTTCAATCGTTCAAAATATCGATAAATCACAGTACGAGACTCGGGATCGCGATATTTACATTTACCACTCGCTGTATTTCGAAAGAAGCTGATAATTCATTTTCCGAGCCTCGCAACCGTTCGAAATAAAGACAAATCAGTCAAGGACACTCCGAATCGCGATATTTACCGATTCTGCTTGCTGTATATCGAAAGAAGCGAAGGATTCACATCCCAAGCCTCGCAATCGTTCAAAATATCGATAAATCAGAGTAGGACACTCCGAATCGCGATATTTAGCGTTTCCGCTTTCTGTATATCGGAAGAAGATAAGGATTCACATCCCAAATCTCGCAATCGTTTAAAATATCGATAAATCACAATAGGAGACGCGGAATCGCGATATTTACATTTACCACTCGCTGTATATCGAAAGAAGCGAAGGATTCACTTCCCAAGCATCGCAATAATTCGAAATAACGACAAATCACTCAAGGACACTCCGAATCGCGATATTCACCGTTTCTGCTGGCTGTATATCGAAAGAAGCAAAGGATTCATATCTCAAGCCTCGCAATCGTTCAAAATAAAGATAAATCAGAGTAGGACACTCCGAATTGCGATATTTACCGTTTCCGCTCGCTGTATATCGGAAGAAGATATGGATTCACATTACAAATCTCGCAATCGTTTAAAATATCGATAAATAACAGTAGGAGACTCGGGATCGCGATATTTACATTTACCACTCGCTGTATATCGAAAGAAGCGAAGGATTCACTTCCCAAGCATCGCAATAATTCGAAATATCGACAAATCACTCAAGGACACTCCGAATCGCGATATTTACCGTTTCCGCTTGCTGTATATCGAAACAAGCGAAGGATTCGCATCCCAAGCCTCGCAAGTGTTTAAAATATCTATAAATCAGAGTAGGAGGCTCGGAATCGCGATATTTACCTTTTCCGCTATCTGTATATCGAAAGAAGCGAAGGATTCACATCCCAAGCCTCGCAATCGTTTAAAATATCTATAAATCACAGTCCGAGACTCGGGATCGCGATATTTACATTTACCACTCGCTGTATATCGAAGGAAGCTGATAATTCATTTTCCGAGAATCGCAACCGTTCGAAATAACGACAAATCACTCAAGGACACTCCGAATCGCGATATGTACCGTTTCCGCTTGCTGTATATCGAAACAAGCGAAGGATTCGCATCCCAAATCTCGCAATCGTTTAAAATATCGATAAATAACAGTAGGAGACTCGGGATCGCGATATTTACATTTACCACTCGCTGTATATAGGAAGAAGCGAAGGATTCACATCCCAAGCCTCGCAATCGTTTAAAATATCTATAAATCACAGTACGAGACTCGGGATCGCGATATTTACATTTACCACTCGCTGTATATCGAAAGAAGCGAAGGATTCACTTCCCAAGCATCGCAATAATTCGAAATAACGACAAATCACTCAGGGACACTCCGAATCGCGATATTTACCGTTTCCGCTTGCTGTATATCGAAACAAGCGAAGGATTCGCATCCCAAGACTCGCAATCGTTTAAAATATCTATAAATCAGAGTAGGAGGCTCGGAATCGCGATATTTACCTTTTCCGCTATCTGTATATCGAAAGAAGCGAAGGATTCACAACTCAAGCCTCGCAATCGTTCAAAATATCGATAAATCACATTAGGAGACTCGGGATCGCGATATTTACATTTACCACTCGCTGTATATCGAAAGAAGCTGATAATTCATTTTCCGAGAATCGCAACGGTTCGTAATAACGACAAATCACTCAAGGACACTCCGAATCGCGATATTTACCGTTTCCGCTCGCTGTACTTCGAAAGAAGCGAAGGATTCGCATCCCAAGCCTCGCAATCGTTCAAAATATCTATAAATCACAGTAAGAGACTCGGGATCGCGATATTTACATTTACCACTCACTGTATATCGAAAGAAGCGAAGGATTCACTTCCCAAGCATCGCAATAATTCGAGATAACGACAAATCACTCAAGGACACTCCGAATCGCGATATTCACCGTTTCTGCTCGCTGTATATCGAAAGAAGCGAAGGATTCACATCCCAAGTCTCGCAACCGTTCAAAATAAAGATAAATCAGAGTAGGAGACGCGGAATTGCGATATTTACATTTACCACTCGCTGTATATCGAAAGAAGCGAAGGATTCACATCCCAAGCCTCGCAATCGTTCAAAATATCGATAAATCAGAGTAGGAGACTCAGGATCGCGATATTTACATTTACCACTCGCTGTATATCGAAAGAAGCGAAGGATTCACTTCCCAAGCATTGCAATAATTCGAAATAACGACAAATCACTCAAGGACACTCCGAATCGCGATATTTACCGTTTCCGCTCGCTGTATATCGAAAGAAGCGAAGGATTCACATGACAAGCCTCGCAATCCTTCAAAATATCGATAAATCAGAGTAGGAGACCCCGAATGGCGATATTTACCGTTTCCGCTCGCTGTATATCGATAGAAGCGAAGGATTCACATCACAAGCCTCGCAATCCTTCAAAATATCGATAAATCAGAGTAGGAGACTCCGAATGGCGATATTTACCGTTTCCGCTCGCTGTATATCGAAAGAAGATAAGGATTCACATCTCAAGCCTCGCAATCGTTCAAAATATTGGTATATCAGAGTAGGAGACTCGGGAACGCGATATTTACATTTACCACTCGCTGTATATCGAAAGAAGCGAGGGATTCACATCCCAAGCCTCGCAACCGTTCGAACTAACGAGAAATCACTCAAGGTCACTCGGAATCACGATATTGACCTTTTCCATAAGGAGTGTATTGAAAGAAGCTAAGGATTCGTTTCCCTAGCCTCGCAATCGTTCAAAATATCAATAAATCAGAGTAGGAGAATCGGAATCGCGATATTTACATTTGCCACTCGCTGTATATCGAAAGAAGCGAAGGATTCACTTCACAAGCCTCACAATAATTCGAAATAACGACAAATCACTCAAGGACACTCCCAATCGCGATATTTACCGATTCCGCTTGCTGTATATCGAAAGAAGCGAAGGATTCACATCCCAAGCCTCGCAATCGTTCAAAATATCGATAAATCAGAGTAGGACACTCCGAATCGCGATATTTAGCGTTTCCGCTTTCTGTATATCGGAAGAAGATAAGGATTCACATCCCAAATCTCGCAATCGTTTAAAATATAGATAAATCACAATAGGAGACGCGGAATCGCGATATTTACATTTACCACTCGCTGTATTTCGAAAGAAGCTGATAATTCATTTTCCGAGCCTCGCAACCGTTCGAAATAAAGACAAATCACTCAAGGACACTCCGAATCGCGATATTTACCGATTCTGCTTGCTGTATATCGAAAGAAGCGAAGGATTCACATCCCAAGTCTCGCAACCGTTCAAAATAAAGATAAATCAGAGTAGGAGACGCGGAATTGCGATATTTACATTTACCACTCGCTGTATATCGAAAGAAGCGAAGGATCCACATCCCAAGTCTCGCAACCGTTCAAAATAAAGATAAATCAGAGTAGGAGACGCGGAATTGCGATATTTACATTTACCACTCGCTGTATATCGAAAGAAGCGAAGGATTCACATCCCAAGCCTCGCAATCGATCAAAATATCGATAAATCAGAGTAGGAGACTCAGGATCGCGATATTTACATTTACCACTCGCTGTATATCGAAAGAAGCGAAGGATTCACTTCCCAAGCATTGCAATAATTCGAAATAACGACAAATCACTCAAGGACACTCCGAATCGCGATATTTACCGTTTCCGCTCGCTGTATATCGAAAGAAGATAAGGATTCACATCTCAAGCCTCGCAATCGTTCAAAATATTGGTATATCAGAGTAGGAGACTCGGGAACGCGATATTTACATTTACCACTCGCTGTATATCGAAAGAAGCGAGGGATTCACATCCCAAGCCTCGCAACCGTTCGAACTAACGAGAAATCACTCAAGGTCACTCGGAATCACGATATTGACCTTTTCCATAAGGAGTGTATTGAAAGAAGCTAAGGATTCGTTTCCCTAGCCTCGCAATCGTTCAAAATATCAATAAATCAGAGTAGGACACTCCGACTCGCGATATTTACATTTTCCGCTCGCTGTATATCGAAAGAAGATAAGGATTCACATCCCAAGCCTCGCACCGTTCAAAATATCGATAAATCACATTAGGAGACTCGGGATCGCGACATTTACATTTACCACTCGCTGTATATCGAAAGAAGCTGATAATTCATTTTCCGAGAATCGCAACCGTTCGAAATAACGACAAATCAGTCAAGAACACTCCGAATCGCGATATTTACCGTTTCTGCTCGCTGTATATCCAAAGAAGCGAAGGATTGACATCACCAGCCTCGCAATAGGTCAAAATATCGATAAATCAGAGTAGGACACTCCGAATTGCGATATTTACCGTTTCCGCTCGCTGTATATCGGAAGAAGATATGGATTCACATCCCAAATCTCGCAATCGTTTAAAATATCGATAAATAACAGTAGGAGACTCGGGATCGCGATATTTACATTTACCACTCGCTGTATATCGAAAGAAGCGAAGGATTCACTTCCCAAGCATCGCAATAATTCGAAATATCGACAAATCACTCAAGGACACTCCGAATCGCGATATTTACCGTTTCCGCTTGCTGTATATCGAAACAAGCGAAGGATTCGCATCCCAAGCCTCGCAATCGTTTAAAATATCTATAAATCAGAGTAGGAGGCTCGGAATCGCGATATTTACCTTTTCCGCTATCTGTATATCGAAAGAAGCGAAGGATTCACATCCCAAGCCTCGCAATCGTTTAAAATATCTATAAATCACAGTCCGAGACTCGGGATCGCGATATTTACATTTACCACTCGCTGTATATCGAAGGAAGCCGATAATTAATTTTCCGAGAATCGCAACCGTTCGAAATAACGACAAATCACTCAAGGACACTCCGAATCGCGATATGTACCGTTTCCGCTTGCTGTATATCGAAACAAGCGAAGGATTCGCATCCCAAATCTCGAAATCGTTTAAAATATCGATAAATAACAGTAGGAGACTCGGGATCGCGATATTTACATTTACCACTCGCTGTATATAGGAAGAAGCGAAGGATTCACATCCCAAGCCTCGCAATCGTTTAAAATATCTATAAATCACAGTACGAGACTCGGGATCGCGATATTTACATTTACCACTCGCTGTATATCGAAAGAAGCGAAGGATTCACTTCCCAAGCATCGCAATAATTCGAAATAACGACAAATCACTCAGGGACACTCCGAATCGCGATATTTACCGTTTCCGCTTGCTGTATATCGAAACAAGCGAAGGATTCGCATCCCAAGACTCGCAATCGTTTAAAATATCTATAAATCAGAGTAGGAGGCTCGGAATCGCGATATTTACCTTTTCCGCTATCTGTATATCGAAAGAAGCGAAGGATTCACAACTCAAGCCTCGCAATCGTTCAAAATATCGATAAATCACATTAGGAGACTCGGGATCGCGATATTTACATTTACCACTCGCTGTATATCGAAAGAAGCTGATAATTCATTTTCCGAGAATCGCAACCGTTCGAAATAACGACAAATCACTCAAGGACACTCCGAATCGCGATATTTATCGTATCCGCTTGCTGTATATCGAAACAAGCGAAGGATTCGCATCCCAAGCCTCGCAATCGTTCAAAATATCTATAAATCACAGTGCGAGATTCGGGATCGCGATATTTACATTTACCACTCGCTGTAAATCGAAAGAAGCTGATAATTCATTTTCCGAGAATCGCAACGGTTCGTAATAACGACAAATCACTCAAGGACACTCCGAATCGCGATATTTACCGTTTCCGCTCGCTGTACTTCGAAAGAAGCGAAGGATTCGCATCCCAAGCCTCGCAATCGTTCAAAATATCTATAAATCACAGTAAGAGACTCGGGATCGCGATATTTACATTTACCACTCACTGTATATCGAAAGAAGCGAAGGATTCACTTCCCAAGCATCGCAATAATTCGAGATAACGACAAATCACTCAAGGACACTCCGAATCGCGATATTTACCGTTTCCGCTTGCTGTATATCGATACAAGCGAAGGATTCGCATCCTAAGCGACGCAATCGTTTAAAATATCTATATATCAGAGTAGGAGACTCGGAATCGCGATATTTACCTTTTCCGCTCGCTGCATATCGAAAGAAGCGAAGGATTCACATCCCAAGCCTCGCAATAATTCGAAATAACGACAAATCACTCAAGGACACTCCGAATCGCGATATTCACCTTTTCCGCTCGCTGCATATCGAAAGAAGCGAAGGATTCACATCCCAAGTCTCGCAACCGTTCAAAATAAAGATAAATCAGAGTAGGAGACGCGGAATTGCGATATTTACATTTACAACTCGCTGTATATCGAAAGAAGCGAAGGATTCACATCCCAAGTCTCGCAACCGTTCAAAATAAAGATAAATCAGAGTAGGAGACGCGGAATTGCGATATTTACATTTACAACTCGCTGTATATCGAAAGAAGCGAAGGATTCACATCCCAAGCCTCGCAATCGTTCAAAATATCGATAAATCAGAGTAGGAGACTCGGGAACGCGATATTTACATTTACCACTCGCTGTATATCGAAAGAAGCGAGGGATTCACATCCCAAGCCTCGCAACCGTTCGAACTAACGAGAAATCACTCAAGGTCACTCGGAATCACGATATTGACCTTTTCCATAAGGAGTGTATTGAAAGAAGAAAAGGATTCGTTTCCCTAGCCTCGCAATCTTTCAAAATATCAATAAATCAGAGTAGGAGAATCGGAATCGCGATATTTACATTTGCCACTCGCTGTATATCGAAAGAAGCGAAGGATTCACTTCACAAGCCTCACAATAATTCGAAATAACGACAAATCACTCAAGGACACTCCCAATCGCGATATTTACCGATTCCGCTTGCTGTATATCGAAAGAAGCGAAGGATTCACATCCCAAGCCTCGCAATCCTTCAAAATATCGATAAATCAGAGTAGGAGACTCCGAATGGCGATATTTACCGTTTCCGCTCGCTGTATATCGAAAGAAGATAAGGATTCACATCCCAAATCTCGCAATCGTTTAAAATATAGATAAATCACAATAGGAGACGCGGAATCGCGATATTTACATTTACCACTCGCTGTATTTCGAAAGAAGCTGATAATTCATTTTCCGAGCCTCGCAACCGTTCGAAATAAAGACAAATCACTCAAGGACACTCCGAATCGCGATATTTACCGATTCTGCTTGCTGTATATCGAAAGAAGCGAAGGATTCACATCCCAAGTCTCGCAACCGTTCAAAATAAAGATAAATCAGAGTAGGAGACGCGGAATTGCGATATTTACATTTACCACTCGCTGTATATCGAAAGAAGCGAAGGATCCACATCCCAAGTCTCGCAACCGTTCAAAATAAAGATAAATCAGAGTAGGAGACGCGGAATTGCGATATTTACATTTACCACTCGCTGTATATCGAAAGAAGCGAAGGATTCACATCCCAAGCCTCGCAATCGATCAAAATATCGATAAATCAGAGTAGGAGACTCAGGATCGCGATATTTACATTTACCACTCGCTGTATATCGAAAGAAGCGAAGGATTCACTTCCCAAGCATTGCAATAATTCGAAATAACGACAAATCACTCAAGGACACTCCGAATCGCGATATTTACCGTTTCCGCTCGCTGTATATCGAAAGAAGATAAGGATTCACATCTCAAGCCTCGCAATCGTTCAAAATATTGGTATATCAGAGTAGGAGACTCGGGAACGCGATATTTACATTTACCACTCGCTGTATATCGAAAGAAGCGAGCGATTCACATCCCAAGCCTCGCAACCGTTCGAACTAACGAGAAATCACTCAAGGTCACTCGGAATCACGATATTGACCTTTTCCATAAGGAGTGTATTGAAAGAAGCTAAGGATTCGTTTCCCTAGCCTCGCAATCGTTCAAAATATCAATAAATCAGAGTAGGACACTCCGACTCGCGATATTTACATTTTCCGCTCGCTGTATATCGAAAGAAGATAAGGATTCACATCCCAAGCCTCGCACCGTTCAAAATATCGATAAATCACATTAGGAGACTCGGGATCGCGACATTTACATTTACCACTCGCTGTATATCGAAAGAAGCTGATAATTCATTTTCCGAGAATCGCAACCGTTCGAAATAACGACAAATCACTCAAGGACACTCCGAATCGCGATATTTACAGTTTCCGCTTGCTGTATATCGAAACAAGCGATGGATTCGCATCCCAAGCCTCGCAATCGTTCAAAATATCTATAAATCAGAGTAGGAGACTCGGAATCGCGATATTTACCTTTTCCGCTCGCTGTATATCGAAAGAAGCGAAGGATTCGCATCCCAAATCTCGCAATCGTTTAAAATATCGATAAATAACAGTAGGAGACTCGGGATCGCGATATTTACATTTACCACTCGCTGTATATAGAAAGAAGCGAAGGATTCACATCCCAAACCTCGCAATCGTTTAAAATATCTATAAATCACAGTACGAGACTCGGGATCGCGATATTTACATTTACCACTCGCTGTATATCGAAAGAAGCGAAGGATTCACTTCCCAAGCATCGCAATAATTCGAAATAACGACAAATCACTCAGGGACACTCCGAATCGCGATATTTACCGTTTCCGTTTGCTGTATATCGGAAGAAGATATGGATTCACATCCCAAATCTCGCAATCGTTTAAAATATCGATAAATAACAGTAGGAGACTCGGGATCACGATAGTTACATTTACCACTCGCTGTATATCGAAAGTAGCTGATAATTCATTTTCCGAACCTCGCAACCGTTCGAAATAACGACAAATCACTCAAGGACACTCCGAATCGCGATATTTACCGTTTCTGCTCGCTGTATATCGAAAGAAGCGAAGGATTCACATGACAAGCCTCGCAATCCTTCAAAATATCGATAAATCAGAGTAGGAGACCCCGAATGGCGATATTTACCGTTTCCGCTCGCTGTATATCGATAGAAGCGAAGGATTCACATCACAAGCCTCGCAATCCTTCAAAATATCGATAAATCAGAGTAGGAGACTCCGAATGGCGATATTTACCGTTTCCGCTCGCTGTATATCGAAAGAAGATAAGGATTCACATCTCAAGCCTCGCAATCGTTCAAAATATTGGTATATCAGAGTAGGAGACTCGGGAACGCGATATTTACATTTACCACTCGCTGTATATCGAATGAAGCGAGGGATTCACATCCCAAGCCTCGCAACCGTTCGAACTAACGAGAAATCACTCAAGGTCACTCGGAATCACGATATTGACCTTTTCCATAAGGAGTGTATTGAAAGAAGCTAAGGATTCGTTTCCCTAGCCTCGCAATCGTTCAAAATATCAATAAAGCAGAGTAGGAGACTCGGAATCGCGATATTTACATTTACCATTCGCTGTATATCGAAAGAAGCGAAGGATTCACTTCACAAGCCTCACAATAATTCGAAATAACGACAAATCACTCAAGGACACTCCGACTCGCGATATTTACCGTTTCTGCTCGCTGTATATCGAAAGAAGCGAAGGATTCACATCACAGGCCTCGCAATCGTTCAAAATATCAATAAATCAGAGTAGGAGACTCGGATTCGCGATATTTACATTTACCACTCGCTGTATATCGAAAGAAGCGAAGGATTCACTTCACAAGCCTCACAATAATTCGAAATAACGACAAATCACTCAAGGACACTCCGACTCGCGATATTTACCGTTTCTGCTCGCTGTATATCGAAAGAAGCGAAGGATTCACATCACAGGCCTCGCAACCGTTCGAAATAACGAGAAATCACTCAAGGTCACTCGGAATCACGATATTAACCTTTTCCATAAGGAGTGTATTGAAAGAAGCTAAGGATTCACATCACAAGCCTTTCAATCGTTCAAAATATCGATAAATCACAGTACGAGACTCGGGATCGCGATATTTACATTTACCACTCGCTGTATTTCGAAAGAAGCTGATAATTCATTTTCCGAGAATCGCAACCGTTCGAAATAACGACAAATCACTCAAGGACACTCCGAATCGCGATATTTACAGTTTCCGCTTGCTGTATATCGAAACAAGCGATGGATTCGCATCCCAAGCCTCGCAATCGTTCAAAATATCTATAAATCAGAGTAGGAGACTCGGAATCGCGATATTTACCTTTTCCGCTCGCTGTATATCGAAAGAAGCGAAGGATTCGCATCCCAAATCTCGCAATCGTTTAAAATATCGATAAATAACAGTAGGAGACTCGGGATCGCGATATTTACATTTACCACTCGCTGTATATAGAAAGAAGCGAAGGATTCACATCCCAAACCTCGCAATCGTTTAAAATATCTATAAATCACAGTACGAGACTCGGGATCGCGATATTTACATTTACCACTCGCTGTATATGGAAAGAAGCGAAGGATTCACTTCCCAAGCATCGCAATAATTCGAAATAACGACAAATCACTCAGGGACACTCCGAATCGCGATATTTACCGTTTCCGCTTGCTGTATATCGGAAGAAGATATGGATTCACATCCCAAATCTCGCAATCGTTTAAAATATCGATAAATAACAGTAGGAGACTCGGGATCACGATATTTACATTTACCACTCGCTGTATATCGAAAGAAGCTGATAATTCATTTTCCGAACCTCGCAACCGTTCGAAATAACGACAAATCACTCAAGGACACTCCGAATCGCGATATTTACCGTTTCTGCTCGCTGTATATCGAAAGAAGCGAAGGATTCACATGACAAGCCTCGCAATCCTTCAAAATATCGATAAATCAGAGTAGGAGACCCCGAATGGCGATATTTACCGTTTCCGCTCGCTGTATATCGATAGAAGCGAAGGATTCACATCACAAGCCTCGCAATCCTTCAAAATATCGATAAATCAGAGTAGGAGACTCCGAATGGCGATATTTTCCGTTTCCGCTCGCTGTATATCGAAAGAAGATAAGGATTCACATCTCAAGCCTCGCAATCGTTCAAAATATTGGTATATCAGAGTAGGAGACTCGGGAACGCGATATTTACATTTACCACTCGCTGTATATCGAATGAAGCGAGGGATTCACATCCCAAGCCTCGCAATCGTTCGAACTAACGAGAAATCACTCAAGGTCACTCGGAATCACGATATTGACCTTTTCCATAAGGAGTGTATTGAAAGAAGCTAAGGATTCGTTTCCCTAGCCTCGCAATCGTTCAAAATATCAATAAAGCAGAGTAGGAGACTCGGAATCGCGATATTTACATTTACCACTCGCTGTATATCGAAAGAAGCGAAGGATTCACTTCACAAGCCTCACAATAATTCGAAATAACGACAAATCACTCAAGGACACTCCGACTCGCGATATTTACCGTTTCTGCTCGCTGTATATCGAAAGAAGCGAAGGATTCACATCACAGGCCTCGCAACCGTTCGAAATAACGAGAAATCACTCAAGGTCACTCGGAATCACGATATTAACCTTTTCCATAAGGAGTGTATTGAAAGAAGCTAAGGATTCACATCACAAGCCTTTCAATCGTTCAAAATATCGATAAATCACAGTACGAGACTCGGGATCGCGATATTTACATTTACCACTCGCTGTATTTCGAAAGAAGCTGATAATTCATTTTCCGAGCCTCGCAACCGTTCGAAATAAAGACAAATCAGTCAAGGACACTCCGAATCGCGATATTTACCGATTCTGCTTGCTGTATATCGAAAGAAGCGAAGGATTCACATCCCAAGCCTCGCAATCGTTCAAAATATCGATAAATCAGAGTAGGACACTCCGAATCGCGATATTTAGCGTTTCCGCTTTCTGTATATCGGAAGAAGATAAGGATTCACATCCCAAATCTCGCAATCGTTTAAAATATCGATAAATCACAATAGGAGACGCGGAATCGCGATATTTACATTTACCACTGGCTGTATATCGAAAGAAGCGAAGGATTCACTTCCCAAGCATCGCAATAATTCGAAATAACGACAAATCACTCAAGGACACTCCGAATCGCGATATTCACCGTTTCTGCTCGCTGTATATCGAAAGAAGCAAAGGATTCATATCTCAAGCCTCGCAATCGTTCAAAATAAAGATAAATCAGAGTAGGACACTCCGAATTGCGATATTTACCGTTTCCGCTCGCTGTATATCGGAAGAAGATATGGATTCACATCCCAAATCTCGCAATCGTTTAAAATATCGCTAAATCACAGTAGGAGACTCGGGATCGCGATATTTACATTTACCACTCGCGGTATATCGAAAGAAGCTGATAATTCATTTTCCGAGAATCGCAACCGTTCGATATATCGACAAATCACTCAAGGACACTCCGAATCGCGATATTTACAGTTTCCGCTTGCTGTATATCGAAACAAGCGATGGATTCGCATCCCAAGCCTCGCAATCGTTCAAAATATCTATAAATCACAGTACGAGATTCGGGATCGCGATATTTACATTTACCACTCGCTGTAAATCGAAAGAAGCTGATAATTCATTTTCCGAGAATCGCAACGGTTCGTAATAACGACAAATCACTCAAGGACACTCCGAATCGCGATATTTACCGTTTCCGCTCGCTGTACTTCGAAAGAAGCGAAGGATTCGCATCCCAAGCCTCGCAATCGATCAAAATATCTATAAATCACAGTAAGAGACTCGGGATCGCGATATTTACATTTACCACTCACTGTATATCGAAAGAAGCGAAGGATTCACTTCCCAAGCATCGCAATAATTCGAGATAACGACAAATCACTCAAGGACACTCCGAATCGCGATATTTACAGTTTCCGCTTGCTGTATATCGAAACAAGCGATGGATTCGCATCCGAAGCCTCGCAATCGTTCAAAATATCTATAAATCAGAGTAGGAGACTCGGAATCGCGATATTTACCTTTTCCGCTCGCTGTATATCGAAAGAAGCGAAGGATTCACATCCCAAGCCTCGCAATAATTCGAAATAACGACAAATAACTCAAGGACACTCCGACTCGCGATATTTAAATTTTCCGCTCGCTGTATATCGAAAGAAGATAAGGATTCACATCCCAAGCCTCGCACCGTTCAAAATGTCGATAAATCACATTAGGAGACTCGGGATCGCGACATTTACATTTACCACTCGCTGTATATCGAAAGAAGCTGATAATTCATTTTCCGAGAATCGCAACCGTTCGAAATAACGACAAATCAGTCAAGAACACTCCGAATCGCGATATTTACCGTTTCTGCTCGCTGTATATCCAAAGAAGCGAAGGATTGACATCACCAGCCTCGCAATAGGTCAAAATATCGATAAATCAGAGTAGGACACTCCGAATTGCGATATTTACCGTTTCCGCTCGCTGTATATCGGAAGAAGATATGGATTCACATTACAAATCTCGCAATCGTTTAAAATATCGATAAATAACAGTAGGAGACTCGGGATCGCGATATTTACATTTACCACTCGCTGTATATCGAAAGAAGCGAAGGATTCACTTCCCAAGCATCGCAATAATTCGAAATATCGACAAATCACTCAAGGACACTCCGAATCGCGATATTTACCGTTTCCGCTTGCTGTATATCGAAACAAGCGAAGGATTCGCATCCCAAGCCTCGCAATCGTTTAAAATATCTATAAATCAGAGTAGGAGGCTCGGAATCGCGATATTTACCTTTTCCGCTATCTGTATATCGAAAGAAGCGAAGGATTCACATCCCAAGCCTCGCAATCGTTTAAAATATCTATAAATCACAGTCCGAGACTCGGGATCGCGATATTTACATTTACCACTCGCTGTATATCGAAGGAAGCTGATAATTCATTTTCCGAGAATCGCAACCGTTCGAAATAACGACAAATCACTCAAGGACACTCCGAATCGCGATATGTACCGTTTCCGCTTGCTGTATATCGAAACAAGCGAAGGATTCGCATCCCAAATCTCGCAATCGTTTAAAATATCGATAAATAACAGTAGGAGACTCGGGATCGCGATATTTACATTTACCACTCGCTGTATATAGGAAGAAGCGAAGGATTCACATCCCAAGCCTCGCAATCGTTTAAAATATCTATAAATCACAGTACGAGACTCGGGATCGCGATATTTACATTTACCACTCGCTGTATATCGAAAGAAGCGAAGGATTCACTTCCCAAGCATCGCAATAATTCGAAATAACGACAAATCACTCAGGGACACTCCGAATCGCGATATTTACCGTTTCCGCTTGCTGTATATCGAAACAAGCGAAGGATTCGCATCCCAAGACTCGCAATCGTTTAAAATATCTATAAATCAGAGTAGGAGGCTCGGAATCGCGATATTTACCTTTTCCGCTATCTGTATATCGAAAGAAGCGAAGGATTCACAACTCAAGCCTCGCAATCGTTCAAAATATCGATAAATCACATTAGGAGACTCGGGATCGCGATATTTACATTTACCACTCGCTGTATATCGAAAGAAGCTGATAATTCATTTTCCGAGAATCGCAACCGTTCGAAATAACGACAAATCACTCAAGGACACTCCGAATCGCGATATTTATCGTATCCGCTTGCTGTATATCGAAACAAGCGAAGGATTCGCATCCCAAGCCTCGCAATCGTTCAAAATATCTATAAATCACAGTGCGAGATTCGGGATCGCGATATTTACATTTACCACTCGCTGTAAATCGAAAGAAGCTGATAATTCATTTTCCGAGAATCGCAACGGTTCGTAATAACGACAAATCACTCAAGGACACTCCGAATCGCGATATTTACCGTTTCCGCTCGCTGTACTTCGAAAGAAGCGAAGGATTCGCATCCCAAGCCTCGCAATCGTTCAAAATATCTATAAATCACAGTAAGAGACTCGGGATCGCGATATTTACATTTACCACTCACTGTATATCGAAAGAAGCGAAGGATTCACTTCCCAAGCATCGCAATAATTCGAGATAACGACAAATCACTCAAGGACACTCCGAATGCCGATATTTACCGTTTCCGCTTGCTGTATATCGATACAAGCGAAGGATTCGCATCCTAAGCGACGCAATCGTTTAAAATATCTATATATCAGAGTAGGAGACTCGGAATCGCGATATTTACCTTTTCCGCTCGCTGCATATCGAAAGAAGCGAAGGATTCACATCCCAAGCTTCGCAATAATTCGAAATAACGACAAATCACTCAAGGACACTCCGAATCGCGATATTCACCGTTTCTGTTCGCTGTATATCGAAAGAAGCGAAGGATTCACATCCCAAGTCTCGCAACCGTTCAAAATAAAGATAAATCAGAGTAGGAGACGCGGAATTGCGATATTTACATTTACCACTCGCTGTATATCGAAAGAAGCGAAGGATTCGCATCCCAAATCTCGCAATCGTTTAAAATATCGATAAATAACAGTAGGAGACTCGGGATCGCGATATTTACATTTACCACTCGCTGTATATAGAAAGAAGCGAAGGATTCACATCCCAAACCTCGCAATCGTTTAAAATATCTATAAATCACAGTACGAGACTCGGGATCGCGATATTTACATTTACCACTCGCTGTATATCGAAAGAAGCGAAGGATTCACTTCCCAAGCATCGCAATAATTCGAAATAACGACAAATCACTCAGGGACACTCCGAATCGCGATATTTACCGTTTCCGTTTGCTGTATATCGGAAGAAGATATGGATTCACATCCCAAATCTCGCAATCGTTTAAAATATCGATAAATAACAGTAGGAGACTCGGGATCACGATATTTACATTTACCACTCGCTGTATATCGAAAGAAGCTGATAATTCATTTTCCGAACCTCGCAACCTTTCGAAATAACGACAAATCACTCAAGGACACTCCGAATCGCGATATTTACCGTTTCTGCTCGCTGTATATCGAAAGAAGCGAAGGATTCACATGACAAGCCTCGCAATCCTTCAAAATATCGATAAATCAGAGTAGGAGACCCCGAATGGCGATATTTACCGTTTCCGATTGCTGTATATCGATAGAAGCGAAGGATTCACATCACAAGCCTCGCAATCCTTCAAAATATCGATAAATCAGAGTAGGAGACTCCGAATGGCGATATTTTCCGTTTCCGCTCGCTGTATATCGAAAGAAGATAAGGATTCACATCTCAAGCCTCGCAATCGTTCAAAATATTGGTATATCAGAGTAGGAGACTCGGGAACGCGATATTTACATTTACCACTCGCTGTATATCGAATGAAGCGAGGGATTCACATCCCAAGCCTCGCAACCGTTCGAACTAACGAGAAATCACTCAAGGTCACTCGGAATCACGATATTGACCTTTTCCATAAGGAGTGTATTGAAAGAAGCTAAGGATTCGTTTCCCTAGCCTCGCAATCGTTCAAAATATCAATAAAGCAGAGTAGGAGACTCGGAATCGCGATATTTACATTTACCACTCGCTGTATATCGAAAGAAGCGAAGGATTCACTTCACAAGCCTCACAATAATTCGAAATAACGACAAATCACTCAAGGACACTCCGACTCGCGATATTTACCGTTTCTGCTCGCTGTATATCGAAAGAAGCGAAGGATTCACATCACAGGCCTCGCAATCGTTCAAAATATCAATAAATCAGAGTAGGAGACTCGGATTCGCGATATTTACATTTACCACTCGCTGTATATCGAAAGAAGCGAAGGATTCACTTCACAAGCCTCACAATAATTCGAAATAACGACAAATCACTCAAGGACACTCCGACTCGCGATATTTACCGTTTCTGCTCGCTGTATATCGAAAGAAGCGAAGGATTCACATCACAGGCCTCGCAACCGTTCGAAATAACGAGAAATCACTCAAGGTCACTCGGAATCACGATATTAACCTTTTCCATAAGGAGTGTATTGAAAGAAGCTAAGGATTCACATCACAAGCCTTTCAATCGTTCAAAATATCGATAAATCACAGTACGAGACTCGGGATCGCGATATTTACATTTACCACTCGCTGTATTTCGAAAGAAGCTGATAATTCATTTTCCGAGCCTCGCAACCGTTCGAAATAAAGACAAATCAGTCAAGGACACTCCGAATCGCGATATTTACCGATTCTGCTTGCTGTATATCGAAAGAAGCGAAGGATTCACATCCCAAGCCTCGCAATCGTTCAAAATATCGATAAATCAGAGTAGGACACTCCGAATCGCGATATTTAGCGTTTCCGCTTTCTGTATATCGGAAGAAGATAAGGATTCACATCCCAAATCTCGCAATCGTTTAAAATATCGATAAATCACAATAGGAGACGCGGAATCGCGATATTTACATTTACCACTCGCTGTATATCGAAAGAAGCGAAGGATTCACTTCCCAAGCATCGCAATAATTCGAAATAACGACAAATCACTCAAGGACACTCCGAATCGCGATATTCACCGTTTCTGCTCGCTGTATATCGAAAGAAGCAAAGGATTCATATCTCAAGCCTCGCAATCGTTCAAAATAAAGATAAATCAGAGTAGGACACTCCGAATTGCGATATTTACCGTTTCCGCTCGCTGTATATCGGAAGAAGATATGGATTCACATCCCAAATCTCGCAATCGTTTAAAATATCGCTAAATCACAGTAGGAGACTCGGGATCGCGATGTTTACATTTACCACTCGCGGTATATCGAAAGAAGCTGATAATTCATTTTCCGAGAATCGCAACCGTTCGATATATCGACAAATCACTCAAGGACACTCCGAATCGCGATATTTACAGTTTCCGCTTGCTGTATATCGAAACAAGCGATGGATTCGCATCCCAAGCCTCGCAATCGTTCAAAATATCTATAAATCACAGTACGAGATTCGGGATCGCGATATTTACATTTACCACTCGCTGTAAATCGAAAGAAGCTGATAATTCATTTTCCGAGAATCGCAACGGTTCGTAATAACGACAAATCACTCAAGGACACTCCGAATCGCGATATTTACCGTTTCCGCTCGCTGTACTTCGAAAGAAGCGAAGGATTCGCATCCCAAGCCTCGCAATCGTTCAAAATATCTATAAATCACAGTAAGAGACTCGGGATCGCGATATTTACATTTACCACTCACTGTATATCGAAAGAAGCGAAGGATTCACTTCCCAAGCATCGCAATAATTCGAGATAACGACAAATCACTCAAGGACACTCCGAATCGCGATATTTACAGTTTCCGCTTGCTGTATATCGAAACAAGCGATGGATTCGCATCCGAAGCCTCGCAATCGTTCAAAATATCTATAAATCAGAGTAGGAGACTCGGAATCGCGATATTTACCTTTTCCGCTCGCTGTATATCGAAAGAAGCGAAGGATTCACATCCCAAGCCTCGCAATAATTCGAAATAACGACAAATAACTCAAGGACACTCCGACTCGCGATATTTACATTTTCCGCTCGCTGTATATCGAAAGAAGATAAGGATTCACATCCCAAGCCTCGCACCGTTCAAAATGTCGATAAATCACATTAGGAGACTCGGGATCGCGACATTTACATTTACCACTCGCTGTATATCGAAAGAAGCTGATAATTCATTTTCCGAGAATCGCAACCGTTCGAAATAACGACAAATCAGTCAAGAACACTCCGAATCGCGATATTTACCGTTTCTGCTCGCTGTATATCCAAAGAAGCGAAGGATTGACATCACCAGCCTCGCAATAGGTCAAAATATCGATAAATCAGAGTAGGACACTCCGAATTGCGATATTTACCGTTTCCGCTCGCTGTATATCGGAAGAAGATATGGATTCACATTACAAATCTCGCAATCGTTTAAAATATCGATAAATAACAGTAGGAGACTCGGGATCGCGATATTTACATTTACCACTCGCTGTATATCGAAAGAAGCGAAGGATTCACTTCCCAAGCATCGCAATAATTCGAAATATCGACAAATCACTCAAGGACACTCCGAATCGCGATATTTACCGTTTCCGCTTGCTGTATATCGAAACAAGCGAAGGATTCGCATCCCAAGCCTCGCAATCGTTTAAAATATCTATAAATCAGAGTAGGAGGCTCGGAATCGCGATATTTACCTTTTCCGCTATCTGTATATCGAAAGAAGCGAAGGATTCACATCCCAAGCCTCGCAATCGTTTAAAATATCTATAAATCACAGTCCGAGACTCGGGATCGCGATATTTACATTTACCACTCGCTGTATATCGAAGGAAGCTGATAATTCATTTTCCGAGAATCGCAACCGTTCGAAATAACGACAAATCACTCAAGGACACTCCGAATCGCGATATGTACCGTTTCCGCTTGCTGTATATCGAAACAAGCGAAGGATTCGCATCCCAAATCTCGCAATCGTTTAAAATATCGATAAATAACAGTAGGAGACTCGGGATCGCGATATTTACATTTACCACTCGCTCTATATAGGAAGAAGCGAAGGATTCACATCCCAAGCCTCGCAATCGTTTAAAATATCTATAAATCACAGTACGAGACTCGGGATCGCGATATTTACATTTACCACTCGCTGTATATCGAAAGAAGCGAAGGATTCACTTCCCAAGCATCGCAATAATTCGAAATAACGACAAATCACTCAGTTACACTCCGAATCGCGATATTTACCGTTTCCGCTTGCTGTATATCGAAACAAGCGAAGGATTCGCATCCCAAGACTCGCAATCGTTTAAAATATCTATAAATCAGAGTAGGAGGCTCGGAATCGCGATATTTACCTTTTCCGCTATCTGTATATCGAAAGAAGCGAAGGATTCACAACTCAAGCCTCGCAATCGTTCAAAATATCGATAAATCACATTAGGAGACTCGGGATCGCGATATTTACATTTACCACTCGCTGTATAACGAAAGAAGCTGATAATTCATTTTCCGAGATTCGCAACCGTTCGAAATAACGACAAATCACTCAAGGACACTCCGAATCGCGATATTTATCGTATCCGCTTGCTGTATATCGAAACAAGCGAAGGATTCGCATCCCAAGCCTCGCAATCGTTCAAAATATCTATAAATCACAGTGCGAGATCCGGGATCGCGATATTTACATTTACCACTCGCTGTAAATCGAAAGAAGCTGATAATTCATTTTCCGAGAATCGCAACGGTTCGTAATAACGACAAATCACTCAAGGACACTCCGAATCGCGATATTTACCGTTTCCGCTCGCTGTACTTCGAAAGAAGAGAAGGATTCGCATCCCAAGCCTCGCAATCGTTCAAAATATCTATAAATCACAGTAAGAGACTCGGGATCGCGATATTTACATTTACCACTCACTGTATATCGAAAGAAGCGAAGGATTCACTTCCCAAGCATCGCAATAATTCGAGATAACGACAAATCACTCAAGGACACTCCGAATCGCGATATTTACCGTTTCCGCTTGCTGTATATCGATACAAGCGAAGGATTCGCATCCTAAGCGACGCAATCGTTTAAAATATCTATATATCAGAGTAGGAGACTCGGAATCGCGATATTTACCTTTTCCGCTCGCTGCATATCGAAAGAAGCGAAGGATTCACATCCCAAGCCTCGCAATAATTCGAAATAACGACAAATCACTCAAGGACACTCCGAATCGCGATATTCACCGTTTCTGCTCGCTGTATATCGAAAGAAGCGAAGGATTCACATCCCAAGTCTCGCAACCGTTCAAAATAAAGATAAATCAGAGTAGGAGACGCGGAATTGCGATATTTACATTTACCACTCGCTGTATATCGAAAGAAGCGAAGGATTCACATCCCAAGCCTCGCAATCGTTCAAAATATCGATAAATCAGAGTAGGAGACTCAGGATCGCGATATTTACATTTACCACTCGCTGTATATCGAAAGAAGCGAAGGATTCACTTCCCATGCATTGCAATAATTCGAAATAACGACAAATCACTCAAGGACACTCCGAATCGCGATATTTACCGTTTCCGCTCGCTGTATATCGAAAGAAGCGAAGGATTCACATCCCAAGCCTCGCAATCGTTCAAAATATCGATAAATCAGAGTAGGACACTCCGAATCGCGATATTTAGCGTTTCCGCTTTCTGTATATCGGAAGAAGATAAGGATTCACATCCCAAATCTCGCAATCGTTTAAAATATAGATAAATCACAATAGGAGACGCGGAATCGCGATATTTACATTTACCACTCGCTGTATTTCGAAAGAAGCTGATAATTCATTTTCCGAGCCTCGCAACCGTTCGAAATAAAGACAAATCACTCAAGGACACTCCGAATCGCGATATTTACCGATTCTGCTTGCAGTATATCGAAAGAAGCGAAGGATTCACATCCCAAGTCTCGCAACCGTTCAAAATAAAGATAAATCAGAGTAGGAGACGCGGAATTGCGATATTTACATTTACCACTCGCTGTATATCGAAAGAAGCGAAGGATTCACATCCCAAGTCTCGCAACCGTTCAAAATAAAGATAAATCAGAGTAGGAGACGCGGAATTGCGATATTTACATTTACCACTCGCTGTATATCGAAAGAAGCGAAGGATTCACATCCCAAGCCTCGCAATCGATCAAAATATCGATAAATCAGAGTAGGAGACTCAGGATCGCGATATTTACATTTACCACTCGCTGTATATCGAAAGAAGCGAAGGATTCACTTCCCAAGCATTGCAATAATTCGAAATAACGACAAATCACTCAAGGACACTCCGAATCGCGATATTTACCGTTTCCGCTCGCTGTATATGGAAAGAAGCGAAGGATTCACATGACAAGTCTCGCAATCCTTCAAAATATCGATAAATCAGAGTAGGAGACCCCGAATGGCGATATTTACCGTTTCCGCTCGCTGTATATCGAAAGAAGATAAGGATTCACATCTCAAGCCTCGCAATCGTTCAAAATATTGGTATATCAGAGTAGGAGACTCGGGAACGCGATATTTACATTTACCACTCGCTGTATATCGAAAGAAGCGAGGGATTCACATCCCAAGCCTCGCAACCGTTCGAACTAACGAGAAATCACTCAAGGTCACTCGGAATCACGATATTGACCTTTTCCATAAGGAGTGTATTGAAAGAAGCTAAGGATTCGTTTCCCTAGCCTCGCAATCGTTCAAAATATCAATAAATCAGAGTAGGACACACCGACTCGCGATATTTACATTTTCCGCTCGCTGTATATCGAAAGAAGATAAGGATTCACATCCCAAGCCTCGCACCGTTCAAAATATCGATAAATCACATTAGGAGACTCGGGATCGCGACATTTACATTTACCACTCGCTGTATATCGAAAGAAGCTGATAATTCATTTTCCGAGAATCGCAACCGTTCGAAATAACGACAAATCAGTCAAGAACACTCCGAATCGCGATATTTACCGTTTCTGCTCGCTGTATATCCAAAGAAGCGAAGGATTGACATCACCAGCCTCGCAATAGGTCAAAATATCGATAAATCAGAGTAGGACACTCCGAATTGCGATATTTACCGTTTCCGCTCGCTGTATATCGGAAGAAGATATGGATTCACATCCCAAATCTCGCAATCGTTTAAAATATCGATAAATAACAGTAGGAGACTCGGGATCGCGATATTTACATTTACCACTCGCTGTATATCGAAAGAAGCGAAGGATTCCCTTCCCAAGCATCGCAATAATTCGAAATATCGACAAATCACTCAAGGACACTCCGAATCGCGATATTTACCGTTTCCGCTTGCTGTATATCGAAACAAGCGAAGGATTCGCATCCCAAGCCTCGCAATCGTTTAAAATATCTATAAATCAGAGTAGGAGGCTCGGAATCGCGATATTTACCTTTTCCGCTATCTGTATATCGAAAGAAGCGAAGGATTCACATCCCAAGCCTCGCAATCGTTTAAAATATCTATAAATCACAGTCCGAGACTCGGGATCGCGATATTTACATTTACCACTCGCTGTATATCGAAGGAAGCTGATAATTCATTTTCCGAGAATCGCAACCGTTCGAAATAACGACAAATCACTCAAGGACACTCCGAATCGCGATATTTACAGTTTCCGCTTGCTGTATATCGAAACAAGCGATGGATTCGCATCCCAAGCCTCGCAATCGTTCAAAATATCTATAAATCAGAGTAGGAGACTCGGAATCGCGATATTTACCTTTTCCGCTCGCTGTATATCGAAAGAAGCGAAGGATTCGCATCCCAAATCTCGCAATCGTTTAAAATATCGATAAATAACAGTAGGAGACTCGGGATCGCGATATTTACATTTACCACTCGCTGTATATAGAAAGAAGCGAAGGATTCACATCCCAAACCTCGCAATCGTTTAAAATATCTATAAATCACAGTACGAGACTCGGGATCGCGATATTTACATTTACCACTCGCTGTATATCGAAAGAAGCGAAGGATTCACTTCCCAAGCATCGCAATAATTCGAAATAACGACAAATCACTCAGGGACACTCCGAATCGCGATATTTACCGTTTCCGCTTGCTGTATATCGGAAGAAGATATGGATTCACATCCCAAATCTCGCAATCGTTTAAAATATCGATAAATAACAGTAGGAGACTCGGGATCACGATATTTACATTTACCACTCGCTGTATATCGAAAGAAGCTGATAATTCATTTTCCGAACCTCGCAACCGTTCGAAATAACGACAAATCACTCAAGGACACTCCGAATCGCGATATTTACCGTTTCTGCTCGCTGTATATCGAAAGAAGCGAAGGATTCACATGACAAGCCTCGCAATCCTTCAAAATATCGATAAATCAGAGTAGGAGACCCCGAATGGCGATATTTACCGTTTCCGCTCGCTGTATATCGATAGAAGCGAAGGATTCACATCACAAGCCTCGCAATCCTTCAAAATATCGATAAATCAGAGTAGGAGACTCCGAATGGCGATATTTACCGTTTCTACTCGCTGTATATCGAAAGAAGATAAGGATTCACATCTCAAGCCTCGCAATCGTTCAAAATATTGGTATATCAGAGTAGGAGACTCGGGAACGCGATATTTACATTTACCACTCGCTGTATATCGAATGAAGCGAGGGATTCACATCCCAAGCCTCGCAACCGTTCGAACTAACGAGAAATCACTCAAGGTCACTCGGAATCACGATATTGACCTTTTCCATAAGGAGTGTATTGAAAGAAGCTAAGGATTCGTTTCCCTAGCCTCGCAATCGTTCAAAATATCAATAAAGCAGAGTAGGAGACTCGGAATCGCGATATTTACATTTACCACTCGCTGTATATCGAAAGAAGCGAAGGATTCACTTCACAAGCCTCACAATAATTCGAAATAACGACAAATCACTCAAGGACACTCCCAATCGCGATATTTACCGATTCCGCTTGCTGTATATCGAAAGAAGCGAAGGATTCACATCCCAAGCCTCGCAATCGTTCAAAATATCGATAAATCAGAGTAGGACACTCCGAATCGCGATATTTAGCGTTTCCGCTTTCTGTATATCGGAAGAAGATAAGGATTCACATCCCAAATCTCGCAATCGTTTAAAATATCGATAAATCAGAGTAGGAGACTCGGGATCGCGATATTTACATTTACCACTCGCTGTATATCGAAGGAAGCCTAGGATTCACATCCCAAGCCTCGCAATCGTTCATAATATCGATAAATCAGAGCAGGACACTCCGAATCGCGATATTTAGCGTTTCCGCTTTCTGTATATCGGAAGAAGATAAGGATTCACATCCCAAATCTCGCAATCGTTTAAAATATCGATAAATCACAATAGGAGACTCGGGATCGCGATATTTACATTTACCACTCGCTGTATATCGAAAGAGGCGAAGGATTCACTTCCCAGGCCTCGCAATAATTTGAAATAACGACGAATCACTCAAGGACACTCCGAATCGCGATATTTACCGTTTCTGCTCGCTGTATATCGAAAGAAGCGAAGGATTCACATGACAAGCCTCGCAATCCTTCAAAATATCGATAAATCAGAGTAGGAGACCCCGAATGGCGATATTTACCGTTTCCGCTCGCTGTATATCGATAGAAGCGAAGGATTCACATCACAAGCCTCGCAATCCTTCAAAATATCGATAAATCAGAGTAGGAGACTCCGAATGGCGATATTTACCGTTTCCGCTCGCTGTATATCGAAAGAAGATAAGGATTCACATCTCAAGCCTCGCAATCGTTCAAAATATTGGTATATCAGAGTAGGAGACTCGGGAACGCGATATTTACATTTACCACTCGCTGTATATCGAATGAAGCGAGGGATTCACATCCCAAGCCTCGCAACCGTTCGAACTAACGAGAAATCACTCAAGGTCACTCGGAATCACGATATTGACCTTTTCCATAAGGAGTGTATTGAAAGAAGCTAAGGATTCGTTTCCCTAGCCTCGCAATCGTTCAAAATATCAATAAAGCAGAGTAGGAGACTCGGAATCGCGATATTTACATTTACCACTCGCTGTATATCGAAAGAAGCGAAGGATTCACTTCACAAGCCTCACAATAATTCGAAATAACGACAAATCACTCAAGGACACTCCGACTCGCGATATTTACCGTTTCTGCTCGCTGTATATCGAAAGAAGCGAAGGATTCACATCCCAAATCTCGCAATCGTTTAAAATATCGATAAATCACAATAGGAGACGCGGAATCGCGATATTTACATTTACCACTCGCTGTATATCGAAAGAAGCGAAGGATTCACTTCCCAAGCATCGCAATAATTCGAAATAACGACAAATCACTCAAGGACACTCCGAATCGCGATATTCACCGTTTCTGCTCGCTGTATATCGAAAGAAGCAAAGGATTCATATCTCAAGCCTCGCAATCGTTCAAAATATCGATAAATCAGAGTAGGACACTCCGAATCGCGATATTTAGCGTTTCCGCTTTCTGTATATCGGAAGAAGATAAGGATTCACATCCCAAATCTCGCAATCGTTTAAAATATCGCTAAATCACAGTAGGAGACTCGGGATCGCGATATTTACATTTACCACTCGCGGTATATCGAAAGAAGCTGATAATTCATTTTCCGAGAATCGCAACCGTTCGATATATCGACAAATCACTCAAGGACACTCCGAATCGCGATATTTACAGTTTCCGCTTGCTGTATATCGAAACAAGCGATGGATTCGCATCCCAAGCCTCGCAATCGTTCAAAATATCTATAAATCACAGTACGAGATTCGGGATCGCGATATTTACATTTACCACTCGCTGTAAATCGAAAGAAGCTGATAATTCATTTTCCGAGAATCGCAACGCTTCGTAATAACGACAAATCACTCAAGGACACTCCGAATCGCGATATTTACCGTTTCCGCTCGCTGTACTTCGAAAGAAGCGAAGGATTCGCATCCCAAGCCTCGCAATCGTTCAAAATATCTATAAATCACAGTAAGAGACTCGGGATCGCGATATTTACATTTACCACTCACTGTATATCGAAAGAAGCGAAGGATTCACTTCCCAAGCATCGCAATAATTCGAGATAACGACAAATCACTCAAGGACACTCCGAATCGCGATATTTACCGTTTCCGCTTGCTGTATATCGATACAAGCGAAGGATTCGCATCCTAAGCGACGCAATCGTTTAAAATATCTATATATCAGAGTAGGAGACTCGGAATCGCGATATTTACCTTTTCCGCTCGCTGCATATCGAAAGAAGCGAAGGATTCACATCCCAAGCCTCGCAATAATTCGAAATAACGACAAATCACTCAAGGACACTCCGAATCGCGATATTCACCGTTTCTGCTCGCTGTATATCGAAAGAAGCGAAGGATTCACATCCCAAGTCACGCAACCGTTCAAAATAAAGATAAATCAGAGTAGGAGACGCGGAATTGCGATATTTACATTTACCACTCGCTGTATATCGAAAGAAGCGAAGGATTCACATCCCAAGCCTCGCAATCGTTCAAAATATCGATAAATCAGAGTAGGAGACTCAGGATCGCGATATTTACATTTACCACTCGCTGTATATCGAAAGAAGCGAAGGATTCACTTCCCAAGCATTGCAATAATTCGAAATAACGACAAATCACTCAAGGACACTCCGAATCGCGATATTTACCGTTTCCGCTCGCTGTATATCGAAAGAAGCGAAGGATTCACATGACAAGCCTCGCAATCCTTCAAAATATCGATAAATCAGAGTAGGAGACCCCGAATGGCGATATTTACCGTTTCCGCTCGCTGTATATCGATAGAAGCGAAGGATTCACATCACAAGCCTCGCAATCCTTCAAAATATCGATAAATCAGAGTAGGAGACTCCGAATGGCGATATTTACCGTTTCCGCTCGCTGTATATCGAAAGAAGATAAGGATTCACATCTCAAGCCTCGCAATCGTTCAAAATATTGGTATATCAGAGTAGGAGACTCGGGAACGCGATATTTACATTTACCACTCGCTGTATATCGAAAGAAGCGAGGGGTTCACATCCCAAGCCTCGCAACCGTTCGAACTAACGAGAAATCACTCAAGGTCACTCGGAATCACGATATTGACCTTTTCCATAAGGAGTGTATTGAAAGAAGATAAGGATTCGTTTCCCTAGCCTCGCAATCGTTCAAAATATCAATAAATCAGAGTAGGAGACTCGGAATCGCGATATTTACATTTGCCACTCGCTGTATATCGAAAGAAGCGAAGGATTCACTTCACAAGCCTCACAATAATTCGAAATAACGACAAATCACTCAAGGACACTCCCAATCGCGATATTTACCGATTCCGCTTGCTGTATATCGAAAGAAGCGAAGGATTCACATCCCAAGCCTCGCAATCGTTCAAAATATCGATAAATCAGAGTAGGACACTCCGAATCGCGATATTTAGCGTTTCCGCTTTCTGTATATCGGAAGAAGATAAGGATTCACATCCCAAATCTCGCAATCGTTTAAAATATAGATAAATCACAATAGGAGACGCGGAATCGCGATATTTACATTTACCACTCGCTGTATTTCGAAAGAAGCTGATAATTCATTTTCCGAGCCTCGCAACCGTTAGAAATAAAGACAAATCACTCAAGGACACTCCGAATCGCGATATTTACCGATTCTGCTTGCTGTATATCGAAAGAAGCGAAGGATTCACATCCCAAGTCTCGCAACCGTTCAAAATAAAGATAAATCAGAGTAGGAGACGCGGAATTGCGATATTTACATTTACCACTCGCTGTATATCGAAAGAAGCGAAGGATTCACATCCCAAGTCTCGCAACCGTTCAAAATAAAGATAAATCAGAGTAGGAGACGCGGAATAGCGATATTTACATTTACCACTCGCTGTATATCGAAAGAAGCGAAGGATTCACATCCCAAGCCTCGCAATCGATCAAAATATCGATAAATCAGAGTAGGAGACTCAGGATCGCGATATTTACATTTACCACTCGCTGTATATCGAAAGAAGCGAAGGATTCACTTCCCAAGCATTGCAATAATTCGAAATAACGACAAATCACTCAAGGACACTCCGAATCGCGATATATACCGTTTCCGCTCGCTGTATATCGAAAGAAGCGAAGGATTCACATGACAAGCCTCGCAATCCTTCAAAATATCGATAAATCAGAGTAGGAGACCCCGAATGGCGATATTTACCGTTTCCGCTCGCTGTATATCGATAGAAGCGAAGGATTCACATCACAAGCCTCGCAATCCTTCAAAATATCGATAAATCAGAGTAGGAGACTCCGAATGGCGATATTTACCGTTTCCGCTCGCTGTATATCGAAAGAAGATAAGGATTCACATCTCAAGCCTCGCAATCGTTCAAAATATTGGTATATCAGAGTAGGAGACTCGGGAACGCGATATTTACATTTACCACTCGCTGTATATCGAAAGAAGCGAGGGATTCACATCCCAAGCCTCGCAACCGTTCGAACTAACGAGAAATCACTCAAGGTCACTCGGAATCACGATATTGACCTTTTCCATAAGGAGTGTATTGAAAGAAGCTAAGGATTCGTTTCCCTAGCCTCGCAATCGTTCAAAATATCAATAAAGCAGAGTAGGAGACTCGGAATCGCGATATTTACATTTACCACTCGCTGTATATCGAAAGAAGCGAAGGATTCACTTCACAAGCCTCACAATAATTCGAAATAACGACAAATCACTCAAGGACACTCCCAATCGCGATATTTACCGATTCCGCTTGCTGTATATCGAAAGAAGCGAAGGATTCACATCCCAAGCCTCGCAATCGTTCAAAATATCGATAAATCAGAGTAGGACACTCCGAATCGCGATATTTAGCGTTTCCGCTTTCTGTATATCGGAAGAAGATAAGGATTCACATCCCAAATCTCGCAATCGTTTAAAATATCGATAAATCAGAGTAGGAGACTCGGGATCGCGATATTTACATTTACCACTCGCTGTATATCGAAGGAAGCCTAGGATTCACATCCCAAGCCTCGCAATCGTTCATAATATCGATAAATCAGAGCAGGACACTCCGAATCGCGATATTTAGCGTTTCCGCTTTCTGTATATCGGAAGAAGATAAGGATTCACATCCCAAATCTCGCAATCGTTTAAAATATCGATAAATCACAATAGGAGACTCGGGATCGCGATATTTACATTTACCACTCGCTGTATATCGAAAGAGGCGAAGGATTCACTTCCCAGGCCTCGCAATAATTTGAAATAACGACGAATCACTCAAGGACACTCCGAATCGCGATATTTACCGTTTCTGCTCGCTGTATATCGAAAGAAGCGAAGGATTCACATGACAAGCCTCGCAATCCTTCAAAATATCGATAAATCAGAGTAGGAGACCCCGAATGGCGATATTTACCGTTTCCGCTCGCTGTATATCGATAGAAGCGAAGGATTCACATCACAAGCCTCGCAATCCTTCAAAATATCGATAAATCAGAGTAGGAGACTCCGAATGGCGATATTTACCGTTTCCGCTCGCTGTATATCGAAAGAAGATAAGGATTCACATCTCAAGCCTCGCAATCGTTCAAAATATTGGTATATCAGAGTAGGAGACTCGGGAACGCGATATTTACATTTACCACTCGCTGTATATCGAAAGAAGCGAAGGATTCACTTCACAAGCCTCACAATAATTCGAAATAACGACAAATCACTCAAGGACACTCCCAATCGCGATATTTACCGATTCCGCTTGCTGTATATCGAAAGAAGCGAAGGATTCACATCCCAAGCCTCGCAATCGTTCAAAATATCGATAAATCAGAGTAGGACACTCCGAATCGCGATATTTAGCGTTTCCGCTTTCTGTATATCGGAAGAAGATAAGGATTCACATCCCAAATCTCGCAATCGTTTAAAATATCGATAAATCACAATAGGAGACGCGGAATCGCGATATTTACATTTACCACTCGCTGTATATCGAAAGAAGCGAAGGATTCACTTCCCAAGCATCGCAATAATTCGAAATAACGACAAATCACTCAAGGACACTCCGAATCGCGATATTCACCGTTTCTGCTCGCTGTATATCGAAAGAAGCAATGGATTCATATCTCAAGCCTCGCAATCGTTCAAAATAAAGATAAATCAGAGTAGGACACTCCGAATTGCGATATTTACCGTTTCCGCTCGCTGTATATCGGAAGAATATATGGATTCACATCCCAAATCTCGCAATCGTTTAAAATATCGCTAAATCACAGTAGGAGACTCGGGATCGCGATATTTACATTTACCACTCGCTGTAAATCGAAAGAAGCTGATAATTCATTTTCCGAGAATCGCAACGGTTCGTAATAACGACAAATCACTCAAGGACACTCCGAATCGCGATATTTACCGTTTCCGCTCGCTGTACTTCGAAAGAAGCGAAGGATTCGCATCCCAAGCCTCGCACCGTTCAAAATGTCGATAAATCACATTAGGAGACTCGGGATCGCGACATTTACATTTACCACTCGCTGTATATCGAAAGAAGCTGATAATTCATTTTCCGAGAATCGCAACCGTTCGAAATAACGACAAATCAGTCAAGAACACTCCGAATCGCGATATTTACCGTTTCTGCTCGCTGTATATCCAAAGAAGCGAAGGATTCACATCCCAAGCCTCGCAATAATTCGAAATAACGACAAATAACTCAAGGACACTCCGACTCGCGATATTTACATTTTCCGCTCGCTGTATATCGAAAGAAGATAAGGATTCACATCCCAAGCCTCGCACCGTTCAAAATGTCGATAAATCACATTAGGAGACTCGGGATCGCGACATTTACATTTACCACTCGCTGTATATCGAAAGAAGCTGATAATTCATTTTCCGAGAATCGCAACCGTTCGAAATAACGACAAATCAGTCAAGAACACTCCGAATCGCGATATTTACCGTTTCTGCTCGCTGTATATCCAAAGAAGCGAAGGATTGACATCACCAGCCTCGCAATAGGTCAAAATATCGATAAATCAGAGTAGGACACTCCGAATTGCGATATTTACCGTTTCCGCTTTCTGTATATCGGAAGAAGATAAGGATTCACATCCCAAATCTCGCAATCGTTTAAAATATCGATAAATCACAATAGGAGACTCGGGATCGCGATATTTACATTTACCACTCGCTGTATATCGAAAGAGGCGAAGGATTCACTTCCCAGGCCTCGCAATAATTTGAAATAACGACGAATCACTCAAGGACACTCCGAATCGCGATATTTACCGTTTCTGCTCGCTGTATATCGAAAGAAGCGAAGGATTCACATGACAAGCCTCGCAATCCTTCAAAATATCGATAAATCAGAGTAGGAGACCCCGAATGGCGATATTTACCGTTTCCGCTCGCTGTATATCGATAGAAGCGAAGGATTCACATCACAAGCCTCGCAATCCTTCAAAATATCGATAAATCAGAGTAGGAGACTCCGAATGGCGATATTTACCGTTTCCGCTCGCTGTATATCGAAAGAAGATAAGGATTCACATCTCAAGCCTCGCAATCGTTCAAAATATTGGTATATCAGAGTAGGAGACTCGGGAACGCGATATTTACATTCACCACTCGCTGTATATCGAATGAAGCGAGGGATTCACATCCCAAGCCTCGCAACCGTTCGAACTAACGAGAAATCACTCAAGGTCACTCGGAATCACGATATTGACCTTTTCCATAAGGAGTGTATTGAAAGAAGCTAAGGATTCGTTTCCCTAGCCTCGCAATCGTTCAAAATATCAATAAAGCAGAGTAGGAGACTCGGAATCGCGATATTTACATTTACCACTCGCTGTATATCGAAAGAAGCGAAGGATTCACTTCACAAGCCTCACAATAATTCGAAATAACGACAAATCACTCAAGGACACTCCGACTCGCGATATTTACCGTTTCTGCTCGCTGTATATCGAAAGAAGCGAAGGATTCACATCACAGGCCTCGCAACCGTTCGAAATAACGAGAAATCACTCAAGGTCACTCGGAATCACGATATTAACCTTTTCCATAAGGAGTGTATTGAAAGAAGCTAAGGATTCACATCACAAGCCTTTCAATCGTTCAAAATATCGATAAATCACAGTACGAGACTCGGGATCGCGATATTTACATTTACCACTCGCTGTATTTCGAAAGAAGCTGATAATTCATTTTCCGAGCCTCGCAACCGTTCGAAATAAAGACAAATCAGTCAAGGACACTCCGAATCGCGATATTTACCGATTCTGCTTGCTGTATATCGAAAGAAGCGAAGGATTCACATCCCAAGCCTCGCAATCGTTCAAAATATCGATAAATCAGAGTAGGACACTCCGAATCGCGATATTTAGCGTTTCCGCTTTCTGTATATCGGAAGAAGATAAGGATTCACATCCCAAATCTCGCAATCGTTTAAAATATCGATAAATCACAATAGGAGACGCGGAATCGCGATATTTACATTTACCACTCGCTGTATATCGAAAGAAGCGAAGGATTCACTTCCCAAGCATCGCAATAATTCGAAATAACGACAAATCACTCAAGGACACTCCGAATCGCGATATTCACCGTTTCTGCTCGCTGTATATCGAAAGAAGCAATGGATTCATATCTCAAGCCTCGCAATCGTTCAAAATAAAGATAAATCAGAGTAGGACACTCCGAATTGCGATATTTACCGTTTCCGCTCGCTGTATATCGGAAGAAGATATGGATTCACATCCCAAATCTCGCAATCGTTTAAAATATCGCTAAATCACAGTAGGAGACTCGGGATCGCGATATTTACATTTACCACTCGCGGTATATCGAAAGAAGCTGATAATTCATTTTCCGAGAATCGCAACCGTTCGATATATCGACAAATCACTCAAGGACACTCCGAATCGCGATATTTACAGTTTCCGCTTGCTGTATATCGAAACAAGCGATGGATTCGCATCCCAAGCCTCGCAATCGTTCAAAATATCTATAAATCACAGTACGAGATTCGGGATCGCGATATTTACATTTACCACTCGCTGTAAATCGAAAGAAGCTGATAATTCATTTTCCGAGAATCGCAACGGTTCGTAATAAGCGAAGGATTCGCATCCCAAGCCTCGCAATCGTTCAAAATATCTATAAATCACAGTAAGAGACTCGGGATCGCGATATTTACATTTACCACTCACTGTATATCGAAAGAAGCGAAGGATTCACTTCCCAAGCATCGCAATAATTCGAGATAACGACAAATCACTCAAGGACACTCCGAATCGCGATATTTACAGTTTCCGCTTGCTGTATATCGAAACAAGCGATGGATTCGCATCCGAAGCCTCGCAATCGTTCAAAATATCTATAAATCAGAGTAGGAGACTCGGAATCGCGATATTTACCTTTTCCGCTCGCTGTATATCGAAAGAAGCGAAGGATTCACATCCCAAGCCTCGCAATAATTCGAAATAACGACAAATAACTCAAGGACACTCCGACTCGCGATATTTACATTTTCCGCTCGCTGTATATCGAAAGAAGATAAGGATTCACATCCCAAGCCTCGCACCGTTCAAAATGTCGATGAATCACATTAGGAGACTCGGGATCGCGACATTTACATTTACCACTCGCTGTATATCGAAAGAAGCTGATAATTCATTTTCCGAGAATCGCAACCGTTCGAAATAACGACAAATCAGTCAAGAACACTCCGAATCGCGATATTTACCGTTTCTGCTCGCTGTATATCCAAAGAAGCGAAGGATTGACATCACCAGCCTCGCAATAGGTCAAAATATCGATAAATCAGAGTTGGACACTCCGAATTGCGATATTTACCGTTTCCGCTCGCTGTATATCGGAAGAAGATATGGATTCACATTACAAATCTCGCAATCGTTTAAAATATCGATAAATAACAGTAGGAGACTCGGGATCGCGATATTTACATTTACCACTCGCTGTATATCGAAAGAAGCGAAGGATTCACTTCCCAAGCATCGCAATAATTCGAAATATCGACAAATCACTCAAGGACACTCCGAATCGCGATATTTATCGTATCCGCTTGCTGTATATCGAAACAAGCGAAGGATTCGCATCCCAAGCCTCGCAATCGTTCAAAATATCTATAAATCACAGTGCGAGATTCGGGATCGCGATATTTACATTTACCACTCGCTGTAAATCGAAAGAAGCTGATAATTCATTTTCCGAGAATCGCAACCGTTCGAAATAACGACAAATCAGTCAAGAACACTCCGAATCGCGATATTTACCGTTTCTGCTCGCTGTATATCCAAAGAAGCGAAGGATTGACATCACCAGCCTCGCAATAGGTCAAAATATCGATAAATCAGAGTAGGACACTCCGAATCGCGATATTTATCGTATCCGCTTGCTGTATATCGAAACAAGCGAAGGATTCGCATCCCAAGCCTCGCAATCGTTCAAAATATCTATAAATCACAGTAAGAGACTCGGGATCGCGATATTTACATTTACCACTCACTGTATATCGAAAGAAGCGAAGGATTCACTTCCCAAGCATCGCAATAATTCGAGATAACGACAAATCACTCAAGGACACTCCGAATCGCGATATTTACCGTTTCCGCTTGCTGTATATCGATACAAGCGAAGGATTCGCATCCTAAGCGACGCAATCGTTTAAAATATCTATATATCAGAGTAGGAGACTCGGAATCGCGATATTTACCTTTTCCGCTCGCTGCATATCGAAAGAAGCGAAGGATTCACATCCCAAGCCTCGCAATAATTCGAAATAACGACAAATCACTCAAGGACACTCCGAATCGCGATATTCACCGTTTCTGCTCGCTGTATATCGAAAGAAGCGAAGGATTCACATCCCAAGTCTCGCAACCGTTCAAAATAAAGATAAATCAGAGTAGGAGACGCGGAATTGCGATATTTACATTTACCACTCGCTGTATATCGAAAGAAGCGAAGGATTCACATCCCAAGCCTCGCAATCGTTCAAAATATCGATAAATCAGAGTAGGAGACTCAGGATCGCGATATTTACATTTACCACTCGCTGTATATCGAAAGAAGCGAAGGATTCACTTCCCAAGCATTGCAATAATTCGAAATAACGACAAATCACTCAAGGACACTCCGAATCGCGATATTTACCGTTTCCGCTCGCTGTATATCGAAAGAAGCGAAGGATTCACATGACAAGCCTCGCAATCCTTCAAAATATCGATAAATCAGAGTAGGAGACCCCGAATGGCGATATTTACCGTTTCCGCTCGCTGTATATCGATAGAAGCGAAGGATTCACATCACAAGCCTCGCAATCCTTCAAAATATCGATAAATCAGAGTAGGAGACTCCGAATGGCGATATTTACCGTTTCCGCTCGCTGTATATCGAAAGAAGATAAGGATTCACATCTCAAGCCTCGCAATCGTTCAAAATATTGGTATATCAGAGTAGGAGACTCGGGAACGCGATATTTACATTTACCACTCGCTGTATATCGAAAGAAGCGAGGGATTCACATCCCAAGCCTCGCAACCGTTCGAACTAACGAGAAATCACTCAAGGTCACTCGGAATCACGATATTGACCTTTTCCATAAGGAGTGTATTGAAAGAAGATAAGGATTCGTTTCCCTAGCCTCGCAATCGTTCAAAATATCAATAAATCAGAGTAGGAGACTCGGAATCGCGATATTTACATTTGCCACTCGCTGTATATCGAAAGAAGCGAAGGATTCACTTCACAAGCCTCACAATAATTCGAAATAACGACAAATCACTCAAGGACACTCCCAATCGCGATATTTACCGATTCCGCTTGCTGTATATCGAAAGAAGCGAAGGATTCACATCCCAAGCCTCGCAATCGTTCAAAATATCGATAAATCAGAGTAGGACACTCCGAATCGCGATATTTAGCGTTTCCGCTTTCTGTATATCGGAAGAAGATAAGGATTCACATCCCAAATCTCGCAATCGTTTAAAATATAGATAAATCACAATAGGAGACGCGGAATCGCGATATTTACATTTACCACTCGCTGTATTTCGAAAGAAGCTGATAATTCATTTTCCGAGCCTCGCAACCGTTCGAAATAAAGACAAATCACTCAAGGACACTCCGAATCGCGATATTTACCGATTCTGCTTGCTGTATATCGAAAGAAGCGAAGGATTCACATCCCAAGTCTCGCAACCGTTCAAAATAAAGATAAATCAGAGTAGGAGACGCGGAATTGCGATATTTACATTTACCACTCGCTGTATATCGAAAGAAGCGAAGGATTCACATCCCAAGTCTCGCAACCGTTCAAAATAAAGATAAATCAGAGTAGGAGACGCGGAATTGCGATATTTACATTTACCACTCGCTGTATATCGAAAGAAGCGAAGGATTCACATCCCAAGCCTCGCAATCGATCAAAATATCGATAAATCAGAGTAGGAGACTCAGGATCGCGATATTTACATTTACCACTCGCTGTATATCGAAAGAAGCGAAGGATTCACTTCCCAAGCATTGCAATAATTCGAAATAACGACAAATCACTCAAGGACACTCCGAATCGCGATATTTACCGTTTCCGCTCGCTGTATATCGAAAGAAGCGAAGGATTCACATGACAAGCCTCGCAATCCTTCAAAATATCGATAAATCAGAGTAGGAGACCCCGAATGGCGATATTTACCGTTTCCGCTCGCTGTATATCGATAGAAGCGAAGGATTCACATCACAAGCCTCGCAATCCTTCAAAATATCGATAAATCAGAGTAGGAGACTCCGAATGGCGATATTTACCGTTTCCGCTCGCTGTATATCGAAAGAAGATAAGGATTCACATCTCAAGCCTCGCAATCGTTCAAAATATTGGTATATCAGAGTAGGAGACTCGGGAACGCGATATTTACATTTACCACTCGCTGTATATCGAAAGAAGCGAGGGATTCACATCCCAAGCCTCGCAACCGTTCGAACTAACGAGAAATCACTCAAGGTCACTCGGAATCACGATATTGACCTTTTCCATAAGGAGTGTATTGAAAGAAGCTAAGGATTCGTTTCCCTAGCCTCGCAATCGTTCAAAATATCAATAAATCAGAGTAGGACACTCCGACTCGCGATATTTACATTTTCCGCTCGCTGTATATCGAAAGAAGATAAGGATTCACATCCCAAGCCTCGCACCGTTCAAAATATCGATAAATCACATTAGGAGACTCGGGATCGCGACATTTACATTTACCACTCGCTGTATATCGAAAGAAGCTGATAATTCATTTTCCGAGAATCGCAACCGTTCGAAATAACGACAAATCAGTCAAGAACACTCCGAATCGCGATATTTACCGTTTCTGCTCGCTGTATATCCAAAGAAGCGAACGATTGACATCACCAGCCTCGCAATAGGTCAAAATATCGATAAATCAGAGTAGGACACTCCGAATTGCGATATTTACCGTTTCCGCTCGCTGTATATCGGAAGAAGATATGGATTCACATCCCAAATCTCGCAATCGTTTAAAATATCGATAAATAACAGTAGGAGACTCGGGATCGCGATATTTACATTTACCACTATCTGTATATCGAAAGAAGCGAAGGATTCACTTCCCAAGCATCGCAATAATTCGAAATATCGACAAATCACTCAAGGACACTCCGAATCGCGATATTTACCGTTTCCGCTTGCTGTATATCGAAACAAGCGAAGGATTCGCATCCCAAGCCTCGCAATCGTTTAAAATATCTATAAATCAGAGTAGGAGGCTCGGAATCGCGATATTTACCTTTTCCGCTATCTGTATATCGAAAGAAGCGAAGGATTCACATCCCAAGCCTCGCAATCGTTTAAAATATCTATAAATCACAGTCCGAGACTCGGGATCGCGATATTTACATTTACCACTCGCTGTATATCGAAGGAAGCTGATAATTCATTTTCCGAGAATCGCAACCGTTCGAAATAACGACAAATCACTCAAGGACACTCCGAATCGCGATATTTACAGTTTCCGCTTGCTGTATATCGAAACAAGCGATGGATTCGCATCCCAAGCCTCGCAATCGTTCAAAATATCTATAAATCAGAGTAGGAGACTCGGAATCGCGATATTTACCTTTTCCGCTCGCTGTATATCGAAAGAAGCGAAGGATTCGCATCCCAAATCTCGCAATCGTTTAAAATATCGATAAATAACAGTAGGAGACTCGGGATCGCGATATTTACATTTACCACTCGCTGTATATAGAAAGAAGCGAAGGATTCACATCCCAAACCTCGCAATCGTTTAAAATATCTATAAATCACAGTACGAGACTCGGGATCGCGATATTTACATTTACCACTCGCTGTATATCGAAAGAAGCGAAGGATTCACTTCCCAAGCATCGCAATAATTCGAAATAACGACAAATCACTCAGGGACACTCCGAATCGCGATATTTACCGTTTCCGCTTGCTGTATATCGGAAGAAGATATGGATTCACATCCCAAATCTCGCAATCGTTTAAAATATCGATAAATAACAGTAGGAGACTCGGGATCACGATATTTACATTTACCACTCGCTGTATATCGAAAGAAGCTGATAATTCATTTTCCGAACCTCGCAACCGTTCGAAATAACGACAAATCACTCAAGGACACTCCGAATCGCGATATTTACCGTTTCTGCTCGCTGTATATCGAAAGAAGCGAAGGATTCACATGACAAGCCTCGCAATCCTTCAAAATATCGATAAATCAGAGTAGGAGACCCCGAATGGCGATATTTACCGTTTCCGCTCGCTGTATATCGATAGAAGCGAAGGATTCACATCACAAGCCTCGCAATCCTTCAAAATATCGATAAATCAGAGTAGGAGACTCCGAATGGCGATATTTACCGTTTCCGCTCGCTGTATATCGAAAGAAGATAAGGATTCACATCTCAAGCCTCGCAATCGTTCAAAATATTGGTATATCAGAGTAGGAGACTCGGGAACGCGATATTTACATTTACCACTCGCTGTATATCGAATGAAGCGAGGGATTCACATCCCAAGCCTCGCAACCGTTCGAACTAACGAGAAATCACTCAAGGTCACTCGGAATCACGATATTGACCTTTTCCATAAGGAGTGTATTGAAAGAAGCTAAGGATTCGTTTCCCTAGCCTCGCAATCGTTCAAAATATCAATAAAGCAGAGTATTAGACTCGGAATCGCGATATTTACATTTACCACTCGCTGTATATCGAAAGAAGCGAAGGAGACACTTCACAAGCCTCACAATAATTCGAAATAACGACAAATCACTCAAGGACACTCCCAATCGCGATATTTACCGATTCCGCTTGCTGTATATCGAAAGAAGCGAAGGATTCACATCCCAAGCCTCGCAATCGTTCAAAATATCGATAAATCAGAGTAGGACACTCCGAATCGCGATATTTAGCGTTTCCGCTTTCTGTATATCGGAAGAAGATAAGGATTCACATCCCAAATCTCGCAATCGTTTAAAATATCGATAAATCAGAGTAGGAGACTCGGGATCGCGATATTTACATTTACCACTCGCTGTATATCGAAGGAAGCCTAGGATTCACATCCCAAGCCTCGCAATCGTTCATAATATCGATAAATCAGAGCAGGACACTCCGAATCGCGATATTTAGCGTTTCCGCTTTCTGTATATCGGAAGAAGATAAGGATTCACATCCCAAATCTCGCAATCGTTTAAAATATCGATAAATCACAATAGGAGACTCGGGATCGCGATATTTACATTTACCACTCGCTGTATATTGAAAGAGGCGAAGGATTCACTTCCCAGGCCTCGCAATAATTTGAAATAACGACGAATCACTCAAGGACAATCCGAATCGCGATATTTACCGTTTCTGCTCGCTGTATATCGAAAGAAGCGGAGGATTCACATGACAAGCCTCGCAATCCTTCAAAATATCGATAAATCAGAGTAGGAGACTCCGAATGGCGATATTTACCGTTTCCGCTCGCTGTATATCGAAAGAAGATAAGGATTCACATCTCAAGCCTCGGAATCGTTCAAAATATCGGTATATCAGAGTAGGAGACTCGGGAACGCGATATTTACATTTACCACTCGCTGTATATCGAAAGAAGCGAAGGATTCACATCCCAAGCCTCGCAACCGTTCGAAATAACGAGAAATCACTCAAGCTCACTCGGAATTACGATATTGACCTTTTCCATAAGGAGTGCATTGAAAGAAGCTAAGGATTCGTTTCCCTAGCCTCGCAATCGTTCAAAATATCGATAAATCAGAGTAGGAGACTCGGGATCGCGATATTTACATTTACCACTCGCTGTATATCGAAAGAAGCGAAGGATTCACTTCCCAAGCATTGCAATAATTCGAAATAACGACAAATCACTCAAGGACACTCCGAATCGCGATATTTACCGTTTCATCTCGCTGTATATCGAAAGAAGCGAAGGATTCACATCACAAGCCTCGCAATCGTTCAAAATATCGATAAATCACAGTACGAGACTCGGGATCGCGATATTTACATTTACCACTCGCTGTATATCGAAAGAAGCTGATAATTCATTTTCCGAGCCTCGCAACCGTTCGAAATAAATACAAATCACTCAAGGACACTCCGAATCGCGATATTTACCTTTTCCGCTCGCTGAATATCGAAAGAAGCGACGGATTCATATCTCACGCCTCGCAATCGTTCAAAATATCAATAAATCAGAGTAGGAGACTCGGGAACGCGATATTTACATTTACCACTCGCTGTATATCGAAAGAGGCGAAGGATTCACTTCCCAAGCATCACAATAATTCGAAATAACGACAAATCACTCAAGGACACTCCGACTCGCGATATTTACCGTTTCTGCTCGCTGTATATCGAAAGAAGCGGAGGATTCACATGACAAGCCTCGCAATCCTTCAAAATATCGATAAATCAGAGTAGGAGACTCCGAATGGCGATATTTACCGTTTCCGCTCGCTGTATATCGAAAGAAGATAAGGATTCACATCTCAAGCCTCGCAATCGTTCAAAATATCGGTATATCAGAGTAGGAGACTCGGGAACGCGATATTTACATTTACCACTCGCTGTATATCGGAAGAAGATAAGGATTCACATCCCAAATCTCGCAATCGTTTAAAATATCGATAAATCACAATAGGAGACGCGGAATCGCGATATTTACATTTACCACTCGCTGTATATCGAAAGAAGCGAAGGATTCACTTCCCAAGCATCGCAATAATTCGAAATAACGACAAATCACTCAAGGACACTCCGAATCACGATATTCATCGTTTCTGCTCGCTGTATATCGAAAGAAGCAAAGGATTCATATCTCAAGCCTCGCAATCGTTCAAAATAAAGATAAATCAGAGTAGGAGACTCGGGATCGCGATATTTACATTTACCACTCGCGGTATATCGAAAGAAGCTGATAATTCATTTTCCGAGAATCGCAACCGTTCGATATATCGACAAATCACTCAAGGACACTCCGAATCGCGATATTTACAGTTTCCGCTTGCTGTATATCGAAACAAGCGATGGATTCGCATCCCAAGCCTCGCAATCGTTCAAAATATCTATAAATCAGAGTAGGAGACTCGGAATCGAAATATTTACCTTTTCCGCTCGCTGTATATCGAAAGAAGCGAAGGATTCACATCCCAAGCCTCGCAATAATTCGAAATAACGACAAATAACTCAAGGACCCTCCGACTCGCGATATTTACATTTTCCGCTCGCTGTATATCGAAAGAAGATAAGGATTCACATCCCAAGCCTCGCACCGTTCAAAATATCGATAAATCACATTAGGAGACTCGGGATCGCGACATTTACATTTACCACTCGCTGTATATCGAAAGAAGCTGATAATTCATTTTCCGAGAATCGCAACCGTTCGAAATAACGACAAATCAGTCAAGAACACTCCGAATCGCGATATTTACCGTTTCTGCTCGCTGTATATCCAAAGAAGCGAAGGATTGACATCACCAGCCTCGCAATAGGTCAAAATATCGATAAATCAGAGTAGGACACTCCGAATTGCGATATTTACCGTTTCCGCTCGCTGTATATCGGAAGAAGATATGGATTCACATCCCAAATCTCGCAATCGTTTAAAATATCGATAAATAACAGTAGGAGACTCGGGATCGCGATATTTACATTTACCACTCGCTGTATATCGAAAGAAGCGAAGGATTCACTTCCCAAGCATCGCAATAATTCGAAATATCGACAAATCACTCAAGGACACTCCGAATCGCGATATTTACCGTTTCCGCTTGCTGTATATCGAAACAAGCGAAGGATTCGCATCCCAAGCCTCGCAATCGTTTAAAATATCTATAAATCAGAGTAGGAGGCTCGGAATCGCGATATTTACCTTTTCCGCTATCTGTATATCGAAAGAAGCGAAGGATTCACATCCCAAGCCTCGCAATCGTTTAAAATATCTATAAATCACAGTCCGAGACTCGGGATCGCGATATTTACATTTACCACTCGCTGTATATCGAAGGAAGCTGATAATTCATTTTCCGAGAATCGCAACCGTTCGAAATAACGACAAATCACTCAAGGACACTCCGAATCGCGATATTTACCGTTTCCGCTTGCTGTATATCGAAACAAGCGAAGGATTCGCATCCCAAATCTCGCAATCGTTTAAAATATCGATAAATAACAGTAGGAGACTCGGGATCGCGATATTTACATTTACCACTCGCTGTATATAGAAAGAAGCGAAGGATTCACATCCCAAACCTCGCAATCGTTTAAAATATCTATAAATCACAGTACGAGACTCGGGATCGCGATATTTACATTTACCACTCGCTGTATATCGAAAGAAGCGAAGGATTCACTTCCCAAGCATCGCAATAATTCGAAATAACGACAAATCACTCAGGGACACTCCGAATCGCGATATTTACCGTTTCCGCTTGCTGTATATCGGAAGAAGATATGGATTCACATCCCAAATCTCGCAATCGTTTAAAATATCGATAAATAACAGTAGGAGACTCGGGATCACGATATTTACATTTACCACTCGCTGTATATCGAAAGAAGCTGATAATTCATTTTCCGAACCTCGCAACCGTTCGAAATAACGACAAATCACTCAAGGACACTCCGAATCGCGATATTTACCGTTTCTGCTCGCTGTATATCGAAAGAAGCGAAGGATTCACATCACAAGCCTCGCAATCCTTCAAAATATCGATAAATCAGAGTAGGAGACTCCGAATGGCGATATTTACCGTTTCCGCTCGCTGTATATCGAAAGAAGATAAGGATTCACATCTCAAGCCTCGCAATCGTTCAAAATATTGGTATATCAGAGTAGGAGACTCGGGAACGCGATATTTACATTTACCACTCGCTGTATATCGAATGAAGCGAGGGATTCACTTCACAAGCCTCACAATAATTCGAAATAACGACAAATCACTCAAGGACACTCCCAATCGCGATATTTACCGATTCCGCTTGCTGTATATCGAAAGAAGCGAAGGATTCACATCCCAAGCCTCGCAATCGTTCAAAATATCGATAAATCAGAGTCGGACACTCCGAATCGCGATATTTAGCGTTTCCGCTTTCTGTATATCGGAAGAAGATAAGGATTCACATCCCAAATCTCGCAATCGTTTAAAATATCGATAAATCAGAGTAGGAGACTCGGGATCGCGATATTTACATTTACCACTCGCTGTATATCGAAAGAAGCCGAGGATTCACATCCCAAGCCTCGCAATCGTTCATAATATCGATAAATCAGAGCAGGACACTCCGAATCGCGATATTTAGCGTTTCCGCTTTCTGTATATCGGAAGAAGATAAGGATTCACATCCCAAATCTCGCAATCGTTTAAAATATCGATAAATCACAATAGGAGACTCGGGATCGCGATATTTACATTTACCACTCGCTGTATATCGAAAGAGGCGAAGGAATCACTTCCCAGGCCTCGCAATAATTTGAAATAACGACGAATCACTCAAGGACACTCCGAATCGCGATATTTACCGTTTCTGCTCGCTGTATATCGAAAGAAGCGGAGGATTCACATGACAAGCCTCGCAATCCTTCAAAATATCGATAAATCAGAGTAGGAGACTCCGAATGGCGATATTTACCGTTTCCGCTCGCTGTATATCGAAAGAAGATAAGGATTCACATCTCAAGCCTCGCAATCGTTCAAAATATCGGTATATCAGAGTAGGAGACTCGGGAACGCGATATTTACATTTACCACTCGCTGTATATCGAAAGAAGCGAAGGATTCACTTCCCAAGCATTGCAATAATTCGAAATAACGACAAATCACTCAAGGACACTCCGAATCGCGATATTTACCGTTTCATCTCGCTGTATATCGAAAGAAGCGAAGGATTCACATCACAAGCCTCGCAATCGTTCAAAATATCGATAAATCAGAGTAGGAGACTCGGGAACGCGATATTTACATTTACCACTCGCTGTATATCGAAAGAAGCTGATAATTCATTTTCCGAGCCTCGCAACCGTTCGAAATAAATACAAATCACTCAAGGACACTCCGAATCGCGATATTTACCTTTTCCGCTCGCTGAATATCGAAAGAAGCGACGGATTCATATCTCAAGCCTCGCAATCGTTCAAAATATCAATAAATCAGAGTAGGAGACTCGGAATCGCGATATTTACATTTACCACACGCTGTATATCGAAAGAAGCGAAGGATTCACTTCACAAGCCTCACAATAATTCGAAATAACGACAAATCACTCAAGGACACTCCCAATCGCGATATTTACCTTTTCCGCTCGCTGTATATTGAAAGAAGATAAGGATTCACATCTCAAGCCTCGCAATCGTTCAAAATATCGGTATATCAGAGTAGGAGACTCGGGAACGCGATATTTACATTTACCACTCGCTGTATATCGAAAGAGGCGAAGGATTCACTTCCCAAGCATCACAATAATTCGAAATAACGACAAATCACTCAAGGACACTCCGACTCGCGATATTTACCGTTTCTGCTCGCTGTATATCGAAAGAAGCGAAGGATTCACATCACAAGCCTCGCAACCGTTCGAAATAACGAGAAATCACTCAAGGTCACTCGGAATCACGATATTAACCTTTTCCATAAGGTGTGTATTGAAAGAAGCTAAGGATTCACATCACAAGCCTCGCAATCGTTCAAAATATCGATAAATCACAGTACGAGACTCGGGATCGCGATATTTACATTTACCACTCGCTGTATATCGAAAGAAGCTGATAATTCATTTTCCGAGCCTCGCAACCGTTCGAAATAACGACAAATCACTCAAGGACACTCCGAATCGCGATATTTACCGATTCTGCTTGCTGTATATCGAAAGAAGCGAAGGATTCACATCACAAGCCTCGCAATCGTTCAAAATATCGATAAATCAGAGTAGGAGACGCGGAAACGCGATATTTAGCTTTTCGACTCGCTGTATATCGAAAGAAGCGAAGGATTCACTTCCCAGGCCTCGCAATAATTCGAAATAACGACGAATCACTCAAGGACACTCCGAATCGTGATATTTACCTTTTCCGCTCGCTGTATATCGAAAGAAGCAAAGGATTCACATCTCAAGCCTCGCAATAATTCGAAATAACGACAAATAAGTCAAGGACATTCCGACTCGCGATATTTACCGTTTCCGCTCGCTGTATATCGAAAGAAGAAAAGGATTCACATCCCAAGCCTCGCAACCGTTCGAAATAACGAGAAATCACTCAATGTCACTCGGAATCGCGATATTGACCGTTTCCATAAGGAGTGTATTGAAAGAAGCGAAGGATTCGTTTCCCTAGCCTCGCAATCGTTCAAAATATCTATAAATCACAGTAGGAGACTCGTAATCGCGATATTTACATGTACCACACGCTGTATAAAGAAAGAAGCCTTGGATTCACTTCCCAAGCCTAACAACAATTCGAAATAACGACAAATCACTCAAGGACACTCCGACTCGCGATATTTACCGTTTCCGCTCGCTGTATATCGAAAGAAGCGAAGGATTCACATACCAAGCCTAGCAATAATTCGAAATAACGACAAATCACTCAAGGACACTCCGAATCGCGATATTTACCGTTTCTGCTCGCTGTATATCGAAAGAAACGAAGGATTCACATGACAAGCCTCGCAATCCTTCAAAATATCGATAAATCAGAGTAGGAGACCCCGAATGGCGATATTTACCGTTTCCGCTCGCTGTATATCGATAGAAGCGAAGCATTCACATCACAAGCCTCGCAATCCTTCAAAATATCGATAAATCAGAGTAGGAGACTCCGAATGGCGATATTTACCGTTTCCGCTCGCCGTATATCGAAAGAAGCGAAGGATTCACATCACAAGCCTCGCAATCGTTCAAAATATCGATAAATCAGAGTAGGAGACGCGGAAACGCGATATTTAGCTTTTCGACTCGCTGTATATCGAAAGAAGCGAAGGATTCACTTCCCAGGCCTCGCAATAATTCGAAATAACGACGAATCACTCAAGGACACTCCGAATCGCGATATTTACCTTTTCCGCTCGCTGTATATCGAAAGAAGCAAAGGATTCACATCCAAAGCCTCGCAACCGTTCGAAATAACGAGAAATCACTCAATGTCACTCGGAATCGCGATATTGACCGTTTCCATAAGGAGTGTATTGAAAGGAGCGAAGGATTCGTTTCCCTAGCCTCGCAATCGTTCAAAATATCTATAAATCACAGTAGGAGACTCGTAATCGCGATATTTACATGTACCACACGCTGTATAAAGAAAGAAGCCTTGGATTCACTTCCCAAGCCTCGCAACAATTCGAAATAACGACAAATCACTCAAGGACACTCCGACTCGCGATATTTACCGTTTCCGCTCGCTGTATATCGAAAGAAGCGAAGGATTCACATCCAAAGCCTAGCAATAATTCGAAATAACGACAAATCACTCAAGGACACTCCGAATCGCGATCTTTACCGTTTCTGCTCGCTGTATATCGAAAGAAACGAAGGATTCACATGACAAGCCTCGCAATCCTTCAAAATATCGATAAATCAGAGTAGGAGACCCCGAATGGCGATATTTACCGTTTCCGCTCGCTGTATATCGATAGAAGCGAAGGATTCACATCTCAAGCCTCGCAATCGTTCAAAATATCGGTATATCAGAGTAGGAGACTCGGGAACGCGATATTTACATTTACCACTCGCTGTATATCGAAAGAAGCGAGGGATTCACATCCCAAGCCTCGCAACCGTTCGAACTAACGAGAAATCACTCAAGGTCACTCGGAATCACGATATTGACCTTTTCCATAAGGAGTGTATTGAAAGAAGCTAAGGATTCGTTTCCCTAGCCTCGCAATCGTTCAAAATATCGATAAATCAGAGTAGGAGACTCAGGATCGCGATATATTCATTTACCACTCGCTGTATATCGAAAGAAGCGAAGGATTCACTTCCCAAGCATTGCAATAATTCGACATAACGACAAATCACTCAAGGACACACCGAATCGCGATATTTACCGTTTCCGCTCGCTGTATATCGAAAGAAGCGAAGGATTCACATCACAAGCCTCGCAATAATTCGAAATAACGACAAATCACTCAAGGACACTCCGACTCGCGATATTTACCGTTTCCGCTCGCTGTATATCGAAAGAAGATAAGGATTCACATCTCAAGCCTCGCACCGTTCAAAATATCGATAAATCACATTAGGAGACTCGGGATCGCGACATTTACCGTTTCCGCTCGCTGTATATCGATAGAAGCGAAGGATTCACATCACAAGCCTCGCAATCCTTCAAAATATCGATAAATCAGAGTAGGAGACTCCGAATGGCGATATTTACCGTTTCCGCTCGCCGTATATCGAAAGAAGCGAAGGATTCACATCACAAGCCTCGCAATCGTTCAAAATATCGATAAATCAGAGTAGGAGACGCGGAAACGCGATATTTAGCTTTTCGACTCGCTGTATATCGAAAGAAGCGAAGGATTCACATCCAAAGCCTCGCAACCGTTCGAAATAACGAGAAATCACTCAATGTCACTCGGAATCGCGATATTGACCGTTTCCATAAGGAGTGTATTGAAAGAAGCGAAGGATTCGTTTCCCTAGCCTCGCAATCGTTCAAAATATCTATAAATCACAGTAGGAGACTCGTAATCGCGATATTTACATGTACCACACGCTGTATAAAGAAAGAAGCCTTGGATTCACTTCCCAAGCCTCGCAACAATTCGAAATAACGACAAATCACTCAAGGACACTCCGACTCGCGATATTTACCGTTTCCGCTCGCTGTATATCGAAAGAAGCGAAGGATTCACATCCAAAGCCTAGCAATAATTCGAAATAACGACAAATCACTCAAGGACACTCCGAATCGCGATCTTTACCGTTTCTGCTCGCTGTATATCGAAAGAAACGAAGGATTCACATGACAAGCCTCGCAATCCTTCAAAATATCGATAAATCAGAGTAGGAGACTCAGGATCGCGATATTTTCATTTACCACTCGCTGTATATCGAAAGAAGCGAAGGATTCACTTCCCAAGCATTGCAATAATTCGACATAACGACAAATCACTCAAGGACACACCGAATCGCGATATTTACCGTTTCCGCTCGCTGTATATCGAAAGAAGCGAAGGATTCACATCACAAGCCTCGCAATAATTCGAAATAACGACAAATCACTCAAGGACACTCCGACTCGCGATATTTACCGTTTCCGCTCGCTGTATATCGAAAGAAGATAAGGATTCACATCTCAAGCCTCGCAATCGTTCAAAATATCGGTATATCAGAGTAGGAGACTCGGGAACGCGATATTTACATTTACCACTCGCTGTATATCGAAAGAAGCGAAGGATTCACATCACAAGCCTCGCAATCGTTCAAAATATCGATAAATCAGAGTAGGAGACTCCGAATGGCGATATTTACCGTTTCCGCTCGCTGTATATCGAAAGAAGATAAGGATTCACATCTCAAGCCTCGCAATCGTTCAAAATATCGGTATATCAGAGTAGGAGACTCGGGAACGCGATATTTACATTTACCACTCGCTGTATATCGAAAGAAGCGAAGGATTCACTTCCCAAGCATTGCAATAATTCCAAATAACGACAAATCACTCAAGGACACTCCGAATCGCGATATTTACCGTTTCATCTCGCTGTATATCGAAAGAAGCGAAGGATTCACATCACAAGCCTCGCAATCGTTCAAAATATCGATAAATCAGAGTAGGAGACTCGGGAACGCGATATTTACATTTACCACTCGCTGTATATCGAAAGAAGCTGATAATTCATTTTCCGAGCCTCGCAACCGTTCGAAATAAATAAAAATCACTCAAGGACACTCCGAATCGCGATATTTACCTTTTCCGCTCGCTGAATATCGAAAGAAGCGACGGATTCATATCTCAAGCCTCGCAATCGTTCAAAATATCAATAAATCAGAGTAGGAGACTCGGAATCGCGATATTTACATTTACCACACGCTGTATATCGAAAGAAGCGAAGGATTCACTTCACAAGCCTCACAATAATTCGAAATAACGACAAATCACTCAAGGACACTCCCAATCGCGATATTTACCTTTTCCGCTCGCTGTATATTGAAAGAAGATAAGGATTCACATCTCAAGCCTCGCAATCGTTCAAAATATCGGTATATCAGAGTAGGAGACTCGGGAACGCGATATTTACATTTACCACTCGCTGTATATCGAAAGAGGCGAAGGATTCACTTCCCAAGCATCACAATAATTCGAAATAACGACAAATCACTCAAGGACACTCCGACTCGCGATATTTACCGTTTCTGCTCGCTGTATATCGAAAGAAGCGAAGGATTCACATCACAAGCCTCGCAACCGTTCGAAATAACGAGAAATCACTCAAGGTCACTCGGAATCACGATATTAACCTTTTCCATAAGGTGTGTATTGAAAGAAGCTAAGGATTCACATCACAAGCCTCGCAATCGTTCAAAATATCGATAAATCACAGTACGAGACTCGGGATCGCGATATTTACATTTACCACTCGCTGTATATCGAAAGAAGCTGATAATTCATTTTCCGAGCCTCGCAACCGTTCGAAATAACGACAAATCACTCAAGGACACTCCGAATCGCGATATTTACCGATTCTGCTTGCTGTATATCGAAAGAAGCGAAGGATTCACATCTCAAGCCTCGCAATCGTTCAAAATATCGGTATATCAGAGTAGGAGACTCGGGAACGCGATATTTACATTTACCACTCGCTGTATATCGAAAGAAGCGAAGGATTCACTTCCCAAGCATTGCAATAATTCGAAATAACGACAAATCACTCAAGGACACTCCGAATCGCGATATTTACCGTTTCATCTCGCTGTATATCGAAAGAAGCGAAGGATTCACATCACAAGCCTCGCAATCGTTCAAAATATCGATAAATCAGAGTAGGAGACTCGGGAACGCGATATTTACATTTACCACTCGCTGTATATCGAAAGAAGCTGATAATTCATTTTCCGAGCCTCGCAACCGTTCGAAATAAATACAAATCACTCAAGGACACTCCGAATCGCGATATTTACCTTTTCCGCTCGCTGAATATCGAAAGAAGCGACGGATTCATATCTCAAGCCTCGCAATCGTTCAAAATATCAATAAATCAGAGTAGGAGACTCGGAATCGCGATATTTACATTTACCACACGCTGTATATCGAAAGAAGCGAAGGATTCACTTCACAAGCCTCACAATAATTCGAAATAACGACAAATCACTCAAGGACACTCCCAATCGCGATATTTACCTTTTCCGCTCGCTGTATATTGAAAGAAGATAAGGATTCACATCTCAAGCCTCGCAATCGTTCAAAATATCGGTATATCAGAGTAGGAGACTCGGGAACGCGATATTTACATTTACCACTCGCTGTATATCGAAAGAGGCGAAGGATTCACTTCCCAAGCATCACAATAATTCGAAATAACGACAAATCACTCAAGGACACTCCGACTCGCGATATTTACCGTTTCTGCTCGCTGTATATCGAAAGAAGCGAAGGATTCACATCACAAGCCTCGCAACCGTTCGAAATAACGAGAAATCACTCAAGGTCACTCGGAATCACGATATTAACCTTTTCCATAAGGTGTGTATTGAAAGAAGCTAAGGATTCACATCACAAGCCTCGCAATCGTTCAAAATATCGATAAATCACAGTACGAGACTCGGGATCGCGATATTTACATTTACCACTCGCTGTATATCGAAAGAAGCTGATAATTCATTTTCCGAGCCTCGCAACCGTTCGAAATAACGACAAATCACTCAAGGACACTCCGAATCGCGATATTTACCGATTCTGCTTGCTGTATATCGAAAGAAGCGAAGGATTCACATCCCAAGCCTCGCAATCCTTCAAAATATCGATAAATCAGAGTAGGAGACTCGGGAACGCGATATTTACATTTACCACTCGCTGTATATCGAAAGAAGCGAAGGATTCACATCACAAGCCTCGCAATCGTTCAAAATATCGATAAATCAGAGTAGGAGACGCGGAAACGCGATATTTAGCTTTTCGACTCGCTGTATATCGAAAGAAGCGAAGGATTCACTTCCCAGGCCTCGCAATAATTCGAAATAACGACGAATCACTCAAGGACACTCCGAATCGTGATATTTACCTTTTCCGCTCGCTGTATATCGAAAGAAGCAAAGGATTCACATCTCAAGCCTCGCAATAATTCGAAATAACGACAAATAAGTCAAGGACATTCCGACTCGCGATATTTACCGTTTCCGCTCGCTGTATATCGAAAGAAGAAAAGGATTCACATCCCAAGCCTCGCAACCGTTCGAAATAACGAGAAATCACTCAATGTCACTCGGAATCGCGATATTGACCGTTTCCATAAGGAGTGTATTGAAAGAAGCGAAGGATTCGTTTCCCTAGCCTCGCAATCGTTCAAAATATCTATAAATCACAGTAGGAGACTCGTAATCGCGATATTTACATGTACCACACGCTGTATAAAGAAAGAAGCCTTGGATTCACTTCCCAAGCCTAACAACAATTCGAAATAACGACAAATCACTCAAGGACACTCCGACTCGCGATATTTACCGTTTCCGCTCGCTGTATATCGAAAGAAGCGAAGGATTCACATCCCAAGCCTAGCAATAATTCGAAATAACGACAAATCACTCAAGGACACTCCGAATCGCGATATTTACCGTTTCTGCTCGCTGTATATCGAAAGAAACGAAGGATTCACATGACAAGCCTCGCAATCCTTCAAAATATCGATAAATCAGAGTAGGAGACCCCGAATGGCGATATTTACCGTTTCCGCTCGCTGTATATCGATAGAAGCGAAGCATTCACATCACAAGCCTCGCAATCCTTCAAAATATCGATAAATCAGAGTAGGAGACTCCGAATGGCGATATTTACCGTTTCCGCTCGCCGTATATCGAAAGAAGCGAAGGATTCACATCACAAGCCTCGCAATCGTTCAAAATATCGATAAATCAGAGTAGGAGACGCGGAAACGCGATATTTAGCTTTTCGACTCGCTGTATATCGAAAGAAGCGAAGGATTCACTTCCCAGGCCTCGCAATAATTCGAAATAACGACGAATCACTCAAGGACACTCCGAATCGCGATATTTACCTTTTCCGCTCGCTGTATATCGAAAGAAGCAAAGGATTCACATCCAAAGCCTCGCAACCGTTCGAAATAACGAGAAATCACTCAATGTCACTCGGAATCGCGATATTGACCGTTTCCATAAGGAGTGTATTGAAAGGAGCGAAGGATTCGCATCCCAAGCCTCGCAAGTGTTTAAAATATCTATAAATCAGAGTAGGAGGCTCGGAATCGCGATATTTACCTTTTCCGCTATCTGTATATCGAAAGAAGCGAAGGATTCACATCCCAAGCCTCGCAATCGTTTAAAATATCTATAAATCACAGTCCGAGACTCGGGATCGCGATATTTACATTTACCACTCGCTGTATATCGAAGGAAGCTGATAATTCATTTTCCGAGAATCGCAACCGTTCGAAATAACGACAAATCACTCAAGGACACTCCGAATCGCGATATGTACCGTTTCCGCTTGCTGTATATCGAAACAAGCGAAGGATTCGCATCCCAAATCTCGCAATCGTTTAAAATATCGATAAATAACAGTAGGAGACTCGGGATCGCGATATTTACATTTACCACTCGCTGTATATAGGAAGAAGCGAAGGATTCACATCCCAAGCCTCGCAATCGTTTAAAATATCTATAAATCACAGTACGAGACTCGGGATCGCGATATTTACATTTACCACTCGCTGTATATCGAAAGAAGCGAAGGATTCACTTCCCAAGCATCGCAATAATTCGAAATAACGACAAATCACTCAGGGACACTCCGAATCGCGATATTTACCGTTTCCGCTTGCTGTATATCGAAACAAGCGAAGGATTCGCATCCCAAGACTCGCAATCGTTTAAAATATCTATAAATCAGAGTAGGAGGCTCGGAATCGCGATATTTACCTTTTCCGCTATCTGTATATCGAAAGAAGCGAAGGATTCACAACTCAAGCCTCGCAATCGTTCAAAATATCGATAAATCACATTAGGAGACTCGGGATCGCGATATTTACATTTACCACTCGCTGTATATCGAAAGAAGCTGATAATTCATTTTCCGAGAATCGCAACCGTTCGAAATAACGACAAATCACTCAAGGACACTCCGAATCGCGATATTTATCGTATCCGCTTGCTGTATATCGAAACAAGCGAAGGATTCGCATCCCAAGCCTCGCAATCGTTCAAAATATCTATAAATCACAGTGCGAGATTCGGGATCGCGATATTTACATTTACCACTCGCTGTAAATCGAAAGAAGCTGATAATTCATTTTCCGAGAATCGCAACGGTTCGTAATAACGACAAATCACTCAAGGACACTCCGAATCGCGATATTTACCGTTTCCGCTCGCTGTACTTCGAAAGAAGCGAAGGATTCGCATCCCAAGCCTCGCAATCGTTCAAAATATCTATAAATCACAGTAAGAGACTCGGGATCGCGATATTTACATTTACCACTCACTGTATATCGAAAGAAGCGAAGGATTCACTTCCCAAGCATCGCAATAATTCGAGATAACGACAAATCACTCAAGGACACTCCGAATCGCGATATTCACCGTTTCTGCTCGCTGTATATCGAAAGAAGCGAAGGATTCACATCCCAAGTCTCGCAACCGTTCAAAATAAAGATAAATCAGAGTAGGAGACGCGGAATTGCGATATTTACATTTACCACTCGCTGTATATCGAAAGAAGCGAAGGATTCACATCCCAAGCCTCGCAATCGTTCAAAATATCGATAAATCAGAGTAGGAGACTCAGGATCGCGATATTTACATTTACCACTCGCTGTATATCGAAAGAAGCGAAGGATTCACTTCCCAAGCATTGCAATAATTCGAAATAACGACAAATCACTCAAGGACACTCCGAATCGCGATATTTACCGTTTCCGCTCGCTGTATATCGAAAGAAGCGAAGGATTCACATGACAAGCCTCGCAATCCTTCAAAATATCGATAAATCAGAGTAGGAGACCCCGAATGGCGATATTTACCGTTTCCGCTCGCTGTATATCGATAGAAGCGAAGGATTCACATCACAAGCCTCGCAATCCTTCAAAATATCGATAAATCAGAGTAGGAGACTCCGAATGGCGATATTTACCGTTTCCGCTCGCTGTATATCGAAAGAAGATAAGGATTCACATCTCAAGCCTCGCAATCGTTCAAAATATTGGTATATCAGAGTAGGAGACTCGGGAACGCGATATTTACATTTACCACTCGCTGTATATCGAAAGAAGCGAGGGATTCACATCCCAAGCCTCGCAACCGTTCGAACTAACGAGAAATCACTCAAGGTCACTCGGAATCACGATATTGACCTTTTCCATAAGGAGTGTATTGAAAGAAGCTAAGGATTCGTTTCCCTAGCCTCGCAATCGTTCAAAATATCAATAAATCAGAGTAGGAGAATCGGAATCGCGATATTTACATTTGCCACTCGCTGTATATCGAAAGAAGCGAAGGATTCACTTCACAAGCCTCACAATAATTCGAAATAACGACAAATCACTCAAGGACACTCCCAATCGCGATATTTACCGATTCCGCTTGCTGTATATCGAAAGAAGCGAAGGATTCACATCCCAAGCCTCGCAATCGTTCAAAATATCGATAAATCAGAGTAGGACACTCCGAATCGCGATATTTAGCGTTTCCGCTTTCTGTATATCGGAAGAAGATAAGGATTCACATCCCAAATCTCGCAATCGTTTAAAATATAGATAAATCACAATAGGAGACGCGGAATCGCGATATTTACATTTACCACTCGCTGTATTTCGAAAGAAGCTGATAATTCATTTTCCGAGCCTCGCAACCGTTCGAAATAAAGACAAATCACTCAAGGACACTCCGAATCGCAATATTTACCGATTCTGCTTGCTGTATATCGAAAGAAGCGAAGGATTCACATCCCAAGTCTCGCAACCGTTCAAAATAAAGATAAATCAGAGTAGGAGACGCGGAATTGCGATATTTACATTTACCACTCGCTGTATATCGAAAGAAGCGAAGGATCCACATCCCAAGTCTCGCAACCGTTCAAAATAAAGATAAATCAGAGTAGGAGACGCGGAATTGCGATATTTACATTTACCACTCGCTGTATATCGAAAGAAGCGAAGGATTCACATCCCAAGCCTCGCAATCGATCAAAATATCGATAAATCAGAGTAGGAGACTCAGGATCGCGATATTTACATTTACCACTCGCTGTATATCGAAAGAAGCGAAGGATTCACTTCCCAAGCATTGCAATAATTCGAAATAACGACAAATCACTCAAGGACACTCCGAATCGCGATATTTACCGTTTCCGCTCGCTGTATATCGAAAGAAGATAAGGATTCACATCTCAAGCCTCGCAATCGTTCAAAATATTGGTATATCAGAGTAGGAGACTCGGGAACGCGATATTTACATTTACCACTCGCTGTATATCGAAAGAAGCGAGGGATTCACATCCCAAGCCTCGCAACCGTTCGAACTAACGAGAAATCACTCAAGGTCACTCGGAATCACGATATTGACCTTTTCCATAAGGAGTGTATTGAAAGAAGCTAAGGATTCGTTTCCCTAGCCTCGCAATCGTTCAAAATATCAATAAATCAGAGTAGGACACTCCGACTCGCGATATTTACATTTTCCGCTCGCTGTATATCGAAAGAAGATAAGGATTCACATCCCAAGCCTCGCACCGTTCAAAATATCGATAAATCACATTAGGAGACTCGGGATCGCGACATTTACATTTACCACTCGCTGTATATCGAAAGAAGCTGATAATTCATTTTCCGAGAATCGCAACCGTTCGAAATAACGACAAATCAGTCAAGAACACTCCGAATCGCGATATTTACCGTTTCTGCTCGCTGTATATCCAAAGAAGCGAAGGATTCACATCCCAAGCCTCGCAATCGTTCAAAATATCGATAAATCAGAGTAGGACACTCCGAATCGCGATATTTAGCGTTTCCGCTTTCTGTATATCGGAAGAAGATAAGGATTCACATCCCAAATCTCGCAATCGTTTAAAATATAGATAAATCACAATAGGAGACGCGGAATCGCGATATTTACATTTACCACTCGCTGTATTTCGAAAGAAGCTGATAATTCATTTTCCGAGCCTCGCAACCGTTCGAAATAAAGACAAATCACTCAAGGACACTCCGAATCGCGATATTTACCGATTCTGCTTGCTGTATATCGAAAGAAGCGAAGGATTCACATCCCAAGTCTCGCAACCGTTCAAAATAAAGATAAATCAGAGTAGGAGACGCGGAATTGCGATATTTACATTTACCACTCGCTGTATATCGAAAGAAGCGAAGGATTCACATCCCAAGTCTCGCAACCGTTCAAAATAAAGATAAATCAGAGTAGGAGACGCGGAATTGCGATATTTACATTTACCACTCGCTGTATATCGAAAGAAGCGAAGGATTCACATCCCAAGCCTCGCAATCGATCAAAATATCGATAAATCAGAGTAGGAGACCCCGAATGGCGATATTTACCGTTTCCGCTCGCTGTATATCGATAGAAGCGAAGCATTCACATCACAAGCCTCGCAATCCTTCAAAATATCGATAAATCAGAGTAGGAGACTCCGAATGGCGATATTTACCGTTTCCGCTCGCCGTATATCGAAAGAAGCGAAGGATTCACATGACAAGCCTCGCAATCCTTCAAAATATCGATAAATCAGAGTAGGAGACTCCGAATGGCGATATTTACCGTTTCCGCTCGCTGTATATCGGAAGACGATATGGATTCACATCCCAAATCTCGCAATCGTTTAAAATATCGATAAATAACAGTAGGAGACTCGGGATCGCGATATTTACATTTACCACTCGCTGTATATCGAAGGAAGCTGATAATTCATTTTCCGAGAATCGCAACCGTTCGAAATAACGACAAATCACTCAAGGACACTCTGAATCGCGATATTTACCGTTTCCGCTTGCTGTATATCCAAAGAAGCGAAGGATTGACATCACAAGCCTCGCAATAGGTCAAAATATCGATAAATCAGAGTAGGACACTCCGAATTTCGATATTTACCGTTTCCGCTCGCTGTATATCGGAAGAAGATATGGATTCACATCCCAAATCTCGCAATCGTTTAAAATATCGATAAATAACAGTAGGAGACTCGGGATCACGATATTTACATTTACCACTCGCTGTATATCGAAAGAAGCTGATAATTCATTTTCCGAGAATCGCAACCGTTCGAAATAACGACAAATCACTCAAGGACACTCCGAATCGCGATATTTATCGTATCCGCTTGCTGTATATCGAAACAAGCGAAGGATTTGCATCCCAAGCCTCGCAATCGTTCAAAATATCGATAAATCAGAGTAGGACACTCCGAATTTCGATATTTACCGTTTCCGCTCACTGTATATCGAAAGAAGCGAAGGATTCACATCTCAAGCCTCGCAATCGTTCAAAATATCGATAAATCACATTAGGAGACTCGGGATCGCGATATTTACATTTACCACTCGCTGTATATCGAAAGAAGCTGATAATTCATTTTCCGAGAATCGCAACCGTTCGAAATAACGACAAATCACTCAAGGACACTCCGAATCGCGATATTTATCGTATCCGCTTGCTGTATATCGAAACAAGCGAAGGATTTGCATCCCAAGCCTCGCAATCGTTCAAAATATCTATAAATCACAGTACGAGATTCGGGATCGCGATATTTACATTTACCACTCGCTGTACATCGAAAGAAGCTGATAATTCATTTTCCGAGAATCGCAACGGTTCGTAATAACGACAAATCACTCAAGGACACTCCGAATCGCGATATTTACCGTTTCCGCTCGCTGTACTTCGAAAGAAGCGAAGGATTCGCATCCCAAGCCTCGCAATCGTTCAAAATATCTATAGGTCACAGTAGGAGACTCGGGATCGCGATATTTACATTTACCACTCGCTGTATATCGAAGGAAGCTGATAATTCATTTTCCGAGAATCGCAATCGTTCGAAATAACGACAAATCACTCAAGGACACTCCGAATCGCGATATTTACCGTTTCCGCTTGCTGTATATCGAAACAAGCGAAGGATTCGCATCCCAAATCTCGCAATCGTTTAAAATATCGATAAATAACAGTAGGAGACTCGGGATCGCGATATTTACATTTACCACTCGCTGTATATAGAAAGAAGCGAAGGATTCACATCCCAAGCCTCGCAATCGTTTAAAATATCTATAAATCACAGTACGAGACTCGGGATCGCGATATTTACATTTACCACTCGCTGTATATCGAAGGAAGCTGATAATTCATTTTCCGAGAATCGCAACCGTTCGAAATAACGACAAATCACTCAAGAACACTCCGAATCGCGATATTTACCGTTTCTGCTCGCTGTATATCCAAAGAAGCGAAGGATTGACATCACAAGCCTCGCAATAGGTCAAAATATCGATAAATCAGAGTAGGACACTCCGAATTTCGATATTTAGCGTTTCCGCTCGCTGTATATCGGAAGAAGATATGGATTCACATCCCAAATCTCGCAATCGTTTAAAATATCGATAAATAACAGTAGGGGACTCGGGATCGCGATATTTACATTTACCACTCGCTGTATATCGAAAGAAGCGGAGGATTCACATCCCAAGCATCGCAATAATTCGAAATAACGACAAATCACTCAAGGACACTCCGAATCGCGATATTTACCGTTTCCGCTTGCTGTATATCGAAACAAGCGAAGGATTCGCATCCCAAGCCTCGCAATCGTTTAAAATATCTATAAATCAGAGTAGGAGGCTCGGAATCGCGATATTTACCTTTTCCGCTCGCTGTATATCGGAAGAAGATATGAATTCACATCCCAAATCTCGCAATCGTTTAAAATATCGATAAATCACAGTAGGAGACTCGGGATCGCGATATTTACATTTACCACACGCTGTATAAAGAAAGAAGCGATGGATTCACTTCCCAAGCATCGCAATAATTCGAAATAACGACAAATTACTCAAGGACACTCCGAATCGCGATATTTACCGTTTCCGCTTGCTGTATATCGAAACAAGCGAAGGATTCGCATCCCAAGCCTCGCAATCGTTTAAATTATCTATAAATCAGAGTAGGAGGCTCGGAATCGCGATATTTACCTTTTCCGCTCGCTGTATATCGAAAGAAGCGAAGGATTCACATCCCAAGCCTCGCAATCGTTCAAAATATCGATAAATCAGAGTAGGACACTCCGAATTGCGATATTTACCGTTTCCGCTCGCTGTATATCGGAAGAAGATATGGATTCACATCCCAAATCTCGCAATCGTTTAAAATATCGATAAATCACAGTAGGAGACTCGGGATCGCGATATTTACATTTACCACTCGCGGTATATCGAAAGAAGCTGATAATTCATTTTCCGAGAATCGCAACCGTTCGATATATCGACAAATCACTCAAGGACACTCCGAATCGCGATATTTACCTTTTCCGCTCGCTGAATATCGAAAGAAGATAAGGATTCACATCCCAAGCCCCGCAACCGTTCAAAATATCGATAAATCACATTAGGAGACTCGGGATCGCGATATTTACCTTTTCCGCTCGCTGTATATCGATAGAGGCGAAGGATTCACTTCCCAGGCCAAGCAATAATTCGAAATAACGACCAATCACTCAAGGACACACCGAATCGCGATATTTAAAGTTTCCGCTTGCTGTATATCGAAATAAGCGAAGGATTCACATCCCAAGCCTCGCAATCGTTCAAAATATCGATAAATCAGAGTAGGACACTCCGAATTGCGATATTTACCGTTTCCGCTCGCTGTATATCGGAAGAAGATATGGATTCACATCCCAAATCTCGCAATCGTTTAAAATATCGATAAATCACAGTAGGAGACTCGGGATCACGATATTTACATTTACCACTCGCTGTATATCGAAAGAAGCTGATAATTCATTTTCCGAGAATCGCAACCGTTCGAAATAACGACAAATCACTCAAGGACACTCCGAATCGCGATATTTACCGTTTCCGCTTGCTGTATATCTAAACAAGCGAAGGATTCATATCTCAAGCCTCGCAATCGTTCAAAATAAAGATAAATCAGAGTAGGAGACGCAGAATCGCGATATTTACATTTACCACTCGCTGTATATCGAAAGAAGCTAAGGATTCTTTTCCCTAGCCTCGCAATCGTTCAAAATATCGATAAATCACTTTAGGAGACTCGGGATCGCGATATTTACATTTACCACTCGCTGTATATCGAAAGAAGCTGATAATTCATTTTCCGAGAATCGCAACCGTTCGAAATAACGACAAATCACTCAAGGACACTCGGAATCGCGATATTTATCGTTTCCGCTTGCTGTATAAAAAAACAAGCGAAGGATTCGCATCCCAAGCCTCGCAATCGTTCAAAATATCTATAAATCACAGTACGAGACTCGGGATCGCGATATTTACATTTACCACTCGCTGTAAATCGAAAGAAGCTGATAATTCATTTTCCGAGAATCACAACGGTTCGTAATAACGACAAATCACTCAAGGACACTCCGAATCGCGATATTTACCGTTTCCGCTCACTGTATATCGGAAGAAGATATGGATTCACATCCCAAATTTCGCAATCGTTTAAAATATCGATAAATAACAGTAGGAGACTCGGAATCGCGATATTTACATTTACCACTCGCTGTATATCGAAAGAAGCTGATAATTCATGTTCCGAGAATCGCAACCGTTCGAAATAACGACAAATCACTCAAGGACACTCCGAATCGCGATATTTACCATTTCTGCTCGCTGTATATCCAAAGAAGCGAAGGATTGACATCACAAGCCTCGCAATAGGTCAAAATACCGATAAATCAGAGTAGGATACTCGGAATCGCGATATTTACCGTTTCCGCTCGCTGTATATCGAAAGAAGCGATTGATTCACTTCCCAAGCATCGCAATAATTCGAAATATCGACAAATCACTCAAGGACACTCCGACTCGCGATATTTACCGTTTCTGCTCGCTGTATATCGAAAGAAGCGAAGGATTCACATCACAGGCCTCGCAACCGTTCGAAATAAATACAAATCACTCAAGGACACTCCGAATCGCGATATTTACCTTTTCCGCTCGCTGAATATCGAAAGAAGCGACGGATTCATATCTCAAGCCTCGCAATCGTTCAAAATATCAATAAATCAGAGTAGGAGACTCGGATTCGCGATATTTACATTTACCACTCGCTGTATATCGAAAGAAGCGAAGGATTCACTTCACAAGCCTCACAATAATTCGAAATAACGACAAATCACTCAAGGACACTCCGACTCGCGATATTTACCGTTTCTGCTCGCTGTATATCGAAAGAAGCGAAGGATTCACATCACAGGCCTCGCAACCGTTCGAACTAACGAGAAATCACTCAAGGTCACTCGGAATCACGATATTAACCTTTTCCATAAGGAGTGTATTGAAAGAAGCTAAGGATTCACATCACAAGCCTTTCAATCGTTCAAAATATCGATAAATCACAGTACGAGACTCGGGATCGCGATATTTACATTTACCACTCGCTGTATTTCGAAAGAAGCTGATAATTCATTTTCCGAGCCTCGCAACCGTTCGAAATAAAGACAAATCAGTCAAGGACACTCCGAATCGCGATATTTACCGATTCTGCTTGCTGTATATCGAAAGAAGCGAAGGATTCACATCCCAAGCCTCGCAATCGTTCAAAATATCGATAAATCAGAGTAGGACACTCCGAATCGCGATATTTAGCGTTTCCGCTTTCTGTATATCGGAAGAAGATAAGGATTCACATCCCAAATCTCGCAACCGTTTAAAATATCGATAAATCACAATAGGAGACGCGGAATCGCGATATTTACATTTACCACTCGCTGTATATCGAAAGAAGCGAAGGATTCACTTCCCAAGCATCGCAATAATTCGAAATAACGACAAATCACTCAAGGACACTCCGAATCGCGATATTCACCGTTTCTGCTGGCTGTATATCGAAAGAAGCAAAGGATTCATATCTCAAGCCTCGCAATCGTTCAAAATAAAGATAAATCAGAGTAGGACACTCCGAATTGCGATATTTACCGTTTCCGCTCGCTGTATATCGGAAGAAGATATGGATTCACATTACAAATCTCGCAATCGTTTAAAATATCGATAAATAACAGTAGGAGACTCGGGATCGCGATATTTACATTTACCACTCGCTGTATATCGAAAGAAGCGAAGGATTCACTTCCCAAGCATCGCAATAATTCGAAATATCGACAAATCACTCAAGGACACTCCGAATCGCGATATTTACCGTTTCCGCTTGCTGTATATCGAAACAAGCGAAGGATTCGCATCCCAAGCCTCGCAAGTGTTTAAAATATCTATAAATCAGAGTAGGAGGCTCGGAATCGCGATATTTACCTTTTCCGCTATCTGTATATCGAAAGAAGCGAAGGATTCACATCCCAAGCCTCGCAATCGTTTAAAATATCTATAAATCACAGTCCGAGACTCGGGATCGCGATATTTACATTTACCACTCGCTGTATATCGAAGGAAGCTGATAATTCATTTTCCGAGAATCGCAACCGTTCGAAATAACGACAAATCACTCAAGGACACTCCGAATCGCGATATGTACCGTTTCCGCTTGCTGTATATCGAAACAAGCGAAGGATTCGCATCCCAAATCTCGCAATCGTTTAAAATATCGATAAATAACAGTAGGAGACTCGGGATCGCGATATTTACATTTACCACTCGCTGTATATAGGAAGAAGCGAAGGATTCACATCCCAAGCCTCGCAATCGTTTAAAATATCTATAAATCACAGTACGAGACTCGGGATCGCGATATTTACATTTACCACTCGCTGTATATCGAAAGAAGCGAAGGATTCACTTCCCAAGCATCGCAATAATTCGAAATAACGACAAATCACTCAGGGACACTCCGAATCGCGATATTTACCGTTTCCGCTTGCTGTATATCGAAACAAGCGAAGGATTCGCATCCCAAGACTCGCAATCGTTTAAAATATCTATAAATCAGAGTAGGAGGCTCGGAATCGCGATATTTACCTTTTCCGCTATCTGTATATCGAAAGAAGCGAAGGATTCACAACTCAAGCCTCGCAATCGTTCAAAATATCGATAAATCACATTAGGAGACTCGGGATCGCGATATTTACATTTACCACTCGCTGTATATCGAAAGAAGCTGATAATTCATTTTCCGAGAATCGCAACCGTTCGAAATAACGACAAATCACTCAAGGACACTCCGAATCGCGATATTTATCGTATCCGCTTGCTGTATATCGAAACAAGCGAAGGATTCGCATCCCAAGCCTCGCAATCGTTCAAAATATCTATAAATCACAGTGCGAGATTCGGGATCGCGATATTTACATTTACCACTCGCTGTAAATCGAAAGAAGCTGATAATTCATTTTCCGAGAATCGCAACGGTTCGTAATAACGACAAATCACTCAAGGACACTCCGAATCGCGATATTTACCGTTTCCGCTCGCTGTACTTCGAAAGAAGCGAAGGATTCGCATCCCAAGCCTCGCAATCGTTCAAAATATCTATAAATCACAGTAAGAGACTCGGGATCGCGATATTTACATTTACCACTCACTGTATATCGAAAGAAGCGAAGGATTCACTTCCCAAGCATCGCAATAATTCGAGATAACGACAAATCACTCAAGGACACTCCGAATCGCGATATTCACCGTTTCTGCTCGCTGTATATCGAAAGAAGCGAAGGATTCACATCCCAAGTCTCGCAACCGTTCAAAATAAAGATAAATCAGAGTAGGAGACGCGGAATTGCGATATTTACATTTACCACTCGCTGTATATCGAAAGAAGCGAAGGATTCACATCCCAAGCCTCGCAATCGTTCAAAATATCGATAAATCAGAGTAGGAGACTCAGGATCGCGATATTTACATTTACCACTCGCTGTATATCGAAAGAAGCGAAGGATTCACTTCCCAAGCATTGCAATAATTCGAAATAACGACAAATCACTCAAGGACACTCCGAATCGCGATATTTACCGTTTCCGCTCGCTGTATATCGAAAGAAGCGAAGGATTCACATGACAAGCCTCGCAATCCTTCAAAATATCGATAAATCAGAGTAGGAGACCCCGAATGGCGATATTTACCGTTTCCGCTCGCTGTATATCGATAGAAGCGAAGGATTCACATCACAAGCCTCGCAATCCTTCAAAATATCGATAAATCAGAGTAGGAGACTCCGAATGGCGATATTTACCGTTTCCGCTCGCTGTATATCGAAAGAAGATAAGGATTCACATCTCAAGCCTCGCAATCGTTCAAAATATTGGTATATCAGAGTAGGAGACTCGGGAACGCGATATTTACATTTACCACTCGCTGTATATCGAAAGAAGCGAGGGATTCACATCCCAAGCCTCGCAACCGTTCGAACTAACGAGAAATCACTCAAGGTCACTCGGAATCACGATATTGACCTTTTCCATAAGGAGTGTATTGAAAGAAGCTAAGGATTCGTTTCCCTAGCCTCGCAATCGTTCAAAATATCAATAAATCAGAGTAGGAGAATCGGAATCGCGATATTTACATTTGCCACTCGCTGTATATCGAAAGAAGCGTCGGATTCACTTCACAAGCCTCACAATAATTCGAAATAACGACAAATCACTCAAGGACACTCCCAATCGCGATATTTACCGATTCCGCTTGCTGTATATCGAAAGAAGCGAAGGATTCACATCCCAAGCCTCGCAATCGTTCAAAATATCGATAAATCAGAGTAGGACACTCCGAATCGCGATATTTAGCGTTTCCGCTTTCTGTATATCGGAAGAAGATAAGGATTCACATCCCAAATCTCGCAATCGTTTAAAATATAGATAAATCACAATAGGAGACGCGGAATCGCGATATTTACATTTACCACTCGCTGTATTTCGAAAGAAGCTGATAATTCATTTTCCGAGCCTCGCAACCGTTCGAAATAAAGACAAATCACTCAAGGACACTCCGAATCGCGATATTTACCGATTCTGCTTGCTGTATATCGAAAGAAGCGAAGGATTCACATCCCAAGTCTCGCAACCGTTCAAAATAAAGATAAATCAGAGTAGGAGACGCGGAATTGCGATATTTACATTTACCACTCGCTGTATATCGAAAGAAGCGAAGGATCCACATCCCAAGTCTCGCAACCGTTCAAAATAAAGATAAATCAGAGTAGGAGACGCGGAATTGCGATATTTACATTTACCACTCGCTGTATATCGAAAGAAGCGAAGGATTCACATCCCAAGCCTCGCAATCGATCAAAATATCGATAAATCAGAGTAGGAGACTCAGGATCGCGATATTTACATTTACCACTCGCTGTATATCGAAAGAAGCGAAGGATTCACTTCCCAAGCATTGCAATAATTCGAAATAACGACAAATCACTCAAGGACACTCCGAATCGCGATATTTACCGTTTCCGCTCGCTGTATATCGAAAGAAGATAAGGATTCACATCTCAAGCCTCGCAATCGTTCAAAATATTGGTATATCAGAGTAGGAGACTCGGGAACGCGATATTTACATTTACCACTCGCTGTATATCGAAAGAAGCGAGGGATTCACATCCCAAGCCTCGCAACCGTTCGAACTAACGAGAAATCACTCAAGGTCACTCGGAATCACGATATTGACCTTTTCCATAAGGAGTGTATTGAAAGAAGCTAAGGATTCGTTTCCCTAGCCTCGCAATCGTTCAAAATATCAATAAATCAGAGTAGGACACTCCGACTCGCGATATTTACATTTTCCGCTCGCTGTATATCGAAAGAAGATAAGGATTCACATCCCAAGCCTCGCACCGTTCAAAATATCGATAAATCACATTAGGAGACTCGGGATCGCGACATTTACATTTACCACTCGCTGTATATCGAAAGAAGCTGATAATTCATTTTCCGAGAATCGCAACCGTTCGAAATAACGACAAATCAGTCAAGAACACTCCGAATCGCGATATTTACCGTTTCTGCTCGCTGTATATCCAAAGAAGCGAAGGATTCACATCCCAAGCCTCGCAATCGTTCAAAATATCGATAAATCAGAGTAGGACACTCCGAATCGCGATATTTAGCGTTTCCGCTTTCTGTATATCGGAAGAAGATAAGGATTCACATCCCAAATCTCGCAATCGTTTAAAATATAGATAAATCACAATAGGAGACGCGGAATCGCGATATTTACATTTACCACTCGCTGTATTTCGAAAGAAGCTGATAATTCATTTTCCGAGCCTCGCAACCGTTCGAAATAAAGACAAATCACTCAAGGACACTCCGAATCGCGATATTTACCGATTCTGCTTGCTGTATATCGAAAGAAGCGAAGGATTCACATCCCAAGTCTCGCAACCGTTCAAAATAAAGATAAATCAGAGTAGGAGACGCGGAATTGCGATATTTACATTTACCACTCGCTGTATATCGAAAGAAGCGAAGGATTCACATCCCAAGTCTCGCAACCGTTCAAAATAAAGATAAATCAGAGTAGGAGACGCGGAATTGCGATATTTACATTTACCACTCGCTGTATATCGAAAGAAGCGAAGGATTCACATCCCAAGCCTCGCAATCGATCAAAATATCGATAAATCAGAGTAGGAGACTCAGGATCGCGATATTTACATTTACCACTCGCTGTATATCGAAAGAAGCGAAGGATTCACTTCCCAAGCATTGCAATAATTCGAAATAACGACAAATCACTCAAGGACACTCCGAATCGCGATATTTACCGTTTCCGCTCGCTGTATATCGAAAGAAGCGAAGGATTCACATGACAAGCCTCGCAATCCTTCAAAATATCGATAAATCAGAGTAGGAGACCCCGAATGGCGATATTTACCGTTTCCGCTCGCTGTATATCGATAGAAGCGAAGGATTCACATCACAAGCCTCGCAATCCTTCAAAATATCGATAAATCAGAGTAGGAGACTCCGAATGGCGATATTTACCGTTTCCGCTCGCTGTATATCGAAAGAAGATAAGGATTCACATCTCAAGCCTCGCAATCGTTCAAAATATTGGTATATCAGAGTAGGAGACTCGGGAACGCGATATTTACATTTACCACTCGCTGTATATCGAAAGAAGCGAGGGATTCACATCCCAAGCCTCGCAACCGTTCGAACTAACGAGAAATCACTCAAGGTCACTCGGAATCACGATATTGACCTTTTCCATAAGGAGTGTATTGAAAGAAGCTAAGGATTCGTTTCCCTAGCCTCGCAATCGTTCAAAATATCAATAAATCAGAGTAGGACACTCCGACTCGCGATATTTACATTTTCCGCTCGCTGTATATCGAAAGAAGATAAGGATTCACATCCCAAGCCTCGCACCGTTCAAAATATCGATAAATCACATTAGGAGACTCGGGATCGCGACATTTACATTTACCACTCGCTGTATATCGAAAGAAGCTGATAATTCATTTTCCGAGAATCGCAACCGTTCGAAATAACGACAAATCAGTCAAGAACACTCCGAATCGCGATATTTACCGTTTCTGCTCGCTGTATATCCAAAGAAGCGAACGATTGACATCACCAGCCTCGCAATAGGTCAAAATATCGATAAATCAGAGTAGGACACTCCGAATTGCGATATTTACCGTTTCCGCTCGCTGTATATCGGAAGAAGATATGGATTCACATCCCAAATCTCGCAATCGTTTAAAATATCGATAAATAACAGTAGGAGACTCGGGATCGCGATATTTACATTTACCACTATCTGTATATCGAAAGAAGCGAAGGATTCACTTCCCAAGCATCGCAATAATTCGAAATATCGACAAATCACTCAAGGACACTCCGAATCGCGATATTTACCGTTTCCGCTTGCTGTATATCGAAACAAGCGAAGGATTCGCATCCCAAGCCTCGCAATCGTTTAAAATATCTATAAATCAGAGTAGGAGGCTCGGAATCGCGATATTTACCTTTTCCGCTATCTGTATATCGAAAGAAGCGAAGGATTCACATCCCAAGCCTCGCAATCGTTTAAAATATCTATAAATCACAGTCCGAGACTCGGGATCGCGATATTTACATTTACCACTCGCTGTATATCGAAGGAAGCTGATAATTCATTTTCCGAGAATCGCAACCGTTCGAAATAACGACAAATCACTCAAGGACACTCCGAATCGCGATATTTACAGTTTCCGCTTGCTGTATATCGAAACAAGCGATGGATTCGCATCCCAAGCCTCGCAATCGTTCAAAATATCTATAAATCAGAGTAGGAGACTCGGAATCGCGATATTTACCTTTTCCGCTCGCTGTATATCGAAAGAAGCGAAGGATTCGCATCCCAAATCTCGCAATCGTTTAAAATATCGATAAATAACAGTAGGAGACTCGGGATCGCGATATTTACATTTACCACTCGCTGTATATAGAAAGAAGCGAAGGATTCACATCCCAAACCTCGCAATCGTTTAAAATATCTATAAATCACAGTACGAGACTCGGGATCGCGATATTTACATTTACCACTCGCTGTATATCGAAGGAAGCGAAGGATTCACTTCCCAAGCATCGCAATAATTCGAAATAACGACAAATCACTCAGGGACACTCCGAATCGCGATATTTACCGTTTCCGCTTGCTGTATATCGGAAGAAGATATGGATTCACATCCCAAATCTCGCAATCGTTTAAAATATCGATAAATAACAGTAGGAGACTCGGGATCGCGATATTTACATTTACCACTATCTGTATATCGAAAGAAGCGAAGGATTCACTTCCCAAGCATCGCAATAATTCGAAATATCGACAAATCACTCAAGGACACTCCGAATCGCGATATTTACCGTTTCCGCTTGCTGTATATCGAAACAAGCGAAGGATTCGCATCCCAAGCCTCGCAATCGTTTAAAATATCTATAAATCAGAGTAGGAGGCTCGGAATCGCGATATTTACCTTTTCCGCTATCTGTATATCGAAAGAAGCGAAGGATTCACATCCCAAGCCTCGCAATCGTTTAAAATATCTATAAATCACAGTCCGAGACTCGGGATCGCGATATTTACATTTACCACTCGCTGTATATCGAAGGAAGCTGATAATTCATTTTCCGAGAATCGCAACCGTTCGAAATAACGACAAATCACTCAAGGACACTCCGAATCGCGATATTTACAGTTTCCGCTTGCTGTATATCGAAACAAGCGATGGATTCGCATCCCAAGCCTCGCAATCGTTCAAAATATCTATAAATCAGAGTAGGAGACTCGGAATCGCGATATTTACCTTTTCCGCTCGCTGTATATCGAAAGAAGCGAAGGATTCGCATCCCAAATCTCGCAATCGTTTAAAATATCGATAAATAACAGTAGGAGACTCGGGATCGCGATATTTACATTTACCACTCGCTGTATATAGAAAGAAGCGAAGGATTCACATCCCAAGCCTCGCAATCGTTTAAAATATCTATAAATCACAGTACGAGACTCGGGATCGCGATATTTACATTTACCACTCGCTGTATATCGAAAGAAGCGAAGGATTCACTTCCCAAGCATCGCAATAATTCGAAATAACGACAAATCACTCAGGGACACTCCGAATCGCGATATTTACCGTTTCCGCTTGCTGTATATCGGAAGAAGATATGGATTCACATCCCAAATCTCGCAATCGTTTAAAATATCGATAAATAACAGTAGGAGACTCGGGATCACGATATTTACATTTACCACTCGCTGTATATCGAAAGAAGCTGATAATTCATTTTCCGAACCTCGCAACCGTTCGAAATAACGACAAATCACTCAAGGACACTCCGAATCGCGATATTTACCGTTTCTGCTCGCTGTATATCGAAAGAAGCGAAGGATTCACATGACAAGCCTCGCAATCCTTCAAAATATCGATAAATCAGAGTAGGAGACCCCGAATGGCGATATTTACCGTTTCCGCTCGCTGTATATCGATAGAAGCGAAGGATTCACATCACAAGCCTCGCAATCCTTCAAAATATCGATAAATCAGAGTAGGAGACTCCGAATGGCGATATTTACCGTTTCCGCTCGCTGTATATCGAAAGAAGATAAGGATTCACATCTCAAGCCTCGCAATCGTTCAAAATATTGGTATATCAGAGTAGGAGACTCGGGAACGCGATATTTACATTTACCACTCGCTGTATATCGAATGAAGCGAGGGATTCACATCCCAAGCCTCGCAACCGTTCGAACTAACGAGAAATCACTCAAGGTCACTCGGAATCACGATATTGACCTTTTCCATAAGGAGTGTATTGAAAGAAGCTAAGGATTCGTTTCCCTAGCCTCGCAATCGTTCAAAATATCAATAAAGCAGAGTATTAGACTCGGAATCGCGATATTTACATTTACCACTCGCTGTATATCGAAAGAAGCGAAGGAGACACTTCACAAGCCTCACAATAATTCGAAATAACGACAAATCACTCAAGGACACTCCCAATCGCGATATTTACCGATTCCGCTTGCTGTATATCGAAAGAAGCGAAGGATTCACATCCCAAGCCTCGCAATCGTTCAAAATATCGATAAATCAGAGTAGGACACTCCGAATCGCGATATTTAGCGTTTCCGCTTTCTGTATATCGGAAGAAGATAAGGATTCACATCCCAAATCTCGCAATCGTTTAAAATATCGATAAATCAGAGTAGGAGACTCGGGATCGCGATATTTACATTTACCACTCGCTGTATATCGAAGGAAGCCTAGGATTCACATCCCAAGCCTCGCAATCGTTCATAATATCGATAAATCAGAGCAGGACACTCCGAATCGCGATATTTAGCGTTTCCGCTTTCTGTATATCGGAAGAAGATAAGGATTCACATCCCAAATCTCGCAATCGTTTAAAATATCGATAAATCACAATAGGAGACTCGGGATCGCGATATTTACATTTACCACTCGCTGTATATTGAAAGAGGCGAAGGATTCACTTCCCAGGCCTCGCAATAATTTGAAATAACGACGAATCACTCAAGGACAATCCGAATCGCGATATTTACCGTTTCTGCTCGCTGTATATCGAAAGAAGCGGAGGATTCACATGACAAGCCTCGCAATCCTTCAAAATATCGATAAATCAGAGTAGGAGACTCCGAATGGCGATATTTACCGTTTCCGCTCGCTGTATATCGAAAGAAGATAAGGATTCACATCTCAAGCCTCGGAATCGTTCAAAATATCGGTATATCAGAGTAGGAGACTCGGGAACGCGATATTTACATTTACCACTCGCTGTATATCGAAAGAAGCGAAGGATTCACATCCCAAGCCTCGCAACCGTTCGAAATAACGAGAAATCACTCAAGCTCACTCGGAATTACGATATTGACCTTTTCCATAAGGAGTGCATTGAAAGAAGCTAAGGATTCGTTTCCCTAGCCTCGCAATCGTTCAAAATATCGATAAATCAGAGTAGGAGACTCGGGATCGCGATATTTACATTTACCACTCGCTGTATATCGAAAGAAGCGAAGGATTCACTTCCCAAGCATTGCAATAATTCGAAATAACGACAAATCACTCAAGGACACTCCGAATCGCGATATTTACCGTTTCATCTCGCTGTATATCGAAAGAAGCGAAGGATTCACATCACAAGCCTCGCAATCGTTCAAAATATCGATAAATCACAGTACGAGACTCGGGATCGCGATATTTACATTTACCACTCGCTGTATATCGAAAGAAGCTGATAATTCATTTTCCGAGCCTCGCAACCGTTCGAAATAAATACAAATCACTCAAGGACACTCCGAATCGCGATATTTACCTTTTCCGCTCGCTGAATATCGAAAGAAGCGACGGATTCATATCTCACGCCTCGCAATCGTTCAAAATATCAATAAATCAGAGTAGGAGACTCGGGAACGCGATATTTACATTTACCACTCGCTGTATATCGAAAGAGGCGAAGGATTCACTTCCCAAGCATCACAATAATTCGAAATAACGACAAATCACTCAAGGACACTCCGACTCGCGATATTTACCGTTTCTGCTCGCTGTATATCGAAAGAAGCGGAGGATTCACATGACAAGCCTCGCAATCCTTCAAAATATCGATAAATCAGAGTAGGAGACTCCGAATGGCGATATTTACCGTTTCCGCTCGCTGTATATCGAAAGAAGATAAGGATTCACATCTCAAGCCTCGCAATCGTTCAAAATATCGGTATATCAGAGTAGGAGACTCGGGAACGCGATATTTACATTTACCACTCGCTGTATATCGGAAGAAGATAAGGATTCACATCCCAAATCTCGCAATCGTTTAAAATATCGATAAATCACAATAGGAGACGCGGAATCGCGATATTTACATTTACCACTCGCTGTATATCGAAAGAAGCGAAGGATTCACTTCCCAAGCATCGCAATAATTCGAAATAACGACAAATCACTCAAGGACACTCCGAATCACGATATTCATCGTTTCTGCTCGCTGTATATCGAAAGAAGCAAAGGATTCATATCTCAAGCCTCGCAATCGTTCAAAATAAAGATAAATCAGAGTAGGAGACTCGGGATCGCGATATTTACATTTACCACTCGCGGTATATCGAAAGAAGCTGATAATTCATTTTCCGAGAATCGCAACCGTTCGATATATCGACAAATCACTCAAGGACACTCCGAATCGCGATATTTACAGTTTCCGCTTGCTGTATATCGAAACAAGCGATGGATTCGCATCCCAAGCCTCGCAATCGTTCAAAATATCTATAAATCAGAGTAGGAGACTCGGAATCGAAATATTTACCTTTTCCGCTCGCTGTATATCGAAAGAAGCGAAGGATTCACATCCCAAGCCTCGCAATAATTCGAAATAACGACAAATAACTCAAGGACCCTCCGACTCGCGATATTTACATTTTCCGCTCGCTGTATATCGAAAGAAGATAAGGATTCACATCCCAAGCCTCGCACCGTTCAAAATATCGATAAATCACATTAGGAGACTCGGGATCGCGACATTTACATTTACCACTCGCTGTATATCGAAAGAAGCTGATAATTCATTTTCCGAGAATCGCAACCGTTCGAAATAACGACAAATCAGTCAAGAACACTCCGAATCGCGATATTTACCGTTTCTGCTCGCTGTATATCCAAAGAAGCGAAGGATTGACATCACCAGCCTCGCAATAGGTCAAAATATCGATAAATCAGAGTAGGACACTCCGAATTGCGATATTTACCGTTTCCGCTCGCTGTATATCGGAAGAAGATATGGATTCACATCCCAAATCTCGCAATCGTTTAAAATATCGATAAATAACAGTAGGAGACTCGGGATCGCGATATTTACATTTACCACTCGCTGTATATCGAAAGAAGCGAAGGATTCACTTCCCAAGCATCGCAATAATTCGAAATATCGACAAATCACTCAAGGACACTCCGAATCGCGATATTTACCGTTTCCGCTTGCTGTATATCGAAACAAGCGAAGGATTCGCATCCCAAGCCTCGCAATCGTTTAAAATATCTATAAATCAGAGTAGGAGGCTCGGAATCGCGATATTTACCTTTTCCGCTATCTGTATATCGAAAGAAGCGAAGGATTCACATCCCAAGCCTCGCAATCGTTTAAAATATCTATAAATCACAGTCCGAGACTCGGGATCGCGATATTTACATTTACCACTCGCTGTATATCGAAGGAAGCTGATAATTCATTTTCCGAGAATCGCAACCGTTCGAAATAACGACAAATCACTCAAGGACACTCCGAATCGCGATATTTACCGTTTCCGCTTGCTGTATATCGAAACAAGCGAAGGATTCGCATCCCAAATCTCGCAATCGTTTAAAATATCGATAAATAACAGTAGGAGACTCGGGATCGCGATATTTACATTTACCACTCGCTGTATATAGAAAGAAGCGAAGGATTCACATCCCAAACCTCGCAATCGTTTAAAATATCTATAAATCACAGTACGAGACTCGGGATCGCGATATTTACATTTACCACTCGCTGTATATCGAAAGAAGCGAAGGATTCACTTCCCAAGCATCGCAATAATTCGAAATAACGACAAATCACTCAGGGACACTCCGAATCGCGATATTTACCGTTTCCGCTTGCTGTATATCGGAAGAAGATATGGATTCACATCCCAAATCTCGCAATCGTTTAAAATATCGATAAATAACAGTAGGAGACTCGGGATCACGATATTTACATTTACCACTCGCTGTATATCGAAAGAAGCTGATAATTCATTTTCCGAACCTCGCAACCGTTCGAAATAACGACAAATCACTCAAGGACACTCCGAATCGCGATATTTACCGTTTCTGCTCGCTGTATATCGAAAGAAGCGAAGGATTCACATCACAAGCCTCGCAATCCTTCAAAATATCGATAAATCAGAGTAGGAGACTCCGAATGGCGATATTTACCGTTTCCGCTCGCTGTATATCGAAAGAAGATAAGGATTCACATCTCAAGCCTCGCAATCGTTCAAAATATTGGTATATCAGAGTAGGAGACTCGGGAACGCGATATTTACATTTACCACTCGCTGTATATCGAATGAAGCGAGGGATTCACTTCACAAGCCTCACAATAATTCGAAATAACGACAAATCACTCAAGGACACTCCCAATCGCGATATTTACCGATTCCGCTTGCTGTATATCGAAAGAAGCGAAGGATTCACATCCCAAGCCTCGCAATCGTTCAAAATATCGATAAATCAGAGTCGGACACTCCGAATCGCGATATTTAGCGTTTCCGCTTTCTGTATATCGGAAGAAGATAAGGATTCACATCCCAAATCTCGCAATCGTTTAAAATATCGATAAATCAGAGTAGGAGACTCGGGATCGCGATATTTACATTTACCACTCGCTGTATATCGAAAGAAGCCGAGGATTCACATCCCAAGCCTCGCAATCGTTCATAATATCGATAAATCAGAGCAGGACACTCCGAATCGCGATATTTAGCGTTTCCGCTTTCTGTATATCGGAAGAAGATAAGGATTCACATCCCAAATCTCGCAATCGTTTAAAATATCGATAAATCACAATAGGAGACTCGGGATCGCGATATTTACATTTACCACTCGCTGTATATCGAAAGAGGCGAAGGAATCACTTCCCAGGCCTCGCAATAATTTGAAATAACGACGAATCACTCAAGGACACTCCGAATCGCGATATTTACCGTTTCTGCTCGCTGTATATCGAAAGAAGCGGAGGATTCACATGACAAGCCTCGCAATCCTTCAAAATATCGATAAATCAGAGTAGGAGACTCCGAATGGCGATATTTACCGTTTCCGCTCGCTGTATATCGAAAGAAGATAAGGATTCACATCTCAAGCCTCGCAATCGTTCAAAATATCGGTATATCAGAGTAGGAGACTCGGGAACGCGATATTTACATTTACCACTCGCTGTATATCGAAAGAAGCGAAGGATTCACTTCCCAAGCATTGCAATAATTCGAAATAACGACAAATCACTCAAGGACACTCCGAATCGCGATATTTACCGTTTCATCTCGCTGTATATCGAAAGAAGCGAAGGATTCACATCACAAGCCTCGCAATCGTTCAAAATATCGATAAATCAGAGTAGGAGACTCGGGAACGCGATATTTACATTTACCACTCGCTGTATATCGAAAGAAGCTGATAATTCATTTTCCGAGCCTCGCAACCGTTCGAAATAAATACAAATCACTCAAGGACACTCCGAATCGCGATATTTACCTTTTCCGCTCGCTGAATATCGAAAGAAGCGACGGATTCATATCTCAAGCCTCGCAATCGTTCAAAATATCAATAAATCAGAGTAGGAGACTCGGAATCGCGATATTTACATTTACCACACGCTGTATATCGAAAGAAGCGAAGGATTCACTTCACAAGCCTCACAATAATTCGAAATAACGACAAATCACTCAAGGACACTCCCAATCGCGATATTTACCTTTTCCGCTCGCTGTATATTGAAAGAAGATAAGGATTCACATCTCAAGCCTCGCAATCGTTCAAAATATCGGTATATCAGAGTAGGAGACTCGGGAACGCGATATTTACATTTACCACTCGCTGTATATCGAAAGAGGCGAAGGATTCACTTCCCAAGCATCACAATAATTCGAAATAACGACAAATCACTCAAGGACACTCCGACTCGCGATATTTACCGTTTCTGCTCGCTGTATATCGAAAGAAGCGAAGGATTCACATCACAAGCCTCGCAACCGTTCGAAATAACGAGAAATCACTCAAGGTCACTCGGAATCACGATATTAACCTTTTCCATAAGGTGTGTATTGAAAGAAGCTAAGGATTCACATCACAAGCCTCGCAATCGTTCAAAATATCGATAAATCACAGTACGAGACTCGGGATCGCGATATTTACATTTACCACTCGCTGTATATCGAAAGAAGCTGATAATTCATTTTCCGAGCCTCGCAACCGTTCGAAATAACGACAAATCACTCAAGGACACTCCGAATCGCGATATTTACCGATTCTGCTTGCTGTATATCGAAAGAAGCGAAGGATTCACATCCCAAGCCTCGCAATCCTTCAAAATATCGATAAATCAGAGTAGGAGACTCGGGAACGCGATATTTACATTTACCACTCGCTGTATATCGAAAGAAGCGAAGGATTCACATCACAAGCCTCGCAATCGTTCAAAATATCGATAAATCAGAGTAGGAGACGCGGAAACGCGATATTTAGCTTTTCGACTCGCTGTATATCGAAAGAAGCGAAGGATTCACTTCCCAGGCCTCGCAATAATTCGAAATAACGACGAATCACTCAAGGACACTCCGAATCGTGATATTTACCTTTTCCGCTCGCTGTATATCGAAAGAAGCAAAGGATTCACATCTCAAGCCTCGCAATAATTCGAAATAACGACAAATAAGTCAAGGACATTCCGACTCGCGATATTTACCGTTTCCGCTCGCTGTATATCGAAAGAAGAAAAGGATTCACATCCCAAGCCTCGCAACCGTTCGAAATAACGAGAAATCACTCAATGTCACTCGGAATCGCGATATTGACCGTTTCCATAAGGAGTGTATTGAAAGAAGCGAAGGATTCGTTTCCCTAGCCTCGCAATCGTTCAAAATATCTATAAATCACAGTAGGAGACTCGTAATCGCGATATTTACATGTACCACACGCTGTATAAAGAAAGAAGCCTTGGATTCACTTCCCAAGCCTAACAACAATTCGAAATAACGACAAATCACTCAAGGACACTCCGACTCGCGATATTTACCGTTTCCGCTCGCTGTATATCGAAAGAAGCGAAGGATTCACATACCAAGCCTAGCAATAATTCGAAATAACGACAAATCACTCAAGGACACTCCGAATCGCGATATTTACCGTTTCTGCTCGCTGTATATCGAAAGAAACGAAGGATTCACATGACAAGCCTCGCAATCCTTCAAAATATCGATAAATCAGAGTAGGAGACCCCGAATGGCGATATTTACCGTTTCCGCTCGCTGTATATCGATAGAAGCGAAGCATTCACATCACAAGCCTCGCAATCCTTCAAAATATCGATAAATCAGAGTAGGAGACTCCGAATGGCGATATTTACCGTTTCCGCTCGCCGTATATCGAAAGAAGCGAAGGATTCACATCACAAGCCTCGCAATCGTTCAAAATATCGATAAATCAGAGTAGGAGACGCGGAAACGCGATATTTAGCTTTTCGACTCGCTGTATATCGAAAGAAGCGAAGGATTCACTTCCCAGGCCTCGCAATAATTCGAAATAACGACGAATCACTCAAGGACACTCCGAATCGCGATATTTACCTTTTCCGCTCGCTGTATATCGAAAGAAGCAAAGGATTCACATCCAAAGCCTCGCAACCGTTCGAAATAACGAGAAATCACTCAATGTCACTCGGAATCGCGATATTGACCGTTTCCATAAGGAGTGTATTGAAAGGAGCGAAGGATTCGTTTCCCTAGCCTCGCAATCGTTCAAAATATCTATAAATCACAGTAGGAGACTCGTAATCGCGATATTTACATGTACCACACGCTGTATAAAGAAAGAAGCCTTGGATTCACTTCCCAAGCCTCGCAACAATTCGAAATAACGACAAATCACTCAAGGACACTCCGACTCCCGATATTTACCGTTTCCGCTCGCTGTATATCGAAAGAAGCGAAGGATTCACATCCAAAGCCTAGCAATAATTCGAAATAACGACAAATCACTCAAGGACACTCCGAATCGCGATCTTTACCGTTTCTGCTCGCTGTATATCGAAAGAAACGAAGGATTCACATGACAAGCCTCGCAATCCTTCAAAATATCGATAAATCAGAGTAGGAGACCCCGAATGGCGATATTTACCGTTTCCGCTCGCTGTATATCGATAGAAGCGAAGGATTCACATCACAAGCCTCGCAATCCTTCAAAATATCGATAAATCAGAGTAGGAGACTCCGAATGGCGATATTTACCGTTTCCGCTCGCCGTATATCGAAAGAAGATAAGGATTCACATCTCAAGCCTCGCAATCGTTCAAAATATCGGTATATCAGAGTAGGAGACTCGGGAACGCGATATTTACATTTACCACTCGCTGTATATCGAAAGAAGCGAGGGATTCACATCCCAAGCCTCGCAACCGTTCGAACTAACGAGAAATCACTCAAGGTCACTCGGAATCACGATATTGACCTTTTCCATAAGGAGTGTATTGAAAGAAGCTAAGGATTCGTTTCCCTAGCCTCGCAATCGTTCAAAATATCGATAAATCAGAGTAGGAGACTCAGGATCGCGATATATTCATTTACCACTCGCTGTATATCGAAAGAAGCGAAGGATTCACTTCCCAAGCATTGCAATAATTCGACATAACGACAAATCACTCAAGGACACACCGAATCGCGATATTTACCGTTTCCGCTCGCTGTATATCGAAAGAAGCGAAGGATTCACATCACAAGCCTCGCAATAATTCGAAATAACGACAAATCACTCAAGGACACTCCGACTCGCGATATTTACCGTTTCCGCTCGCTGTATATCGAAAGAAGATAAGGATTCACATCTCAAGCCTCGCACCGTTCAAAATATCGATAAATCACATTAGGAGACTCGGGATCGCGACATTTACCGTTTCCGCTCGCTGTATATCGATAGAAGCGAAGGATTCACATCACAAGCCTCGCAATCCTTCAAAATATCGATAAATCAGAGTAGGAGACTCCGAATGGCGATATTTACCGTTTCCGCTCGCCGTATATCGAAAGAAGCGAAGGATTCACATCACAAGCCTCGCAATCGTTCAAAATATCGATAAATCAGAGTAGGAGACGCGGAAACGCGATATTTAGCTTTTCGACTCGCTGTATATCGAAAGAAGCGAAGGATTCACTTCCCAGGCCTCGCAATAATTCGAAATAACGACGAATCACTCAAGGACACTCCGAATCGCGATATTTACCTTTTCCGCTCGCTGTATATCGAAAGAAGCAAAGGATTCACATCTCAAGCCTCGCAATAATTCGAAATAACGACAAATAAGTCAAGGACATTCCGACTCGCGATATTTACCGTTTCCGCTCGCTGTATATCGAAAGAAGCGAAGGATTCACATCCAAAGCCTCGCAACCGTTCGAAATAATGAGAAATCACTCAATGTCACTCGGAATCGCGATATTGACCGTTTCCATAAGGAGTGTATTGAAAGAAGCGAAGGATTCGTTTCCCTAGCCTCGCAATCGTTCAAAATATCTATAAATCACAGTAGGAGACTCGTAATCGCGATATTTACATGTACCACACGCTGTATAAAGAAAGAAGCCTTGGATTCACTTCCCAAGCCTCGCAACAATTCGAAATAATGACAAATCACTCAAGGACACTCCGACTCGCGATATTTACCGTTTCCGCTCGCTGTATATCGAAAGAAGCGAAGGATTCACATCCAAAGCCTAGCAATAATTCGAAATAACGACAAATCACTCAAGGACACTCCGAATCGCGATCTTTACCGTTTCTGCTCGCTGTATATCGAAAGAAACGAAGGATTCACATGACAAGCCTCGCAATCCTTCAAAATATCGATAAATCAGAGTAGGAGACCCCGAATGGCGATATTTACCGTTTCCGCTCGCTGTATATCGATAGAAGCGAAGGATTCACATCACAAGCCTCGCAATCCTTCAAAATATCGATAAATCAGAGTAGGAGACTCCGAATGGCGATATTTACCGTTTCCGCTCGCCGTATATCGAAAGAAGATAAGGATTCACATCTCAAGCCTCGCAATCGTTCAAAATATCGGTATATCAGAGTGGGAGACTCGGGAACGCGATATTTACATTTACCACTCGCTGTATATCGAAAGAAGCGAGGGATTCACATCCCAAGCCTCGCAACCGTTCGAACTAACGAGAAATCACTCAAGGTCACTCGGAATCACGATATTGACCTTTTCCATAAGGAGTGTATTGAAAGAAGCTAAGGATTCGTTTCCCTAGCCTCGCAATCGTTCAAAATATCGATAAATCAGAGTAGGAGACTCAGGATCGCGATATTTTCATTTACCACTCGCTGTATATCGAAAGAAGCGAAGGATTCACTTCCCAAGCATTGCAATAATTCGACATAACGACAAATCACTCAAGGACACACCGAATCGCGATATTTACCGTTTCCGCTCGCTGTATATCGAAAGAAGCGAAGGATTCACATCACAAGCCTCGCAATAATTCGAAATAACGACAAATCACTCAAGGACACTCCGACTCGCGATATTTACCGTTTCCGCTCGCTGTATATCGAAAGAAGATAAGGATTCACATCTCAAGCCTCGCAATCGTTCAAAATATCGGTATATCAGAGTAGGAGACTCGGGAACGCGATATTTACATTTACCACTCGCTGTATATCGAAAGAAGCGAAGGATTCACATCACAAGCCTCGCAATCGTTCAAAATATCGATAAATCAGAGTAGGAGACTCCGAATGGCGATATTTACCGTTTCCGCTCGCTGTATATCGAAAGAAGATAAGGATTCACATCTCAAGCCTCGCAATCGTTCAAAATATCGGTATATCAGAGTAGGAGACTCGGGAACGCGATATTTACATTTACCACTCGCTGTATATCGAAAGAAGCGAAGGATTCACTTCCCAAGCATTGCAATAATTCGAAATAACGACAAATCACTCAAGGACACTCCGAATCGCGATATTTACCGTTTCATCTCGCTGTATATCGAAAGAAGCGAAGGATTCACATCACAAGCCTCGCAATCGTTCAAAATATCGATAAATCAGAGTAGGAGACTCGGGAACGCGATATTTACATTTACCACTCGCTGTATATCGAAAGAAGCTGATAATTCATTTTCCGAGCCTCGCAACCGTTCGAAATAAATACAAATCACTCAAGGACACTCCGAATCGCGATATTTACCTTTTCCGCTCGCTGAATATCGAAAGAAGCGACGGATTCATATCTCAAGCCTCGCAATCGTTCAAAATATCAATAAATCAGAGTAGGAGACTCGGAATCGCGATATTTACATTTACCACACGCTGTATATCGAAAGAAGCGAAGGATTCACTTCACAAGCCTCACAATAATTCGAAATAACGACAAATCACTCAAGGACACTCCCAATCGCGATATTTACCTTTTCCGCTCGCTGTATATTGAAAGAAGATAAGGATTCACATCTCAAGCCTCGCAATCGTTCAAAATATCGGTATATCAGAGTAGGAGACTCGGGAACGCGATATTTACATTTACCACTCGCTGTATATCGAAAGAGGCGAAGGATTCACTTCCCAAGCATCACAATAATTCGAAATAACGACAAATCACTCAAGGACACTCCGACTCGCGATATTTACCGTTTCTGCTCGCTGTATATCGAAAGAAGCGAAGGATTCACATCACAAGCCTCGCAACCGTTCGAAATAACGAGAAATCACTCAAGGTCACTCGGAATCACGATATTAACCTTTTCCATAAGGTGTGTATTGAAAGAAGCTAAGGATTCACATCACAAGCCTCGCAATCGTTCAAAATATCGATAAATCACAGTACGAGACTCGGGATCGCGATATTTACATTTACCACTCGCTGTATATCGAAAGAAGCTGATAATTCATTTTCCGAGCCTCGCAACCGTTCGAAATAACGACAAATCACTCAAGGACACTCCGAATCGCGATATTTACCGATTCTGCTTGCTGTATATCGAAAGAAGCGAAGGATTCACATCCCAAGCCTCGCAATCCTTCAAAATATCGATAAATCAGAGTAGGAGACTCGGGAACGCGATATTTACATTTACCACTCGCTGTATATCGAAAGAAGCGAAGGATTCACATCACAAGCCTCGCAATCGTTCAAAATATCGATAAATCAGAGTAGGAGACGCGGAAACGCGATATTTAGCTTTTCGACTCGCTGTATATCGAAAGAAGCGAAGGATTCACTTCCCAGGCCTCGCAATAATTCGAAATAACGACGAATCACTCAAGGACACTCCGAATCGTGATATTTACCTTTTCCGCTCGCTGTATATCGAAAGAAGCAAAGGATTCACATCTCAAGCCTCGCAATAATTCGAAATAACGACAAATAAGTCAAGGACATTCCGACTCGCGATATTTACCGTTTCCGCTCGCTGTATATCGAAAGAAGAAAAGGATTCACATCCCAAGCCTCGCAACCGTTCGAAATAACGAGAAATCACTCAATGTCACTCGGAATCGCGATATTGACCGTTTCCATAAGGAGTGTATTGAAAGAAGCGAAGGATTCGTTTCCCTAGCCTCGCAATCGTTCAAAATATCTATAAATCACAGTAGGAGACTCGTAATCGCGATATTTACATGTACCACACGCTGTATAAAGAAAGAAGCCTTGGATTCACTTCCCAAGCCTAACAACAATTCGAAATAACGACAAATCACTCAAGGACACTCCGACTCGCGATATTTACCGTTTCCGCTCGCTGTATATCGAAAGAAGCGAAGGATTCACATCCCAAGCCTAGCAATAATTCGAAATAACGACAAATCACTCAAGGACACTCCGAATCGCGATATTTACCGTTTCTGCTCGCTGTATATCGAAAGAAACGAAGGATTCACATGACAAGCCTCGCAATCCTTCAAAATATCGATAAATCAGAGTAGGAGACCCCGAATGGCGATATTTACCGTTTCCGCTCGCTGTATATCGATAGAAGCGAAGCATTCACATCACAAGCCTCGCAATCCTTCAAAATATCGATAAATCAGAGTAGGAGACTCCGAATGGCGATATTTACCGTTTCCGCTCGCCGTATATCGAAAGAAGCGAAGGATTCACATCACAAGCCTCGCAATCGTTCAAAATATCGATAAATCAGAGTAGGAGACGCGGAAACGCGATATTTAGCTTTTCGACTCGCTGTATATCGAAAGAAGCGAAGGATTCACTTCCCAGGCCTCGCAATAATTCGAAATAACGACGAATCACTCAAGGACACTCCGAATCGCGATATTTACCTTTTCCGCTCGCTGTATATCGAAAGAAGCAAAGGATTCACATCCAAAGCCTCGCAACCGTTCGAAATAACGAGAAATCACTCAATGTCACTCGGAATCGCGATATTGACCGTTTCCATAAGGAGTGTATTGAAAGGAGCGAAGGATTCGTTTCCCTAGCCTCGCAATCGTTCAAAATATCTATAAATCACAGTAGGAGACTCGTAATCGCGATATTTACATGTACCACACGCTGTATAAAGAAAGAAGCCTTGGATTCACTTCCCAAGCCTCGCAACAATTCGAAATAACGACAAATCACTCAAGGACACTCCGACTCGCGATATTTACCGTTTCCGCTCGCTGTATATCGAAAGAAGCGAAGGATTCACATCCAAAGCCTAGCAATAATTCGAAATAACGACAAATCACTCAAGGACACTCCGAATCGCGATCTTTACCGTTTCTGCTCGCTGTATATCGAAAGAAACGAAGGATTCACATGACAAGCCTCGCAATCCTTCAAAATATCGATAAATCAGAGTAGGAGACCCCGAATGGCGATATTTACCGTTTCCGCTCGCTGTATATCGATAGAAGCGAAGGATTCACATCACAAGCCTCGCAATCCTTCAAAATATCGATAAATCAGAGTAGGAGACTCCGAATGGCGATATTTACCGTTTCCGCTCGCCGTATATCGAAAGAAGATAAGGGTTCACATCTCAAGCCTCGCAATCGTTCAAAATATCGGTATATCAGAGTAGGAGACTCGGGAACGCGATATTTACATTTACCACTCGCTGTATATCGAAAGAAGCGAGGGATTCACATCCCAAGCCTCGCAACCGTTCGAACTAACGAGAAATCACTCAAGGTCACTCGGAATCACGATATTGACCTTTTCCATAAGGAGTGTATTGAAAGAAGCTAAGGATTCGTTTCCCTAGCCTCGCAATCGTTCAAAATATCGATAAATCAGAGTAGGAGACTCAGGATCGCGATATATTCATTTACCACTCGCTGTATATCGAAAGAAGCGAAGGATTCACTTCCCAAGCATTGCAATAATTCGACATAACGACAAATCACTCAAGGACACACCGAATCGCGATATTTACCGTTTCCGCTCGCTGTATATCGAAAGAAGCGAAGGATTCACATCACAAGCCTCGCAATAATTCGAAATAACGACAAATCACTCAAGGACACTCCGACTCGCGATATTTACCGTTTCCGCTCGCTGTATATCGAAAGAAGATAAGGATTCACATCTCAAGCCTCGCACCGTTCAAAATATCGATAAATCACATTAGGAGACTCGGGATCGCGACATTTACCGTTTCCGCTCGCTGTATATCGAAAGAAGCGAAGGATTCACATCACAAGCCTCGCAATAATTCGAAATAACGACAAATCACTCAAGGACACTCCGACTCGCGATATTTACCGTTTCCGCTCGCTGTATATCGAAAGAAGATAAGGATTCACATCTCAAGCCTCGCACCGTTCAAAATATCGATAAATCACATTAGGAGACTCGGGATCGCGACATTTACCGTTTCCGCTCGCTGTATATCGATAGAAGCGAAGGATTCACATCACAAGCCTCGCAATCCTTCAAAATATCGATAAATCAGAGTAGGAGACTCCGAATGGCGATATTTACCGTTTCCGCTCGCCGTATATCGAAAGAAGCGAAGGATTCACATCACAAGCCTCGCAATCGTTCAAAATATCGATAAATCAGAGTAGGAGACGCGGAAACGCGATATTTAGCTTTTCGACTCGCTGTATATCGAAAGAAGCGAAGGATTCACTTCCCAGGCCTCGCAATAATTCGAAATAACGACGAATCACTCAAGGACACTCCGAATCGCGATATTTACCTTTTCCGCTCGCTGTATATCGAAAGAAGCAAAGGATTCACATCTCAAGCCTCGCAATAATTCGAAATAACGACAAATAAGTCAAGGACATTCCGACTCGCGATATTTACCGTTTCCGCTCGCTGTATATCGAAAGAAGCGAAGGATTCACATCCAAAGCCTCGCAACCGTTCGAAATAACGAGAAATCACTCAATGTCACTCGGAATCGCGATATTGACCGTTTCCATAAGGAGTGTATTGAAAGAAGCGAAGGATTCGTTTCCCTAGCCTCGCAATCGTTCAAAATATCTATAAATCACAGTAGGAGACTCGTAATCGCGATATTTACATGTACCACACGCTGTATAAAGAAAGAAGCCTTGGATTCACTTCCCAAGCCTCGCAACAATTCGAAATAACGACAAATCACTCAAGGACACTCCGACTCGCGATATTTACCGTTTCCGCTCGCTGTATATCGAAAGAAGCGAAGGATTCACATCCAAAGCCTAGCAATAATTCGAAATAACGACAAATCACTCAAGGACACTCCGAATCGCGATCTTTACCGTTTCTGCTCGCTGTATATCGAAAGAAACGAAGGATTCACATGACAAGCCTCGCAATCCTTCAAAATATCGATAAATCAGAGTAGGAGACCCCGAATGGCGATATTTACCGTTTCCGCTCGCTGTATATCGATAGAAGCGAAGGATTCACATCACAAGCCTCGCAATCCTTCAAAATATCGATAAATCAGAGTAGGAGACTCCGAATGGCGATATTTACCGTTTCCGCTCGCCGTATATCGAAAGAAGATAAGGATTCACATCTCAAGCCTCGCAATCGTTCAAAATATCGGTATATCAGAGTAGGAGACTCGGGAACGCGATATTTACATTTACCACTCGCTGTATATCGAAAGAAGCGAGGGATTCACATCCCAAGCCTCGCAACCGTTCGAACTAACGAGAAATCACTCAAGGTCACTCGGAATCACGATATTGACCTTTTCCATAAGGAGTGTATTGAAAGAAGCTAAGGATTCGTTTCCCTAGCCTCGCAATCGTTCAAAATATCGATAAATCAGAGTAGGAGACTCAGGATCGCGATATTTTCATTTACCACTCGCTGTATATCGAAAGAAGCGAAGGATTCACTTCCCAAGCATTGCAATAATTCGACATAACGACAAATCACTCAAGGACACACCGAATCGCGATATTTACCGTTTCCGCTCGCTGTATATCGAAAGAAGCGAAGGATTCACATCACAAGCCTCGCAATAATTCGAAATAACGACAAATCACTCAAGGACACTCCGACTCGCGATATTTACCGTTTCCGCTCGCTGTATATCGAAAGAAGATAAGGATTCACATCTCAAGCCTCGCAATCGTTCAAAATATCGGTATATCAGAGTAGGAGACTCGGGAACGCGATATTTACATTTACCACTCGCTGTATATCGAAAGAAGCGAAGGATTCACATCACAAGCCTCGCAATCGTTCAAAATATCGATAAATCAGAGTAGGAGACGCGGAAACGCGATATTTAGCGTTTCGACTCGCTGTATATCGAAAGAAGCGAAGTATTCACTTCCCAGGCCTCGCAATAATTCGAAATAACGACGAATCACTCAAGGACACTCCGAATCGCGATATTTACCTTTTCCGCTCGCTGTATATCGAAAGAAGCAAAGGATTCACATCTCAAGCCTCGCAATAATTCGAAATAACGACAAATAAGTCAAGGACATTCCGACTCGCGATATTTACCGTTTCCGCTCGCTGTATATCGAAAGAAGCGAAGGATTCACATCCCAAGCCTCGCAACCGTTCGAAATAACGAGAAATCACTCAATGTCACTCGGAATCGCGATATTGACCGTTTCCATAAGGAGTGTATTGAAAGAAGCGAAGGATTCGTTTCCCTAGCCTCGCAATCGTTCAAAATATCTATAAATCACAGTAGGAGACTCGTAATCGTGATATTTACATGTACCACACGCTGTATAAAGAAAGAAGCCTTGGATTCACTTCCCAAGCCTCGCAACAATTCGAAATAACGACAAATCACTCAAGGACACTCCGACTCGCGATATTTACCGTTTCCGCTCGCTGTATATCGAAAGAAGCGAAGGATTCACATCCAAAGCCTAGCAATAATTCGAAATAACGACAAATCACTCAAGGACACTCCGAATCGCGATATTTACCGTTTCTGCTCGCTGTATATCGAAAGAAACGAAGGATTCACATGACAAGCCTCGCAATCCTTCAAAATATCGATAAATCAGAGTAGGAGACCCCGAATGGCGATATTTACCGTTTCCGCTCGCTGTATATCGATAGAAGCGAAGGATTCACATCACAAGCCTCGCAATCCTTCAAAATATCGATAAATCAGGGTAGGAGACTCCGAATGGCGATATTTACCGTTTCCGCTCGCCGTATATCGAAAGAAGATAAGGATTCACATCTCAAGCCTCGCAATCGTTCAAAATATCGGTATATCAGAGTAGGAGACTCGGGAACGCGATATTTACATTTACCACTCGCTGTATATCGAAAGAAGCGAGGGATTCACATCCCAAGCCTCGCAACCGTTCGAACTAACGAGAAATCACTCAAGGTCACTCGGAATCACGATATTGACCTTTTCCATAAGGAGTGTATTGAAAGAAGCTAAGGATTCGTTTCCCTAGCCTCGCAATCGTTCAAAATATCGATAAATCAGAGTAGGAGACTCAGGATCGCGATATTTTCATTTACCACTCGCTGTATATCGAAAGAAGCGAAGGATTCACTTCCCAAGCATTGCAATAATTCGAAATAACGACAAATCACTCAAGGACACTCCGTATCGCGATATTTACCGTTTCCGCTCGCTGTATATCGAAAGAAGCGAAGGATTCACATCACAAGCCTCGCAATCATTCAAAATATCGATAAATCACAGTACGAGACTCGGGATCGCGATATTTACATTTACCACTCGCTGTATATCGAAAGAAGCTGATAATTCATTTTCCGAGCCTCGCAACCGTTCGAAATAAAAACAAATCACTCAAGGACACTCCGAATCGCGATATTTACCGTTTCTGCTCGCTGTATATCGAAAGAAGCGAAGGATTCACATCACAAGCCCCGCAATCCTTCAAAATATCGATAAATCAGAGTAGGAGACTCCGAATGGCGATATTTACCGTTTCCGCTCGCTGTATATCGAAAGAAGATAAGGATTCACATCTCAAGCCTCGCAATCGTTCAAAATATCGGTATATCAGAGTAGGAGACTCGGGAACGCGATATTTACATTTACCACTCGCTGTATATCGAAAGAAGCGAGGGATTCACATCCCAAGCCTCGCAACCCTTCGAACTAACGAGAAATCACTCAAGGTCACTCGGAATCACGATATTGAACTTTTCCATCAGGAGTGTATTGAAAGAAGCTAAGGATTCGTTTCCCTAGCCTCGCAATCGTTCAAAATATCAATAAATCAGAGTAGGAGACTCGGAATCGCGATATTTACATTTACCACTCGCTGTATATCGAAAGAAGCGAAGGATTCACTTCACAAGCCTCACAATAATTCGAAATAACGACAAATCACTCAAGGACACTCCCAATCGCGATATTTACCGATTCCGCTTGCTGTATATCGAAAGAAGCGAAGGATTCACATCCCAAGCCTCGCAATCGTTCAAAATATCGATAAATCAGAGTAGGACACTCCGAATCGCGATATTTAGCGTTTCCGCTTTCTGTATATCGGAAGAAGATAAGGATTCACATCCCAAATCTCGCAATCGTTTAAAATATCGATAAATCACAATAGGAGACTCGGGATCGCGATATTTACATTTACCACTCGCTGTATATCGAAAGAAGCCTAGGATTCACATCCCAAGCCTCGCAATCGTTCAAAATATCGATAAATCAGAGTAGGACACTCCGAATCGCGATATTTAGCGTTTCCGCTTTCTGTATATCGGAAGAAGATAAGGATTCACATCCCAAATCTCGCAATCGTTTAAAATATCGATAAATCACAATAGGAGACTCGGGATCGCGATATTTACATTTACCACTCGCTGTATATCGAAAGAGGCGAAGGATTCACTTCCCAGGCCTCGCAATAATTTGAAATAACGACGAATCACTCAAGGACACTCCGAATCGCGATATTTACCGTTTCTGCTCGCTGTATATCGAAAGAAGCGAAGGATTCAAATGACAAGCCTCGCAATCCTTCAAAATATCGATAAATCAGAGTAGGAGACTCCGAATGGCGATATTTACCGTTTCCGCTCGCTGTATATCGGAAGAAGATATGGATTCACATCCCAAATTTCGCAATCGTTTAAAATATCGATAAATAACAGTAGGAGACTCGGGATCGCCATATTTACATTTACCACTCGCTGTATACAGAAAGAAGCGAAGGATTCACATCCCAAGCCTCGCAATCGTTTAAAATATCTATAAATCACAATAGGAGACTCGGGATCGCGATATTTACATTTACAACTCGCTGTATATCGAAAGAGGCGAAGGATTCACTTCCCAGGCCTCGCAATAATTTGAAATAACGACGAATTACTCAAGGACACTCCGAATCGCGATATTTACCGTTTCTGCTCGCTGTATATCGAAAGAAGCGAAGGATTCACATGACAAGCCTCGCAATCCTTCAAAATATCGATAAATCAGAGTAGGAGACTCCGAATGGCGATATTTACCGTTTCCACTCGCTGTATATCGGAAGAAGATATGGATTCACATCCCAAATTTCGCAATCGTTTAAAATATCGATAAATAACAGTAGGAGACTCGGGATCGCGATATTTACATTCACCACTCGCTGTATATAGAAAGAAGCGAAGGATTCACATCCCAAGCCTCGCAATCGTTTAAAATATCTATAAATCACAGTACGAGACTCGGGATCGCGATATTTACATTTACCACTCGCTATATATCAAAGGAAGCTGATAATTCATTTTCCGAGAATCGCAACCGTTCGAAATAACGACAAATCACTCAAGGACACTCCGAATCGCGATATTTATCGTATCCGCTTGCTGTATATCGAAACAAGCGAAGGATTTGCATCCCAAGCCTCGCAATCGTTCAAAATATCGATAAATCAGAGTAGGACACTCCGAATTTCGATATTTACCGTTTCCGCTCGCTGTATATCGAAAGAAGCGAAGGATTCACATCTCAAGCCTCGCAATCGTTCAAAATATCGATAAATCACATTAGGAGACTCGGGATCGCGATATTTACATTTACCACTCGCTGTATATCGAAAGAAGCTGATAATTCATTTTCCGAGAATCGCAACCGTTCGAAATAACGACAAATCACTCAAGGACACTCCGAATCGCGATATTTATCGTATCCGCTTGCTGTATATCGAAACAAGCGAAGGATTTGCATCCCAAGCCTCGCAATCGTTCAAAATATCTATAAATCACAGTACGAGATTCGGGATCGCGATATTTACATTTACCACTCGCTGTAAATCGAAAGAAGCTGATAATTCATTTTCCGAGAATCGCAACCGTTCGAAATAACGACAAATCACTCAAGGACACTCCGAATCGCGATATTTACCGTTTCTGCTCGCTGTATATCGAAAGAAGCGAAGGATTCACATCCCAAGCCTCGCAACCGTTCGAAATAACGAGAAATCACTCAATGTCACTCGGAATCGCGATATTGACCGTTTCCATAAGGAGTGTATTGAAAGAAGCGAAGGATTCGTTTCCCTAGCCTCGCAATCGTTCAATATATCTATAAATCACAGTAGGAGACTCGTAATCGCGATATTTACATGTACCACACGCTGTATAAAGAAAGAAGCCTTGGATTCACTTCCCAAGCCTCGCAACAATTCGAAATAACGACAAATCACTCAAGGACACTCCGACTCGCGATATTTACCGTTTCCGCTCGCTGTATATCGAAAGAAGCGAAGGATTCACATCCAAAGCCTAGCAATAATTCGAAATAACGACAAATCACTCAAGGACACTCCGAATCGCGATATTTACCGTTTCTGCTCGCTGTATATCGAAAGAAACGAAGGATTCACATGACAAGCCTCGCAATCCTTCAAAATATCGATAAATCAGGGTAGGAGACTCCGAATGGCGATATTTACCGTTTCCGCTCGCCGTATATCGAAAGAAGATAAGGATTCACATCTCAAGCCTCGCAATCGTTCAAAATATCGGTATATCAGAGTAGGAGACTCGGGAACGCGATATTTACATTTACCACTCGCTGTATATCGAAAGAAGCGAGGGATTCACATCCCAAGCCTCGCAACCGTTCGAACTAACGAGAAATCACTCAAGGTCACTCGGAATCACGATATTGACCTTTTCCATAAGGAGTGTATTGAAAGAAGCTAAGGATTCGTTTCCCTAGCCTCGCAATCGTTCAAAATATCGATAAATCAGAGTAGGAGACGCGGAAACGCGATATTTAGCGTTTCGACTCGCTGTATATCGAAAGAAGCGAAGGATTCACTTCCCAGGCCTCGCAATAATTCGAAATAACGACGAATCACTCAAGGACACTCCGAATCGCGATATTTACCTTTTCCGCTCGCTGTATATCGAAAGAAGCAAAGGATTCACATCTCAAGCCTCGCAATAATTCGAAATAACGACAAATAAGTCAAGGACATTCCGACTCGCGATATTTACCGTTTCCGCTCGCTGTATATCGAAAGAAGCGAAGGATTCACATCCCAAGCCTCGCAACCGTTCGAAATAACGAGAAATCACTCAATGTCACTCGGAATCGCGATATTGACCGTTTCCATAAGGAGTGTATTGAAAGAAGCGAAGGATTCGTTTCCCTAGCCTCGCAATCGTTCAAAATATCTATAAATCACAGTAGGAGACTCGTAATCGCGATATTTACATGTACCACACGCTGTATAAAGAAAGAAGCCTTGGATTCACTTCCCAAGCCTCGCAACAATTCGAAATAACGACAAATCACTCAAGGACACTCCGAATCGCGATATTTACCGTTTCTGCTCGCTGTATATCGAAAGAAACGAAGGATTCACATGACAAGCCTCGCAATCCTTCAAAATATCGATAAATCAGAGTAGGAGACCCCGAATGGCGATATTTACCGTTTCCGCTCGCTGTATATCGATAGAAGCGAAGGATTCACATCACAAGCCTCGCAATCCTTCAAAATATCGATAAATCAGGGTAGGAGACTCCGAATGGCGATATTTACCGTTTCCGCTCGCCGTATATCGAAAGAAGATAAGGATTCACATCTCAAGCCTCGCAATCGTTCAAAATATCGGTATATCAGAGTAGGAGACTCGGGAACGCGATATTTACATTTACCACTCGCTGTATATCGAAAGAAGCGAGGGATTCACATCCCAAGCCTCGCAACCGTTCGAACTAACGAGAAATCACTCAAGGTCACTCGGAATCACGATATTGACCTTTTCCATAAGGAGTGTATTGAAAGAAGCTAAGGATTCGTTTCCCTAGCCTCGCAATCGTTCAAAATATCGATAAATCAGAGTAGGAGACTCAGGATCGCGATATTTTCATTTACCACTCGCTGTATATCGAAAGAAGCGAAGGATTCACTTCCCAAGCATTGCAATAATTCGAAATAACGACAAATCACTCAAGGACACTCCGTATCGCGATATTTACCGTTTCCGCTCGCTGTATATCGAAAGAAGCGAAGGATTCACATCACAAGCCTCGCAATCATTCAAAATATCGATAAATCACAGTACGAGACTCGGGATCGCGATATTTACATTTACCACTCGCTGTATATCGAAAGAAGCTGATAATTCATTTTCCGAGCCTCGCAACCGTTCGAAATAAAAACAAATCACTCAAGGACACTCCGAATCGCGATATTTACCGTTTCTGCTCGCTGTATATCGAAAGAAGCGAAGGATTCACATCACAAGCCCCGCAATCCTTCAAAATATCGATAAATCAGAGTAGGAGACTCCGAATGGCGATATTTACCGTTTCCGCTCGCTGTATATCGAAAGAAGATAAGGATTCACATCTCAAGCCTCGCAATCGTTCAAAATATCGGTATATCAGAGTAGGAGACTCGGGAACGCGATATTTACATTTACCACTCGCTGTATATCGAAAGAAGCGAGGGATTCACATCCCAAGCCTCGCAACCCTTCGAACTAACGAGAAATCACTCAAGGTCACTCGGAATCACGATATTGAACTTTTCCATCAGGAGTGTATTGAAAGAAGCTAAGGATTCGTTTCCCTAGCCTCGCAATCGTTCAAAATAGCAATAAATCAGAGTAGGAGACTCGGAATCGCGATATTTACATTTACCACTCGCTGTATATCGAAAGAAGCGAAGGATTCACTTCACAAGCCTCACAATAATTCGAAATAACGACAAATCACTCAAGGACACTCCCAATCGCGATATTTACCGATTCCGCTTGCTGTATATCGAAAGAAGCGAAGGATTCACATCCCAAGCCTCGCAATCGTTCAAAATATCGATAAATCAGAGTAGGACACTCCGAATCGCGATATTTAGCGTTTCCGCTTTCTGTATATCGGAAGAAGATAAGGATTCACATCCCAAATCTCGCAATCGTTTAAAATATCGATAAATCACAATAGGAGACTCGGGATCGCGATATTTACATTTACCACTCGCTGTATATCGAAAGAAGCCTAGGATTCACATCCCAAGCCTCGCAATCGTTCAAAATATCGATAAATCAGAGTAGGACACTCCGAATCGCGATATTTAGCGTTTCCGCTTTCTGTATATCGGAAGAAGATAAGGATTCACATCCCAAATCTCGCAATCGTTTAAAATATCGATAAATCACAATAGGAGACTCGGGATCGCGATATTTACATTTACCACTCGCTGTATATCGAAAGAGGCGAAGGATTCACTTCCCAGGCCTCGCAATAATTTGAAATAACGACGAATCACTCAAGGACACTCCGAATCGCGATATTTACCGTTTCTGCTTGCTGTATATCGAAAGAAGCGAAGGATTCACATGACAAGCCTCGCAATCCTTCAAAATATCGATAAATCAGAGTAGGAGACTCCGAATGGCGATATTTACCGTTTCCGCTCGCTGTATATCGGAAGAAGATATGGATTCACATCCCAAATTTCGCAATCGTTTAAAATATCGATAAATAACAGTAGGAGACTCGGGATCGCGATATTTACATTTACCACTCGCTGTATACAGAAAGAAGCGAAGGATTCACATCCCAAGCCTCGCAATCGTTTAAAATATCTATAAATCACAATAGGAGACTCGGGATCGCGATATTTACATTTACAACTCGCTGTATATCGAAAGAGGCGAAGGATTCACTTCCCAGGCCTCGCAATAATTTGAAATAACGACGAATTACTCAAGGACACTCCGAATCGCGATATTTACCGTTTCTGCTCGCTGTATATCGAAAGAAGCGAAGGATTCACATGACAAGCCTCGCAATCCTTCAAAATATCGATAAATCAGAGTAGGAGACTCCGAATGGCGATATTTACCGTTTCCACTCGCTGTATATCGGAAGAAGATATGGATTCACATCCCAAATTTCGCAATCGTTTAAAATATCGATAAATAACAGTAGGAGACTCGGGATCGCGATATTTACATTCACCACTCGCTGTATATAGAAAGAAGCGAAGGATTCACATCCCAAGCCTCGCAATCGTTTAAAATATCTATAAATCACAGTACGAGACTCGGGATCGCGATATTTACATTTACCACTCGCTATATATCAAAGGAAGCTGATAATTCATTTTCCGAGAATCGCAACCGTTCGAAATAACGACAAATCACTCAAGGACACTCCGAATCGCGATATTTATCGTATCCGCTTGCTGTATATCGAAACAAGCGAAGGATTTGCATCCCAAGCCTCGCAATCGTTCAAAATATCGATAAATCAGAGTAGGACACTCCGAATTTCGATATTTACCGTTTCCGCTCGCTGTATATCGAAAGAAGCGAAGGATTCACATCTCAAGCCTCGCAATCGTTCAAAATATCGATAAATCACATTAGGAGACTCGGGATCGCGATATTTACATTTACCACTCGCTGTATATCGAAAGAAGCTGATAATTCATTTTCCGAGAATCGCAACCGTTCGAAATAACGGCAAATCACTCAAGGACACTCCGAATCGCGATATTTATCGTATCCGCTTGCTGTATATCGAAACAAGCGAAGGATTTGCATCCCAAGCCTCGCAATCGTTCAAAATATCTATAAATCACAGTACGAGATTCGGGATCGCGATATTTACATTTACCACTCGCTGTAAATCGAAAGAAGCTGATAATTCATTTTCCGAGAATCGCAACCGTTCGAAATAACGACAAATCACTCAAGGACACTCCGAATCGCGATATTTACCGTTTCTGCTCGCTGTATATCGAAAGAAGCGAAGGATTCACATCCCAAGCCTCGCAACCGTTCGAAATAACGAGAAATCACTCAATGTCACTCGGAATCGCGATATTGACCGTTTCCATAAGGAGTGTATTGAAAGAAGCGAAGGATTCGTTTCCCTAGCCTCGCAATCGTTCAATATATCTATAAATCACAGTAGGAGACTCGTAATCGCGATATTTACATGTACCACACGCTGTATAAAGAAAGAAGCCTTGGATTCACTTCCCAAGCCTCGCAACAATTCGAAATAACGACAAATCACTCAAGGACACTCCGACTCGCGATATTTACCGTTTCCGCTCGCTGTATATCGAAAGAAGCGAAGGATTCACATCCAAAGCCTAGCAATAATTCGAAATAACGACAAATCACTCAAGGACACTCCGAATCGCGATATTTACCGTTTCTGCTCGCTGTATATCGAAAGAAACGAAGGATTCACATGACAAGCCTCGCAATCCTTCAAAATATCGATAAATCAGTGTAGGAGACCCCGAATGGCGATATTTACCGTTTCCGCTCGCTGTATATCGATAGAAGCGAAGGATTCACATCACAAGCCTCGCAATCCTTCAAAATATCGATAAATCAGGGTAGGAGACTCCGAATGGCGATATTTACCGTTTCCGCTCGCCGTATATCGAAAGAAGATAAGGATTCACATCTCAAGCCTCGCAATCGTTCAAAATATCGGTATATCAGAGTAGGAGACTCGGGAACGCGATATTTACATTTACCACTCGCTGTATATCGAAAGAAGCGAGGGATTCACATCCCAAGCCTCGCAACCGTTCGAACTAACGAGAAATCACTCAAGGTCACTCGGAATCACGATATTGACCTTTTCCATAAGGAGTGTATTGAAAGAAGCTAAGGATTCGTTTCCCTAGCCTCGCAATCGTTCAAAATATCGATAAATCAGAGTAGGAGACTCAGGATCGCGATATTTTCATTTACCACTCGCTGTATATCGAAAGAAGCGAAGGATTCACTTCCCAAGCATTGCAATAATTCGACATAACGACAAATCACTCAAGGACACACCGAATCGCGATATTTACCGTTTCCGCTCGCTGTATATCGAAAGAAGCGAAGGATTCACATCACAAGCCTCGCAATAATTCGAAATAACGACAAATCACTCAAGGACACTCCGACTCGCGATATTTACCGTTTCCGCTCGCTGTATATCGAAAGAAGATAAGGATTCACATCTCAAGCCTCGCAATCGTTCAAAATATCGGTATATCAGAGTAGGAGACTCGGGAACGCGATATTTACATTTACCACTCGCTGTATATCGAAAGAAGCGAAGGATTCACATCACAAGCCTCGCAATCGTTCAAAATATCGATAAATCAGAGTAGGAGACGCGGAAACGCGATATTTAGCGTTTCGACTCGCTGTATATCGAAAGAAGCGAAGGATTCACTTCCCAGGCCTCGCAATAATTCGAAATAACGACGAATCACTCAAGGACACTCCGAATCGCGATATTTACCTTTTCCGCTCGCTGTATATCGAAAGAAGCAAAGGATTCACATCTCAAGCCTCGCAATAATTCGAAATAACGACAAATAAGTCAAGGACATTCCGACTCGCGATATTTACCGTTTCCGCTCGCTGTATATCGAAAGAAGCGAAGGATTCACATCCCAAGCCTAGCAATAATTCGAAATAACGACAAATCACTCAAGGACACTCCGAATCGCGATATTTACCGTTTCTGCTCGCTGTATATCGAAAGAAACGAAGGATTCACATGACAAGCCTCGCAATCCTTCAAAATATCGATAAATCAGAGTAGGAGACCCCGAATGGCGATATTTACCGTTTCCGCTCGCTGTATATCGATAGAAGCGAAGGATTCGTTTCCCTAGCCTCGCAATCCTTCAAAATATCGATAAATCAGGGTAGGAGACTCCGAATGGCGATATTTACATGTACCACACGCTGTATAAAGAAAGAAGCCTTGGATTCACTTCCCAAGCCTCGCAACAATTCGAAATAACGACAAATCACTCAAGGACACTCCGACTCGCGATATTTACCGTTTCCGCTCGCTGTATATCGAAAGAAGCGAAGGATTCACATCCAAAGCCTAGCAATAATTCGAAATAACGACAAATCACTCAAGGACACTCCGAATCGCGATATTTACCGTTTCTGCTCGCTGTATATCGAAAGAAACGAAGGATTCACATGACAAGCCTCGCAATCCTTCAAAATATCGATAAATCAGAGTAGGAGACCCCGAATGGCGATATTTACCGTTTCCGCTCGCTGTATATCGATAGAAGCGAAGGATTCACATCACAAGCCTCGCAATCCTTCAAAATATCGATAAATCAGGGTAGGAGACTCCGAATGGCGATATTTACCGTTTCCGCTCGCCGTATATCGAAAGAAGATAAGGATTCACATCTCAAGCCTCGCAATCGTTCAAAATATCGGTATATCAGAGTAGGAGACTCGGGAACGCGATATTTTCATTTACCACTCGCTGTATATCGAAAGAAGCGAAGGATTCACTTCCCAAGCATTGCAATAATTCGAAATAACGACAAATCACTCAAGGACACTCCGTATCGCGATATTTACCGTTTCCGCTCGCTGTATATCGAAAGAAGCGAAGGATTCACATCACAAGCCTCGCAATCGTTCAAAATATCGATAAATCACAGTACGAGACTCGGGATCGCGATATTTACATTTACCACTCGCTGTATATCGAAAGAAGCGAGGGATTCACATCCCAAGCCTCGCAACCGTTCGAACTAACGAGAAATCACTCAAGGTCACTCGGAATCACGATATTGACCTTTTCCATAAGGAGTGTATTGAAAGAAGCTAAGGATTCGTTTCCCTAGCCTCGCAATCGTTCAAAATATCGATAAATCAGAGTAGGAGACTCAGGATCGCGATATTTTCATTTACCACTCGCTGTATATCGAAAGAAGCGAAGGATTCACTTCCCAAGCATTGCAATAATTCGAAATAACGACAAATCACTCAAGGACACTCCGTATCGCGATATTTACCGTTTCCGCTCGCTGTATATCGAAAGAAGCGAAGGATTCACATCACAAGCCTCGCAATCGTTCAAAATATCGATAAATCACAGTACGAGACTCGGGATCGCGATATTTACATTTACCACTCGCTGTATATCGAAAGAAGCTGATAATTCATTTTCCGAGCCTCGCAACCGTTCGAAATAAAAACAAATCACTCAAGGACACTCCGAATCGCGATATTTACCGTTTCTGCTCGCTGTATATCGAAAGAAGCGAAGGATTCACATCACAAGCCCCGCAATCCTTCAAAATATCGATAAATCAGAGTAGGAGACTCCGAATGGCGATATTTACCGTTTCCGCTCGCTGTATATCGAAAGAAGATAAGGATTCACATCTCAAGCCTCGCAATCGTTCAAAATATCGGTATATCAGAGTAGGAGACTCGGGAACGCGATATTTACATTTACCACTCGCTGTATATCGAAAGAAGCGAGGGATTCACATCCCAAGCCTCGCAACCCTTCGAACTAACGAGAAATCACTCAAGGTCACTCGGAATCACGATATTGAACTTTTCCATCAGGAGTGTATTGAAAGAAGCTAAGGATTCGTTTCCCTAGCCTCGCAATCGTTCAAAATATCAATAAATCAGAGTAGGAGACTCGGAATCGCGATATTTACATTTACCACTCGCTGTATATCGAAAGAAGCGAAGGATTCACTTCACAAGCCTCACAATAATTCGAAATAACGACAAATCACTCAAGGACACTCCCAATCGCGATATTTACCGATTCCGCTTGCTGTATATCGAAAGAAGCGAAGGATTCACATCCCAAGCCTCGCAATCGTTCAAAATATCGATAAATCAGAGTAGGACACTCCGAATCGCGATATTTAGCGTTTCCGCTTTCTGTATATCGGAAGAAGATAAGGATTCACATCCCAAATCTCGCAATCGTTTAAAATATCGATAAATCACAATAGGAGACTCGGGATCGCGATATTTACATTTACCACTCGCTGTATATCGAAAGAAGCCTAGGATTCACATCCCAAGCCTCGCAATCGTTCAAAATATCGATAAATCAGAGTAGGACACTCCGAATCGCGATATTTAGCGTTTCCGCTTTCTGTATATCGGAAGAAGATAAGGATTCACATCCCAAATCTCGCAATCGTTTAAAATATCGATAAATCACAATAGGAGACTCGGGATCGCGATATTTACATTTACCACTCGCTGTATATCGAAAGAGGCGAAGGATTCACTTCCCAGGCCTCGCAATAATTTGAAATAACGACGAATCACTCAAGGACACTCCGAATCGCGATATTTACCGTTTCTGCTCGCTGTATATCGAAAGAAGCGAAGGATTCACATGACAAGCCTCGCAATCCTTCAAAATATCGATAAATCAGAGTAGGAGACTCCGAATGGCGATATTTACCGTTTCCGCTCGCTGTATATCGGAAGAAGATATGGATTCACATCCCAAATTTCGCAATCGTTTAAAATATCGATAAATAACAGTAGGAGACTCGGGATCGCGATATTTACATTTACCACTCGCTGTATACAGAAAGAAGCGAAGGATTCACATCCCAAGCCTCGCAATCGTTTAAAATATCTATAAATCACAATAGGAGACTCGGGATCGCGATATTTACATTTACAACTCGCTGTATATCGAAAGAGGCGAAGGATTCACTTCCCAGGCCTCGCAATAATTTGAAATAACGACGAATTACTCAAGGACACTCCGAATCGCGATATTTACCGTTTCTGCTCGCTGTATATCGAAAGAAGCGAAGGATTCACATGACAAGTCTCGCAATCCTTCAAAATATCGATAAATCAGAGTAGGAGACTCCGAATGGCGATATTTACCGTTTCCACTCGCTGTATATCGGAAGAAGATATGGATTCACATCCCAAATTTCGCAATCGTTTAAAATATCGATAAATAACAGTAGGAGACTCGGGATCGCGATATTTACATTCACCACTCGCTGTATATAGAAAGAAGCGAAGGATTCACATCCCAAGCCTCGCAATCGTTTAAAATATCTATAAATCACAGTACGAGACTCGGGATCGCGATATTTACATTTACCACTCGCTATATATCAAAGGAAGCAGATAATTCATTTTCCGAGAATCGCAACCGTTCGAAATAACGACAAATCACTCAAGGACACTCCGAATCGCGATATTTATCGTATCCGCTTGCTGTATATCGAAACAAGCGAAGGATTTGCATCCCAAGCCTCGCAATCGTTCAAAATATCGATAAATCAGAGTAGGACACTCCGAATTTCGATATTTACCGTTTCCGCTCGCTGTATATCGAAAGAAGCGAAGGATTCACATCTCAAGCCTCGCAATCGTTCAAAATATCGATAAATCACATTAGGAGACTCGGGATCGCGATATTTACATTTACCACTCGCTGTATATCGAAAGAAGCTGATAATTCATTTTCCGAGAATCGCAACCGTTCGAAATAACGACAAATCACTCAAGGACACTCCGAATCGCGATATTTATCGTATCCGCTTGCTGTATATCGAAACAAGCGAAGGATTTGCATCCCAAGCCTCGCAATCGTTCAAAATATCTATAAATCACAGTACGAGATTCGGGATCGCGATATTTACATTTACCACTCGCTGTAAATCGAAAGAAGCTGATAATTCATTTTCCGAGAATCGCAACCGTTCGAAATAACGACAAATCACTCAAGGACACTCCGAATCGCGATATTTACCGTTTCTGCTCGCTGTATATCGAAAGAAGCGAAGGATTCACATCCCAAGCCTCGCAACCATTCGAAATAACGAGAAATCACTCAATGTCACTCGGAATCGCGATATTGACCGTTTCCATATGGAGTGTATTGAAAGAAGCGAAGGATTCGTTTCCCTAGCCTCGCAATCGTTCAATATATCTATAAATCACAGTAGGAGACTCGTAATCGCGATATTTACATGTACCACACGCTGTATAAAGAAAGAAGCCTTGGATTCACTTCTCAAGCCTCGCAACAATTCGAAATAACGACAAATCACTCAAGGACACTCCGACTCGCGATATTTACCGTTTCCGCTCGCTGTATATCGAAAGAAGCGAAGGATTCACATCCAAAGCCTAGCAATAATTCGAAATAACGACAAATCACTCAAGGACACTCCGAATCGCGATATTTACCGTTTCTGCTCGCTGTATATCGAAAGAAACGAAGGATTCACATGACAAGCCTCGCAATCCTTCAAAATATCGATAAATCAGTGTAGGAGACCCCGAATGGCGATATTTACCGTTTCCGCTCGCTGTATATCGATAGAAGCGAAGGATTCACATCACAAGCCTCGCAATCCTTCAAAATATCGATAAATCAGGGTAGGAGACTCCGAATGGCGATATTTACCGTTTCCGCTCGCCGTATATCGAAAGAAGATAAGGATTCACATCTCAAGCCTCGCAATCGTTCAAAATATCGGTATATCAGAGTAGGAGACTCGGGAACGCGATATTTACATTTACCACTCGCTGTATATCGAAAGAAGCGAGGGATTCACATCCCAAGCCTCGCAACCGTTCGAACTAACGAGAAATCACTCAAGGTCACTCGGAATCACGATATTGACCTTTTCCATAAGGAGTGTATTGAAAGAAGCTAAGGATTCGTTTCCCTAGCCTCGCAATCGTTCAAAATATCGATAAATCAGAGTAGGAGACTCAGGATCGCGATATTTTCATTTACCACTCGCTGTATATCGAAAGAAGCGAAGGATTCACTTCCCAAGCATTGCAATAATTCGAAATAACGACAAATCACTCAAGGACACTCCGTATCGCGATATTTACCGTTTCCGCTCGCTGTATATCGAAAGAAGCGAATTATTCACATCACAAGCCTCGCAATCGTTCAAAATATCGATAAATCACAGTACGAGACTCGGGATCGCGATATTTACATTTACCACTCGCTGTATATCGAAAGAAGCTGATAATTCATTTTCCGAGCCTCGCAACCGTTCGAAATAAAAACAAATCACTCAAGGACACTCCGAATCGCGATATTTACCGTTTCTGCTCGCTGTATATCGAAAGAAGCGAAGGATTCACATCACAAGCCCCGCAATCCTTCAAAATATCGATAAATCAGAGTAGGAGACTCCGAATGGCGATATTTACCGTTTCCGCTCGCTGTATATCGAAAGAAGATAAGGATTCACATCTCAAGCCTCGCAATCGTTCAAAATATCGGTATATCAGAGTAGGAGACTCGGGAACGCGATATTTACATTTACCACTCGCTGTATATCGAAAGAAGCGAGGGATTCACATCCCAAGCCTCGCAACCGTTCGAACTAACGAGAAATCACTCAAGGTCACTCGGAATCACGATATTGAACTTTTCCATCAGGAGTGTATTGAAAGAAGCTAAGGATTCGTTTCCCTAGCCTCGCAATCGTTCAAAATATCAATAAATCAGAGTAGGAGACTCGGAATCGCGATATTTACATTTACCACTCGCTGTATATCGAAAGAAGCGAAGGATTCACTTCACAAGCCTCACAATAATTCGAAATAACGACAAATCACTCAAGGACACTCCCAATCGCGATATTTACCGATTCCGCTTGCTGTATATCGAAAGAAGCGAAGGATTCACATCCCAAGCCTCGCAATCGTTCAAAATATCGATAAATCAGAGTAGGACACTCCGAATCGCGATATTTAGCGTTTCCGCTTTCTGTATATCGGAAGAAGATAAGGATTCACATCCCAAATCTCGCAATCGTTTAAAATATCGATAAATCACAATAGGAGACTCGGGATCGCGATATTTACATTTACCACTCGCTGTATATCGAAAGAAGCCTAGGATTCACATCCCAAGCCTCGCAATCGTTCAAAATATCGATAAATCAGAGTAGGACACTCCGAATCGCGATATTTAGCGTTTCCGCTTTCTGTATATCGGAAGAAGATAAGGATTCACATCCCAAATCTCGCAATCGTTTAAAATATCGATAAATCACAATAGGAGACTCGGGATCGCGATATTTACATTTACCACTCGCTGTATATCGAAAGAGGCGAAGGATTCACTTCCCAGGCATCGCAATAATTTGAAATAACGACGAATCACTCAAGGACACTCCGAATCGCGATATTTACCGTTTCTGCTCGCTGTATATCGAAAGAAGCGAAGGATTCACATGACAAGCCTCGCAATCCTTCAAAATATCGATAAATCAGAGTAGGAGACTCCGAATGGCGATATTTACCGTTTCCGCTCGCTGTATATCGGAAGAAGATATGGATTCACATCCCAAATTTCGCAATCGTTTAAAATATCGATAAATAACAGTAGGAGACTCGGGATCGCGATATTTACATTTACCACTCGCTGTATACAGAAAGAAGCGAAGGATTCACATCCCAAGCCTCGCAATCGTTTAAAATATCTATAAATCACAATAGGAGACTCGGGATCGCGATATTTACATTTACAACTCGCTGTATATCGAAAGAGGCGAAGGATTCACTTCCCAGGCCTCGCAATAATTTGAAATAACGACGAATCACTCAAGGACACTCCGAATCGCGATATTTACCGTTTCTGCTCGCTGTATATCGAAAGAAGCGAAGGATTCACATGACAAGCCTCGCAATCCTTCAAAATATCGATAAATCAGAGTAGGAGACTCCGAATGGCGATATTTACCGTTTCCACTCGCTGTATATCGGAAGAAGATATGGATTCACATCCCAAATTTCGCAATCGTTTAAAATATCGATAAATAACAGTAGGAGACTCGGGATCGCGATATTTACATTCACCACTCGCTGTATATAGAAAGAAGCGAAGGATTCACATCCCAAGCCTCGCAATCGTTTAAAATATCTATAAATCACAGTACGAGACTCGGGATCGCGATATTTACATTTACCACTCGCTATATATCAAAGGAAGCTGATAATTCATTTTCCGAGAATCGCAACCGTTCGAAATAACGACAAATCACTCAAGGACACTCCGAATCGCGATATTTATCGTATCCGCTTGCTGTATATCGAAACAAGCGAAGGATTTGCATCCCAAGCCTCGCAATCGTTCAAAATATCGATAAATCAGAGTAGGACACTCCGAATTTCGATATTTACCGTTTCCGCTCGCCGTATATCGAAAGAAGATAAGGATTCACATCTCAAGCCTCGCAATCGTTCAAAATATCGGTATATCAGAGTAGGAGACTCGGGAACGCGATATTTACATTTACCACTCGCTGTATATCGAAAGAAGCGAGGGATTCACATCCCAAGCCTCGCAACCGTTCGAACTAACGAGAAATCACTCAAGGTCACTCGGAATCACGATATTGACCTTTTCCATAAGGAGTGTATTGAAAGAAGCTAAGGATTCGTTTCCCTAGCCTCGCAATCGTTCAAAATATCGATAAATCAGAGTAGGAGACTCAGGATCGCTATATTTTCATTTACCACTCGCTGTATATCGAAAGAAGCGAAGGATTCACTTCCCAAGCATTGCAATAATTCGAAATAACGACAAATCACTCAAGGACACTCCGTATCGCGATATTTACCGTTTCCGCTCGCTGTATATCGAAAGAAGCGAAGGATTCACATCACAAGCCTCGCAATCGTTCAAAATATCGATAAATCACAGTACGAGACTCGGGATCGCGATATTTACATTTACCACTCGCTGTATATCGAAAGAAGCTGATAATTCATTTTCCGAGCCTCGCAACCGTTCGAAATAAAAACAAATCACTCAAGGACACTCCGAATCGCGATATTTACCGTTTCTGCTCGCTGTATATCGAAAGAAGCGAAGGATTCACATCACAAGCCCCGCAATCCTTCAAAATATCGATAAATCAGAGTAGGAGACTCCGAATGGCGATATTTACCGTTTCCGCTCGCTGTATATCGAAAGAAGATAAGGATTCACATCTCAAGCCTCGCAATCGTTCAAAATATCGGTATATCAGAGTAGGAGACTCGGGAACGCGATATTTACATTTACCACTCGCTGTATATCGAAAGAAGCGAGGGATTCACATCCCAAGCCTCGCAACCGTTCGAACTAACGAGAAATCACTCAAGGTCACTCGGAATCACGATATTGAACTTTTCCATCAGGAGTGTATTGAAAGAAGCTAAGGATTCGTTTCCCTAGCCTCGCAATCGTTCAAAATATCAATAAATCAGAGTAGGAGACTCGGAATCGCGATATTTACATTTACCACTCGCTGTATATCGAAAGAAGCGAAGGATTCACTTCACAAGCCTCACAATAATTCGAAATAACGACAAATCACTCAAGGACACTCCCAATCGCGATATTTACCGATTCCGCTTGCTGTATATCGAAAGAAGCGAAGGATTCACATCCCAAGCCTCGCAATCGTTCAAAATATCGATAAATCAGAGTAGGACACTCCGAATCGCGATATTTAGCGTTTCCGCTTTCTGTATATCGGAAGAAGATAAGGATTCACATCCCAAATCTCGCAATCGTTTAAAATATCGATAAATCACAATAGGAGACTCGGGATCGCGATATTTACATTTACCACTCGCTGTATATCGAAAGAGGCGAAGGATTCACTTCCCAGGCCTCGCAATAATTTGAAATAACGACGAATCACTCAAGGACACTCCGAATCGCGATATTTACCGTTTCTGCTCGCTGTATATCGAAAGAAGCGAAGGATTCACATGACAAGCCTCGCAATCCTTCAAAATATCGATAAATCAGAGTAGGAGACTCCGAATGGCGATATTTACCGTTTCCGCTCGCTGTATATCGGAAGAAGATATGGATTCACATCCCAAATTTCGCAATCGTTTAAAATATCGATAAATAACAGTAGGAGACTCGGGATCGCGATATTTACATTTACCACTCGCTGTATACAGAAAGAAGCGAAGGATTCACATCCCAAGCCTCGCAATCGTTTAAAATATCTATAAATCACAATAGGAGACTCGGGATCGCGATATTTACATTTACAACTCGCTGTATATCGAAAGAGGCGAAGGATTCACTTCCCAGGCCTCGCAATAATTTGAAATAACGACGAATCACTCAAGGACACTCCGAATCGCGATATTTACCGTTTCTGCTCGCTGTATATCGAAAGAAGCGAAGGATTCACATGACAAGCCTCGCAATCCTTCAAAATATCGATAAATCAGAGTAGGAGACTCCGAATGGCGATATTTACCGTTTCCACTCGCTGTATATCGGAAGAAGATATGGATTCACATCCCAAATTTCGCAATCGTTTAAAATATCGATAAATAACAGTAGGAGACTCGGGATCGCGATATTTACATTCACCACTCGCTGTATATAGAAAGAAGCGAAGGATTCACATCCCAAGCCTCGCAATCGTTTAAAATATCTATAAATCACAGTACGAGACTCGGGATCGCGATATTTACATTTACCACTCGCTATATATCAAAGGAAGCTGATAATTCATTTTCCGAGAATCGCAACCGTTCGAAATAACGACAAATCACTCAAGGACACTCCGAATCGCGATATTTATCGTATCCGCTTGCTGTATATCGAAACAAGCGAAGGATTTGCATCCCAAGCCTCGCAATCGTTCAAAATATCGATAAATCAGAGTAGGACACTCCGAATTTCGATATTTACCGTTTCCGCTCGCCGTATATCGAAAGAAGATAAGGATTCACATCTCAAGCCTCGCAATCGTTCAAAATATCGGTATATCAGAGTAGGAGACTCGGGAACGCGATATTTACATTTACCACTCGCTGTATATCGAAAGAAGCGAGGGATTCACATCCCAAGCCTCGCAACCGTTCGAACTAACGAGAAATCACTCAAGGTCACTCGGAATCACGATATTGACCTTTTCCATAAGGAGTGTATTGAAAGAAGCTAAGGATTCGTTTCCCTAGCCTCGCAATCGTTCAAAATATCGATAAATCAGAGTAGGAGACTCAGGATCGCTATATTTTCATTTACCACTCGCTGTATATCGAAAGAAGCGAAGGATTCACTTCCCAAGCATTGCAATAATTCGAAATAACGACAAATCACTCAAGGACACTCCGTATCGCGATATTTACCGTTTCCGCTCGCTGTATATCGAAAGAAGCGAAGGATTCACATCACAAGCCTCGCAATCGTTCAAAATATCGATAAATCACAGTACGAGACTCGGGATCGCGATATTTACATTTACCACTCGCTGTATATCGAAAGAAGCTGATAATTCATTTTCCGAGCCTCGCAACCGTTCGAAATAAAAACAAATCACTCAAGGACACTCCGAATCGCGATATTTACCGTTTCTGCTCGCTGTATATCGAAAGAAGCGAAGGATTCACATCACAAGCCCCGCAATCCTTCAAAATATCGATAAATCAGAGTAGGAGACTCCGAATGGCGATATTTACCGTTTCCGCTCGCTGTATATCGAAAGAAGATAAGGATTCACATCTCAAGCCTCGCAATCGTTCAAAATATCGGTATATCAGAGTAGGAGACTCGGGAACGCGATATTTACATTTACCACTCGCTGTATATCGAAAGAAGCGAGGGATTCACATCCCAAGCCTCGCAACCGTTCGAACTAACGAGAAATCACTCAAGGTCACTCGGAATCACGATATTGAACTTTTCCATCAGGAGTGTATTGAAAGAAGCTAAGGATTCGTTTCCCTAGCCTCGCAATCGTTCAAAATATCAATAAATCAGAGTAGGAGACTCGGAATCGCGATATTTACATTTACCACTCGCTGTATATCGAAAGAAGCGAAGGATTCACTTCACAAGCCTCACAATAATTCGAAATAACGACAAATCACTCAAGGACACTCCCAATCGCGATATTTACCGATTCCGCTTGCTGTATATCGAAAGAAGCGAAGGATTCACATCCCAAGCCTCGCAATCGTTCAAAATATCGATAAATCAGAGTAGGACACTCCGAATCGCGATATTTAGCGTTTCCGCTTTCTGTATATCGGAAGAAGATAAGGATTCACATCCCAAATCTCGCAATCGTTTAAAATATCGATAAATCACAATAGGAGACTCGGGATCGCGATATTTACATTTACCACTCGCTGTATATCGAAAGAAGCCTAGGATTCACATCCCAAGCCTCGCAATCGTTCAAAATATCGATAAATCAGAGTAGGACACTCCGAATCGCGATATTTAGCGTTTCCGCTTTCTGTATATCGGAAGAAGATAAGGATTCACATCCCAAATCTCGCAATCGTTTAAAATATCGATAAATCACAATAGGAGACTCGGGATCGCGATATTTACATTTACCACTCGCTGTATATCGAAAGAGGCGAAGGATTCACTTCCCAGGCCTCGCAATAATTTGAAATAACGACGAATCACTCAAGGACACTCCGAATCGCGATATTTACCGTTTCTGCTCGCTGTATATCGAAAGAAGCGAAGGATTCACATGACAAGCCTCGCAATCCTTCAAAATATCGATAAATCAGAGTAGGAGACTCCGAGTGGCGATATTTACCGTTTCCGCTCGCTGTATATCGGAAGAAGATATGGATTCACATCCCAAATTTCGCAATCGTTTAAAATATCGATAAATAACAGTAGGAGACTCGGGATCGCGATATTTACATTTACCACTCGCTGTATACAGAAAGAAGCGAAGGATTCACATCCCAAGCCTCGCAATCGTTTAAAATATCTATAAATCACAATAGGAGACTCGGGATCGCGATATTTACATTTACAACTCGCTGTATATCGAAAGAGGCGAAGGATTCACTTCCCAGGCCTCGCAATAATTTGAAATAACGACGAATCACTCAAGGACACTCCGAATCGCGATATTTACCGTTTCTGCTCGCTGTATATCGAAAGAAGCGAAGGATTCACATGACAAGCCTCGCAATCCTTCAAAATATCGATAAATCAGAGTAGGAGACTCCGAATGGCGATATTTACCGTTTCCACTCGCTGTATATCGGAAGAAGATATGGATTCACATCCCAAATTTCGCAATCGTTTAAAATATCGATAAATAACAGTAGGAGACTCGGGATCGCGATATTTACATTCACCACTCGCTGTATATAGAAAGAAGCGAAGGATTCACATCCCAAGCCTCGCAATCGTTTAAAATATCTATAAATCACAGTACGAGACTCGGGATCGCGATATTTACATTTACCACACGCTATATATCAAAGGAAGCTGATAATTCATTTTCCGAGAATCGCAACCGTTCGAAATAACGACAAATCACTCAAGGACACTCCGAATCGCGATATTTATCGTATCCGCTTGCTGTATATCGAAACAAGCGAAGGATTTGCATCCCAAGCCTCGCAATCGTTCAAAATATCGATAAATCAGAGTAGGACACTCCGAATTTCGATATTTACCGTTTCCGCTCGCTGTATATCGAAAGAAGCGAAGGATTCACATCTCAAGCCTCGCAATCGTTCAAAATATCGATAAATCACATTAGGAGACTCGGGATCGCGATATTTACATTTACCACTCGCTGTATATCGAAAGAAGCTGATAATTCATTTTCCGAGAATCGCAACCGTTCGAAATAACGACAAATCACTCAAGGACACTCCGAATCGCGATATTTATCGTATCCGCTTGCTGTATATCGAAACAAGCGAAGGATTTGCATCCCAAGCCTCGCAATCGTTCAAAATATCTATAAATCACAGTACGAGATTCGGGATCGCGATATTTACATTTACCACTCGCTGTAAATCGAAAGAAGCTGATAATTCATTTTCCGAGAATCGCAACCGTTCGAAATAACGACAAATCACTCAAGGACACTCCGAATCGCGATATTTATCGTATCCGCTTGCTGTATATCGAAACAAGCGAAGGATTCGCATCCCAAGCCTCGCAATCGTTCAAAATATCTATAAATCACAGTAAGAGACTCGGGATCGCGATATTTACATTTACCACTCACTGTATATCGAAAGAAGCGAAGGATTCACTTCCCAAGCATCGCAATAATTCGAGATAACGACAAATCACTCAAGGACACTCCGAATCGCGATATTTACCGTTTCCGCTTGCTGTATATCGATACAAGCGAAGGATTCGCATCCCAAGCGACGCAATCGTTTAAAATATCTATAAATCAGAGTAGGAGACTCGGAATCGCGATATTTACCTTTTCCGCTCGATGTATATCGAAAGAAGCGAAGGATTCACATCTCAAGCCTCGCAATCGTTCAAAATATCGATAAATCACATTAGGAGACTCGGGATCGCGATATTTACATTTACCACTCGCTGTATATCGAAAGAAGCTGATAATTCGTTTTCCGAGAATCGCAACGGTTCGTAATAACGACAAATCACTCAAGGACACTCCGAATCGCGATATTTACCGTTTCCGCACGCTGTATATCGGAAGAAGATATGGATTCACATCCCAAATCTCGCAATCGTTTAAAATATCGATAAATAACAGTAGGAGACTCGGGATCACGATATTTACATTTACCACTCGCTGTATATCGGAAGAAGATATGGATTCACATCCCAAATCTCGCAATCGTTTAAAATATCGATAAATAACAGTAGGAGACTCGGGATCACGATATTTACATTTACCACTCGCTGTATATCGAAAGAAGCTGATAATTCATTTTCCGAGAATCGCAACCGTTCGAAATAACAACAAATCACTCAAGGACACTCCGAATCGCGATATTTACCGTTTCCGCTCGCTGTATATCGAAAGAAGCCTAGGATTCACATCCCAAGCCTCGCAATCGTTCAAAATATCGATAAATCAGAGTAGGACACTCCGAATCGCGATATTTAGCGTTTCCGCTTTCTGTATATCGGAAGAAGATAAGGATTCACATCCCAAATCTCGCAATCGTTTAAAATATCGATAAATCACAATAGGAGACTCGGGATCGCGATATTTACATTTACCACTCGCTGTATATCGAAAGAGGCGAAGGATTCACTTCCCAGGCCTCGCAATAATTTGAAATAACGACGAATCACTCAAGGACACTCCGAATCGCGATATTTACCGTTTCTGCTGGCTGTATATCGAAAGAAGCGAAGGATTCACATGACAAGCCTCGCAATAGGTCAAAATATCGATAAATCAGAGTAGGACACTCCGAATTTCGATATATACCGTTTCCGCTCGCTGTATATCGAAAGAAGCCTAGGATTCACATCCCAAGCCTCGCAATCCTTCAAAATATCGATAAATCAGAGTAGGAGACTCCGAATGGCGATATTTACCGTTTCCGCTCGCTGTATATCGGAAGAAGATATGGATTCACATCCCAAATTTCGCAATCGTTTAAAATATCGATAAATAACAGTAGGAGACTCGGGATCGCGATATTTACATTTACCACTCGCTGTATATAGAAAGAAGCGAAGGATTCACATCCCAAGCCTCGCAATCGTTTAAAATATCTATAAATCACAGTACGAGACTCGGGATCGCGATATTTACATTTACCACTCGCTATATATCGAAGGAAGCTGATAATTCATTTTCCGAGAATCGCAACCGTTCGAAATAACGACAAATCACTCAAGGACACTCTGAATCGCGATATTTACCGTTTCCGCTTGCTGTATATCCAAAGAAGCGAAGGATTGACATCACAAGCCTCGCAATAGGTCAAAATATCGATAAATCAGAGTAGGACACTCCGAATTTCGATATATACCGTTTCCGCTCGCTGTATATCGGAAGAAGATATGGATTCACATCCCAAATCTCGCAATCGTTTAAAATATCGATAAATAACAGTAGGAGACTCGGGATCACGATATTTACATTTACCACTCGCTGTATATCGAAAGAAGCTGATAATTCATTTTCCGAGAATCGCAACCGTTCGAAATAACAACAAATCACTCAAGGACACTCCGAATCGCGATATTTATCGTATCCGCTTGCTGTATATCGAAACAAGCGAAGGATTTGCATCCCAAGCCTCGCAATCGTTCAAAATATCGATAAATCAGAGTAGGACACTCCGAATTTCGATATTTACCGTTTCCGCTCGCTGTATATCGAAAGAAGCGAAGGATTCACATCTCAAGCCTCGCAATCGTTCAAAATATCGATAAATCACATTAGGAGACTCGGGATCGCGATATTTACATTTACCACTCGCTGTATATCGAAAGAAGCTGATAATTCATTTTCCGAGAATCGCAACCGTTCGAAATAACGACAAATCACTCAAGGACACTCCGAATCGCGATATTTATCGTATCCGCTTGCTGTATATCGAAACGAGCGAAGGATTTGCATCCCAAGCCTCGCAATCGTTCAAAATATCTATAAATCACAGTACGAGATTCGGGATCGCGATATTTACGTTTACCACTCGCTGTATATCGAAAGAAGCTGATAATTCATTTTCCGAGAATCGCAACCGTTCGAAATAACGACAAATCACTCAAGGACACTCCGAATCGCGATATATATCGTATCCGCTTGCTGTATATCGAAACAAGCGAAGGATTTGCATCCCAAGCCTCGCAATCGTTCAAAATATCTATAAATCACAGTAAGAGACTCGGGATCGCGATATTTACCTTTTCCGCTCGATGTATATCGAAAGAAGCGAAGGATTCACATCTCAAGCCTCGCAATCGTTCAAAATATCGATAAATCACATTAGGAGACTCGGGATCGCGATATTTACATTTACCACTCGCTGTATATCGAAAGAAGCTGATAATTCATTTTCCGAGAATCGCAACGGTTCGTAATAACGACAAATCACTCAAGGACACTCCGAATCGCGATATTTACCGTTTCCGCTCGCTGTACTTCGAAAGAAGCGAAGGATTCGCATCCCAAGCCTCGCAATCGTTCAAAATATCTATAAATCAGAGTAGGAGACTCGGAATCGCGATATTTACCTTTTCCGCTCGATGTATATCGAAAGAAGCGAAGGATTCACATCCCATGCCTCGCAATAATTCGAAATAACGACAAATAACTCAAGGACACTCCGACTCGCGATATTTACATTTTCCGCTCGCTGTATATCGAAAGAAGATAAGGATTCACATCCCAAGCCTCGCAACCGTTCAAAATATCGATAAATCACATTAGGAGACTCGGGATCGCGACATTTACATTTACCACTCGCTGTATATCGAAAGAAGCTGATAATTCATTTTCCGAGAATCGCAACCGTTCGAAATAACGACAAATCACTCAAGAACACTCCGAATCGCGATATTTACCGTTTCTGCTCTCTGTATATCCAAGGAAGCGAAGGATTGACATCACAAGCCTCGCAATAGGTCAAAATATCGATAAATCAGAGTAGGACACTCCGAATTTCGATATTTACCGTTTCCGCTCGCTGTATATCGGAAGAAGATATGGATTCACATCCCAAATCTCGCAATCGTTTAAAATATCGATAAATAACAGTAGGGGACTCGGGATCGCGATATTTACATTTACCACTCGCTGTATATCGAAAGAAGCGGAGGATTCACTTCCCAAGCATCGCAATAATTCGAAATAACGACAAATCACTCAAGGACACTCCGAATCGCGATATTTACCGTTTCCGCTTGCTGTATATCGAAACAAGCGAAGGATTCGCATCCCAAGCCTCGCAATCGTTTAAAATATCTATAAATCAGAGTAGGAGGCTCGGAATCGCGATATTTACCTTTTCCGCTCGCTGTATATCGAAAGAAGCGAAGGATTCACATCCCAAGCCTCGCAATCGTTTAAAATATCTATAAATCACAGTTCGAGACTCGGGATCGCGATATTTACATTTACCACTCGCTGTATATCGATAGAGGCGAAGGATTCACTTCCCAGGCCAAGCAATAATTCGAAATAACGACCAATCACTCAAGGACACACCGAATCGCGATATTTAAAGTTTCTGCTTGCTGTATATCGAAATAAGCGAAGGATTCACATCCCAAGCCTCGCAATCGTTCAAAATATCGATAAATCAGAGTAGGACACTCCGAATTGCGATATTTACCGTTTCCGCTCGCTGTATATCGGAAGATGATATGGATTCACATCCCAAATCTCGCAATCGTTTAAAATATCGATAAATCACAGTAGGAGACTCGGGATCGCGATATTTACATTTACCACTCGCGGTATATCGAAAGAAGCTGATAATTCATTTTCCGAGAATCGCAACCGTTCGAAATAACGACAAATCACTCAAGGACACTCCGAATCGCGATATTTATCGTATCCGCTTGCTGTATATCGAAACGAGCGAAGGATTTGCATCCCAAGCCTCGCAATCGTTCAAAATATCTATAAATCACAGTACGAGATTCGGAATCGCGATATTTACATTTACCACTCGCTGTATATCGAAAGAAGCGAAGGATTCACTTCACAAGCCTCACAATAATTCGAAATAACGACAAATCACTCAAGGACACTCCCAATCGCGATATTTACCGATTCCGCTTGCTGTATATCGAAAGAAGCGAAGGATTCACATCCCAAGCCTCGCAATCGTTCAAAATATCGATAAATCAGAGTAGGACACTCCGAATCGCGATATTTAGCGTTTCCGCTTTCTGTATATCGGAAGAAGATAAGGATTCACATCCCAAATCTCGCAATCGTTTAAAATATCGATAAATCACAATAGGAGACTCGGGATCGCGATATTTACATTTACCACTCGCTGTATATCGAAAGAAGCCTAGGATTCACATCCCAAGCCTCGCAATCGTTCAAAATATCGATAAATCAGAGTAGGACACTCCGAATCGCGATATTTAGCGTTTCCGCTTTCTGTATATCGGAAGAAGATAAGGATTCACATCCCAAATCTCGCAATCGTTTAAAATATCGATAAATCACAATAGGAGACTCGGGATCGCGATATTTACATTTACCACTCGCTGTATATCGAAAGAGGCGAAGGATTCACTTCCCAGGCCTCGCAATAATTTGAAATAACGACGAATCACTCAAGGACACTCCGAATCGCGATATTTACCGTTTCTGCTCGCTGTATATCGAAAGAAGCGAAGGATTCACATGACAAGCCTCGCAATCCTTCAAAATATCGATAAATCAGAGTAGGAGACTCCGAGTGGCGATATTTACCGTTTCCGCTCGCTGTATATCGGAAGAAGATATGGATTCACATCCCAAATTTCGCAATCGTTTAAAATATCGATAAATAACAGTAGGAGACTCGGGATCGCGATATTTACATTTACCACTCGCTGTATACAGAAAGAAGCGAAGGATTCACATCCCAAGCCTCGCAATCGTTTAAAATATCTATAAATCACAATAGGAGACTCGGGATCGCGATATTTACATTTACAACTCGCTGTATATCGAAAGAGGCGAAGGATTCACTTCCCAGGCCTCGCAATAATTTGAAATAACGACGAATCACTCAAGGACACTCCGAATCGCGATATTTACCGTTTCTGCTCGCTGTATATCGAAAGAAGCGAAGGATTCACATGACAAGCCTCGCAATCCTTCAAAATATCGATAAATCAGAGTAGGAGACTCCGAATGGCGATATTTACCGTTTCCACTCGCTGTATATCGGAAGAAGATATGGATTCACATCCCAAATTTCGCAATCGTTTAAAATATCGATAAATAACAGTAGGAGACTCGGGATCGCGATATTTACATTCACCACTCGCTGTATATAGAAAGAAGCGAAGGATTCACATCCCAAGCCTCGCAATCGTTTAAAATATCTATAAATCACAGTACGAGACTCGGGATCGCGATATTTACATTTACCACTCGCTATATATCAAAGGAAGCTGATAATTCATTTTCCGAGAATCGCAACCGTTCGAAATAACGACAAATCACTCAAGGACACTCCGAATCGCGATATTTATCGTATCCGCTTGCTGTATATCGAAACAAGCGAAGGATTTGCATCCCAAGCCTCGCAATCGTTCAAAATATCTATAAATCACAGTACGAGATTCGGGATCGCGATATTTACATTTACCACTCGCTGTAAATCGAAAGAAGCTGATAATTCATTTTCCGAGAATCGCAACCGTTCGAAATAACGACAAATCACTCAAGGACACTCCGAATCGCGATATTTATCGTTTCCGCTTGCTGTATATCGAAACAAGCGAAGGATTCGCATCCCAAGCCTCGCAATCGTTCAAAATATCTATAAATCACAGTAAGAGACTCGGGATCGCGATATTTACATTTACCACTCACTGTATATCGAAAGAAGCGAAGGATTCACTTCCCAAGCATCGCAATAATTCGAGATAACGACAAATCACTCAAGGACACTCCGAATCGCGATATTTACCGTTTCCGCTTGCTGTATATCGATACAAGCGAAGGATTCGCATCCCAAGCGACGCAATCGTTTAAAATATCTATAAATCAGAGTAGGAGACTCGGAATCGCGATATTTACCTTTTCCGCTCGATGTATATCGAAAGAAGCGAAGGATTCACATCTCAAGCCTCGCAATCGTTCAAAATATCGATAAATCACATTAGGAGACTCGGGATCGCGATATTTACATTTACCACTCGCTGTATATCGAAAGAAGCTGATAATTCGTTTTCCGAGAATCGCAACGGTTCGTAATAACGACAAATCACTCAAGGACACTCCGAATCGCGATATTTACCGTTTCCGCACGCTGTATATCGGAAGAAGATATGGATTCACATCCCAAATCTCGCAATCGTTTAAAATATCGATAAATAACAGTAGGAGACTCGGGATCACGATATTTACATTTACCACTCGCTGTATATCGGAAGAAGATATGGATTCACATCCCAAATCTCGCAATCGTTTAAAATATCGATAAATAACAGTAGGAGACTCGGGATCACGATATTTACATTTACCACTCGCTGTATATCGAAAGAAGCTGATAATTCATTTTCCGAGAATCGCAACCGTTCGAAATAACAACAAATCACTCAAGGACACTCCGAATCGCGATATTTACCGTTTCCGCTCGCTGTATATCGAAAGAAGCCTAGGATTCACATCCCAAGCCTCGCAATCGTTCAAAATATCGATAAATCAGAGTAGGACACTCCGAATCGCGATATTTAGCGTTTCCGCTTTCTGTATATCGGAAGAAGATAAGGATTCACATCCCAAATCTCGCAATCGTTTAAAATATCGATAAATCACAATAGGAGACTCGGGATCGCGATATTTACATTTACCACTCGCTGTATATCGAAAGAGGCGAAGGATTCACTTCCCAGGCCTCGCAATAATTTGAAATAACGACGAATCACTCAAGGACACTCCGAATCGCGATATTTACCGTTTCTGCTGGCTGTATATCGAAAGAAGCGAAGGATTCACATGACAAGCCTCGCAATCCTTCAAAATATCGATAAATCAGAGTAGGAGACTCCGAATGGCGATATTTACCGTTTCCGCTCGCTGTATATCGGAAGAAGATATGGATTCACATCCCAAATTTCGCAATCGTTTAAAATATCGATAAATAACAGTAGGAGACTCGGGATCGCGATATTTACATTTACCACTCGCTGTATATAGAAAGAAGCGAAGGATTCACATCCCAAGCCTCGCAATCGTTTAAAATATCTATAAATCACAGTACGAGACTCGGGATCGCGATATTTACATTTACCACTCGCTATATATCGAAGGAAGCTGATAATTCATTTTCCGAGAATCGCAACCGTTCGAAATAACGACAAATCACTCAAGGACACTCTGAATCGCGATATTTACCGTTTCCGCTTGCTGTATATCCAAAGAAGCGAAGGATTGACATCACAAGCCTCGCAATAGGTCAAAATATCGATAAATCAGAGTAGGACACTCCGAATTTCGATATTTACCGTTTCCGCTCGCTGTATATCGGAAGAAGATATGGATTCACATCCCAAATCTCGCAATCGTTTAAAATATCGATAAATAACAGTAGGAGACTCGGGATCACGATATTTACATTTACCACTCGCTGTATATCGAAAGAAGCTGATAATTCATTTTCCGAGAATCGCAACCGTTCGAAATAACAACAAATCACTCAAGGACACTCCGAATCGCGATATTTATCGTATCCGCTTGCTGTATATCGAAACAAGCGAAGGATTTGCATCCCAAGCCTCGCAATCGTTCAAAATATCGATAAATCAGAGTAGGACACTCCGAATTTCGATATTTACCGTTTCCGCTCGCTGTATATCGAAAGAAGCGAAGGATTCACATCTCAAGCCTCGCAATCGTTCAAAATATCGATAAATCACATTAGGAGACTCGGGATCGCGATATTTACATTTACCACTCGCTGTATATCGAAAGAAGCTGATAATTCATTTTCCGAGAATCGCAACCGTTCGAAATAACGACAAATCACTCAAGGACACTCCGAATCGCGATATTTATCGTATCCGCTTGCTGTATATCGAAACGAGCGAAGGATTTGCATCCCAAGCCTCGCAATCGTTCAAAATATCTATAAATCACAGTACGAGATTCGGGATCGCGATATTTACGTTTACCACTCGCTGTATATCGAAAGAAGCTGATAATTCATTTTCCGAGAATCGCAACCGTTCGAAATAACGACAAATCACTCAAGGACACTCCGAATCGCGATATTTATCGTATCCGCTTGCTGTATATCGAAACAAGCGAAGGATTTGCATCCCAAGCCTCGCAATCGTTCAAAATATCTATAAATCACAGTAAGAGACTCGGGATCGCGATATTTACCTTTTCCGCTCGATGTATATCGAAAGAAGCGAAGGATTCACATCTCAAGCCTCGCAATCGTTCAAAATATCGATAAATCACATTAGGAGACTCGGGATCGCGATATTTACATTTACCACTCGCTGTATATCGAAAGAAGCTGATAATTCATTTTCCGAGAATCGCAACGGTTCGTAATAACGACAAATCACTCAAGGACACTCCGAATCGCGATATTTACCGTTTCCGCTCGCTGTACTTCGAAAGAAGCGAAGGATTCGCATCCCAAGCCTCGCAATCGTTCAAAATATCTATAAATCAGAGTAGGAGACTCGGAATCGCGATATTTACCTTTTCCGCTCGATGTATATCGAAAGAAGCGAAGGATTCACATCCCATGCCTCGCAATAATTCGAAATAACGACAAATAACTCAAGGACACTCCGACTCGCGATATTTACATTTTCCGCTCGCTGTATATCGAAAGAAGATAAGGATTCACATCCCAAGCCTCGCAACCGTTCAAAATATCGATAAATCACATTAGGAGACTCGGGATCGCGACATTTACATTTACCACTCGCTGTATATCGAAAGAAGCTGATAATTCATTTTCCGAGAATCGCAACCGTTCGAAATAACGACAAATCACTCAAGAACACTCCGAATCGCGATATTTACCGTTTCTGCTCTCTGTATATCCAAGGAAGCGAAGGATTGACATCACAAGCCTCGCAATAGGTCAAAATATCGATAAATCAGAGTAGGACACTCCGAATTTCGATATTTACCGTTTCCGCTCGCTGTATATCGGAAGAAGATATGGATTCACATCCCAAATCTCGCAATCGTTTAAAATATCGATAAATAACAGTAGGGGACTCGGGATCGCGATATTTACATTTACCACTCGCTGTATATCGAAAGAAGCGGAGGATTCACTTCCCAAGCATCGCAATAATTCGAAATAACGACAAATCACTCAAGGACACTCCGAATCGCGATATTTACCGTTTCCGCTTGCTGTATATCGAAACAAGCGAAGGATTCGCATCCCAAGCCTCGCAATCGTTTAAAATATCTATAAATCAGAGTAGGAGGCTCGGAATCGCGATATTTACCTTTTCCGCTCGCTGTATATCGAAAGAAGCGAAGGATTCACATCCCAAGCCTCGCAATCGTTTAAAATATCTATAAATCACAGTTCGAGACTCGGGATCGCGATATTTACATTTACCACTCGCTGTATATCGATAGAGGCGAAGGATTCACTTCCCAGGCCAAGCAATAATTCGAAATAACGACCAATCACTCAAGGACACACCGAATCGCGATATTTAAAGTTTCTGCTTGCTGTATATCGAAATAAGCGAAGGATTCACATCCCAAGCCTCGCAATCGTTCAAAATATCGATAAATCAGAGTAGGACACTCCGAATTGCGATATTTACCGTTTCCGCTCGCTGTATATCGGAAGATGATATGGATTCACATCCCAAATCTCGCAATCGTTTAAAATATCGATAAATCACAGTAGGAGACTCGGGATCGCGATATTTACATTTACCACTCGCGGTATATCGAAAGAAGCTGATAATTCATTTTCCGAGAATCGCAACCGTTCGATATATCGACAAATCACTCAAGGACACTCCGAATCGCGATATTTACCGTTTCCGGTTGCTGTATATCTAAACAAGCGAAGGATTCATATCTCAAGCCTCGGAATCGTTCAAAATATCTATAAATCACAGTACGAGATTCGGAATCGCGATATTTACATTTACCACTCGCTGTATATCGAAAGAAGCGAAGGATTCACTTCACAAGCCTCACAATAATTCGAAATAACGACAAATCACTCAAGGACACTCCCAATCGCGATATTTACCGATTCCGCTTGCTGTATATCGAAAGAAGCGAAGGATTCACATCCCAAGCCTCGCAATCGTTCAAAATATCGATAAATCAGAGTAGGACACTCCGAATCGCGATATTTAGCGTTTCCGCTTTCTGTATATCGGAAGAAGATAAGGATTCACATCCCAAATCTCGCAATCGTTTAAAATATCGATAAATCACAATAGGAGACTCGGGATCGCGATATTTACATTTACCACTCGCTGTATATCGAAAGAAGCCTAGGATTCACATCCCAAGCCTCGCAATCGTTCAAAATATCGATAAATCAGAGTAGGACACTCCGAATCGCGATATTTAGCGTTTCCGCTTTCTGTATATCGGAAGAAGATAAGGATTCACATCCCAAATCTCGCAATCGTTTAAAATATCGATAAATCACAATAGGAGACTCGGGATCGCGATATTTACATTTACCACTCGCTGTATATCGAAAGAGGCGAAGGATTCACTTCCCAGGCCTCGCAATAATTTGAAATAACGACGAATCACTCAAGGACACTCCGAATCGCGATATTTACCGTTTCTGCTCGCTGTATATCGAAAGAAGCGAAGGATTCACATGACAAGCCTCGCAATCCTTCAAAATATCGATAAATCAGAGTAGGAGACTCCGAGTGGCGATATTTACCGTTTCCGCTCGCTGTATATCGGAAGAAGATATGGATTCACATCCCAAATTTCGCAATCGTTTAAAATATCGATAAATAACAGTAGGAGACTCGGGATCGCGATATTTACATTTACCACTCGCTGTATACAGAAAGAAGCGAAGGATTCACATCCCAAGCCTCGCAATCGTTTAAAATATCTATAAATCACAATAGGAGACTCGGGATCGCGATATTTACATTTACAACTCGCTGTATATCGAAAGAGGCGAAGGATTCACTTCCCAGGCCTCGCAATAATTTGAAATAACGACGAATCACTCAAGGACACTCCGAATCGCGATATTTACCGTTTCTGCTCGCTGTATATCGAAAGAAGCGAAGGATTCACATGACAAGCCTCGCAATCCTTCAAAATATCGATAAATCAGAGTAGGAGACTCCGAATGGCGATATTTACCGTTTCCACTCGCTGTATATCGGAAGAAGATATGGATTCACATCCCAAATTTCGCAATCGTTTAAAATATCGATAAATAACAGTAGGAGACTCGGGATCGCGATATTTACATTCACCACTCGCTGTATATAGAAAGAAGCGAAGGATTCACATCCCAAGCCTCGCAATCGTTTAAAATATCTATAAATCACAGTACGAGACTCGGGATCGCGATATTTACATTTACCACTCGCTATATATCAAAGGAAGCTGATAATTCATTTTCCGAGAATCGCAACCGTTCGAAATAACGACAAATCACTCAAGGACACTCCGAATCGCGATATTTATCGTATCCGCTTGCTGTATATCGAAACAAGCGAAGGATTTGCATCCCAAGCCTCGCAATCGTTCAAAATATCTATAAATCACAGTACGAGATTCGGGATCGCGATATTTACATTTACCACTCGCTGTAAATCGAAAGAAGCTGATAATTCATTTTCCGAGAATCGCAACCGTTCGAAATAACGACAAATCACTCAAGGACACTCCGAATCGCGATATTTATCGTATCCGCTTGCTGTATATCGAAACAAGCGAAGGATTCGCATCCCAAGCCTCGCAATCGTTCAAAATATCTATAAATCACAGTAAGAGACTCGGGATCGCGATATTTACATTTACCACTCACTGTATATCGAAAGAAGCGAAGGATTCACTTCCCAAGCATCGCAATAATTCGAGATAACGACAAATCACTCAAGGACACTCCGAATCGCGATATTTACCGTTTCCGCTTGCTGTATATCGATACAAGCGAAGGATTCGCATCCCAAGCGACGCAATCGTTTAAAATATCTATAAATCAGAGTAGGAGACTCGGAATCGCGATATTTACCTTTTCCGCTCGATGTATATCGAAAGAAGCGAAGGATTCACATCTCAAGCCTCGCAATCGTTCAAAATATCGATAAATCACATTAGGAGACTCGGGATCGCGATATTTACATTTACCACTCGCTGTATATCGAAAGAAGCTGATAATTCGTTTTCCGAGAATCGCAACGGTTCGTAATAACGACAAATCACTCAAGGACACTCCGAATCGCGATATTTACCGTTTCCGCACGCTGTATATCGGAAGAAGATATGGATTCACATCCCAAATCTCGCAATCGTTTAAAATATCGATAAATAACAGTAGGAGACTCGGGATCACGATATTTACATTTACCACTCGCTGTATATCGGAAGAAGATATGGATTCACATCCCAAATCTCGCAATCGTTTAAAATATCGATAAATAACAGTAGGAGACTCGGGATCACGATATTTACATTTACCACTCGCTGTATATCGAAAGAAGCTGATAATTCATTTTCCGAGAATCGCAACCGTTCGAAATAACAACAAATCACTCAAGGACACTCCGAATCGCGATATTTACCGTTTCCGCTCGCTGTATATCGAAAGAAGCCTAGGATTCACATCCCAAGCCTCGCAATCGTTCAAAATATCGATAAATCAGAGTAGGACACTCCGAATCGCGATATTTAGCGTTTCCGCTTTCTGTATATCGGAAGAAGATAAGGATTCACATCCCAAATCTCGCAATCGTTTAAAATATCGATAAATCACAATAGGAGACTCGGGATCGCGATATTTACATTTACCACTCGCTGTATATCGAAAGAGGCGAAGGATTCACTTCCCAGGCCTCGCAATAATTTGAAATAACGACGAATCACTCAAGGACACTCCGAATCGCGATATTTACCGTTTCTGCTGGCTGTATATCGAAAGAAGCGAAGGATTCACATGACAAGCCTCGCAATCCTTCAAAATATCGATAAATCAGAGTAGGAGACTCCGAATGGCGATATTTACCGTTTCCGCTCGCTGTATATCGGAAGAAGATATGGATTCACATCCCAAATTTCGCAATCGTTTAAAATATCGATAAATAACAGTAGGAGACTCGGGATCGCGATATTTACATTTACCACTCGCTGTATATAGAAAGAAGCGAAGGATTCACATCCCAAGCCTCGCAATCGTTTAAAATATCTATAAATCACAGTACGAGACTCGGGATCGCGATATTTACATTTACCACTCGCTATATATCGAAGGAAGCTGATAATTCATTTTCCGAGAATCGCAACCGTTCGAAATAACGACAAATCACTCAAGGACACTCTGAATCGCGATATTTACCGTTTCCGCTTGCTGTATATCCAAAGAAGCGAAGGATTGACATCACAACCCTCGCAATAGGTCAAAATATCGATAAATCAGAGTAGGACACTCCGAATTTCGATATTTACCGTTTCCGCTCGCTGTATATCGGAAGAAGATATGGATTCACATCCCAAATCTCGCAATCGTTTAAAATATCGATAAATAACAGTAGGAGACTCGGGATCACGATATTTACATTTACCACTCGCTGTATATCGAAAGAAGCTGATAATTCATTTTCCGAGAATCGCAACCGTTCGAAATAACAACAAATCACTCAAGGACACTCCGAATCGCGATATTTATCGTATCCGCTTGCTGTATATCGAAACAAGCGAAGGATTTGCATCCCAAGCCTCGCAATCGTTCAAAATATCGATAAATCAGAGTAGGACACTCCGAATTTCGATATTTACCGTTTCCGCTCGCTGTATATCGAAAGAAGCGAAGGATTCACATCTCAAGCCTCGCAATCGTTCAAAATATCGATAAATCACATTAGGAGACTCGGGATCGCGATATTTACATTTACCACTCGCTGTATATCGAAAGAAGCTGATAATTCATTTTCCGAGAATCGCAACCGTTCGAAATAACGACAAATCACTCAAGGACACTCCGAATCGCGATATTTATCGTATCCGCTTGCTGTATATCGAAACGAGCGAAGGATTTGCATCCCAAGCCTCGCAATCGTTCAAAATATCTATAAATCACAGTACGAGATTCGGGATCGCGATATTTACGTTTACCACTCGCTGTATATCGAAAGAAGCTGATAATTCATTTTCCGAGAATCGCAACCGTTCGAAATAACGACAAATCACTCAAGGACACTCCGAATCGCGATATTTATCGTATCCGCTTGCTGTATATCGAAACAAGCGAAGGATTTGCATCCCAAGCCTCGCAATCGTTCAAAATATCTATAAATCACAGTAAGAGACTCGGGATCGCGATATTTACCTTTTCCGCTCGATGTATATCGAAAGAAGCGAAGGATTCACATCTCAAGCCTCGCAATCGTTCAAAATATCGATAAATCACATTAGGAGACTCGGGATCGCGATATTTACATTTACCACTCGCTGTATATCGAAAGAAGCTGATAATTCATTTTCCGAGAATCGCAACGGTTCGTAATAACGACAAATCACTCAAGGACACTCCGAATCGCGATATTTACCGTTTCCGCTCGCTGTACTTCGAAAGAAGCGAAGGATTCGCATCCCAAGCCTCGCAATCGTTCAAAATATCTATAAATCAGAGTAGGAGACTCGGAATCGCGATATTTACCTTTTCCGCTCGATGTATATCGAAAGAAGCGAAGGATTCACATCCCATGCCTCGCAATAATTCGAAATAACGACAAATAACTCAAGGACACTCCGACTCGCGATATTTACATTTTCCGCTCGCTGTATATCGAAAGAAGATAAGGATTCACATCCCAAGCCTCGCAACCGTTCAAAATATCGATAAATCACATTAGGAGACTCGGGATCGCGACATTTACATTTACCACTCGCTGTATATCGAAAGAAGCTGATAATTCATTTTCCGAGAATCGCAACCGTTCGAAATAACGACAAATCACTCAAGAACACTCCGAATCGCGATATTTACCGTTTCTGCTCTCTGTATATCCAAGGAAGCGAAGGATTGACATCACAAGCCTCGCAATAGGTCAAAATATCGATAAATCAGAGTAGGACACTCCGAATTTCGATATTTACCGTTTCCGCTCGCTGTATATCGGAAGAAGATATGGATTCACATCCCAAATCTCGCAATCGTTTAAAATATCGATAAATAACAGTAGGGGACTCGGGATCGCGATATTTACATTTACCACTCGCTGTATATCGAAAGAAGCGGAGGATTCACTTCCCAAGCATCGCAATAATTCGAAATAACGACAAATCACTCAAGGACACTCCGAATCGCGATATTTACCGTTTCCGCTTGCTGTATATCGAAACAAGCGAAGGATTCGCATCCCAAGCCTCGCAATCGTTTAAAATATCTATAAATCAGAGTAGGAGGCTCGGAATCGCGATATTTACCTTTTCCGCTCGCTGTATATCGAAAGAAGCGAAGGATTCACATCCCAAGCCTCGCAATCGTTTAAAATATCTATAAATCACAGTTCGAGACTCGGGATCGCGATATTTACATTTACCACTCGCTGTATATCGATAGAGGCGAAGGATTCACTTCCCAGGCCAAGCAATAATTCGAAATAACGACCAATCACTCAAGGACACACCGAATCGCGATATTTAAAGTTTCTGCTTGCTGTATATCGAAATAAGCGAAGGATTCACATCCCAAGCCTCGCAATCGTTCAAAATATCGATAAATCAGAGTAGGACACTCCGAATTGCGATATTTACCGTTTCCGCTCGCTGTATATCGGAAGATGATATGGATTCACATCCCAAATCTCGCAATCGTTTAAAATATCGATAAATCACAGTAGGAGACTCGGGATCGCGATATTTACATTTACCACTCGCGGTATATCGAAAGAAGCTGATAATTCATTTTCCGAGAATCGCAACCGTTCGATATATCGACAAATCACTCAAGGACACTCCGAATCGCGATATTTACCGTTTCCGGTTGCTGTATATCTAAACAAGCGAAGGATTCATATCTCAAGCCTCGGAATCGTTCAAAATAAAGATAAATCAGAGTAGGAGACGCAGAATCGCGATATTTACATTTACCACTCGCTGTATATCGAAAGAAGCTAAGGATTCTTTTCCCTAGCCTCGCAATCGTTCAAAATATCGATAAATCACTTTAGGAGACTCGGGATCGCGATATTTACATTTACCACTCGCTGTATATCGAAAGAAGCTGATAATTCATTTTCCGAGAATCGCAACCGTTCGAAATAACGACAAATCACTCAAGGACACTCGGAATCGCGATATTTATCGTTTCCGCTTGCTGTATATCGAAACAAGCGAAGGATTCGCATCCCAAGCCTCGCAATCGTTCAAAATATCTATAAATCACAGTACGAGACTCGGGATCGCGATATTTACATTTACCACTCGCTGTAAATCGAAAGAAGCTGATAATTCATTTTCCGAGAATCACAACGGTTCGTAATAACGACAAATCACTCAAGGACACTCCGAATCGCGATATTTACCGTTTCCGCTCGCTGTACTTCGAAAGAAGCGAAGGATTCGCATCCCAAGCCTCGCAATCGTTCAAAATATCTATAAATCACAGTACGAGACTCGGGATCGCGATATTTACATTTATCACTCACTGTATATCGAAAGAAGCGAAGGATTCACTTCCCAAGCATCGCAATAATTCGAGATAACGACAAATCACTCAAGGACACTCCGAATCGCGATATTTACCGTTTCCGCTCACTGTATATCGGAAGAAGATATGGATTCACATCCCAAATTTCGCAATCGTTTAAAATATCGATAAATAACAGTAGGAGACTCGGAATCGCGATATTTACATTTACCACTCGCTGTCTATCGAAAGAAGCGGATAATTCATGTTCCGAGAATCGCAACCGTTCGAAATAACGACAAATCACTCAAGGACACTCCGAATCGCGATATTTAACATTTCTGCTCGCTGTATATCCAAAGAAGCGAAGGATTGACATCACAAGCCTCGCAATAGGTCAAAATAACGATAAATCAGAGTAGGATACTCGGAATCGCGATATTTACCGTTTCCGCTCGCTGTATATCGAAAGAAGCGATTGATTCACATCCCAAGCATCGCAATAATTCGAAATAACGACAAATCACTCAGGGACACTCCGAATCGCGATATTTACCGTTTCCGCTTGCTGTATATCGGAAGAAGATATGGATTCACATCCCAAATCTCGCAATCGTTTAAAATATCGATAAATAACAGTAGGAGACTCGGGATCACGATATTTACATTTACCACTCGCTGTATATCGAAAGAAGCGAAGGATTCTTTTCCCTAGCCTCGCAATCGTTCAAAATATCGATAAATCACTTTAGGAGACTCGGGATCGCGATATTTACATTTACCACTCGCTGTATATCGAAAGAGGCGAAGGATTCACTTCCCAAGCATCACAATAATTCGAAATAACGACAAATCACTCAAGGACACTCCGACTCGCGATATTTACCGTTTCTGCTCGCTGTATATCGAAAGAAGCGAAGGATTCACATCACAAGCCTCGCAACCGTTCGAAATGACGAGAAATCACTCAAGGTCACTCGGAATCACGATATTAACCTTTTCCATAAGGAGTATATTGAAAGAAGCTAAGGATTCACATGACAAGCCTCGCAATCCTTCAAAATATCGATAAATCAGAGTAGGAGACCCCGAATGGCGATATTTACCGTTTCCGCTCGCTGTATATCGAAAGAAGCGAAGGATTCACATCCCAAGCCTCGCAATCGTGCAAAATATCGATAAATCAGAGTAGGAGACTCGTCATCGCGATATTTACATGTACCACACACTGTATAAAGAAAGAAGCCTTGGATTCACTTCCCAAGCCTCGCAACAATTCGAAATAACGACAAATCACTCAAGGACACTCCGACTCGCGATATTTACCGTTTCCGCTCGCTGTATATCGAAAGAAGCGAAGGATTCACATCCCAAGCGTAGCAATAATTCGAAATAACGACAAATCACTCAAGGACACTCCGAATCGTGATATTTACCGTTTCTGCTCGCTGTATATCGAAAGAAACGAAGGATTCACATGACAAGCCTCGCAATCCTTCAAAATATCGATAAATCAGAGTAGGAGACCCCAAATGGCGATATTTACCGTTTCCGCTCGCTGTATATCGAAAGAAGCGAAGGATTCACATCCCAAGCCTCGCAATCGTGCAAAATATCGATAAATCAGAGTAGGACACTCCGAATTGCGATATTTACCGTTTCCGCTCGCTGTATATCGGAAGAAGATATGGATTCACATCCCAAATCTCGCAATCGTTTAAAATATCGATAAATCACAGTAGGAGACTCGGGATCGCGATATTTACATTTACCACTCGCGGTATATCGAAAGAAGCTGATAATTCATTTTCCGAGAATCGCAACCGTTCGATATATCGACAAATCACTCAAGGACACTCCGAATCGCGATATTTACCGTTTCCGCTTGCTGTATATCTAAACAAGCGAAGGATTCATATCTCAAGCCTCGGAATCGTTCAAAATAAAGATAAATCAGAGTAGGAGACGCAGAATCGCGATATTTACATTTACCACTCGCTGTATATCGAAAGAAGCTAAGGATTCTTTTCCCTAGCCTCGCAATCGTTCAAAATATCGATAAATCACTTTAGGAGACTCGGGATCGCGATATTTACATTTACCACTCGCTGTATATCGAAAGAAGCTGATAATTCATTTTCCGAGAATCGCAACCGTTCGAAATAACGACAAATCACTCAAGGACACTCGGAATCGCGATATTTATCGTTTCAGCTTGCTGTATATCGAAACAAGCGAAGGATTCGCATCCCAAGCCTCGCAATCGTTCAAAATATCTATAAATCACAGTACGAGACTCGGGATCGCGATATTTACATTTACCACTCGCTGTAAATCGAAAGAAGCTGATAATTCATTTTCCGAGAATCACAACGGTTCGTAATAACGACAAATCACTCAAGGACACTCCGAATCGCGATATTTACCGTTTCCGCTCGCTGTACTTCGAAAGAAGCGAAGGATTCGCATCCCAAGCCTCGCAATCGTTCAAAATATCTATAAATCACAGTACGAGACTCGGGATCGCGATATTTACATTTATCACTCACTGTATATCGAAAGAAGCGAAGGATTCACTTCCCAAGCATCGCAATAATTCGAGATAACGACAAATCACTCAAGGACACTCCGAATCGCGATATTTACCGTTTCCGCTCACTGTATATCGGAAGAAGATATGGATTCACATCCCAAATTTCGCAATCGTTTAAAATATCGATAAATAACAGTAGGAGACTCGGAATCGCGATATTTACATTTACCACTCGCTGTATATCGAAAGAAGCTGATAATTCATGTTCCGAGAATCGCAACCGTTCGAAATAACGACAAATCACTCAAGGACACTCCGGATCGCGATATTTACCATTTCTGCTCGCTGTATATCCAAAGAAGCGAAGGATTGACATCACAAGCCTCGCAATAGGTCAAAATACCGATAAATCAGAGTAGGATACTCGGAATCGCGATATTTACCGTTTCCGCTCGCTGTATATCGAAAGAAGCGATTGATTCACATCCCAAGCCTCGCAATAATTCGAAATAACGACAAATCAATCAAGGACACTCCGAATCGCGATATTCACCGTTTCTGCTCGCTGTATATCGAAAGAAGCGAAGGATTCACATCCCAAGTCTCGCAACCGTTCAAAATAAAGATAAATCAGAGTAGGAGACGCGGAATCGCGATATTTACATTTACCACATGCTGTATATCGAAAGAAGCGAAGGATTCATATCTCAAGCCTCGCAATCGTTCAAAATAAAGATAAATCAGAGTAGGAGACGCGGAATCGCGATATTTACATTTACCACTCGCTGTATATCGAAAGAAGCGAAGGATTCACTTCCCAAGCATCGCAATAATTCGAAATATCGACAAATCACTCAAGGACACTCCGAATCGCGATATTTACCGTTTCCGCTTGCTGTATATCGAAACAAGCGAAGGATTCGCATCCCAAGCCTCGCAATCGTTTAAAATATCTATAAATCAGAGTAGGAGGCTCGGAATCGCGATATTTACCTTTTCCGCTATCTGTATATCGAAAGAAGCGAAGGATTCACATCCCAAGCCTCGCAATCGTTTAAAATATCTATAAATCACAGTCCGAGACTCGGGATCGCGATATTTACATTTACCACTCGCTGTATATCGAAGGAAGCTGATAATTCATTTTCCGAGAATCGCAACCGTTCGAAATAACGACAAATCACTCAAGGACACTCCGAATCGCGATATTTACCGTTTCCGCTTGCTGTATATCGAAACAAGCGAAGGATTCGCATCCCAAATCTCGCAATCGTTTAAAATATCGATAAATAACAGTAGGAGACTCGGGATCGCGATATTGACATTTACCACTCGCTGTATATAGAAAGAAGCGAAGGATTCACATCCCAAGCCTCGCAATCGTTTAAAATATCTATAAATCACAGTACGAGACTCGGGATCGCGATATTTACATTTACCACTCGCTGTATATCGAAAGAAGCGAAGGATTCACTTCCCAAGCATCGCAATAATTCGAAATAACGACAAATCACTCAGGGACACTCCGAATCGCGATATTTACCGTTTCCGCTTGCTGTATATCGGAAGAAGATATGGATTCACATCCCAAATCTCGCAATCGTTTAAAATATCGATAAATAACAGTAGGAGACTCGGGATCACGATATTTACATTTACCACTCGCTGTATATCGAAAGAAGCGAAGGATTCACATCTCAAGCCTCGCAATCGTTCAAAATATCGATAAATTACATTAGGAGACTCGGGATCGCGATATTTACATTTACCACTCGCTGTATATCGAAAGAAGCTGATAATTCATTTTCCGAGAATCGCAACGGTTCGTAATAACGACAAATCACTCAAGGACACTCCGAATCGCGATATTTACCGTTTCCGCTCGCTGTACTTCGAAAGAAGCGAAGGATTCGCATCCCAAGCCTCGCAATCGTTCAAAATATCTATAAATCACAGTACGAGATTCGGGATCGCGATATTTACATTTACCACTCGCTGTAAATCGAAAGAAGCTGATAATTCATTTTCCGAGAATCGCAACGGTTCGTAATAACGACAAATCACTCAAGGACACTCCGAATCGCGATATTTACCGTTTCCGCTCGCTGTACTTCGAAAGAAGCGAAGGATTCGCATCCCAAGCCTCGCAATCGTTCAAAATATCTATAAATCACAGTACGAGACTCGGGATCGCGATATTTACATTTATCACTCACTGTATATCGAAAGAAGCGAAGGATTCACTTCCCAAGCATCGCAATAATTCGAGATAACGACAAATCACTCAAGGACACTCCGAATCGCGATATTTACCGTTTCCGCTCACTGTATATCGGAAGAAGATATGGATTCACATCCCAAATTTCGCAATCGTTTAAAATATCGATAAATAACAGTAGGAGACTCGGAATCGCGATATTTACATTTACCACTCGCTGTATATCGAAAGAAGCTGATAATTCATGTTCCGAGAATCGCAACCGTTCGAAATAACGACAAATCACTCAAGGACACTCCGGATCGCGATATTTACCATTTCTGCTCGCTGTATATCCAAAGAAGCGAAGGATTGACATCACAAGCCTCGCAATAGGTCAAAATACCGATAAATCAGAGTAGGATACTCGGAATCGCGATATTTACCGTTTCCGCTCGCTGTATATCGAAAGAAGCGATTGATTCACATCCCAAGCCTCGCAATAATTCGAAATAACGACAAATCAATCAAGGACACTCCGAATCGCGATATTCACCGTTTCTGCTCGCTGTATATCGAAAGAAGCGAAGGATTCACATCCCAAGTCTCGCAACCGTTCAAAATAAAGATAAATCAGAGTAGGAGACGCGGAATCGCGATATTTACATTTACCACATGCTGTATATCGAAAGAAGCGAAGGATTCATATCTCAAGCCTCGCAATCGTTCAAAATAAAGATAAATCAGAGTAGGAGACGCGGAATCGCGATATTTACATTTACCACTCGCTGTATATCGAAAGAAGCGAAGGATTCACTTCCCAAGTATCGCAATAATTCGAAATAACGACAAATCACTCAAGGACACTGCGAATCGCGATATTTACCTTTTCCGCTCGCTGAATATCGAAAGAAGCGACGGATTCATATCTCAAGCCTCGCAATCGTTCAAAATATCAATAAATCAGAGTAGGAGACTCGGAATCGCGATATTTACATTTACCACTCGCTGTATATCGAAAGAAGCGAAGGATTCACTTCCCAAGCATCGCAATAATTCGAAATATCGACAAATCACTCAAGGACACTCCGAATCGCGATATTTACCGTTTCCGCTTGCTGTATATCGAAACAAGCGAAGGATTCGCATCCCAAGCCTCGCAATCGTTTAAAATATCTATAAATCAGAGTAGGAGGCTCGGAATCGCGATATTTACCTTTTCCGCTATCTGTATATCGAAAGAAGCGAAGGATTCACATCCCAAGCCTCGCAATCGTTTAAAATATCTATAAATCACAGTCCGAGACTCGGGATCGCGATATTTACATTTACCACTCGCTGTATATCGAAGGAAGCTGATAATTCATTTTCCGAGAATCGCAACCGTTCGAAATAACGACAAATCACTCAAGGACACTCCGAATCGCGATATTTACCGTTTCCGCTTGCTGTATATCGAAACAAGCGAAGGATTCGCATCCCAAATCTCGCAATCGTTTAAAATATCGATAAATAACAGTACAGAGACTCGGGATCGCGATATTGACATTTACCACTCGCTGTATATAGAAAGAAGCGAAGGATTCACATCCCAAGCCTCGCAGTCGTTTAAAATATCTATAAATCACAGTACGAGACTCGGGATCGCGATATTTACATTTACCACTCGCTGTATATCGAAAGAAGCGAAGGATTCACTTCCCAAGCATCGCAATAATTCGAAATAACGACAAATCACTCAGGGACACTCCGAATCGCGATATTTACCGTTTCCGCTTGCTGTATATCGGAAGAAGATATGGATTCACATCCCAAATCTCGCAATCGTTTAAAATATCGATAAATAACAGTAGGAGACTCGGGATCACGATATTTACATTTACCACTCGCTGTATATCGAAAGAAGCGAAGGATTCACATCTCAAGCCTCGCAATCGTTCAAAATATCGATAAATTACATTAGGAGACTCGGGATCGCGATATTTACATTTACCACTCGCTGTATATCGAAAGAAGCTGATAATTCATTTTCCGAGAATCGCAACCGTTCGAAATAACGACAAATCACTCAAGGACACTCCGAATCGCGATATTTGTCGTATCCGCTTGCTGTATATCGAAACAAGCGAAGGATTCGCATCCCAAGCCTCGCAATCGTTCAAAATATCTATAAATCACAGTACGAGATTCGGGATCGCGATATTTACATTTACCACTCGCTGTAAATCGAAAGAAGCTGATAATTCATTTTCCGAGAATCGCAACGGTTCGTAATAACGACAAATCACTCAAGGACACTCCGAATCGCGATATTTACCGTTTCCGCTCGCTGTACTTCGAAAGAAGCGAAGGATTCGCATCCCAAGCCTCGCAATAATTCGAAATAACGACAAATCACTCAAGGACACTCCGAATCGCGATATTCACCGTTTCTGCTCGCTGTATATCGAAAGAAGCGAAGGATTCACATCCCAAGTCTCGCAATAATACGAAATAACGACAAATCACTCAAGGACACTCCGAATCGCGATATTCACCGTTTCTGCTCGCTGTATATCGAAAGAAGCGAAGGATTCGCATCCCAAGCCTCGCAATAATTCGAAATAACGACAAATCACTCAAGGACACTCCGAATCGCGATATTTACCGTTTCCGCTTGCTGTATATCGTAAGAAGCGAAGGATTCACATCCCAAGCCTCGCAATCGTTCAAAATATCTTTAGATCACAGTAGGAGACTCGGGATCGCGATATTTACATTTACCACTCGCTGTATATCGAAAGAGGCGAAGGATTCACTTCCCAAGCATCACAATAATTCGAAATAACGACAAATCACTCAAGGACACTCCGACTCGCGATATTTACCGTTTCTGCTCGCTGTATATCGAAAGAAGCGAAGGATTCACATCACAAGCCTCGCAACCGTTCGAAATGACGAGAAATCACTCAAGGTCACTCGGAATCACGATATTAACCTTTTCCATAAGGAGTGTATTGAAAGAAGCTAAGGATTCACATCACAAGCCTCGCAATCGTTCAAAATATCGATAAATCACAGTACGAGACTCGGGATCGCGATATTTACATTTACCACTCGCTGTATATCGAAAGAAGCTGATAATTCATTTTCCGAGCCTCGCAACCGTTCGAAATAACGACAAAGCACTCAAGGACACTCCGAATCGCGATATTTACCGATTCTGCTTGCTGTATATCGAAAGAAGCGAAGGATTCACATCCCAAGCCTCGCAATCCTTCAAAATATCGATAAATCAGAGTAGGAGACTCCGAATGGCGATATTTACCGTTTCCGCTCGCTGTATATCGAAAGAAGATAAGGATTCACATCTCAAGCCTCGCAATCGTTCAAAATATCGGTATATCAGAGTAGGAGACTCGGGAACGCGATATTTACATTTACCACTCGCTGTATATCGAAAGAAGCGAAGGATTCACATCACAAGCCTTGCAATCGTTCAAAATATCGATAAATCAGAGTAGGAGACGCGGAAACGCGATATTTAGCTTTTCGACTCGCTGTATATCGAAAGAAGCGAAGGATTCACTTCCCAGGCCTCGCAATAGTTCGAAATAACGACGAATCACTCAAGGACACTCCGAATCGCGATATTTACCTTTTCCGCTCGCTGTATATCGAAAGAAGCAAAGGATTCACATCTCAAGCCTCGCAATAATTCGAAATAACGACAAATAAGTCAAGGACATTCCGACTCGCGATATTTACCGTTTCCGCTCGCTGTATATCGAAAGAAGCGAAGGATTCACATCCCAAGCCTCGCAACCGTTCGAAATAACGAGAAATCACTCAATGTCACTCGGAATCGCGATATTGGCCGTTTCCATAAGGAGTGTATTGAAAGAAGCGAAGGATTCGTTTCCCTAGCCTCGCAATCGTTCAAAATATCTATAAATCACAGTAGGAGACTCGTAATCGCGATATTTACATGTACCACACGCTGTATAAAGAAAGAAGCCTTGGATTCACTTCCCAAGCCTCGCAACAATTCGAAATAACGACAAATCACTCAAGGACACTCCGACTCGCGATATTTACCGTTTCCGCTCGCTGTATATCGAAAGAAGCGAAGGATTCACATCCCAAGCGTAGCAATAATTCGAAATAACGACAAATCACTCAAGGACACTCCGAATCGCGATATTTACCGTTTCTGCTCGCTGTATATCGAAAGAAACGAAGGATTCACATGACAAGCCTCGCAATCCTTCAAAATATCGATAAATCAGAGTAGGAGACCCCGAATGGCGATATTTACCGTTTCCGCTCGCTGTATATCGAAAGAAGCGAAGGATTCACATCCCAAGCCTCGCAATCGTTCAAAATATCGATAAATCAGAGTAGGACACTCCGAATTGCGACATTTACCGTTTCCGCTCGCTGTATATCGGAAGAAGATATGGATTCACATCCCAAATCTCGCAATCGTTTAAAATATCGATAAATCACAGTAGGAGACTCGGGATCGCGATATTTACATTTACCACTCGCGGTATATCGAAAGAAGCTGATAATTCATTTTCCGAGAATCGCAACCGTTCGATATATCGACAAATCACTCAAGGACACTCCGAATCGCGATATTTACCGTTTCCGCTTGCTGTATATCTAAACAAGCGAAGGATTCATATCTCAAGCCTCGGAATCGTTCAAAATAAAGATAAATCAGAGTAGGAGACGCAGAATCGCGATATTTACATTTACCACTCGCTGTATATCGAAAGAAGCTAAGGATTCTTTTCCCTAGCCTCGCAATCGTTCAAAATATCGATAAATCACTTTAGGAGACTCGGGATCGCGATATTTACATTTACCACTCGCTGTATATCGAAAGAAGCTGATAATTCATTTTCCGAGAATCGCAACCGTTCGAAATAACGACAAATCACTCAAGGACACTCGGAATCGCGATATTTATCGTTTCAGCTTGCTGTATATCGAAACAAGCGAAGGATTCGCATCCCAAGCCTCGCAATCGTTCAAAATATCTATAAATCACAGTACGAGACTCGGGATCGCGATATTTACATTTACCACTCGCTGTAAATCGAAAGAAGCTGATAATTCATTTTCCGAGAATCACAACGGTTCGTAATAACGACAAATCACTCAAGGACACTCCGAATCGCGATATTTACCGTTTCCGCTCGCTGTACTTCGAAAGAAGCGAAGGATTCGCATCCCAAGCCTCGCAATCGTTCAAAATATCTATAAATCACAGTACGAGACTCGGGATCGCGATATTTACATTTATCACTCACTGTATATCGAAAGAAGCGAAGGATTCACTTCCCAAGCATCGCAATAATTCGAGATAACGACAAATCACTCAAGGACACTCCGAATCGCGATATTTACCGTTTCCGCTCACTGTATATCGGAAGAAGATATGGATTCACATCCCAAATTTCGCAATCGTTTAAAATATCGATAAATAACAGTAGGAGACTCGGAATCGCGATATTTACATTTACCACTCGCTGTATATCGAAAGAAGCTGATAATTCATGTTCCGAGAATCGCAACCGTTCGAAATAACGACAAATCACTCAAGGACACACCGGATCGCGATATTTACCATTTCTGCTCGCTGTATATCCAAAGAAGCGAAGGATTGACATCACAAGCCTCGCAATAATTCGAAATAACGACAAATCAATCAAGGACACTCCGAATCGCGATATTCACCGTTTCTGCTCGCTGTATATCGAAAGAAGCGAAGGATTCACATCCCAAGTCTCGCAACCGTTCAAAATAAAGATAAATCAGAGTAGGAGACGCGGAATCGCGATATTTACATTTACCACATGCTGTATATCGAAAGAAGCGAAGGATTCATATCTCAAGCCTCGCAATCGTTCAAAATAAAGATAAATCAGAGTAGGAGACGCGGAATCGCGATATTTACATTTACCACTCGCTGTATATCGAAAGAAGCGAAGGATTCACTTCCCAAGCATCGCAATAATTCGAAATAACGACAAATCACTCAAGGACACTGCGAATCGCGATATTTACCTTTTCCGCTCGCTGAATATCGAAAGAAGCGACGGATTCATATCACAAGCCTCGCAACCGTTCGAAATGACGAGAAATCACTCAAGGTCACTCGGAATCGCGATATTTACCTTTTCCGCTCGCTGTATATCGAAAGAAGCAAAGGATTCACATCTCAAGCCTCGCAATAATTCGAAATAACGACAAATAAGTCAAGGACATTCCGACTCGCGATATTTACCGTTTCCGCTCGCTGTATATCGAAAGAAGCGAAGGATTCACATCCCAAGCCTCGCAACCGTTCGAAATAACGAGAAATCACTCAATGTCACTCGGAATCGCGATATTGGCCGTTTCCATAAGGAGTGTATTGAAAGAAGCGAAGGATTCGTTTCCCTAGCCTCGCAATCGTTCAAAATATCTATAAATCACAGTAGGAGACTCGTAATCGCGATATTTACATGTACCACACGCTGTATAAAGAAAGAAGCCTTGGATTCACTTCCCAAGCCTCGCAACAATTCGAAATAACGACAAATCACTCAAGGACACTCCGACTCGCGATATTTACCGTTTCCGCTCGCTGTATATCGAAAGAAGCGAAGGATTCACATCCCAAGCGTAGGAATAATTCGAAATAACGACAAATCACTCAAGGACACTCCGAATCGCGATATTTACCGTTTCTGCTCGCTGTATATCGAAAGAAACGAAGGATTCACATGACAAGCCTCGCAATCCTTCAAAATATCGATAAATCAGAGTAGGAGACCCCGAATGGCGATATTTACCGTTTCCGCTCGCTGTATATCGAAAGAAGCGAAGGATTCACATCCCAAGCCTCGCAATCGTTCAAAATATCGATAAATCAGAGTAGGACACTCCGAATTGCGACATTTACCGTTTCCGCTCGCTGTATATCGGAAGAAGATATGGATTCACATCCCAAATCTCGCAATCGTTTAAAATATCGATAAATCACAGTAGGAGACTCGGGATCGCGATATTTACATTTACCACTCGCGGTATATCGAAAGAAGCTGATAATTCATTTTCCGAGAATCGCAACCGTTCGATATATCGACAAATCACTCAAGGACACTCCGAATCGCGATATTTACCGTTTCCGCTTGCTGTATATCTAAACAAGCGAAGGATTCATATCTCAAGCCTCGGAATCGTTCAAAATAAAGATAAATCAGAGTAGGAGACGCAGAATCGCGATATTTACATTTACCACTCGCTGTATATCGAAAGAAGCTAAGGATTCTTTTCCCTAGCCTCGCAATCGTTCAAAATATCGATAAATCACTTTAGGAGACTCGGGATCGCGATATTTACATTTACCACTCGCTGTATATCGAAAGAAGCTGATAATTCATTTTCCGAGAATCGCAACCGTTCGAAATAACGACAAATCACTCAAGGACACTCGGAATCGCGATATTTATCGTTTCAGCTTGCTGTATATCGAAACAAGCGAAGGATTCGCATCCCAAGCCTCGCAATCGTTCAAAATATCTATAAATCACAGTACGAGACTCGGGATCGCGATATTTACATTTACCACTCGCTGTAAATCGAAAGAAGCTGATAATTCATTTTCCGAGAATCACAACGGTTCGTAATAACGACAAATCACTCAAGGACACTCCGAATCGCGATATTTACCGTTTCCGCTCGCTGTACTTCGAAAGAAGCGAAGGATTCGCATCCCAAGCCTCGCAATCGTTCAAAATATCTATAAATCACAGTACGAGACTCGGGATCGCGATATTTACATTTATCACTCACTGTATATCGAAAGAAGCGAAGGATTCACTTCCCAAGCATCGCAATAATTCGAGATAACGACAAATCACTCAAGGACACTCCGAATCGCGATATTTACCGTTTCCGCTCACTGTATATCGGAAGAAGATATGGATTCACATCCCAAATTTCGCAATCGTTTAAAATATCGATAAATAACAGTAGGAGACTCGGAATCGCGATATTTACATTTACCACTCGCTGTATATCGAAAGAAGCTGATAATTCATGTTCCGAGAATCGCAACCGTTCGAAATAACGACAAATCACTCAAGGACACACCGGATCGCGATATTTACCATTTCTGCTCGCTGTATATCCAAAGAAGCGAAGGATTGACATCACAAGCCTCGCAATAATTCGAAATAACGACAAATCAATCAAGGACACTCCGAATCGCGATATTCACCGTTTCTGCTCGCTGTATATCGAAAGAAGCGAAGGATTCACATCCCAAGTCTCGCAACCGTTCAAAATAAAGATAAATCAGAGTAGGAGACGCGGAATCGCGATATTTACATTTACCACATGCTGTATATCGAAAGAAGCGAAGGATTCACTTCCCAAGCATCGCAATAATTCGAAATAACGACAAATCACTCAAGGACACTGCGAATCGCGATATTTACCTTTTCCGCTCGCTGAATATCGAAAGAAGCGACGGATTCATATCACAAGCCTCGCAACCGTTCGAAATGACGAGAAATCACTCAAGGTCACTCGGAATCACGATATTAACCTTTTCCATAAGGAGTGTATTGAAAGAAGCTAAGGATTCACATCACAAGCCTCGCAATCGTTCAAAATATCGATAAATCACAGTACGAGACTCGGGATCGCGATATTTACATTTACCACTCGCTGTATATCGAAAGAAGCTGATAATTCATTTTCCGAGCCTCGCAACCGTTCGAAATAACGACAAATCACTCAAGGACACTCCGAATCGCGATATTTACCGATTCTGCTTGCTGTATATCGAAAGAAGATAAGGATTCACATCTCAAGCCTCGCAATCGTTCAAAATATCGGTATATCAGAGTAGGAGACTCGGGAACGCGATATTTACATTTACCACTCGCTGTATATCGAAAGAAGCGAAGGATTCACATCACAAGCCTCGCAATCGTTCAAAATATCTATAAATCACAGTCCGAGACTCGGGATCGCGATATTTACATTTACCACTCGCTGTATATCGAAGGAAGCTGATAATTCATCTTCCGAGAATCGCAACCGTTCGAAATAACGACAAATCACTCAAGGACACTCCGAATCGCGATATTTACCGTTTCCGCTTGCTGTATATCGAAACAAGCGAAGGATTCGCATCCCAAATCTCGCAATCGTTTAAAATATCGATAAATAACAGTAGGAGACTCGGGATCGCGATATTTACATTTACCACTCGCTGTATATAGAAAGAAGCGAAGGATTCACATCCCAAGCCTCGCAATCGTTTAAAATATCTATAAATCACAGTACGAGACTCGGGATCGCGATATTTACATTTACCACTCGCTGTATATCGAAAGAAGCGAAGGATTCACTTCCCAAGCATCGCAATAATTCGAAATAACGACAAATCACTCAGGGACACTCCGAATCGCGATATTTACCGTTTCCGCTTGCTGTATATCGGAAGAAGATATGGATTCACATCCCAAATCTCGCAATCGTTTAAAATATCGATAAATAACAGTAGGAGACTCGGGATCACGATATTTACATTTACCACTCGCTGTATATCGAAAGAAGCTGATAATTCATTTTCCGAGAATCGCAACGGTTCGTAATAACGACAAATCACTCAAGGACACTCCGAATCGCGATATTTAACGTTTCCGCTCGCTGTACTTCGAAAGAAGCGAAGGATTCGCATCCCAAGCCTCGCAATAATTCGAAATAACGACAAATCACTCAAGGATACTCCGAATCGCGATATTCACCGTTTCTGCTCGCTGTATATCGAAAGAAGCGAAGGATTCACATCCCAAGTCTCGCAATAATTCGAAATAACGACAAATCACTCAAGGACACTCCGAATCGCGATATTCACCGTTTCTGCTCGCTGTATATCGAAAGAAGCGAAGGATTCGCATCCCAAGCCTCGCAATAATTCGAAATAACGACAAATCACTCAAGGACACTCCGAATCGCGATATTTACCGTTTCCGCTTGCTGTATATCTAAAGAAGCGAAGGATTCACATCCCAAGCCTCGCAATCATTCAAAATATCTTTAGATCACAGTAGGAGACTCGGGATCGCGATATTTACATTTACCACTCGCTGTAAATCGAAAGAAGCTGATAATTCATTTTCCGAGAATCACAACGGTTCGTAATAACGACAAATCACTCAAGGACACTCCGAATCGCGATATTTACCGTTTCCGCTCGCTGTATATCGAAAGAAGCGAAGGATTCACATCCCAAGCCTCGCAATCATTCAAAATATCTTTAGATCACAGTAGGAGACTCGGGATCGCGATATTTACATTTACCACTCGCTGTAAATCGAAAGAAGCTGATAATTCATTTTCCGAGAATCACAACGGTTCGTAATAACGACAAATCACTCAAGGACACTCCGGATCGCGATATTTACCATTTCTGCTCGCTGTATATCCAAAGAAGCGAAGGATTGACATCACAAGCCTCGCAATAGGTCAAAATACCGATAAATCAGAGTAGGATACTCGGAATCGCGATATTTACCGTTTCCGCTCGCTGTATATCGAAAGAAGCGATTGATTCACATCCCAAGCCTCGCAATAATTCGAAATAACGACAAATCAATCAAGGACACTCCGAATCGCGATATTCACCGTTTCTGCTCGCTGTATATCGAAAGAAGCGAAGGATTCACATCCCAAGTCTCGCAACCGTTCAAAATAAAGATAAATCAGAGTAGGAGACGCGGAATCGCGATATTTACATTTACCACATTCTGTATATCGAAAGAAGCGAAGGATTCATATCTCAAGCCTCGCAATCGTTCAAAATAAAGATAAATCAGAGTAGGAGACGCGGAATCGCGATATTTACATTTACCACTCGCTGTATATCGAAAGAAGCGAAGGATTCACTTCCCAAGCATCGCAATAATTCGAAATAACGACAAATCACTCAAGGACACTGCGAATCGCGATATTTACCTTTTCCGCTCGCTGAATATCGAAAGAAGCGACGGATTCATATCACAAGCCTCGCAACCGTTCGAAATGACGAGAAATCACTCAAGGTCACTCGGAATCACGATATTAACCTTTTCCATAAGGAGTGTATTGAAAGAAGCTAAGGATTCCCATCACAAGCCTCGCAATCGTTCAAAATATCGATAAATCACAGTACGAGACTCGGGATCGCGATATTTACATTTACCACTCGCTGTATATCGAAAGAAGCTGATAATTCATTTTCCGAGAATCGCAACCGTTCGAAATAACGACAAATCACTCAAGGACACTCCGAATCGCGATATTTACCGTTTCCGCTCGCTGTACTTCGAAAGAAGCGAAGGATTCGCATCTCAAGCCTCGCAATCGTTCAAAATATCGGTATATCAGAGTAGGAGACTCGGGAACGCGATATTTACATTTACCACTCGCTGTATATCGAAAGAAGCTGATAATTCATTTTCCGAGCCTCGCAACCGTTCGAAATAACGACAAATCACTCAAGGACACTCCGAATCGCGATATTTACCGATTCTGCTTGCTGTATATCGAAAGAAGCGAAGGATTCACATCCCAAGCCTCGCAATCCTTCAAAATATCGATAAATCAGAGTAGGAGACTCCGAATGGCGATATTTACCGTTTCCGCTCGCTGTATATCGAAAGAAGATAAGGATTCACATCTCAAGCCTCGCAATCGTTCAAAATATCGGTATATCAGAGTAGGAGACTCGGGAACGCGATATTTACATTTACCACTCGCTGTATATCGAAAGAAGCGAAGGATTCACATCACAAGCCTTGCAATCGTTCAAAATATCGATAAATCAGAGTAGGAGACGCGGAAACGCGATATTTAGCTTTTCGACTCGCTGTATATCGAAAGAAGCAAAGGATTCACTTCCCAGGCCTCGCAATAGTTCGAAATAACGACGAATCACTCAAGGACACTCCGAATCGCGATATTTACCTTTTCCGCTCGCTGTATATCGAAAGAAGCAAAGGATTCACATCTCAAGCCTCGCAATAATTCGAAATAACGACAAATAAGTCAAGGACATTCCGACTCGCGATATTTACCGTTTCCGCTCGCTGTATATCGAAAGAAGCGAAGGATTCACATCCCAAGCCTCGCAACCGTTCGAAATAACGAGAAATCACTCAATGTCACTCGGAATCGCGATATTGGCCGTTTCCATAAGGAGTGTATTGAAAGAAGCGAAGGATTCGTTTTCCTAGCCTCGCAATCGTTCAAAATATCTATAAATCACAGTAGGAGACTCGTAATCGCGATATTTACATGTACCACACGCTGTATAAAGAATGAAGCCTTGGATTCACTTCCCAAGCCTCGCAACAATTCGAAATAACGACAAATCACTCAAGGACACTCCGACTCGCGATATTTACCGTTTCCGCTCGCTGTATATCGAAAGAAGCGAAGGATTCACATCCCAAGCGTAGCAATAATTCGAAATAACGACAAATCACTCAAGGACACTCCGAATCGCGATATTTACCGTTTCTGCTCGCTGTATATCGAAAGAAACGAAGGATTCACATGACAAGCCTCGCAATCCTTCAAAATATCGATAAATCAGAGTAGGAGACCCCGAATGGCGATATTTACCGTTTCCGCTCGCTGTATATCGAAAGAAGCGAAGGATTCACATCCCAAGCCTCGCAATCGTTCAAAATATCGATAAATCAGAGTAGGACACTCCGAATTGCGACATTTACCGTTTCCGCTCGCTGTATATCGGAAGAAGATATGGATTCACATCCCAAATCTCGCAATCGTTTAAAATATCGATAAATCACAGTAGGAGACTCGGGATCGCGATATTTACATTTACCACTCGCGGTATATCGAAAGAAGCTGATAATTCATTTTCCGAGAATCGCAACCGTTCGATATATCGACAAATCACTCAAGGACACTCCGAATCGCGATATTTACCGTTTCCGCTTGCTGTATATCTAAACAAGCGAAGGATTCATATCTCAAGCCTCGGAATCGTTCAAAATAAAGATAAATCAGAGTAGGAGACGCAGAATCGCGATATTTACATTTACCACTCGCTGTATATCGAAAGAAGCTAAGGATTCTTTTCCCTAGCCTCGCAATCGTTCAAAATATCGATAAATCACTTTAGGAGACTCGGGATCGCGATATTTACATTTACCACTCGCTGTATATCGAAAGAAGCTGATAATTCATTTTCCGAGAATCGCAACCGTTCGAAATAACGACAAATCACTCAAGGACACTCGGAATCGCGATATTTATCGTTTCAGCTTGCTGTATATCGAAACAAGCGAAGGATTCGCATCCCAAGCCTCGCAATCGTTCAAAATATCTATAAATCACAGTACGAGACTCGGGATCGCGATATTTACATTTACCACTCGCTGTATATCGAAAGAAGCGAAGGATTCACTTCCCAAGCATCGCAATAATTCGAGATAACGACAAATCACTCAAGGACACTCCGAATCGCGATATTTAAAGTTTCCGCTCACTGTATATCGGAAGAAGATATGGATTCACATCCCAAATTTCGCAATCGTTTAAAATATCGATAAATAACAGTAGGAGACTCGGAATCGCGATATTTACATTTACCACTCGCTGTATATCGAAAGAAGCTGATAATTCATGTTCCGAGAATCGCAACCGTTCGAAATAACGACAAATCACTCAAGGACACTCCGGATCGCGATATTTACCATTTCTGCTCGCTGTATATCCAAAGAAGCGAAGGATTGACATCACAAGCCTCGCAATAGGTCAAAATACCGATAAATCAGAGTAGGATACTCGGAATCGTGATATTTACCGTTTCCGCTCGCTGTATATCGAAAGAAGCGATTGATTCACATCCCAAGCCTCGCAATAATTCGAAATAACGACAAATCAATCAAGGACACTCCGAATCGCGATATTCACCGTTTCTGCTCGCTGTATATCGAAAGAAGCGAAGGATTCACATCCCAAGTCTCGCAACCGTTCAAAATAAAGATAAATCAGAGTAGGAGACGCGGAATCGCGATATTTACATTTACCACATGCTGTATATCGAAAGAAGCGAAGGATTCATATCTCAAGCCTCGCAATCGTTCAAAATAAAGATAAATCAGAGTAGGAGACGCGGAATCGCGATATTTACATTTACCACTCGCTGTATATCGAAAGAAGCGAAGGATTCACTTCCCAAGCATCGCAATAATTCGAAATAACGACAAATCACTCAAGGACACTGCGAATCGCGATATTTACCTTTTCCGCTCGCTGAATATCGAAAGAAGCGACGGATTCATATCTCAAGCCTCGCAATCGTTCAAAATATCAATAAATCAGAGTAGGAGACTCGGAATCGCGATATTTACATTTACCACTCGCTGTGTATCGAAAGAAGCGAAGGATTCACTTCCCAAGCATCGCAATAATTCGAAATATCGACAAATCACTCAAGGACACTCCGAATCGCGATATTTACCGTTTCCGCTTGCTGTATATCGAAACAAGCGAAGGATTCGCATCCCAAGCCTCGCAATCGTTTAAAATATCTATAAATCAGAGTAGGAGGCTCGGAATCGCGATATTTACCTTTTCCGCTATCTGTATATCGAAAGAAGCGAAGGATTCACATCCCAAGCCTCGCAATCGTTTAAAATATCTATAAATCACAGTCCGAGACTCGGGATCGCGATATTTACATTTACCACTCGCTGTATATCGAAGGAAGCTGATAATTCATTTTCCGAGAATCGCAACCGTTCGAAATAACGACAAATCACTCAAGGACACTCCGAATCGCGATATTTACCGTTTCCGCTTGCTGTATATCGAAACAAGCGAAGGATTCGCATCCCAAATCTCGCAATCGTTTAAAATATCGATAAATAACAGTAGGAGACTCGGGATCGTGATATTTACATTTACCACTCGCTGTATATAGAAAGAAGCGAAGGATTCACATCCCAAGCCTCGCAATCGTTTAAAATATCTATAAATCACAGTACGAGACTCGGGATCGCGATATTTACATTTACCACTCGCTGTATATCGAAAGAAGCGAAGGATTCACTTCCCAAGCATCGCAATAATTCGAAATAACGACAAATCACTCAGGGACACTCCGAATCGCGATATTTACCGTTTCCGCTTGCTGTATATCGGAAGAAGATATGGATTCACATCCCAAATCTCGCAATCGTTTAAAATATCGATAAATAACAGTAGGAGACTCGGGATCACGATATTTACATTTACCACTCGCTGTATATCGAAAGAAGCGAAGGATTCACATCTCAAGCCTCGCAATCGTTCAAAATATCGATAAATCACATTAGGAGACTCGGGATCGCGATATTTACATTTACCACTCGCTGTATATCGAAAGAAGCTGATAATTCATTTTCCGAGAATCGCAACGGTTCGTAATAACGACAAATCACTCAAGGACACTCCGAATCGCGATATTTACCGTTTCCGCTCGTTGTACTTCGAAAGAAGCGAAGGATTCGTATCCCAAGCCTCGCAATAATTCGAAATAACGACAAATCACTCAAGGACACTCCGAATCGCGATATTCACCGTTTCTGCTCGCTGTATATCTAAACAAGCGAAGGATTCATATCTCAAGCCTCGGAATCGTTCAAAATAAAGATAAATCAGAGTAGGAGACGCAGAATCGCGATATTTACATGTACCACACGCTGTATAAAGAATGAAGCCTTGGATTCACTTCCCAAGCCTCGCAACAATTCGAAATAACGACAAATCACTCAAGGACACTCCGACTCGCGATATTTACCGTTTCCGCTCGCTGTATATCGAAAGAAGCGAAGGATTCACATCCCAAGCGTAGCAATAATTCGAAATAACGACAAATCACTCAAGGACACTCCGAATCGCGATATTTACCGTTTCTGCTCGCTGTATATCGAAAGAAACGAAGGATTCACATGACAAGCCTCGCAATCCTTCAAAATATCGATAAATCAGAGTAGGAGACCCCGAATGGCGATATTTACCGTTTCCGCTCGCTGTATATCGAAAGAAGCGAAGGATTCACATCCCAAGCCTCGCAATCGTTCAAAATATCGATAAATCAGAGTAGGACACTCCGAATTGCGACATTTACCGTTTCCGCTCGCTGTATATCGGAAGAAGATATGGATTCACATCCCAAATCTCGCAATCGTTTAAAATATCGATAAATCACAGTAGGAGACTCGGGATCGCGATATTTACATTTACCACTCGCGGTATATCGAAAGAAGCTGATAATTCATTTTCCGAGAATCGCAACCGTTCGATATATCGACAAATCACTCAAGGACACTCCGAATCGCGATATTTACCGTTTCCGCTTGCTGTATATCTAAACAAGCGAAGGATTCATATCTCAAGCCTCGGAATCGTTCAAAATAAAGATAAATCAGAGTAGGAGACGCAGAATCGCGATATTTACATTTACCACTCGCTGTATATCGAAAGAAGCTAAGGATTCTTTTCCCTAGCCTCGCAATCGTTCAAAATATCGATAAATCACTTTAGGAGACTCGGGATCGCGATATTTACATTTACCACTCGCTGTATATCGAAAGAAGCTGATAATTCATTTTCCGAGAATCGCAACCGTTCGAAATAACGACAAATCACTCAAGGACACTCGGAATCGCGATATTTATCGTTTCAGCTTGCTGTATATCGAAACAAGCGAAGGATTCGCATCCCAAGCCTCGCAATCGTTCAAAATATCTATAAATCACAGTACGAGACTCGGGATCGCGATATTTACATTTACCACTCGCTGTATATCGAAAGAAGCGAAGGATTCACTTCCCAAGCATCGCAATAATTCGAGATAACGACAAATCACTCAAGGACACTCCGAATCGCGATATTTAAAGTTTCCGCTCACTGTATATCGGAAGAAGATATGGATTCACATCCCAAATTTCGCAATCGTTTAAAATATCGATAAATAACAGTAGGAGACTCGGAATCGCGATATTTACATTTACCACTCGCTGTATATCGAAAGAAGCTGATAATTCATGTTCCGAGAATCGCAACCGTTCGAAATAACGACAAATCACTCAAGGACACTCCGGATCGCGATATTTACCATTTCTGCTCGCTGTATATCCAAAGAAGCGAAGGATTGACATCACAAGCCTCGCAATAGGTCAAAATACCGATAAATCAGAGTAGGATACTCGGAATCGTGATATTTACCGTTTCCGCTCGCTGTATATCGAAAGAAGCGATTGATTCACATCCCAAGCCTCGCAATAATTCGAAATAACGACAAATCAATCAAGGACACTCCGAATCGCGATATTCACCGTTTCTGCTCGCTGTATATCGAAAGAAGCGAAGGATTCACATCCCAAGTCTCGCAACCGTTCAAAATAAAGATAAATCAGAGTAGGAGACGCGGAATCGCGATATTTACATTTACCACATGCTGTATATCGAAAGAAGCGAAGGATTCATATCTCAAGCCTCGCAATCGTTCAAAATAAAGATAAATCAGAGTAGGAGACGCGGAATCGCGATATTTACATTTACCACTCGCTGTATATCGAAAGAAGCGAAGGATTCACTTCCCAAGCATCGCAATAATTCGAAATAACGACAAATCACTCAAGGACACTGCGAATCGCGATATTTACCTTTTCCGCTCGCTGAATATCGAAAGAAGCGACGGATTCATATCTCAAGCCTCGCAATCGTTCAAAATATCAATAAATCAGAGTAGGAGACTCGGAATCGCGATATTTACATTTACCACTCGCTGTGTATCGAAAGAAGCGAAGGATTCACTTCCCAAGCATCGCAATAATTCGAAATATCGACAAATCACTCAAGGACACTCCGAATCGCGATATTTACCGTTTCCGCTTGCTGTATATCGAAACAAGCGAAGGATTCGCATCCCAAGCCTCGCAATCGTTTAAAATATCTATAAATCAGAGTAGGAGGCTCGGAATCGCGATATTTACCTTTTCCGCTATCTGTATATCGAAAGAAGCGAAGGATTCACATCCCAAGCCTCGCAATCGTTTAAAATATCTATAAATCACAGTCCGAGACTCGGGATCGCGATATTTACATTTACCACTCGCTGTATATCGAAGGAAGCTGATAATTCATTTTCCGAGAATCGCAACCGTTCGAAATAACGACAAATCACTCAAGGACACTCCGAATCGCGATATTTACCGTTTCCGCTTGCTGTATATCGAAACAAGCGAAGGATTCGCATCCCAAATCTCGCAATCGTTTAAAATATCGATAAATAACAGTAGGAGACTCGGGATCGTGATATTTACATTTACCACTCGCTGTATATAGAAAGAAGCGAAGGATTCACATCCCAAGCCTCGCAATCGTTTAAAATATCTATAAATCACAGTACGAGACTCGGGATCGCGATATTTACATTTACCACTCGCTGTATATCGAAAGAAGCGAAGGATTCACTTCCCAAGCATCGCAATAATTCGAAATAACGACAAATCACTCAGGGACACTCCGAATCGCGATATTTACCGTTTCCGCTTGCTGTATATCGGAAGAAGATATGGATTCACATCCCAAATCTCGCAATCGTTTAAAATATCGATAAATAACAGTAGGAGACTCGGGATCACGATATTTACATTTACCACTCGCTGTATATCGAAAGAAGCGAAGGATTCACATCTCAAGCCTCGCAATCGTTCAAAATATCGATAAATCACATTAGGAGACTCGGGATCGCGATATTTACATTTACCACTCGCTGTATATCGAAAGAAGCTGATAATTCATTTTCCGAGAATCGCAACGGTTCGTAATAACGACAAATCACTCAAGGACACTCCGAATCGCGATATTTACCGTTTCCGCTCGTTGTACTTCGAAAGAAGCGAAGGATTCGTATCCCAAGCCTCGCAATAATTCGAAATAACGACAAATCACTCAAGGACACTCCGAATCGCGATATTCACCGTTTCTGCTCGCTGTATATCGAAAGAAGCGAAGGATTCACATCCCAAGCCTCGCAATCCTTCAAAATATCGATAAATCAGAGTAGGAGACTCCGAATGGCGATATTTACCGTTTCCGCTCGCTGTATATCGAAAGAAGATAAGGATTCACATCTCAAGCCTCGCAATCGTTCGAAATATCGGTATATCAGAGTAGGAGACTCGGGAACGCGATATTTACATTTACCACTCGCTGTATATCGAAAGAAGCGAAGGATTCACATCACAAGCCTCGCAATCGTTCAAAATATCGATAAATCAGAGTAGGAGACGCGGAAACGCGATATTTAGCTTTTCGACTCGCTGTATATCGAAAGAAGCGAAGGATTCACTTCCCAGGCCTCGCAATAATTCGAAATAACGACGAATCACTCAAGGACACTCCGAATCGCGATATTTACCTTTTCCGCTCGTTGTATATCGAAAGAAGCAAAGGATTCACATCTCAAGCCTCGCAATAATTCGAAATAACGACAAATAAGTCAACCACATTCCGACTCGCGATATTTACCGTTTCCGCTCGCTGTATATCGAAACAAGCGAAGGATTCACATCCCAAGCCTCGCAACCGTTCGAAATAACGAGAAATCACTCAATGTCACTCGGAATCGCGATATTGGCCGTTTCCATAAGGAGTGTATTGAAAGAAGCGAAGGATTCGTTTCCCTAGCCTCGCAATCGTTCAAAATATCTATAAATCACAGTAGGAGACTCGTAATCGCGATATTTACATGTACCACACGCTGTATAAAGAAAGAAGCCTTGGATTCACTTCCCAAGCCTCGCAACAATTCGAAATAACGACAAATCACTCAAGGACACTCCGACTCGCGATATTTACCGTTTCCGCTCGCTGTATATCGAAAGAAGCGAAGGATTCACATCCCAAGCGTAGCAATAATTCGAAATAACGACAAATCACTCAAGGACACTCCGAATCGCGATATTTACCGTTTCTGCTCGCTGTATATCGAAAGAAACGAAGGATTCACATGACAAGCCTCGCAATCCTTCAAAATATCGATAAATCAGAGTAGGAGACCCCGAATGGCGATATTTACCGTTTCCGCTCGCTGTATATCGAAAGAAGCGAAGGATTCACATCCCAAGCCTCGCAATCCTTCAAAATATCGATAAATCAGAGTAGGAGACTCCGAATGGCGATATTTACCGTTTCCGCTCGCTGTATATCGAAAGAAGATAAGGATTCACATCTCAAGCCTCGCAATCGTTCAAAATATCGGTATATCAGAGTAGGAGACTCGGGAACGCGATATTTACATTTACCACTCGCTGTATATCGAAAGAAGCGAAGGATTCACATCACAAGCCTCGCAATCGTTCAAAATATCGATAAATCAGAGTAGGAGACGCGGAAACGCGATATTTAGCTTTTCGACTCGCTGTATATCGAAAGAAGCGAAGGATTCACTTCCCAGGCCTCGCAATAATTCGAAATAACGACGAATCACTCAAGGACACTCCGAATCGCGATATTTACCTTTTCCGCTCGCTGTATATCGAAAGAAGCAAAGGATTCACATCTCAAGCCTCGCAATAATTCGAAATAACGACAAATAAGTCAAGGACATTCCGACTCGCGATATTTACCGTTTCCGCTCGCTGTATATCGAAAGAAGCGAAGGATTCACATCCCAAGCCTCGCAACCGTTCGAAATAACGAGAAATCACTCAATGTCACTCGGAATCGCGATATTGGCCGTTTCCATAAGGAGTGTATTGAAAGAAGCGAAGGATTCGTTTCCCTAGCCTCGCAATCGTTCAAAATATCTATAAATCACAGTAGGAGACTCGTAATCGCGATATTTACATGTACCACACGCTGTATAAAGAAAGAAGCCTTGGATTCACTTCCCAAGCCTCGCAACAATTCGAAATAACGACAAATCACTCAAGGACACTCCGACTCGCGATATTTACCGTTTCCGCTCGCTGTATATCGAAAGAAGCGAAGGATTCACATCCCAAGCGTCGCAATAATTCGAAATAACGAAAAATCACTCAAGGACACTCCGAATCGCGATATTTACCGTTTCTGCTCGCTGTATATCGAAAGAAACGAAGGATTCACATGACAAGCCTCGCAATCCTTCAAAATATCGATAAATCAGAGTAGGAGACCCCGAATGGCGATATTTACCGTTTCCGCTCGCTGTATATCGATAGAAGCGAAGGATTCACATCACAAGCCTCGCAATCCTTCAAAATATCGATAAATCAGAGTAGGAGACTCCAAATGGCGATATTTACCGTTTCCGCTCGCCGTATATCGAAAGAAGATAAGGATTCACATCTCAAGCCTCGCAATCGTTCAAAATATCGGTATATCAGAGTAGGAGACTCGGGAACGCGATATTTACATTTACCACTCGCTGTATATCGAAAGAAGCGAGGGATTCACATCCCAAGCCTCGCAACCGTTCGAACTAACGAGAAATCACTCAAGGTCACTCGGAATCACGATATTGACCTTTTCCATAAGGAGTCTATTGAAAGAAGCTAAGGATTCGTTTCCCTAGCCTCGCAATCGTTCAAAATATCGATAAATCAGAGTAGGATACTCAGGATCGGGATATTTACATTTACCACTCGCTGTATATCGAAAGAAGCTGATAATTCATTTTCCGAGCCTCGCAACCGTTCGAAATAACGACAAATCACTCAAGGACACTCCGAATCGCGATATTTACCGTTTCCGCTCGCTGTATATCGAAAGAAGCGAAGGATTCACATCCCAAGCCTCGCAATCCTTCAAAATATCGATAAATCAGAGTAGGAGACTCCGAATGGCGATATTTACCGTTTCCGCTCGCTGTATATCGAAAGAAGATAAGGATTCACATCTCAAGCCTCGCAATCGTTCAAAATATCGGTATATCAGAGTAGGAGACTCGGGAACGCGATATTTACATTTACCACTCGCTGTATATCGAAAGAAGCGAAGGATTCACATCACAAGCCTCGCAATCGTTCAAAATATCGATAAATCAGAGTAGGAGACGCGGAAACGCGATATTTAGCTTTTCGACTCGCTGTATATCGAAAGAAGCGAAGGATTCACTTCCCAGGCCTCGCAATAATTCGAAATAACGACGAATCACTCAAGGACACTCCGAATCGCGATATTTACCTTTTCCGCTCGCTGTATATCGAAAGAAGCAAAGGATTCACATCTCAAGCCTCGCAATAATTCGAAATAACGACAAATAAGTCAAGGACATTCCGACTCGCGATATTTACCGTTTCCGCTCGCTGTATATCGAAAGAAGCGAAGGATTCACATCCCAAGCCTCGCAACCGTTCGAAATAACGAGAAATCACTCAATGTCACTCGGAATCGCGATATTGGCCGTTTCCGTAAGGAGTGTATTGAAAGAAGCGAAGGATTCGTTTCCCTAGCCTCGCAATCGGTCAAAATATCTATAAATCACAGTAGGAGACTCGTAATCGCGATATTTACATGTACCACACGCTGTATAAAGAAAGAAGCCTTGGATTCACTTCCCAAGCCTCGCAACAATTCGAAATAACGACAAATCACTCAAGGACACTCCGACTCGCGATATTTACCGTTTCCGCTCGCTGTATATCGAAAGAAGCGAAGGATTCACATCCCAAGCGTAGCAATAATTCGAAATAACGACAAATCACTCAAGGACACTCCGAATCGCGATATTTACCGTTTCTGCTCGCTGTATATCGAAAGAAACGAAGGATTCACATGACAAGCCTCGCAATCCTTCAAAATATCGATAAATCAGAGTAGGAGACCCCGAATGGCGATATTTACCGTTTCCGCTCGCTGTATATCGAAAGAAGCGAAGGATTCACATCCCAAGCCTCGCAATCCTTCAAAATATCGATAAATCAGAGTAGGAGACTCCGAATGGCGATATTTACCGTTTCCGCTCGCTGTATATCGAAAGAAGATAAGGATTCACATCTCAAGCCTCGCAATCGTTCAAAATATCGGTATATCAGAGTAGGAGACTCGGGAACGCGATATTTACATTTACCACTCGCTGTATATCGAAAGAAGCGAAGGATTCACATCACAAGCCTCGCAATCGTTCAAAATATCGATAAATCAGAGTAGGAGACGCGGAAACGCGATATTTAGCTTTTCGACTCGCTGTATATCGAAAGAAGCGAAGGATTCACTTCCCAGGCCTCGCAATAATTCGAAATAACGACGAATCACTCAAGGACACTCCGAATCGCGATATTTACCTTTTCCGCTCGCTGTATATCGAAAGAAGCAAAGGATTCACATCTCAAGCCTCGCAATAATTCGAAATAACGACAAATAAGTCAAGGACATTCCGACTCCCGATATTTACCGTTTCCGCTCGCTGTATATCGAAAGAAGCGAAGGATTCACATCCCAAGCCTCGCAACCGTTCGAAATAACGAGAAATCACTCAATGTCACTCGGAATCGCGATATTGGCCGTTTCCATAAGGAGTGTATTGAAAGAAGCGAAGGATTCGTTTCCCTAGCCTCGCAATCGTTCAAAATATCTATAAATCACAGTAGGAGACTCGTAATCGCGATATTTACATGTACCACACGCTGTATAAAGAAAGAAGCCTTGGATTCACTTCCCAAGCCTCGCAACAATTCGAAATAACGACAAATCACTCAAGGACACTCCGACTCGCGATATTTACCGTTTCCGCTCGCTGTATATCGAAAGAAGCGAAGGATTCACATCCCAAGCGTCGCAATAATTCGAAATAACGACAAATCACTCAAGGACACTCCGAATCGCGATATTTACCGTTTCTGCTCGCTGTATATCGAAAGAAACGAAGGATTCACATGACAAGCCTCGCAATCCTTCAAAATATCGATAAATCAGAGTAGGAGACCCCGAATGGCGATATTTACCGTTTCCGCTCGCTGTATATCGATAGAAGCGAAGGATTCACATCACAAGCCTCGCAATCCTTCAAAATATCGATAAATCAGAGTAGGAGACTCCAAATGGCGATATTTACCGTTTCCGCTCGCCGTATATCGAAAGAAGATAAGGATTCACATCTCAAGCCTCGCAATCGTTCAAAATATCGGTATATCAGAGTAGGAGACTCGGGAACGCGATATTTACATTTACCACTCGCTGTATATCGAAAGAAGCGAGGGATTCACATCCCAAGCCTCGCAACCGTTCGAACTAACGAGAAATCACTCAAGGTCACTCGGAATCACGATATTGACCTTTTCCATAAGGAGTCTATTGAAAGAAGCTAAGGATTCGTTTCCCTAGCCTCGCAATCGTTCAAAATATCGATAAATCAGAGTAGGATACTCAGGATCGGGATATTTACATTTACCACTCGCTGTATATCGAAAGAAGCTGATAATTCATTTTCCGAGAATCGCAACCGTTCGAAATAACGACAAATCACTCAAGGACACTCCGAATCGCGATATTTACCGTTTCTGCTCGCTGTATATCGAAAGAAGCGAAGGATTCACTTCACAAGCCTCACAATAATTCGAAATGACGACAAATCACTCAAGGACACTCCCAATCGCGATATTTACCGATTCCGCTTGCTGTATATCGAAAGAAGCGAAGGATTCACATCCCAAGCCTCGCAATCGTTCAAAATATCGATAAATCAGAGTAGGACACTCCGAATTGCGATATTTACCGTTTCCGCTCGCTGTATATCGGAAGAAGATATGGATTCACATCCCAAATCTCGCAATCGTTTAAAATATCGATAAATCACAGTAGGAGACTCGGGATCGCGATATTTACATTTACCACTCGCGGTATATCGAAAGAAGCTGATAATTCATTTTCCGAGAATCGCAACCGTTCGATATATCGACAAATCACTCAAGGACACTCCGAAGCGCGATATTTACCGTTTCCGCTTGCTGTATATCTAAACAAGCGAAGGATTCACATCTCAAGCCTCGCAATAATTCGAAATAACGACAAATAAGTCAAGGACATTCCGACTCGCGATATTTACTGTTTCCGCTCGCTGTATATCGAAAGAAGCGAAGGATTCACATCCCAAGCCTCGCAACCGTTCGAAATAACGAGAAATCACTCAATGTCACTCGGAATCGCGATATTGACCGTTTCCATAAGGAGTGTATTGAAAGAAGCGAAGGATTCGTTTCCCTAGCCTCGCAATCGTTCAAAATATCTATAAATCACAGTAGGAGACTCGTAATCGCGATATTTACATGTACCACACGCTGTATATCGAAAGAAGCGAAGGATTCACATCCCAAGCCTAGCAATAATTCGAAATAACGACAAATCACTCAAGGACACTCCGAATCGCGATATTTACCGTTTCTGCTCGCTGTATATCGAAAGAAACGAAGGATTCACATGACAAGCCTCGCAATCCTTCAAAATATCGATAAATCAGAGTAGGAGACCCCGAATGGCGATATTTACCGTTTCCGCTCGCTGTATATCGAAAGAAGATAAGGATTCACATCTCAAGCCTCGCAATCGTTCAAAATATCGGTATATCAGAGTAGGAGACTCGGGAACGCGATATTTACATTTACCACTCGCTGTATATCGAAAGAAGCGAAGGATTCACATCACAAGCCTCGCAATCGTTCAAAATATCGATAAATCAGAGTAGGAGACGCGGAAACGCGATATTTAGCTTTTCGACTCGCTGTATATCGAAAGAAGCGAAGGATTCACTTCCCAGGCCTCGCAATAATTCGAAATAACGACGAATCACTCAAGGACACTCCGAATCGCGATATTTACCTTTTCCGCTCGCTGTATATCGAAAGAAGCAAAGGATTCACATCTCAAGCCTCGCAATAATTCGAAATAACGACAAATAAGTCAAGGACATTCCGACTCGCGATATTTACCGTTTCCGCTCGCTGTATATCGAAAGAAGCGAAGGATTCACATCCCAAGCCTCGCAACCGTTCGAAATAACGAGAAATCACTCAATGTCACTCGGAATCGCGATATTGACCGTTTCCATAAGGAGTGTATTGAAAGAAGCGAAGGATTCGTTTCCCTAGCCTCGCAATCGTTCAAAATATCTATAAATCACAGTAGGAGACTCGTAATCGCGATATTTACATGTACCACACGCTGTATAAAGAAAGAAGCCTTGGATTCACTTCCCAAGCCTCGCAACAATTCGAAATAACGACAAATCACTCAAGGACACTCCGACTCGCGATATTTACCGTTTCCGCTCGCTGTATATCGAAAGAAGCGAAGGATTCACATCCCAAGCCTAGCAATAATTCGAAATAACGACAAATCACTCAAGGTCACTCCGAATCGCGATATTTACCGTTTCTGCTCGCTGTATATCGAAAGAAACGAAGGATTCACATGACAAGCCTCGCAATCCTTCAAAATATCGATAAATCAGAGTAGGAGACCCCGAATGGCGATATTTACCGTTTCCGCTCGCTGTATATCGATAGAAGCGAAGGATTCACATCACAAGCCTCGCAATCCTTCAAAATATCGATAAATCAGAGTAGGAGACTCCAAATGGCGATATTTACCGTTTCCGCTCGCCGTATATCGAAAGAAGATAAGGATTCACATCTCAAGCCTCGCAATCGTTCAAAATATCGGTATATCAGAGTAGGAGACTCGGGAACGCGATATTTACATTTACCACTCGCTGTATATCGAAAGAAGCGAGGGATTCACATCCCAAGCCTCGCAACCGTTCGAACTAACGAGAAATCACTCAAGGTCACTCGGAATCACGATATTGACCTTTTCCATAAGGAGTCTATTGAAAGAAGCTAAGGATTCGTTTCCCTAGCCTCGCAATCGTTCAAAATATCGATAAATCAGAGTAGGATACTCAGGATCGGGATATTTACATTTACCACTCGCTGTATATCGAAAGAAGCTGATAATTCATTTTCCGAGAATCGCAACCGTTCGAAATAACGACAAATCACTCAAGGACACTCCGAATCGCGATATTTACCGTTTCTGCTCGCTGTATATCGAAAGAAGCGAAGGATTCACTTCACAAGCCTCACAATAATTCGAAATAACGACAAATCACTCAAGGACACTCCCAATCGCGATATTTACCGATTCCGCTTGCTGTATATCGAAAGAAGCGAAGGATTCACATCCCAAGCCTCGCAATCGTTCAAAATATCGATAAATCAGAGTAGGACACTCCGAATTGCGATATTTACCGTTTCCGCTCGCTGTATATCGGAAGAAGATATGGATTCACATCCCAAATCTCGCAATCGTTTAAAATATCGATAAATCACAGTAGGAGACTCGGGATCGCGATATTTACATTTACCACTCGCGGTATATCGAAAGAAGCTGATAATTCATTTTCCGAGAATCGCAACCGTTCGATATATCGACAAATCACTCAAGGACACTCCGAATCGCGATATTTACCGTTTCCGCTTGCTGTATATCTAAACAAGCGAAGGATTCACATTTCAAGCCTCGCAATAATTCGAAATAACGACAAATAAGTCAAGGACATTCCGACTCGCGATATTTACCGTTTCCGCTCGCTGTATATCGAAAGAAGCGAAGGATTCACATCCCAAGCCTCGCAACCGTTCGAAATAACGAGAAATCACTCAATGTCACTCGGAATCGCGATATTGACCGTTTCCATAAGGAGTGTATTGAAAGAAGCGAAGGATTCGTTTCCCTAGCCTCGCAATCGTTCAAAATATCTATAAATCACAGTAGGAGACTCGTAATCGCGATATTTACATGTACCACACGCTGTATATCGAAAGAAGCGAAGGATTCACATCCCAAGCCTAGCAATAATTCGAAATAACGACAAATCACTCAAGGACACTCCGAATCGCGATATTTACCGTTTCTGCTCGCTGTATATCGAAAGAAACGAAGGATTCACATGACAAGCCTCGCAATCCTTCAAAATATCGATAAATCAGAGTAGGAGACCCCGAATGGCGATATTTACCGTTTCCGCTCGCTGTATATCGATAGAAGCGAAGGATTCACATCACAAGCCTCGCAATCCTTCAAAATATCGATAAATCAGAGTAGGAGACTCCAAATGGCGATATTTACCGTTTCCGCTCGCCGTATATCGAAAGAAGATAAGGATTCACATCTCAAGCCTCGCAATCGTTCAAAATATCGGTATATCAGAGTAGGAGACTCGGGAACGCGATATTTACATTTACCACTCGCTGTATATCGAAAGAAGCGAGGGATTCACATCCCAAGCCTCGCAACCGTTCGAACTAACGAGAAATCACTCAAGGTCACTCGGAATCACGATATTGACCTTTTCCATAAGGAGTGTATTGAAAGAAGCTAAGGATTCGTTTCCCTAGCCTCGCAATCGTTCAAAATATCGATAAATCAGAGTAGGATACTCAGGATCGGGATATTTACATTTACCACTCGCTGTATATCGAAAGAAGCTGATAATTCATTTTCCGAGAATCGCAACCGTTCGAAATAACGACAAATCATTCAAGGACACTCCGAATCGCGATATTTACCGTTTCTGCTCGCTGTATATCGAAAGAAGCGAAGGATTCACTTCACAAGCCTCACAATAATTCGAAATAACGACAAATCACTCAAGGACACTCCCAATCGCGATATTTACCGATTCCGCTTGCTGTATATCGAAAGAAGCGAAGGATTCACATCCCAAGCCTCGCAATCGTTCAAAATATCGATAAATCAGAGTAGGACACTCCGAATTGCGATATTTACCGTTTCCGCTCGCTGTATATCGGAAGAAGATATGGATTCACATCCCAAATCTCGCAATCGTTTAAAATATCGATAAATCACAGTAGGAGACTCGGGATCGCGATATTTACATTTACCACTCGCGGTATATCGAAAGAAGCTGATAATTCATTTTCCGAGAATCGCAACCGTTCGATATATCGACAAATCACTCAAGGACACTCCGAATCGCGATATTTACCGTTTCCGCTTGCTGTATATCTAAACAAGCGAAGGATTCACATCTCAAGCCTCGCAATAATTCGAAATAACGACAAATAAGTCAAGGACACTCCCAATCGCGATATTTACCGATTCCGCTTGCTGTATATCGAAAGAAGCGAAGGATTCACATCCCAAGCCTCGCAACCGTTCGAAATAACGAGAAATCACTCAATGTCACTCGGAATCGCGATATTGACCGTTTCCATTAGGAGTGTATTGAAAGAAGCGAAGGATTCGTTTCCCTAGCCTCGCAATCGTTCAAAATATCTATAAATCACAGTAGGAGACTCGTAATCGCGATATTTACATGTACCACACGCTGTATAAAGAAAGAAGCCTTGGATTCACTTCCCAAGCCTCGCAACAATTCGAAATAACGACAAATCACTCAAGGACACTCCGACTCGCGATATTTACCGTTTCCGCTCGCTGTATATCGAAAGAAGCGAAGGATTCACATCCCAAGCCTAGCAATAATTCGAAATAACGACAAATCACTCAAGGACACTCCGAATCGCGATATTTACCGTTTCTGCTCGCTGTATATCGAAAGAAACGAAGGATTCACATGACAAGCCTCGCAATCCTTCAAAATATCGATAAATCAGAGTAGGAGACCCCGAATGGCGATATTTACCGTTTCCGCTCGCTGTATATCGATAGAAGCGAAGGATTCACATCACAAGCCTCGCAATCCTTCAAAATATCGATAAATCAGAGTAGGAGACTCCAAATGGCGATATTTACCGTTTCCGCTCGCCGTATATCGAAAGAAGATAAGGATTCACATCTCAAGCCTCGCAATCGTTCAAAATATCGGTATATCAGAGTAGGAGACTCGGGAACGCGATATTTACATTTACCACTCGCTGTATATCGAAAGAAGCTGATAATTCATTTTCCGAGAATCGCAACCGTTCGAAATAACGACAAATCACTCAAGGACACTCCGAATCGCGATATTTACCGTTTCTGCTCGCTGTATATCGAAAGAAGCGAAGGATTCACTTCACAAGCCTCACAATAATTCGAAATAACGACAAATCACTCAAGGACACTCCCAATCGCGATATTTACCGATTCCGCTTGCTGTATATCGAAAGAAGCGAAGGATTCACATCCCAAGCCTCGCAATCGTTCAAAATATCGATAAATCAGAGTAGGACACTCCGAATTGCGATATTTACCGTTTCCGCTCGCTGTATATCGGAAGAAGATATGGATTCACATCCCAAATCTCGCAATCGTTTAAAATATCGATAAATCACAGTAGGAGACTCGGGATCGCGATATTTACATTTACCACTCGCGGTATATCGAAAGAAGCTGATAATTCATTTTCCGAGAATCGCAACCGTTCGATATATCGACAAATCACTCAAGGACACTCCGAATCGCGATATTTACCGTTTCCGCTTGCTGTATATCTAAACAAGCGAAGGATTCATATCTCAAGCCTCGGAATCGTTCAAAATAAAGATAAATCAGAGTAGGAGACGCAGAATCGCGATATTTACATTTACCACTCGCTGTATATCGAAAGAAGCTAAGGATTCTTTTCCCTAGCCTCGCAATCGTTCAAAATATCGATAAATCACTTTAGGAGACTCGGGATCGCGATATTTACATTTACCACTCGCTGTATATCGAAAGAAGCTGATAATTCATGTTCCGAGAATCGCAACCGTTCGAAATAACGACAAATCACTCAAGGACACTCCGAATCGCGATATTTACCGTTTCCGCTCACTGTATATCGGAAGAAGATATGGATTCACATCCCAAATTTCGCAATCGTTTAAAATATCGATAAATAACAGTAGGAGACTCGGAATCGCGATATTTACATTTACCACTCGCTGTATATCGAAAGAAGCTGATAATTCATGTTCCGAGAATCGCAACCGTTCGAAATAACGACAAATCACTCAAGGACACTCCGAATCGCGATATTTACCATTTCTGCTCGCTGTATATCCAAAGAAGCGAAGGATTGACATCACAAGCCTCGCAATAGGTCAAAATACCGATAAATCAGAGTAGGATACTCGGAATCGCGATATTTACCGTTTCCGCTCGCTGTATATCGAAAGAAGCGATTGATTCACATCCCAAGCCTCGCAATAATTCGAAATAACGACAAATCAATCAAGGACACTCCGAATCGCGATATTCACCGTTTCTGCTCGCTGTATATCGAAAGAAGCGAAGGATTCACATCCCAAGTCTCGCAACCGTTCAAAATAAAGATAAATCAGAGTAGGAGACTCGGGATCGCGATATTTACATTTATCACTCACTGTATATCGAAAGAAGCGAAGGATTCACTTCCCAAGCATCGCAATAATTCGAGATAACGACAAATCACTCAAGGACACTCCGAATCGCGATATTTACCGTTTCCGCTCACTGTATATCGGAAGAAGATATGGATTCACATCCCAAATTTCGCAATCGTTTAAAATATCGATAAATAACAGTAGGAGACTCGGAATCGCGATATTTACATTTACCACTCGCTGTATATCGAAAGAAGCTGATAATTCATGTTCCGAGAATCGCAACCGTTCGAAATAACGACAAATCACTCAAGGACACTCCGAATCGCGATATTTACCATTTCTGCTCGCTGTATATCCAAAGAAGCGAAGGATTGACATCACAAGCCTCGCAATAGGTCAAAATACCGATAAATCAGAGTAGGATACTCGGAATCGCGATATTTACCGTTTCCGCTCGCTGTATATCGAAAGAAGCGATTGATTCACATCCCAAGCCTCGCAATAATTCGAAATAACGACAAATCAATCAAGGACACTCCGAATCGCGATATTCACCGTTTCTGCTCGCTGTATATCGAAAGAAGCGAAGGATTCACATCCCAAGTCTCGCAACCGTTCAAAATAAAGATAAATCAGAGTACTAGACTCGGGATCGCGATATTTACATTTATCACTCACTGTATATCGAAAGAAGCGAAGGATTCACTTCCCAAGCATCGCAATAATTCGAGATAACGACAAATCACTCAAGGACACTCCGAATCGCGATATTTACCGTTTCCGCTCACTGTATATCGGAAGAAGATATGGATTCACATCCCAAATTTCGCAATCGTTTAAAATATCGATAAATAACAGTAGGAGACTCGGAATCGCGATATTTACATTTACCACTCGCTGTATATCGAAAGAAGCTGATAATTCATGTTCCGAGAATCGCAACCGTTCGAAATAACGACAAATCACTCAAGGACACTCCGAATCGCGATATTTACCATTTCTGCTCGCTGTATATCCAAAGAAGCGAAGGATTGACATCACAAGCCTCGCAATAGGTCAAAATACCGATAAATCAGAGTAGGATACTCGGAATCGCGATATTTACCGTTTCCGCTCGCTGTATATCGAAAGAAGCGATTGATTCACATCCCAAGCCTCGCAATAATTCGAAATAACGACAAATCAATCAAGGACACTCCGAATCGCGATATTCACCGTTTCTGCTCGCTGTATATCGAAAGAAGCGAAGGATTCACATCCCAAGTCTCGCAACCGTTCAAAATAAAGATAAATCAGAGTAGGAGACTCGGGATCGCGATATTTACATTTATCACTCACTGTATATCGAAAGAAGCGAAGGATTCACTTCCCAAGCATCGCAATAATTCGAGATAACGACAAATCACTCAAGGACACTCCGAATCGCGATATTTACCGTTTCCGCTCACTGTATATCGGAAGAAGATATGGATTCACATCCCAAATTTCGCAATCGTTTAAAATATCGATAAATAACAGTAGGAGACTCGGAATCGCGATATTTACATTTACCACTCGCTGTATATCGAAAGAAGCTGATAATTCATGTTCCGAGAATCGCAACCGTTCGAAATAACGACAAATCACTCAAGGACACTCCGAATCGCGATATTTACCATTTCTGCTCGCTGTATATCCAAAGAAGCGAAGGATTGACATCACAAGCCTCGCAATAGGTCAAAATACCGATAAATCAGAGTAGGATACTCGGAATCGCGATATTTACCGTTTCCGCTCGCTGTATATCGAAAGAAGCGATTGATTCACATCCCAAGCCTCGCAATAATTCGAAATAACGACAAATCAATCAAGGACACTCCGAATCGCGATATTCACCGTTTCTGCTCGCTGTATATCGAAAGAAGCGAAGGATTCACATCCCAAGTCTCGCAACCGTTCAAAATAAAGATAAATCAGAGTAGGAGACGCGGAATCGCGATATTTACATTTACCACTCGCTGTATATCGAAAGAAGCGAAGGATTCATATCTCAAGCCTCGCAATCGTTCAAAATAAAGATAAATCAGAGTAGGAGACGCGGAATCGCGATATTTACATTTACCACTCGCTGTATATCGAAAGAAGCGAAGGATTCACTTCCCAAGCATCGCAATAATTCGAAATAACGACAAATCACTCAAGGACACTCCGAATCGCGATATTTACCTTTTCCGCTCGCTGAATATTGAAAGAAGCGACGGATTCATATCTCAAGCCTCGCAATCCTTCAAAATATCAATAAATCAGAGTAGGAGACTCGGAATCGCGATATTCACTTTTACCACTCGCTGTATATCGAAAGAAGCGAAGGATTCACTTCCCAAGCATCGCAATAATTCGAAATATCGACAAATCACTCAAGGACACTCCGAATCGCGATATTTACCGTTTCCGCTTGCTGTATATCGAAACAAGCGAAGGATTCGCATCCCAAGCCTCGCAATCGTTTAAAATATCTATAAATCAGAGTAGGAGGCTCGGAATCGCGATATTTACCTTTTCCGCTATCTGTATATCGAAAGAAGCGAAGGATTCACATCCCAAGCCTCGCAATCGTTTAAAATATCTATAAATCACAGTCCGAGACTCGGGATCGCGATATTTACATTTACCACTTGCTGTATATCGAAGGAAGCTGATAATTCATTTTCCGAGAATCGCAACCGTTCGAAATAACGACAAATCACTCAAGGACACTCCGAATCGCGATATTTACCGTTTCCGCTTGCTGTATATCGAAACAAGCGAAGGATTCGCATCCCAAATCTCGCAATCGTTTAAAATATCGATAAATAACAGTAGGAGACTCGCAATCGCGATATTTACATTTACCACTCGCGGTATATCGAAAGAAGCTGATAATTCATTTTCCGAGAATCGCAACCGTTCGATATATCGACAAATCACTCAAGGACACTCCGAATCGCGATATTTACCGTTTCCGCTTGCTGTATATCTAAACAAGCGAAGGATTCGCATCCCAAGCCTCGCAATCGTTCAAAATATCTATAAATCACAGTACGAGACTCGCTATCGCGATATTTACATTTACCACTCGCTGTAAATCGAAAGAAGCTGATAATTCATTTTCCGAGAATCACAACGGTTCGTAATAACGACAAATCACTCAAGGACACTCCGAATCGCGATATTTACCGTTTCCGCTCGCTGTACTTCGAAAGAAGCGAAGGATTCGTATCCCAAGCCTCGCAATCGTTCAAAATATCTATAAATCACAGTACGAGACTCGGGATCGCGATATTTACATTTATCACTCACTGTATATCGAAAGAAGCGAAGGATTCACTTCCCAAGCATCGCAATAATTCTAGATAACGACAAATCACTCAAGGACACTCCGAATCGCGATATTTACCGTTTCCGCTCACTGTATATCGGAAGAAGATATGGATTCACATCCCAAATTTCGCAATCGTTTAAAATATCGATAAATAACAGTAGGAGACTCGGAATCGCGATATTTACATTTACCACTCGCTGTATATCGAAAGAAGCTGATAATTCATGTTCCGTGAATCGCAACCGTTCGAAATAACGACAAATCACTCAAGGACACTCCGAATCGCGATATTTACCATTTCTGCTCGCTGTATATCCAAAGAAGCGAAGGATTGACATCACAAGCCTCGCAATAGGTCAAAATACCGATAAATCAGAGTAGGATACTCGGAATCGCGATATTTACCGTTTCCGCTCGCTGTATATCGAAAGAAGCGATTGATTCACACCCCAAGCCTCGCAATAATACGAAATAACGACAAATCACTCAAGGACACTCCGAATCGCGATATTTACCTTTTCCGCTCGCTGAATATTGAAAGAAGCGACGGATTCATATCTCAAGCCTCGCAATCCTTCAAAATATCAATAAATCAGAGTAGGAGACTCGGAATCGCGATATTTACATTTACCACTCGCTGTATATCGAAAGAAGCGAAGGATTCACTTCCCAAGCATCGCAATAATTCGAAATATCGACAAATCACTCAAGGACACTCCGAATCGCGATATTTACCGTTTCCGCTTGCTGTATATCGAAACAAGCGAAGGATTCGCATCCCAAGCCTCGCAATCATTTAAAATATCTATAAATCAGAGTAGGAGGCTCGGAATCGCGATATTTACCTTTTCCGCTATCTGTATATCGAAAGAAGCGAAGGATTCACATCCCAATCCTCGCAATCGTTTAAAATATCTATAAATCACAGTCCGAGACTCGGGATCGCGATATTTACATTTACCACTCGCTGTATATCGAAGGAAGCTGATAATTCATTTTCCGAGAATCGCAACCGTTCGAAATAACGACAAATCACTCAAGGACACACCGAATCGCGATATTTACCGTTTCCGCTTCCTGTATATCTAAACAAGCGAAGGATTCATATCTCAAGCCTCGGAATCGTTCAAAATAAAGATAAATCAGAGTAGGAGACGCAGAATCGCGATATTTACATTTACCACTCGCTGTATATCGAAAGAAGCTAAGGATTCTTTTCCCTAGCCTCGCAATCGTTCAAAATATCGATAAATCACTTTAGGAGACTCGGGATCGCGATATTTACATTTACCACTCGCTGTATATCGAAAGAAGCTGATAATTCATTTTCCGAGAATCGCAACCGTTCGAAATAACGACAAATCACTCAAGGACACTCGGAATCGCGATATTTATCGTTTCCGCTTGCTGTATATCGAAACAAGCGAAGGATTCGCATCCCAAGCCTCGCAATCGTTTAAAATATCTATAAATCAGAGTAGGAGGCTCGGAATCGCGATATTTACCGTTTCCGCTTGCTGTATATCTAAACAAGCGAAGGATTCATATCTCAAGCCTCGGAATCGTTCAAAATAAAGATAAATCAGAGTAGGAGACGCAGAATCGCGATATTTACATTTACCACTCGCTGTATATCGAAAGAAGCTAAGGATTCTTTTCCCTAGCCTCGCAATCGTTCAAAATATCGATAAATCACTTTAGGAGACTCGGGATCGCGATATTTACATTTACCACTCGCTGTATATCGAAAGAAGCTGATAATTCATTTTCCGAGAATCGTAACCGTTCGAAATAACGACAAATCACTCAAGGACACTCGGAATCGCGATATTTATCGTTTCCGCTTGCTGTATATCGAAACAAGCGAAGGATTCGCATCCCAAGCCTCGCAATCGTTTAAAATATCTATAAATCAGTGTAGGAGGCTCGGAATCGCGATATTTACCGTTTCCGCTTGCTGTATATCTAAACAAGCGAAGGATTCATATCTCAAGCCTCGGAATCGTTCAAAATAAAGATAAATCAGAGTAGGAGACGCAGAATCGCGATATTTACATTTACCACTCGCTGTATATCGAAAGAAGCTAAGGATTCTTTTCCCTAGCCTCGCAATCGTTCAAAATATCGATAAATCACTTTAGGAGACTCGGGATCGCGATATTTACATTTACCACTCGCTGTATATCGAAGGAAGCTGATAATTCATTTTCCGAGAATCGCAACCGTTCGAAATAACGACAAATCACTCAAGGACACTCCGAATCGCGATATTTACCGTTTCCGCTTGCTGTATATCGAAACAAGCGAAGGATTCGCATCCCAAATCTCGCAATCGTTTAAAATATCGATAAATAACAGTAGGAGACTCGGGATCGCGATATTTACATTTACCACTCGCGGTATATCGAAAGAAGCTGATAATTCATTTTCCGAGAATCGCAACCGTTCGATATATCGACAAATCACTCAAGGACACTCCGAATCGCGATATTTACCGTTTCCGCTTGCTGTATATCTAAACAAGCGAAGGATTCATATCTCAAGCCTCGGAATCGTTCAAAATAAAGATAAATCAGAGTAGGAGACTCCGAATGGCGATATTTACCGTTTCCGCTCGCTGTATATCGAAAGAAGATAAGGATTCACATCTCAAGCCTCGCAATCGTTCAAAATATCGGTATATCAGAGTAGGAGACTCGGGAACGCGATATTTACATTTACCACTCGCTGTATATCGAAAGAAGCGAGGGATTCACATCCCAAGCCTCGCAACCGTTCGAACTAACGAGAAATCACTCAAGGTCACTCGGAATCACGATATTGAACTTTTCCATCAGGAGTGTATTGAAAGAAGCTAAGGATTCGTTTCCCTAGCCTCGCAATCGTTCAAAATATCAATAAATCAGAGTAGGAGACTCGGAATCGCGATATTTACATTTACCACTCGCTGTATATCGAAAGAAGCGAAGGATTCACTTCACAAGCCTCACAATAATTCGAAATAACGACAAATCACTCAAGGACACTCCCAATCGCGATATTTACCGATTCCGCTTGCTGTATATCGAAAGAAGCGAAGGATTCACATCCCAAGCCTCGCAATCGTTCAAAATATCGATAAATCAGAGTAGGACACTCCGAATCGCGATATTTAGCGTTTCCGCTTTCTGTATATCGGAAGAAGATAAGGATTCACATCCCAAATCTCGCAATCGTTTAAAATATCGATAAATCACAATAGGAGACTCGGGATCGCGATATTTACATTTACCACTCGCTGTATATCGAAAGAAGCCTAGGATTCACATCCCAAGCCTCGCAATCGTTCAAAATATCGATAAATCAGAGTAGGACACTCCGAATCGCGATATTTAGCGTTTCCGCTTTCTGTATATCGGAAGAAGATAAGGATTCACATCCCAAATCTCGCAATCGTTTAAAATATCGATAAATCACAATAGGAGACTCGGGATCGCGATATTTACATTTACCACTCGCTGTATATCGAAAGAGGCGAAGGATTCACTTCCCAGGCCTCGCAATAATTTGAAATAACGACGAATCACTCAAGGACACTCTGAATCGCGATATTTACCGTTTCTGCTCGCTGTATATCGAAAGAAGCGAAGGATTCACATGACAAGCCTCGCAATCCTTCAAAATATCGATAAATCAGAGTAGGACACTCCGAATCGCGATATTTAGCGTTTCCGCTTTCTGTATATCGGAAGAAGATAAGGATTCACATCCCAAATTTCGCAATCGTTTAAAATATCGATAAATAACAGTAGGAGACTCGGGATCGCGATATTTACATTTACCACTCGCTGTATATAGAAAGAAGCGAAGGATTCACATCCCAAGCCTCGCAATCGTTTAAAATATCTATAAATCACAGTACGAGACTCGGGATCGCGATATTTACATTTACCACTCGCTATATATCGAAGGAAGCTGATAATTCATTTTCCGAGAATCGCAACCGTTCGAAATAACAACAAATCACTCAAGGACACTCCGAATCGCGATATATATCGTATCCGCTTGCTGTATATCGAAACAAGCGAAGGATTTGCATCCCAAGCCTCGCAATCGTTCAAAATATCGATAAATCAGAGTAGGACACTCCGAATTTCGATATTTACCGTTTCCGCTCGCTGTATATCGAAAGAAGCGAAGGATTCACATCTCAAGCCTCGCAATCGTTCAAAATATCGATAAATCACATTAGGAGACTCGGGATCGCGATATTTACATTTACCACTCGCTGTATATCGAAAGAAGCTGATAATTCATTTTCCGAGAATCGCAACGGTTCGTAATAACGACAAATCACTCAAGGACACTCCGAATCGCGATATTTATCGTATCCGCTTGCTGTATATCGAAACAAGCGAAGGATTTGCATCCCAAGCCTCGCAATCGTTCAAAATATCTATAAATCACAGTAAGAGACTCGGGATCGCGATATTTACATTTACCACTCACTGTATATCGAAAGAAGCGAAGGATTCACTTCCGAAGCATCGCAATAATTCGAGAACGACAAATCACTCAAGGACACTCCGAATCGCGATATTTAAAGTTTCCGCTTGCTGTATATCGATACAAGCGAAGGATTCGCATCCCAAGCGACGCAATCGTTTAAAATATCTATAAATCAGAGTAGGAGACTCGGAATCGCGATATTTACCTTTTCCGCTCGATGTATATCGAAAGAAGCGAAGGATTCACATCTCAAGCCTCGCAATCGTTCAAAATATCGATAAATCACATTAGGAGACTCGGGATCGCGATATTTACATTTACCACTCGCTGTATATCGAAAGAAGCTGATAATTCATTTTCCGAGAATCGCAACGGTTCGTAATAACGACAAATCACTCAAGGACACTCCGAATCGCGATATTTACCGTTTCCGCTCGCTGTACTTCGAAAGAAGCGAAGGATTCGCATCCCAAGCCTCGCAATCGTTCAAAATATCTATAAATCAGAGTAGGAGACTCGGAATCGCGATATTTACCTTTTCCGCTCGATGTATATCGAAAGAAGCGAAGGATTCACATCCCATGCCTCGCAATAATTCGAAATAACGACAAATAACTCAAGGACACTCCGACTCGCGATATTTACATTTTCCGCTCGCTGTATATCGAAAGAAGATAAGGATTCACATCCCAAGCCTCGCAACCGTTCAAAATATCGATAAATCACATTAGGAGACTCGGGATCGCGACATTTACATTTACCACTCGCTGTATATCGAAAGAAGCTGATAATTCATTTTCCGAGAATCGCAACCGTTCGAAATAACGACAAATCACTCAAGAACACTCCGAATCGCGATATTTACCGTTTCTGCTCGCTGTATATCCAAAGAAGCGAAGGATTGACATCACAAGCCTCGCAATAGGTCAAAATATCGATAAATCAGAGTAGGACACTCCGAATTTCGATATTTACCGTTTCCGCTCGCTGTATATCGGAAGAAGATATGGATTCACATCCCAAATCTCGCAATCGTTTAAAATATCGATAAATAACAGTAGGGGACTCGGGATCGCGATATTTACATTTACCACTCGCTGTATATCGAAAGAAGCGGAGGATTCACTTCCCAAGCATCGCAATAATTCGAAATAACGACAAATCACTCAAGGACACTCCGAATCGCGATATTTACCGTTTCCGCTTGCTGTATATCGAAACAAGCGAAGGATTCGCATCCCAAGCCTCGCAATCGTTTAAAATATCTATAAATCAGAGTAGGAGGCTCGGAATCGCGATATTTACCTTTTCCGCTCGCTGTATATCGGAAGAAGATATGGATTCACATCCCAAGCCTCGCAATCGTTTAAAATATCGATAAATCACAGTAGGAGACTCGGGATCGCGATATTTACATTTACCACTCGCTGTATATCGAAAGAAGCTAAGGATTCTTTTCCCTAGCCTCGCAATCGTTCAAAATATCGATAAATCACTTTAGGAGACTCGGGATCGCGATATTTACATTTACCACTCGCTGTATATCGAAAGAAGCTGATAATTCATTTTCCGAGAATCGCAACCGTTCGAAATAACGACAAATCACTCAAGGACACTCGGAATCGCGATATTTATCGTTTCCGCTTGCTGTATATCGAAACAAGCGAAGGATTCGCATCCCAAGCCTCGCAATCGTTCAAAATATCTATAAATCACAGTACGAGACTCGGGATCGCGATATTTACATTTACCACTCGCTGTAAATCGAAAGAAGCTGATAATTCATTTTCCGAGAATCACAACGGTTCGTAATAACGACAAATCACTCAAGGACACTCCGAATCGCGATATTTAAAGTTTCCGCTTGCTGTATATCGATACAAGCGAAGGATTCGCATCCCAAGCGACGCAATCGTTTAAAATATCTATAAATCAGAGTAGGAGACTCGGAATCGCGATATTTACCTTTTCCGCTCGATGTATATCGAAAGAAGCGAAGGATTCACATCTCAAGCCTCGCAATCGTTCAAAATATCGATAAATCACATTAGGAGACTCGGGATCGCGATATTTACATTTACCACTCGCTGTATATCGAAAGAAGCTGATAATTCATTTTCCGAGAATCGCAACGGTTCGTAATAACGACAAATCACTCAAGGACACTCCGAATCGCGATATTTACCGTTTCCGCTCGCTGTACTTCGAAAGAAGCGAAGGATTCGCATCCCAAGCCTCGCAATCGTTCAAAATATCTATAAATCAGAGTAGGAGACTCGGAATCGCGATATTTACCTTTTCCGCTCGATGTATATCGAAAGAAGCGAAGGATTCACATCCCATGCCTCGCAATAATTCGAAATAACGACAAATAACTCAAGGACACTCCGACTCGCGATATTTACATTTTCCGCTCGCTGTATATCGAAAGAAGATAAGGATTCACATCCCAAGCCTCGCAACCGTTCAAAATATCGATAAATCACATTAGGAGACTCGGGATCGCGACATTTACATTTACCACTCGCTGTATATCGAAAGAAGCTGATAATTCATTTTCCGAGAATCGCAACCGTTCGAAATAACGACAAATCACTCAAGAACACTCCGAATCGCGATATTTACCGTTTCTGCTCGCTGTATATCCAAAGAAGCGAAGGATTGACATCACAAGCCTCGCAATAGGTCAAAATATCGATAAATCAGAGTAGGACACTCCGAATTTCGATATTTACCGTTTCCGCTCGCTGTATATCGGAAGAAGATATGGATTCACATCCCAAATCTCGCAATCGTTTAAAATATCGATAAATAACAGTAGGGGACTCGGGATCGCGATATTTACATTTACCACTCGCTGTATATCGAAAGAAGCGGAGGATTCACTTCCCAAGCATCGCAATAATTCGAAATAACGACAAATCACTCAAGGACACTCCGAATCGCGATATTTACCGTTTCCGCTTGCTGTATATCGAAACAAGCGAAGGATTCGCATCCCAAGCCTCGCAATCGTTTAAAATATCTATAAATCAGAGTAGGAGGCTCGGAATCGCGATATTTACCTTTTCCGCTAGCTGTATATCGGAAGAAGATATGGATTCACATCCCAAGCCTCGCAATCGTTTAAAATATCGATAAATCACAGTAGGAGACTCGGGATCGCGATATTTACATTTACCACTCGCTGTATATCGAAAGAAGCTAAGGATTCTTTTCCCTAGCCTCGCAATCGTTCAAAATATCGATAAATCACTTTAGGAGACTCGGGATCGCGATATTTACATTTACCACTCGCTGTATATCGAAAGAAGCTGATAATTCATTTTCCGAGAATCGCAACCGTTCGAAATAACGACAAATCACTCAAGGACACTCGGAATCGCGATATTTATCGTTTCCGCTTGCTGTATATCGAAACAAGCGAAGGATTCGCATCCCAAGCCTCGCAATCGTTCAAAATATCTATAAATCACAGTACGAGACTCGGGATCGCGATATTTACATTTACCACTCGCTGTAAATCGAAAGAAGCTGATAATTCATTTTCCGAGAATCACAACGGTTCGTAATAACGACAAATCACTCAAGGACACTCCGAATCGCGATATTTACCGTTTCCGCTCGCTGTATATCCAAAGAAGCGAAGGATTGACATCACAAGCCTCGCAATAGGTCAAAATACCGATAAATCAGAGTAGGATACTCGGAATCGCGATATTTACCGTTTCCGCTCGCTGTATATCGAAAGAAGCGATTGATTCACATCCCAAGCCTCGCAATAATTCGAAATAACGACAAATCAATCAAGGACACTCCGAATCGCGATATTCACCGTTTCTGCTCGCTGTATATCGAAAGAAGCGAAGCATTCACATCCCAAGTCTCGCAACCGTTCAAAATAAAGATAAATCAGAGTAGGAGACGTGGAATCGCGATATTTACATTTACCACTCGCTGTATATCGAAAGAAGCGAAGGATTCATATCTCAAGCCTCGCAATCGTTCAAAATAAAGATAAATCAGAGTAGGAGACGCGGAATCGCGATATTTACATTTACCACTCGCTGTATATCGAAAGAAGCGAAGGATTCACTTCCCAAGCATCGCAATAATTCGAAATAACGACAAATCACTCAAGGACACTCCGAATCGCGATATTTACCTTTTCCGCTCGCTGAATATCGAAAGAAGCGACGGATTCATATCTCAAGGCTCGCAATCCTTCAAAATATCAATAAATCAGAGTAGGAGACTCGGAATCGCGATATTTACATTTACCACTCGCTGTATATCGAAAGAAGCGAAGGATTCACTTCCCAAGCATCGCAATAATTCGAAATATCGACAAATCACTCAAGGACACTCCGAATCGCGATATTTACCGTTTCCGCTTGCTGTATATCGAAACAAGCGAAGGATTCGCATCCCAAGCCTCGCAATCGTTTAAAATATCTATAAATCAGAGTAGGAGGCTCGGAATCGCGATATTTACCTTTTCCGCTATCTGTATATCGAAAGAAGCGAAGGATTCACATCCCAAGCCTCGCAATCGTTTAAAATATCTATAAATCACAGTCCGAGACTCGGGATCGCGATATTTACATTTACCACTCGCTGTATATCGAAGGAAGCTGATAATTCATTTTCCGAGAATCGCAACCGTTCGAAATAACGACAAATCACTCAAGGACACTCCGAATCGCGATATTTACCGTTTCCGCTCGCTGTATATCGAAAGAAGAAAAGGATTCACATCTCAAGCCTCGCAATCGTTCAAAATATCGATAAATCACATTAGGAGACTCGGGATCGCGATATTTACATTTACCACTCGCTGTATATCGAAAGAAGCTGATAATTCATTTTCCGAGAATCGCAACCGTTCGAAATAACGACAAATCACTCAAGGACACTCCGAATCGCGATATTTGTCGTATCCGCTTGCTGTATATCGAAACAACCGAAGGATTCGCATCCCAAGCCTCGCAATCGGTCAAAATATCTATAAATCACAGTACGAGATTCGGGATCGCGATATTTACATTTACCACTCGCTGTAAATCGAAAGAAGCTGATAATTCATTTTCCGAGAATCGCAACGGTTCGTAATAACGACAAATCACTCAAGGACACTCCGAATCGCGATATTTACCGTTTCCGCTAGCTGTACTTCGAAAGAAGCGAAGGATTCGCATCCCAAGCCTCGCAATAATTCGAAATAACGACAAATCACTCAAGGACACTCCGAATCGCGATATTCACCGTTTCTGCTCGCTGTATATCGAAAGAAGCGAAGGATTCACATCCCAAGTCTCGCAATAATTCGAAATAACGACAAATCACTCAAGGACACTCCGAATCGCGATATTCACCGTTTCTGCTCGCTGTATATCGAAAGAAGCGAAGGATTCGCATCCCAAGCCTCGCAATAATTCGAAATAACGACAAATCACTCAAGGACACTCCGAATCGCGATATTTTCCGTTTCCGCTTGCTGTATATGTGGGATTGGGCGCCTCCATCAAAGAACAACGTTAAAAGGAACAAACGATATAAGGAATATGAGGAAGGGGCCGTGGCGCAAATGGACTGATCAGTGCCTAATAATACGAAGATCTCGGGTTCGATTCCCGAAGCCTGCCCTTCCTTTTTATTCGGTTCCTACATTTGGTGTCAGAAGTGGGATGGAGGGCAGCACCGACCACACGAAGCATACGACGACGAGGTGCGACGAAAGACGTCCACCTATGACGAACGACGAAGTACTACGACGGAAGGTACTTACGACGAACGACGACGGACGGCGGCAGCGAGGTACACGGATTCAAGGTGTGAAGCTGTCGTGCGTCTCGTAAAAGACGGCAAGGTGAAATTCGGGGACGAATTTCCTTGTCAGGATGGCCGAGTGTGGGATTGGGCGCCTCCATCAAAGAACAACGTTAAAAGGAACAAACGATATAAGGAATATGAGGAAGGGGCCGTGGCGCAAATGGACTGATCAGTGCCTAATAATACGAAGATCTCGGGTTCGATTCCCGAAGCCTGCCCTTCCTTTTTATTCGGTTCCTACATATATCGAAAGAAGCGAAGGATTCACATCCCAAGCCTCGCAATCGTTCAAAATATCTTTAGATCACAGTAGGAGACTCGGCATCGCGATATTTACATTTACCACTCGCTGTATATCGAAAGAGGCGAAGGATTCACTTCCCAAGCATCACAATAATTCGAAATAACGACAAATCACTCAAGGACACTCCGACTCGCGATATTTACCGTTTCTGCTCGCTGTATATCGAAAGAAGAAAAGGATTCACATCACAAGCCTCGCAACCGTTCGAAATGACGAGAAATCACTCAAGGTCACTCGGAATCACGATATTAACCTTTTCCATAAGGAGTGTATTGAAAGAAGCTAAGGATTCACATCACAAGCCTCGCAATCGTTCAAAATATCGATAAATCACAGTACGAGACTCGGGATCGCGATATTTACATTTACCACTCGCTGTATATCGAAAGAAGCTGATAATTCATTTTCCGAGCCTCGCAACCGTTCGAAATAACGACAAATCACTCAAGGACACTCCGAATCGCGATATTTACCAATTCTGCTTGCTGTATATCGAAAGAAGCGAAGGATTCACATCCCAAGCCTCGCAATCCTTCAAAATATCGATAAATCAGAGTAGGAGACTCCGAATGGCGATATTTACCGTTTCCGCTCGCTGTATATCGAAAGAAGCGAAGGATTCACATCCCAAGCCTCGCAACCGTTCGAAATAACGAGAAATCACTCAATGTCACTCGGAATCGCGATATTGGCCGTTTCCAAAAGGAGTGTATTGAAAGAAGCGAAGGATTCGTTTCCCTAGCCTCGCAATTGTTCAAAATATCTATAAATCACAGTAGGAGACTCGTAATCGCGATATTTACATGTACCACACGCTGTATAAAGAAAGAAGCCTTGGATTCACTTCCCAAGCCTCGCAACAATTCGAAATAGCGACAAATCACTCAAGGACACTCCGACTCGCGATATTTACCGTTTCCGCTCGCTGTATATCGAAAGAAGCGAAGGATTCACATCCCAAGCGTAGCAATAATTCGAAATAACGACAAATCACTCAAGGACACTCCGAATCGCGATATTTACCGTTTCTGCTCGCTGTATATCGAAAGAAACGAAGGATTCACATGACAAGCCTCGCAATCCTTCAAAATATCGATAAATCAGAGTAGGAGACCCCGAATGGCGATATTTACCGTTTCCGCTCGCTGTATATCGAAAGAAGCGAAGGATTCACATCCCAAGCCTCGCAATCGTTCAAAATATCGATAAATCAGAGTAGGACACTCCGAATTGCGATATTTACCGTTTCCGCTCGCTGTATATCGGAAGAAGATATGGATTCACATCCCAAATCTCGCAATCGTTTAAAATATCGATAAATCACAGTAGGAGACTCGGGATCGCGATATTTACATTTACCACTCGCGGTATATCGAAAGAAGCTGATAATTCATTTTCCGAGAATCGCAACCGTTCGATATATCGACAAATCACTCAAGGACACTCCGAATCGCGATATTTACCGTTTCCGCTTGCTGTATATCTAAACAAGCGAAGGATTCATATCTCAAGCCTCGGAATCGTTCAAAATAAAGATAAATCAGAGTAGGAGACGCAGAATCGCGATATTTACATTTACCACTCGCTGTATATCGAAAGAAGCTAAGGATTCTTTTCCCTAGCCTCGCAATCGTTCAAAATATCGATAAATCACTTTAGGAGACTCGGGATCGCGATATTTACATTTACCACTCGCTGTATATCGAAAGAAGCTGATAATTCATTTTCCGAGAATCGCAACCGTTCGAAATAACGACAAATCACTCAAGGACACTCCGAATCGCGATATTTGTCGTATCCGCTTGCTGTATATCGAAACAAGCGAAGGATTCGCATCCCAAGCCTCGCAATCGTTCAAAATATCTATAAATCACAGTACGAGATTCGGGATCGCGATATTTACATTTACCACTCGCTGTAAATCGAAAGAAGCTGATAATTCATTTTCCGAGAATCGCAACGGTTCGTAATAACGACAAATCACTCAAGGACACTCCGAATCGCGATATTTACCGTTTCCGCTCGCTGTACTTCGAAAGAAGCGAAGGATTCGCATCCCAAGCCTCGCAATAATTCGAAATAACGACAAATCACTCAAGGACACTCCGAATCGCGATATTCACCGTTTCTGCTCGCTGTATATCGAAAGAAGCGAAGGATTCACATCCCAAGTCTCGCAATAATTCGAAATAACGACAAATCACTCAAGGACACTCCGAATCGCGATATTCACCTATTCTGCTCGCTGTATATCGAAAGAAGCGAAGGATTCGCATCCCAAGCCTCGCAATAATTCGAAATAACGACAAATCACTCAAGGACACTCCGAATCGCGATATTTACCGTTTCCGCTTGCTGTATATGTGGGATTGGGCGCCTCCATCAAAGAACAACGTTAAAAGGAACAAACGATATAAGGAATATGAGGAAGGGGCCGTGGCGCAAATGGACTGATCAGTGCCTAATAATACGAAGATCTCGGGTTCGATTCCCGAAGCCTGCCCTTCCTTTTTATTCGGTTCCTACATTTGGTGTCAGAAGTGGGATGGAGGGCAGCACCGACCACACGAAGCATACGACGACGAGGTGCGACGAAAGACGTCCACCTATGACGAACGACGAAGTACTACGACGGAAGGTACTTACGACGAACGACGACGGACGGCGGCAGCGAGGTACACGGATTCAAGGTGTGAAGCTGTCGTGCGTCTCGTAAAAGACGGCAAGGTGAAATTCGGGGACGAATTTCCTTGTCAGGATGGCCGAGTGTGGGATTGGGCGCCTCCATCAAAGAACAACGTTAAAAGGAACAAACGATATAAGGAATATGAGGAAGGGGCCGTGGCGCAAATGGACTGATCAGTGCCTAATAATACGAAGATCTCGGGTTCGATTCCCGAAGCCTGCCCTTCCTTTTTATTCGGTTCCTACATATATCGAAAGAAGCGAAGGATTCACATCACAAGCCTCGCAATCGTTCAAAATATCGATAAATCACAGTACGAGACTCGGGATCGCGATATTTACATTTACCACTCGCTGTATATCGAAAGAAGCTGATAATTCATTTTCCGAGCCTCGCAACCGTTCGAAATAACGACAAATCACTCAAGGACACTCCGAATCGCGATATTTACCAATTCTGCTTTCTGTATATCGAAAGAAGCGAAGGATTCACATCCCAAGCCTCGCAATCCTTCAAAATATCGATAAATCAGAGTAGGAGACTCCGAATGGCGATATTTACCGTTTCCGCTCGCTGTATATCGAAAGAAGCGAAGGATTCACATCCCAAGCCTCGCAACCGTTCGAAATAACGAGAAATCACTCAATGTCACTCGGAATCGCGATATTGGCCGTTTCCAAAAGGAGTGTATTGAAAGAAGCGAAGGATTCGTTTCCCTAGCCTCGCAATTGTTCAAAATATCTATAAATCACAGTAGGAGACTCGTAATCGCGATATTTACATGTACCACACGCTGTATAAAGAAAGAAGCCTTGGATTCACTTCCCAAGCCTCGCAACAATTCGAAATAACGACAAATCACTCAAGGACACTCCGACTCGCGATATTTACCGTTTCCGCTCGCTGTATATCGAAAGAAGCGAAGGATTCACATCCCAAGCGTAGCAATAATTCGAAATAACGACAAATCACTCAAGGACACTCCGAATCGCGATATTTACCGTTTCTGCTCGCTGTATATCGAAAGAAACGAAGGATTCACATGACAAGCCTCGCAATCCTTCAAAATATCGATAAATCAGAGTAGGAGACCCCGAATGGCGATATTTACCGCTTCCGCTCGCTGTATATCGAAAGAAGCGAAGGATTCACATCCCAAGCCTCGCAATCGTTCAAAATATCGATAAATCAGAGTAGGACACTCCGAATTGCGATATTTACCGTTTCCGCTCGCTGTATATCGGAAGAAGATATGGATTCACATCCCAAATCTCGCAATCGTTTAAAATATCGATAAATCACAGTAGGAGACTCGGGATCGCGATATTTACATTTACCACTCGCGGTATATCGAAAGAAGCTGATAATTCATTTTCCGAGAATCGCAACCGTTCGATATATCGACAAATCACTCAAGGACACTCCGAATCGCGATATTTACCGTTTCCGCTTGCTGTATATCTAAACAAGCGAAGGATTCATATCTCAAGCCTCGGAATCGTTCAAAATAAAGATAAATCAGAGTAGGAGACGCAGAATCGCGATATTTACATTTACCACTCGCTGTATATCGAAAGAAGCTAAGGATTCTTTTCCCTAGCCTCGCAATCGTTCAAAATATCGATAAATCACTTTAGGAGACTCGGGATCGCGATATTTACATTTACCACTCGCTGTATATCGAAAGAAGCTGATAATTCATTTTCCGAGAATCGCAACCGTTCGAAATAACGACAAATCACTCAAGGACACTCGGAATCGCGATATTTATCGTTTCAGCTTGCTGTATATCGAAACAAGCGAAGGATTCGCATCCCAAGCCTCGCAATCGTTCAAAATATCTATAAATCACAGTACGAGACTCGGGATCGCGATATTTACATTTACCACTCGCTGTAAATCGAAAGAAGCTGATAATTCATTTTCCGAGAATCACAACGGTTCGTAATAACGACAAATCACTCAAGGACACTCCGAATCGCGATATTTACCGTTTCCGCTCGCTGTACTTCGAAAGAAGCGAAGGATTCGCATCCCAAGCCTCGCAATCGTTCAAAATATCTATAAATCACAGTACGAGACTCGGGATCGCGATATTTCAATTTATCACTCACTGTATATCGAAAGAAGCGAAGGATTCACTTCCCAAGCATCGCAATAATTCGAGATAACGACAAATCACTCAAGGACACTCCGAATCGCGATATTTACCGTTTCCGCTCACTGTATATGGGAAGAAGATATGGATTCACATCCCAAATTTCGCAATCGTTTAAAATATCGATAAATAACAGTAGGAGACTCGGAATCGCGATATTTACATTTACCACTCGCTGTATATCGAAAGAAGCTGATAATTCATGTTCCGAGAATCGCAACCGTTCGAAATAACGACAAATCACTCAAGGACACTCCGGATCGCGATATTTACCATTTCTGCTCGCTGTATATCCAAAGAAGCGAAGGATTGACATCACAAGCCTCGCAATAGGTCAAAATACCGATAAATCAGAGTAGGATACTCGGAATCGCGATATTTACCGTTTCCGCTCGCTGTATATCGAAAGAAGCGATTGATTCACATCCCAAGCCTCGCAATAATTCGAAATAACGACAAATCAATCAAGGACACTCCGAATCGCGATATTCACCGTTTCTGCTCGCTGTATATCGAAAGAAGCGAAGGATTCACATCCCAAGTCTCGCAACCGTTCAAAATAAAGATAAATCAGAGTAGGAGACGCGGAATCGCGATATTTACATTTACCACATGCTGTATATCGAAAGAAGCGAAGGATTCATATCTCAAGCCTCGCAATCGTTCAAAATAAAGATAAATCAGAGTAGGAGACGCGGAATCGCGATATTTACATTTACCACTCGCTGTATATCGAAAGAAGCGAAGGATTCACTTCCCAAGCATCGCAATAATTCGAAATAACGACAAATCACTCAAGGACACTCCGAATCGCGATATTTACCTTTTCCTCCCGCTGAATATCGAAAGAAGCGACGGATTCATATCTCAAGCCTCGCAATCGTTCAAAATATCAATAAATCAGAGTAGGAGACGCGGAATCGCGATATTTACATTTACCACTCGCTGTATATCGAAAGAAGCGAAGGATTCACTTCCCAAGCATCGCAATAATTCGAAATAACGACAAATCACTCAAGGACACTCCGAATCGCGATATTTACCTTTTCCGCTCGCTGAATATCGAAAGAAGCGACGGATTCATATCTCAAGCCTCGCAATCGTTCAAAATATCAATAAATCAGAGTAGGAGACTCGGAATCGCGATATTTACATTTACCACTCGCTGTATATCGAAATAAGCGAAGGATTCGCATCCCAAGCCTCGCAATCGTTTAAAATATCTATAAATCACAGTCCGAGACTCGGGATCGCGATATTTACATTTACCACTCGCTGTATATCGAAGGAAGCTGATAATTCATTTTCCGAGAATCGCAACCGTTCGAAATAACGACAAATCACTCAAGGACACACCGAATCGCGATATTTACCGTTTCCGCTTGCTGTATATCGAAACAAGCGAAGGATTCGCATCCCAAATCTCGCAATCGTTTAAAATATCGATAAATAACAGTAGGAGACTCGGGATCGCGATATTTACATTTACCACTCGCTGTATATAGAAAGAAGCGAAGGATTCACATCCCAAGCCTCGCAATCGTTTAAAATATCTATAAATCACAGTACGAGACTCGGGATCGCGATATTTACATTTACCACTCGCTGTATATCGAAAGAAGCGAAGGATTCACTTCCCAAGCATCGCAATAATTCGAAATAACGACAAATCACTCAGGGACACTCCGAATCGCGATATTTACCGTTTCCGCTTGCTGTATATCGGAAGAAGATATGGATTCACATCCCAAATCTCGCAATCGTTTAAAATATCGATAAATAACAGTAGGAGACTCGGGATCACGATATTTACATTTACCACTCGCTGTATATCGAAAGAAGCGAAGGATTCACATCTCAAGCCTCGCAATCGTTCAAAATATCGATAAATCACATTAGGAGACTCGGGATCGCGATATTTACATTTACCACTCGCTGTATATCGAAAGAAGCTGATAATTCATTTTCCGAGAATCGCAACCGTTCGAAATAACGACAAATCACTCAAGGACACTCCGAATCGCGATATGTGTCGTATCCGCTTGCTGTATATCGAAACAAGCGAAGGATTCGCATCCCAAGCCTCGCAATCGTTCAAAATATCTATAAATCACAGTACGAGATTCGGGATCGCGATATTTACATTTACCACTCGCTGTAAATCGAAAGAAGCTGATAATTCATTTTCCGAGAATCGCAACGGTTCGTAATAACGACAAATCACTCAAGGACACTCCGAATCGCGATATTTACCGTTTCCGCTCGCTGTACTTCGAAAGAAGCGAAGGATTCGCATCCCAAGCCTCGCAATAATTCGAAATAACGACAAATCACTCAAGGACACTCCGAATCGCGATATTCACCGTTTCTGCTCGCTGTATATCGAAAGAAGCGAAGGATTTGCATCCCAAGCCTCGCAATAATTCGAAATAACGACAAATCACTCAAGGACACTCCGAATCGCGATATTTACCGTTTCCGCTTGCTGTATATCGAAAGAAGCGAAGGATTCACATCCCAAGCCTCGCAATCGTTCAAAATATCTTTAGATCACAGTAGGAGACTCGGGATCGCGATATTTACATTTACCACTCGCTGTATATCGAAAGAGGCGAAGGATTCACTTCCCAAGCATCACAATAATTCGAAATAACGACAAATCACTCAAGGACACTCCGACTCGCGATATTTACCGTTTCTGCTCACTGTATATCGAAAGAAGCGAAGGATTCACATCACAAGCCTCGCAACCGTTCGAAATGACGAGAAATCACTCAAGGTCACTCGGAATCACGATATTAACCTTTTCCATATGGAGTGTATTGAAAGAAGCTAAGGATTCACATCACAAGCCTCGCAATCGTTCAAAATATCGATAAATCACAGTACGAGACTCGGGATCGCGATATTTACATTTACCACTCGCTGTATATCGAAAAAAGCTGATAATTCATTTTCCGAGCCTCGCAACCGTTCGAAATAACGACAAATCACTCAAGGACACTCCGAATCGCGATATTTACCGATTCTGCTTGCTGTATATCGAAAGAAGCGAAGGATTCACATCCCAAGCCTCGCAATCCTTCAAAATATCGATAAATCAGAGTAGGAGACTCCGAATGGCGATATTTACCGTTTCCGCTCGCTGTATATCGAAAGAAGATAAGGATTCACATCTCAAGCCTCGCAATCGTTCAAAATATCGGTATATCAGAGTAGGAGACTCGGGAACGCGATATTTACATTTACCACTCGCTGTATATCGAAAGAAGAGAAGGATTCACATCACAAGCCTCGCAATCGTTCAAAATAACGATAAATCAGAGTAGGAGACGCGGAAACGCGATATTTAGCTTTTCGACTCGCTGTATATCGAAAGAAGCGAAGGATTCACTTCCCAGGCCTCGCAATAATTCGAAATAACGACGAATCACTCAAGGACACTCCGAATCGCGATATTTACCTTTTCCGCTCGCTGTATATCGAAAGAAGCAAAGGATTCACATCTCAAGCCTCGCAATAATTCGAAATAACGACAAATAAGTCAAGGACATTCCGACTCGCGATATTTACCGTTTCCGCTCGCTGTATATCGAAAGAAGCGAAGGATTCACATCCCAAGCCTCGCAACCGTTCGAAATAACGAGAAATCACTCAATGTCACTCGGAATCGCGATATTGACCGTTTCCATAAGGAGTGTATTGAAAGAAGCGAAGGATTCGTTTCCCTAGCCTCGCAATCGTTCAAAATATCTATAAATCACAGTAGGAGACTCGTAATCGCGATATTTACATGTACCACACGCTGTATAAAGAAAGAAGCCTTGGATTCACTTCCCAAGCCTCGCAACAATTCGAAATAACGACAAATCACTCAAGGACACTCCGACTCGCGATATTTACCGTTTCCGCTCGCTGTATATCGAAAGAAGCGAAGGATTCACATCCCAAGCCTAGCAATAATTCGAAATAACGACAAATCACTCAAGGACACTCCGAATCGCGATATTTACCGTTTCTGCTCGCTGTATATCGAAAGAAACGAAGGATTCACATGACAAGCCTCGCAATCCTTCAAAATATCGATAAATCAGAGTAGGAGACCCCGAATGGCGATATTTACCGTTTCCGCTCGCTGTATATCGATAGAAGCGAAGGATTCACATCACAAGCCTCGCAATCCTTCAAAATATCGATAAATCAGAGTAGGAGACTCCAAATGGCGATATTTACCGTTTCCGCTCGCCGTATATCGAAAGAAGATAAGGATTCACATCTCAAGCCTCGCAATCGTTCAAAATATCGGTATATCAGAGTAGGGGACTCGGGAACGCGATATTTACATTTACCACTCGCTGTATATCGAAAGAAGCGAGGGATTCACATCCCAAGCCTCGCAACCGTTCGAACTAACGAGAAATCACTCAAGGTCACTCGGAATCACGATATTGACCTTTTCCATAAGGAGTGTATTGAAAGAAGCTAAGGATTCGTTTCCCTAGCCTCGCAATCGTTCAAAATATCGATAAATCAGAGTAGGAGACTCAGGATCGGGATATTTACATTTACCACTCGCTGTATATCGAAAGAAGCTGATAATTCATTTTCCGAGAATCGCAACCGTTCGAAATAACGACAAATCACTCAAGGACACTCCGAATCGCGATATTTACCGTTTCTGCTCGCTGTATATCGAAAGAAGCGAAGGATTCACATCACAAGCCCCGCAATCCTTCAAAATATCGATAAATCAGAGTAGGAGACTCCGAATGGCGATATTTACCGTTTCCGCTCGCTGTATATCGAAAGAAGATAAGGATTCACATCTCAAGCCTCGCAATCGTTCAAAATATCGGTATATCAGAGTAGGAGACTCGGGAACGCGATATTTACATTTACCACTCGCTGTATATCGAAAGAAGCGAGGGATTCACATCCCAAGCCTCGCAACCGTTCGAACTAACGAGAAATCACTCAAGGTCACTCGGAATCACGATATTGACCTTTTCCATAAGGAGTGTATTGAAAGAAGCTAAGGATTCGTTTCCCTAGCCTCGCAATCGTTCAAAATATCAATAAATCAGAGTAGGAGACTCGGAATCGCGATATTTACATTTACCACTCGCTGTATATCGAAAGAAGCGAAGGATTCACTTCACAAGCCTCACAATAATTCGAAATAACGACAAATCACTCAAGGACACTCCCAATCGCGATATTTACCGATTCCGCTTGCTGTATATCGAAAGAAGCGAAGGATTCACATCCCAAGCCTCGCAATCGTTCAAAATATCGATAAATCAGAGTAGGACACTCCGAATCGCGATATTTAGCGTTTCCGCTTTCTGTATATCGGAAGAAGATAAGGATTCACATCCCAAATCTCGCAATCGTTTAAAATATCGATAAATCACAATAGGAGACTCGGGATCGCGATATTTACATTTACCACTCGCTGTATATCGAAAGAAGCCTAGGATTCACATCCCAAGCCTCGCAATCGTTCAAAATATCGATAAATCAGAGTAGGACACTCCGAGTCGCGATATTTAGCGTTTCCGCTTTCTGTATATCGGAAGAAGATAAGGATTCACATCCCAAATCTCGCAATCGTTTAAAATATCGATAAATCACAATAGGAGACTCGGGATCGCGATATTTACATTTACCACTCGCTGTATATCGAAAGAGGCGAAGGATTCACTTCCCAGGCCTCGCAATAATTTGAAATAACGACGAATCACTCAAGGACACTCCGAATCGCGATATTTACCGTTTCTGCTCGCTGTATATCGAAAGAAGCGAAGGATTCACATGACAAGCCTCGCAATCCTTCAAAATATCGATAAATCAGAGTAGGAGACTCCGAATGGCGATATTTACCGTTTCCGCTCGCTGTATATCGGAAGAAGATATGGATTCACATCCCAAATTTCGCAATCGTTTAAAATATCGATAAATAACAGTAGGAGACTCGGGATCGCGATATTTACATTTACCACTCGCTGTATATAGAAAGAAGCGAAGGATTCACATCCCAAGCCTCGCAATAATTTAAAATATCTATAAATCACAGTACGAGACTCGGGATCGCGATATTTACATTTACCACTCGCTGTATATCGAAGGAAGCTGATAATTCATTTTCCGAGAATCGCAACCGTTCGAAATAACGACAAATCACTCAAGGACACTCTGAATCGCGATATTTACCGTTTCCGCTTGCTGTATATCCAAAGAAGCGAAGGATTGACATCACAAGCCTCGCAATAGGTCAAAATATCGATAAATCAGAGTAGGACACTCCGAATTTCGATATTTACCGTTTCCGCTCGCTGTATATCGGAAGAAGATATGGATTCACATCCCAAATCTCGCAATCGTTTAAAATATCGATAAATAACAGTAGGAGACTCGGGATCACGATATTTACATTTACCACTCGCTGTATATCGAAAGAAGCTGATAATTCATTTTCCGAGAATCGCAACCGTTCGAAATAACGACAAATCACTCAAGGACACTCCGAATCGCGATATTTATCGTATCCGCTTGCTGTATATCGAAACAAGCGAAGGATTTATATCCCAAGCCTCGCAATCGTTCAAAATATCTATAAATCACAGTACGAGATTCGGGATCGCGATATTTACATTTACCACTCGCTGTAAATCGAAAGAAGCTGATAATTCATTTTCCGAGAATCGCAACCGTTCGAAATAACGACAAATCACTCAAGGACACTCCGAATCGCGATATTTACCGTTTCCGCTCGCTGTACTTCGAAAGAAGCGAAGGATTCGCATCCCAAGCCTCGCAATCGTTCAAAATATCTATAAATCACAGTAAGAGACTCGGGATCGCGATATTTACATTTACCACTCACTGTATATCGAAAGAAGCGAAGGATTCACTTCCCAAGCATCGCAATAATTCGAGATAACGACAAATCACTCAAGGACACTCCGAATCGCGATATTTACCGTTTCCGCTTGCTGTATATCGATACAAGCGAAGGATTCGCATCCCAAGCGACGCAATCGTTTAAAATATCTATAAATCAGAGTAGGAGACTCGGAATCGCGATATTTACCTTTTCCGCTCGCTGCATATCGAAAGAAGCGAAGGATTCACATCCCAAGCCTCGCAATAATTCGAAATAACGACAAATCACTCAAGGACACTCCGAATCGCGATATTCACCGTTTCTGCTCGCTGTATATCGAAAGAAGCGAAGGATTCACATCCCAAGTCTCGCAACCGTTCAAAATAAAGATAAATCAGAGTAGGAGACGCGGAATTGCGATATTTACATTTACCACACGCTGTATATCGAAAGAAGCGAAGGATTCACATCCCAAGCCTCGCAATCGTTTAAAATATCTATAAATCACAGTACGAGACTCGGGATCGCGATATTTACATTTACCACTCACTGTATATCGAAAGAAGCGGAGGATTCACTTCCCAAGCATCGCAATAATTCGAGATAACGACAAATCACTCAAGGACACTCCGAATCGCGATATTTACCGTTTCCGCTTGCTGTATATCGATACAAGCGAAGGATTCGCATCCCAAGCGACGCAATCGTTTAAAATATCTATAAATCAGAGTAGGACACTCGGAATCGCGATATTTATCGTTTCCGCTTGCTGTATATCGAAACCAGCGAAGGATTCGCATCCCAAGCCTCGCAATCGTTCAAAATATCTATAAATCACAGTACGAGACTCGGGATCGCGATATTTACATTTACCACTCGCTGTATATCGAAGGAAGCTGATAATTCATTTTCCGAGAATCGCAACCGTTCGAAATAAAGACAAATCACTCAAGGACACTCCGAATCGCGATATTTACCGTTTCCGCTTGCTGTATATCGAAACAAGCGAAGGATTCGCATCCCAAATCTCGCAATCGTTTAAAATATCGATAAATAACAGTAGGAGACTCGGGATCGCGATATTTACATTTACCACTCGCTGTATATAGAAAAAAGCGAAGGATTCACATCCCAAGCCTCGCAATCGTTTAAAATATCTATAAATCACAGTACGAGACTCGGGATCGCGATATTTACATTTACCACTCGCTGTATATCGAAAGAAGCGAAGGATTCACTTCCCAAGCATCGCAATAATTCGAAATAACGACAAATCACTCAGGGACACTCCGAATCGCGATATTTACCGTTTCCGCTTGCTGTATATCGGAAGAAGATATGGATTCACATCCCAAATCTCGCAATCGTTTAAAATATCGATAAATAACAGTAGGAGACTCGGGATCACGATATTTACATTTACCACTCGCTGTATATCGAAAGAAGCGAAGGATTCACATCTCAAGCCTCGCAATCGTTCAAAATATCGATAAATCACATTAGGAGATTCGGGATCGCGATATTTACATTTACCACTCGCTGTATATCGAAAGAAGCTGATAATTCATTTTCCGAGAATCGCAACCGTTCGAAATAACGACAAATCACTCAAGGACACTCCGAATCGCGATATTTGTCGTATCCGCTTGCTGTATATCGAAAGAAGCGAAGGATTCGCATCCCAAGCCTCGCAATCGTTCAAAATATCTATAAATCACAGTAGGAGACTCGTAATCGCGATATTTACATGTACCACACGCTGTATAAAGAAAGAAGCCTTGGATTCACTTCCCAAGCCTCGCAACAATTCGAAATAACGACAAATCACTCAAGGACACTCCGACTCGCGATATTTACCGCTTCCGCTCGCTGTATATCGAAGGAAGCGAAGGATTCACATCCCAAGCCTAGCAATAATTCGAAATAACGACATCACTCAAGGACACTCCGAATCGCGATATTTACCGTTTCTGCTCGCTGTATATCGAAAGAAACGAAGGATTCACATGACAAGCCTCGCAATCCTTCAAAATATCGATAAATCAGAGTAGGAGACCCCGAATGGCGATATTTACCGTTTCCGCTCGCTGTATATCGAAAGAAGCGAAGGATTCACATCCCAAGCCTCGCAACCGTTCGAAATAACGAGAAATCACTCAATGTCACTCGGAATCGCGATATTGGCCGTTTCCATAAGGAGTGTATTGAAAGAAGCGAAGGATTCGTTTCCCTAGCCTCGCAATCGTTCAAAATATCTATAAATCACAGTAGGAGACTCGTAATCGCGATATTTACATGTACCACACGCTGTATAAAGAAAGAAGCCTTTGATTCACTTCCCAAGCGTAGCAATAATTCGAAATAACGACAAATCACTCAAGGACACTCCGAATCGCGATATTTACCGTTTCTGCTCGCTGTATATCGAAAGAAACGAAGGATTCACATGACAAGCCTCGCAATCCTTCAAAATATCGATAAATCAGAGTAGGAGACCCCGAATGGCGATATTTACCGTTTCCGCTCGCTGTATATCGAAAGAAGCGAAGGATTCACATCCCAAGCCTCGCAATCCTTCAAAATATCGATAAATCAGAGTAGGAGACTCCGAATGGCGATATTTAGCGTTTCCGCTCGCTGTATATCGAAAGAAGATAAGGATTCACATCTCAAGCCTCGCAATCGTTCAAAATATCGGTATATCAGAGTAGGAGACTCGGGAACGCGATATTTACATTTACCACTCGCTGTATATCGAAAGAAGCGAAGGATTCACATCACAAGCCTCGCAATCGTTCAAAATATCGATAAATCAGAGTAGGAGACGCGGAAACGCGATATTTAGCTTTTCGACTCGCTGTATATCGAAAGAAGCGAAGGATTCACTTCCCAGGCCTCGCAATAATTCGAAATAACGACGAATCACTCAAGGACACTCCGAATCGCGATATTTACCGTTTGCGCTCGCTGTATATCGAAAGAAACGAAGGATTCACATGACAAGCCCCGCAATCCTTCAAAATATCGATAAATCAGAGTAGGAGACTCCGAATGGCGATATTTACCGTTTCCGCTCGCCGTATATCGAAAGAAGATAAGGATTCACATCTCAAGCCTCGCAATCGTTCAAAATATCGGTATATCAGAGTAGGAGACTCGGGAACGCGATATTTACATTTACCACTCGCTGTATATCGAAAGAAGCGAGGGATTCACATCCCAAGCCTCGCAACCGTTCGAACTAACGAGAAATCACTCAAGGTCACTCGGAATCACGATATTGACCTTTTCCATAAGGAGTGTATTGAAAGAAGCTAAGGATTCGTTTCCCTAGCCTCGCAATCGTTCAAAATATCGATAAATCAGAGTAGGAGACTCAGGATCGGGATATTTACATTTACCACTCGCTGTATATCGAAAGAAGCTGATAATTCATTTTCCGAGAATCGCAACCGTTCGAAATAACGACAAATCACTCAAGGACACTCCGAATCGCGATATTTACCGTTTCTGCTCGCTGTATATCGAAAGAAGCGAAGGATTCACATCACAAGCCCCGCAATCCTTCAAAATATCGATAAATCAGAGTAGGAGACTCCGAATGGCGATATTTACCGTTTCCGCTCGCTGTATATCGAAAGAAGATAAGGATTCACATCTCAAGCCTCGCAATCGTTCAAAATATCGGTATATCAGAGTAGGAGACTCGGGAACGCGATATTTACATTTACCACTCGCTGTATATCGAAAGAAGCGAGGGATTCACATCCCAAGCCTCGCAACCGTTCGAACTAACGAGAAATCACTCAAGGACACTCCCAATCGCGATATTTACCGATTCCGCTTGCTGTATATCGAAAGAAGCGAAGGATTCACATCCCAAGCCTCGCAATCGTTCAAAATATCGATAAATCAGAGTAGGACACTCCGAATTGCGATATTTAGCGTTTCCGCTTTCTGTATATCGGAAGAAGATAAGGATTCTCATCCCAAATCTCGCAATCGTTTAAAATATCGATAAATCACAATAGGAGACTCGGGATCGCGATATTTACATTTACCACTCGCTGTATATCGAAAGAAGCCTAGGATTCGCATCCCAAGCCTCGCAATCGTTCAAAATATCGATAAATCAGAGTAGGACACTCCGAATCGCGATATTTAGCGTTTCCGCTTTCTGTATATCGGAAGAAGATAAGGATTCACATCCCAAATCTCGCAATCGTTTAAAATATCGATAAATCACAATAGGAGACTCGGGATCGCGATATTTACATTTACCACTCGCTGTATATCGAAAGAGGCGAAGGATTCACTTCCCAGGCCTCGCAATAATTTGAAATAACGACGAATCACTCAAGGACACTCCGAATCGCGATATTTACCGTTTCTGCTCGCTGTATATCGAAAGAAGCGAAGGATTCACATGGCAAGCCTCGCAATCCTTCAAAATATCGATAAATCAGAGTAGGAGACTCCGAATGGCGATATTTACCGTTTCCGCTCGCTGTATATCGGAAGAAGATATGGATTCACATCCCAAATTTCGCAATCGTTTAAAATATCGATAAATAACAGTAGGAGACTCGGGATCGCGATATTTACATTTACCACTCGCTGTATATAGAAAGAAGCGAAGGATTCACATCCCAAGCCTCGCAATCGTTTAAAATATCTATAAATCACAGTACGAGACTCGGGATCGCGATATTTACATTTACCACTCGCTGTATATCGAAAGAAGCGATTGATTCACATCCCAAGCCTCGCAATAATTCGAAATAACGACAAATCAATCAAGGACACTCCGAATCGCGATATTCACCGTTTCTGCTCGCTGTATATCGAAAGAAGCGATTGATTCACATCCCAAGCCTCGCATTAATTCGAAATAACGACAAATCAATCAAGGACACTCCGAATCGCGATATTTACCGTTTCTGCTCGCTGTATATCGAAAGAAACGAAGGATTCACATGACAAGCCTCGCAATCCTTCAAAATATCGATAAATCAGAGTAGGAGACCCCGAATGGCGATATTTACCGTTTCCGCTCGCTGTATATCGAAAGAAGCGAAGGATTCACATCCCAAGCCTCGCAATCCTTCAAAATATCGATAAATCAGAGTAGGAGACTCCGAATGGCGATATTTAGCGTTTCCGCTCGCTGTATATCGAAAGAAGATAAGGATTCACATCTCAAGCCTCGCAATCGTTCAAAATATCGGTATATCAGAGTAGGAGACTCGGGAACGCGATATTTACATTTACCACTCGCTGTATATCGAAAGAAGCGAAGGATTCACATCACAAGCCTCGCAATCGTTCAAAATATCGATAAATCAGAGTAGGAGACGCGGAAACGCGATATTTAGCTTTTCGACTCGCTGTATATCGAAAGAAGCGAAGGATTCACTTCCCAGGCCTCGCAATAATTCGAAATAACGACGAATCACTCAAGGACACTCCGAATCGCGATATTTACCTTTTCCGCTCGCTGTATATCGAAAGAAGCAAAGGATTCACATCTCAAGCCTCGCAATAATTCGAAATAACGACAAATAAGTCAAGGACATTCCGACTCGCGATATTTACCGTTTCCGCTCGCTGTATATCGAAAGAAGCGAAGGATTCACAATCCCAAGCCTCGCAACCGTTCAAAATATCGATAAATCACAGTACGAGACTCGGGATCGCGATATTTACATTTACCACTCGCTGTATATCGAAAGAAGCTGATAATTCATTTTCCGAGCCTCGCAACCGTTCGAAATAACGACAAATCACTCAAGGACACTCCGAATCGCGATATTTACCAATTCTGCTTTCTGTATATCGAAAGAAGCGAAGGATTCACATCCCAAGCCTCGCAATCCTTCAAAATATCGATAAATCAGAGTAGGAGACTCCGAATGGCGATATTTACCGTTTCCGCTCGCTGTATATCGAAAGAAGCGAAGGATTCACATCCCAAGCCTCGCAACCGTTCGAAATAACGAGAAATCACTCAATGTCACTCGGAATCGCGATATTGGCCGTTTCCAAAAGGAGTGTATTGAAAGAAGCGAAGGATTCGTTTCCCTAGCCTCGCAATTGTTCAAAATATCTATAAATCACAGTAGGAGACTCGTAATCGCGATATTTACATGTACCACACGCTGTATAAAGAAAGAAGCCTTGGATTCACTTCCCAAGCCTCGCAACAATTCGAAATAACGACAAATCACTCAAGGACACTCCGACTCGCGATATTTACCGTTTCCGCTCGCTGTATATCGAAAGAAGCGAAGGATTCACATCCCAAGCCTAGCAATAATTCGAAATAACGACAAATCACTCAAGGACACTCCGAATCGCGATATTTACCGTTTCTGCTCGCTGTATATCGAAAGAAACGAAGGATTCACATGACAAGCCCCGCAATCCTTCAAAATATCGATAAATCAGAGTAGGAGACTCCGAATGGCGATATTTACCGTTTCCGCTCGCCGTATATCGAAAGAAGATAAGGATTCACATCTCAAGCCTCGCAATCGTTCAAAATATCGGTATATCAGAGTAGGAGACTCGGGAACGCGATATTTACATTTACCACTCGCTGTATATCGAAAGAAGCGAGGGATTCACATCCCAAGCCTCGCAACCGTTCGAACTAACGAGAAATCACTCAAGGACACTCCCAATCGCGATATTTACCGATTCCGCTTGCTGTATATCGAAAGAAGCGAAGGATTCACATCACAAGCCCCGCAATCCTTCAAAATATCGATAAATCAGAGTAGGAGACTCCGAATGGCGATATTTACCGTTTCCGCTCGCTGTATATCGAAAGAAGATAAGGATTCACATCTCAAGCCTCGCAATCGTTCAAAATATCGGTATATCAGAGTAGGAGACTCGGGAACGCGATATTTACATTTACCACTCGCTGTATATCGAAAGAAGCGAGGGATTCACATCCCAAGCCTCGCAACCGTTCGAACTAACGAGAAATCACTCAAGGACACTCCCAATCGCGATATTTACCGATTCCGCTTGCTGTATATCGAAAGAAGCGAAGGATTCACATCCCAAGCCTCGCAATCGTTTAAAATATCTATAAATCACAGTACGAGACTCGGGATCGCGATATTTACATTTACCACTCACTGTATATCGAAAGAAGCGGAGGATTCACTTCCCAAGCATCGCAATAATTCGAGATAACGACAAATCACTCAAGGACACTCCGAATCGCGATATTTACCGTTTCCGCTTGCTGTATATCGAAACAAGCGAAGGATTCGCATCCCAAGCCTCGCAATCGTTCAAAATATCTATAAATCACAGTACGAGACTCGGGATCGCGATATTTACATTTACCACTCGCTGTATATCGAAGGAAGCTGATAATTCATTTTCCGAGAATCGCAACCGTTCGAAATAAAGACAAATCACTCAAGGACACTCCGAATCGCGATATTTACCGTTTCCGCTTGCTGTATATCGAAACAAGCGAAGGATTCGCATCCCAAATCTCGCAATCGTTTAAAATATCGATAAATAACAGTAGGAGACTCGGGATCGCGATATTTACATTTACCACTCGCTGTATATAGAAAAAAGCGAAGGATTCACATCCCAAGCCTCGCAATCGTTTAAAATATCTATAAATCACAGTACGAGACTCGGGATCGCGATATTTACATTTACCACTCGCTGTATATCGAAAGAAGCGAAGGATTCACTTCCCAAGCATCGCAATAATTCGAAATAACGACAAATCACTCAGGGACACTCCGAATCGCGATATTTACCGTTTCCGCTTGCTGTATATCGGAAGAAGATATGGATTCACATCCCAAATCTCGCAATCGTTTAAAATATCGATAAATAACAGTAGGAGACTCGGGATCACGATATTTACATTTACCACTCGCTGTATATCGAAAGAAGCGAAGGATTCACATCTCAAGCCTCGCAATCGTTCAAAATATCGATAAATCACATTAGGAGACTCGGGATCGCGATATTTACATTTACCACTCGCTGTATATCGAAAGAAGCTGATAATTCATTTTCCGAGAATCGCAACCGTTCGAAATAACGACAAATCACTCAAGGACACTCCGAATCGCGATATTTGTCGTATCCGCTTGCTGTATATCGAAAGAAGCGAAGGATTCGCATCCCAAGCCTCGCAATCGTTCAAAATATCTATAAATCACAGTAGGAGACTCGTAATCGCGATATTTACATGTACCACACGCTGTATAAAGAAAGAAGCCTTGGATTCACTTCCCAAGCCTCGCAACAATTCGAAATAACGACAAATCACTCAAGGACACTCCGACTCGCGATATTTACCGCTTCCGCTCGCTGTATATCGAAGGAAGCGAAGGATTCACATCCCAAGCCTAGCAATAATTCGAAATAACGACATCACTCAAGGACACTCCGAATCGCGATATTTACCGTTTCTGCTCGCTGTATATCGAAAGAAACGAAGGATTCACATGACAAGCCTCGCAATCCTTCAAAATATCGATAAATCAGAGTAGGAGACCCCGAATGGCGATATTTACCGTTTCCGCTCGCTGTATATCGAAAGAAGCGAAGGATTCACATCCCAAGCCTCGCAACCGTTCGAAATAACGAGAAATCACTCAATGTCACTCGGAATCGCGATATTGGCCGTTTCCATAAGGAGTGTATTGAAAGAAGCGAAGGATTCGTTTCCCTAGCCTCGCAATCGTTCAAAATATCTATAAATCACAGTAGGAGACTCGTAATCGCGATATTTACATGTACCACACGCTGTATAAAGAAAGAAGCCTTTGATTCACTTCCCAAGCGTAGCAATAATTCGAAATAACGACAAATCACTCAAGGACACTCCGAATCGCGATATTTACCGTTTCTGCTCGCTGTATATCGAAAGAAACGAAGGATTCACATGACAAGCCTCGCAATCCTTCAAAATATCGATAAATCAGAGTAGGAGACCCCGAATGGCGATATTTACCGTTTCCGCTCGCTGTATATCGAAAGAAGCGAAGGATTCACATCCCAAGCCTCGCAATCCTTCAAAATATCGATAAATCAGAGTAGGAGACTCCGAATGGCGATATTTAGCGTTTCCGCTCGCTGTATATCGAAAGAAGATAAGGATTCACATCTCAAGCCTCGCAATCGTTCAAAATATCGGTATATCAGAGTAGGAGACTCGGGAACGCGATATTTACATTTACCACTCGCTGTATATCGAAAGAAGCGAAGGATTCACATCACAAGCCTCGCAATCGTTCAAAATATCGATAAATCAGAGTAGGAGACGCGGAAACGCGATATTTAGCTTTTCGACTCGCTGTATATCGAAAGAAGCGAAGGATTCACTTCCCAGGCCTCGCAATAATTCGAAATAACGACGAATCACTCAAGGACACTCCGAATCGCGATATTTACCTTTTCCGCTCGCTGTATATCGAAAGAAGCAAAGGATTCACATCTCAAGCCTCGCAATAATTCGAAATAACGACAAATAAGTCAAGGACATTCCGACTCGCGATATTTACCGTTTCCGCTCGCTGTATACCGAAAGAAGCGAAGGATTCACAATCCCAAGCCTCGCAACCGTTCGAAATAACGAGAAATCACTCAATGTCACTCGGAATCGCGATATTGACCGTTTCCATAAGGAGTGTATTGAAAGAAGCGAAGGATTCGTTTCCCTAGCCTCGCAATCGTTCAAAATATCTATAAATCACAGTAGGAGACTCGTAATCGCGATATTTACATGTACCACACGCTGTATAAAGAAAGAAGCCTTGGATTCACTTCCCAAGCCTCGCAACAATTCGAAATAACGACAAATCACTCAAGGACACTCCGACTCGCGATATTTACCGTTTCCGCTCGCTGTATATCGAAAGAAGCGAAGGATTCACATCCCAAGCCTAGCAATAATTCGAAATAACGACAAATCACTCAAGGACACTCCGAATCGCGATATTTACCGTTTCTGCTCGCTGTATATCGAAAGAAACGAAGGATTCACATGACAAGCCCCGCAATCCTTCAAAATATCGATAAATCAGAGTAGGAGACTCCGAATGGCGATATTTACCGTTTCCGCTCGCCGTATATCGAAAGAAGATAAGGATTCACATCTCAAGCCTCGCAATCGTTCAAAATATCGGTATATCAGAGTAGGAGACTCGGGAACGCGATATTTACATTTACCACTCGCTGTATATCGAAAGAAGCGAGGGATTCACATCCCAAGCCTCGCAACCGTTCGAACTAACGAGAAATCACTCAAGGTCACTCGGAATCACGATATTGACCTTTTCCATAAGGAGTGTATTGAAAGAAGCTAAGGATTCGTTTCCCTAGCCTCGCAATCGTTCAAAATATCGATAAATCAGAGTAGGAGACTCAGGATCGGGATATTTACATTTACCACTCGCTGTATATCGAAAGAAGCTGATAATTCATTTTCCGAGAATCGCAACCGTTCGAAATAACGACAAATCACTCAAGGACACTCCGAATCGCGATATTTACCGTTTCTGCTCGCTGTATATCGAAAGAAGCGAAGGATTCACATCACAAGCCCCGCAATCCTTCAAAATATCGATAAATCAGAGTAGGAGACTCCGAATGGCGATATTTACCGTTTCCGCTCGCTGTATATCGAAAGAAGATAAGGATTCACATCTCAAGCCTCGCAATCGTTCAAAATATCGGTATATCAGAGTAGGAGACTCGGGAACGCGATATTTACATTTACCACTCGCTGTATATCGAAAGAAGCGAGGGATTCACATCCCAAGCCTCGCAACCGTTCGAACTAACGAGAAATCACTCAAGGACACTCCCAATCGCGATATTTACCGATTCCGCTTGCTGTATATCGAAAGAAGCGAAGGATTCACATCCCAAGCCTCGCAATCGTTCAAAATATCGATAAATCAGAGTAGGACACTCCGAATTGCGATATTTAGCGTTTCCGCTTTCTGTATATCGGAAGAAGATAAGGATTCTCATCCCAAATCTCGCAATCGTTTAAAATATCGATAAATCACAATAGGAGACTCGGGATCGCGATATTTACATTTACCACTCGCTGTATATCGAAAGAAGCCTAGGATTCACATCCCAAGCCTCGCAATCGTTCAAAATATCGATAAATCAGAGTAGGACACTCCGAATCGCGATATTTAGCGTTTCCGCTTTCTGTATATCGGAAGAAGATAAGGATTCACATCCCAAATCTCGCAATCGTTTAAAATATCGATAAATCACAATAGGAGACTCGGGATCGCGATATTTACATTTACCACTCGCTGTATATCGAAAGAGGCGAAGGATTCACTTCCCAGGCCTCGCAATAATTTGAAATAACGACGAATCACTCAAGGACACACCGAATCGCGATATTTACCGTTTCTGCTCGCTGTATATCGAAAGAAGCGAAGGATTCACATGGCAAGCCTCGCAATCCTTCAAAATATCGATAAATCAGAGTAGGAGACTCCGAATGGCGATATTTACCGTTTCCGCTCGCTGTATATCGGAAGAAGATATGGATTCACATCCCAAATTTCGCAATCGTTTAAAATATCGATAAATAACAGTAGGAGACTCGGGATCGCGATATTTACATTTACCACTCGCTGTATATAGAAAGAAGCGAAGGATTCACATCCCAAGCCTCGCAATCGTTTAAAATATCTATAAATCACAGTACGAGACTCGGGATCGCGATATTTACATTTACCACTCGCTGTATATCGAAAGAAGCGATTGATTCACATCCCAAGCCTCGCAATAATTCGAAATAACGACAAATCAATCAAGGACACTCCGAATCGCGATATTCACCGTTTCTGCTCGCTGTATATCGAAAGAAGCGAAGGATTCACATCCCAAGTCTCGCAACCGTTCAAAATAAAGATAAATCAGAGTAGGAGACGCGGAATCGCGATATTTACATTTACCACATGCTGTATATCGAAAGAAGCGAAGGATTCATATCTCAAGCCTCGCAATCGTTCAAAATAAAGATAAATCAGAGTAGGAGACGCGGAATCGCGATATTTACATTTACCACTCGCTGTATATCGAAAGAAGCGAAGGATTCACTTCCCAAGCATCGCAATAATTCGAAATAACGACAAATCACTCAAGGACACTCCGAATCGCGATATTTACCTTTTCCGCTCGCTGAATATCGAAAGAAGCGACGGATTGATATCTCAAGCCTCGCAATCGTTCAAAATATCAATAAATCAGAGTAGGAGACTCGGAATCGCGATAGTTACATTTACCACTCGCTGTATATCGAAAGAAGCGAAGGATTCACTTCCCAAGCATCGCAATAATTCGAAATATCGACAAATCACTCAAGGACACTCCGAATCGCGATATTTACCGTTTCCGCTTGCTGTATATCGAAACAAGCGAAGGATTCGCATCCCAAGCCTCGCAATCGTTTAAAATATCTATAAATCAGAGTAGGAGGCTCGGAATCGCGATATTTACCTTTTCCGCTATCTGTATATCGAAAGAAGCGAAGGATTCACATCCCAAGCCTAGCAATAATTCGAAATAACGACAAATCACTCAAGGACACTCCGAATCGCGATATTTACCGTTTCTGCTCGCTGTATATCGAAAGAAACGAAGGATTCACATGACAAGCCCCGCAATCCTTCAAAATATCGATAAATCAGAGTAGGACACTCCGAATTGCGATGTTTACCGTTTCCGCTCGCTGTATATCGGAAGAAGATATGGATTCACATCCCAAATCTCGCAATCGTTTAAAATATCGATAAATCACAGTAGGAGACTCGGGATCGCGATATTTACATTTACCACTCGTGGTATATCGAAAGAAGCTGATAATTCATTTTCCGAGAATCGCAACCGTTCGATATATCGACAAATCACTCAAGGACACTCCGAATCGCGATATTTACCGTTTCCGCTTGCTGTATATCTAAACAAGCGAAGGATTCATATCTCAAGCCTCGGAATCGTTCAAAATAAAGATAAATCAGAGTAGGAGACGCAGAATCGCGATATTTACATTTACCACTCGCTGTATATCGAAAGAAGCTAAGGATTCTTTTCCCTATCCTCGCAATCGTTCAAAATATCGATAAATCACTTTAGGAGACTCGGGATCGCGATATTTACATTTACCACTCGCTGTATATCGAAAGAAGCTGATAATTCATTTTCCGAGAATCGCAACCGTTCGAAATAACGACAAATCACTCAAGGACACTCCGAATCGCGATATTTACCGTTTCCGCTCGCTGTACTTCGACAGAAGCGAAGGATTCGCATCCCAAGCCTCGCAATCGTTCAAAATATCTATAAATCACAGTACGAGATTCGGGATCGCGATATTTACATTTACCACTCGCTGTAAATCGAAAGAAGCTGATAATTCATTTTCCGAGAATCGCAACGGTTCGTAATAACGACAAATCACTCAAGGACACTCCGAATCGCGATATTTACCGTTTCCGCTCGCTGTACTTCGAAAGAAGCGAAGGATTCGCATCCCAAGCCTCGCAATAATTCGAAATAACGACAAATCACTCAAGGACACTCCGAATCGCGATATTCACCGTTTCTGCTCGCTGTATATCGAAAGAAGCGAAGGATTCACATCCCAAGCCTAGCAATAATTCGAAATAACGACAAATCACTCAAGGACAATCCGAATCGCGATATTTACCGTTTCTGCTCGCTGTATATCGAAAGAAACGAAGGATTCACATGACAAGCCTCGCAATCCTTCAAAATATCGATAAATCAGAGTAGGAGACCCCGAATGGCGATATTTACCGTTTCCGCTCGCTGTATATCGATAGAAGCGAAGGATTCACATCACAAGCCTCGCAATCCTTCAAAATATCGATAAATCAGAGTAGGAGACTCCAAATGGCGATATTTACCGTTTCCGCTCGCTGTATATCGAAAGAAGCGAAGGATTCACATCCCAAGCCTCGCAATCCTTCAAAATATCGATAAATCAGAGTAGGAGACTCCGAATGGCGATATTTACCGGTTCCGCTCGCTGTATATCGAAAGAAGATAAGGATTCACATCTCAAGCCTCGCAATCGTTCAAAATATCGGTATATCAGAGTAGGAGACTCGGGAACGCGATATTTACATTTACCACTCGCTGTATATCGAAAGAAGCGAAGGATTCACATCACAAGCCTCGCAATCGTTCAAAATATCGATAAATCAGAGTAGGAGACGCGGAAACGCGATATTTAGCTTTTCGACTCGCTGTATATCGAAAGAAGCGAAGGATTCACTTCCCAGGCCGCGCAATAATTCGAAATAACGACGAATCACTCAAGGACACTCCGAATCGCGATATTTACCTTTTCCGCTCGCTGTATATCGAAAGAAGCGAAGGATTCACTTCCCAAGCATCGCAATAATTCGAAATATCGACAAATCACTCAAGGACACTCCGAATCGCGATATTTACCGTTTCCGCTTGCTGTATATCGAAACAAGCGAAGGATTCGCATCCCAAGCCTCGCAATCGTTTAAAATATCTATAAATTAGAGTAGGAGGCTCGGAATCGCGATATTTACCTTTTCCGCTATCTGTATATCGAAAGAAGCGAAGGATTCACATCCCAAGCCTAGCAATAATTCGAAATAACGACAAATCACTCAAGGACACTCCGAATCGCGATATTTACCGTTTCTGCTCGCTGTATATCGAAAGAAACGAAGGATTCACATGACAAGCCCCGCAATCCTTCAAAATATCGATAAATCAGAGTAGGAGACTCCGAATGGCGATATTTACCGTTTCCGCTCGCCGTATATCGAAAGAAGATAAGGATTCACATCTCAAGCCTCGCAATCGTTCAAAATATCGGTATATCAGAGTAGGAGACTCGGGAACGCGATATTTACATTTACCACTCGCTGTATATCGAAAGAAGCGAGGGATTCACATCCCAAGCCTCGCAACCGTTCGAACTAACGAGAAATCACTCAAGGTCACTCGGAATCACGATATTGACCTTTTCCATAAGGAGTGTATTGAAAGAAGCTAAGGATTCGTTTCCCTAGCCTCGCAATCGTTCAAAATATCGATAAATCAGAGTAGGAGACTCCAAATGGCGATATTTACCGTTTCCGCTCGCCGTATATCGAAAGAAGATAAGGATTCACATCTCAAGCCTCGCAATCGTTCAAAATATCGGTATATCAGAGTAGGAGACTCGGGAACGCGATATTTACATTTACCACTCGCTGTATATCGAAAGAAGCGAGGGATTCACATCCCAAGCCTCGCAACCGTTCGAACTAACGAGAAATCACTCAAGGTCACTCGGAATCACGATATTGACCTTTTCCATAAGGAGTGTATTGAAAGAAGCTAAGGATTCGTTTCCCTAGCCTCGCAATCGTTCAAAATATCGATAAATCAGAGTAGGAGACTCAGGATCGGGATATTTACATTTACCACTCGCTGTATATCGAAAGAAGCTGATAATTCATTTTCCGAGAATCGCAACCGTTCGAAATAACGACAAATCACTCAAGGACACTCCGAATCGCGATATTTACCGTTTCTGCTCGCTGTATATCGAAAGAAGCGAAGGATTCACATCACAAGCCCCGCAATCCTTCAAAATATCGATAAATCAGAGTAGGAGACTCCGAATGGCGATATTTACCGTTTCCGCTCGCTGTATATCGAAAGAAGATAAGGATTCACATCTCAAGCCTCGCAATCGTTCAAAATATCGGTATATCAGAGTAGGAGAGTCGGGAACGCGATATTTACATTTACCACTCGCTGTATATCGAAAGAAGCGAGGGATTCACATCCCAAGCCTCGCAACCGTTCGAACTAACGAGAAATCACTCAAGGTCACTCGGAATCACGATATTGAACTTTTCCATCAGGAGTGTATTGAAAGAAGCTAAGGATTCGTTTCCCTAGCCTCGCAATCGTTCAAAATATCTATAAATCAGAGTAGGAGACTCGGAATCGCGATATTTACCTTTTCCGCTCGATGTATATCGAAAGAAGCGAAGGATTCACTTCACAAGCCTCACAATAATTCGAAATAACGACAAATCACTCAAGGACACTCCAAATCGCGATATTTACCGATTCCGCTTGCTGTATATCGAAAGAAGCGAAGGATTCACATCCCAAGCCTCGCAATCGTTCAAAATATCGATAAATCAGAGTAGGACACTCCGAATCGCGATATTTAGCGTTTCCGCTTTCTGTATATCGGAAGAAGATAAGGATTCACATCCCAAATCTCGCAATCGTTTAATATATCGATAAATCACAATAGGAGACTCGGGATCGCGATATTTACATTTACCACTCGCTGTATATCGAAAGAGGCGAAGGATTCACTTCCCAGGCCTCGCAATAATTTGAAATAACGACGAATCATTCTAGGACACTCCGAATCGCGATATTTACCGTTTCTGCTCGCTGTATATCGGAAGAAGATATGGATTCACATCCCAAATTTCGCAATCGTTTAAAATATCGATAAATAACAGTAGGAGACTCGGGATCGCGATATTTACATTTACCACTCGCTGTATATAGAAAGAAGCGAAGGATTCACATCCCAAGCCTCGCAATCGTTTAAAATATCTATAAATCACAGTACGAGACTCGGGATCGCGATATTTACATTTACCACTCGCTGTATATCGAAAGAAGCGATTGATTCACATCCCAAGCCTCGCAATAATTCGAAATAACGACAAATCAATCAAGGACACTCCGAATCGCGATATTCACCGTTTCTGCTCGCTGTATATCGAAAGAAGCGAAGGATTCACATCCCAAGTCTCGCAACCGTTCAAAATAAAGATAAATCAGAGTAGGAGACTCGGAATCGCGATAGTTACATTTACCACTCGCTGTATATCGAAAGAAGCGAAGGATTCACTTCCCAAGCATCGCAATAATTCGAAATATCGACAAATCACTCAAGGACACTCCGAATCGCGATATTTACCGTTTCCGCTTGCTGTATATCGAAACAAGCGAAGGATTCGCATCCCAAGCCTCGCAATCGTTTAAAATATCTATAAATCAGAGTAGGAGGCTCGGAATCGCGATATTTACCTTTTCCGCTATCTGTATATCGAAAGAAGCGAAGGATTCACATCCCAAGCCTCGCAATCGTTTAAAATATCTATAAATCACAGTCCGAGACTCGGGATCGCGATATTTACATTTACCACTCGCTGTATATCGAAGGAAGCTGATAATTCATTTTCCGAGAATCGCAACCGTTCGAAATAACGACAAATCACTCAAGGACACTCCGAATCGCGATATTTACCGTTTCCGCTTGCTGTATATCGAAACAAGCGAAGGATTCGCATCCCAAATCTCGCAATCGTTTAAAATATCGATAAATAACAGTAGGAGACTCGGGATCGCGATATTTACATTTACCACTCGCTGTATATAGAAAGAAGCGAAGGATTCACATCCCAAGCCTCGCAATCGTTTAAAATATCTATAAATCACAGTACGAGACTCGGGATCGCGATATTTACATTTACCACTCGCTGTATATCGAAAGAAGCGAAGGATTCACTTCCCAAGCATCGCAATAATTCGAAATAACGACAAATCACTCAGGGACACTCCGAATCGCGATATTTACCGTTTCCGCTTGCTGTATATCGGAAGAAGATATGGATTCACATCCCAAATCTCGCAATCGTTTAAAATATCGATAAATAACAGTAGGAGACTCGGGATCACGATATTTACATTTACCACTCGCTGTATATCGAAAGAAGCGAAGGATTCACATCTCAAGCCTCGCAATCGTTCAAAATATCGATAAATCACATTAGGAGACTCGGGATCGCGATATTTACATTTACCACTCGCTGTATATCGAAAGAAGCTGATAATTCATTTTCCGAGAATCGCAACCGTTCGAAATAACGACAAATCACTCAAGGACACTCCGAATCGCGATATTTGTCGTATCCGCTTGCTGTATATCGAAACAAGCGAAGGATTCGCATCCCAAGCCTCGCAATCGTTCAAAATATCTATAAATCACAGTACGAGATTCGGGATCGCGATATTTACATTTACCACTCGCTGTAAATCGAAAGAAGCTGATAATTCATTTTCCGAGAATCGCAACGGTTCGTAATAACGACAAATCACTCAAGGACACTCCGAATCGCGATATTTACCGTTTCCGCTCGCTGTACTTCGAAAGAAGCGAAGGATTCGCATCCCAAGCCTCGCAATAATTCGAAATAACGACAAATCACTCAAGGTCACTCGGAATCACGATATTGACCTTTTCCATAAGGAGTGTATTGAAAGAAGCTAAGGATTCGTTTCCCTAGCCTCGCAATCGTTCAAAATATCGATAAATCAGAGTAGGAGACTCAGGATCGGGATATTTACATTTACCACTCGCTGTATATCGAAAGAAGCGAAGGATTCACTTCCCAAGCATCGCAATAATTCGAAATAACGACAAATCACTCAAGGACACTCCGAATCGCGATATTTACCGTTTCCGCTTGCTGTATATCGGAAGAAGATATGGATTCACATCCCAAATCTCGCAATCGTTTAAAATATCGATAAATAACAGTAGGAGACTCGGGATCGCGATATTTACATTTACCACTCGCTGTATATCGAAAGAAGCGAAGGATTCACATCTCAAGCCTCGCAATCGTTCAAAATATCGATAAATCACATTAGGAGACTCGGGATCGCGATATTTACATTTACCACTCGCTGTATATCGAAAGAAGCTGATAATTCATTTTCCGAGAATCGCAACCGTTCGAAATAACGACAAATCACTCAAGGACACTCCGAATCGCGATATTTGTCGTATCCGCTTGCTGTATATCGAAACAAGCGAAGGATTCGCATCCCAAGCCTCGCAATCGTTCAAAATATCTATAAATCACAGTACGAGATTCGGGATCGCGATATTTACATTTACCACTCGCTGTAAATCGAAAGAAGCTGATAATTCATTTTCCGAGAATCGCAACGGTTCGTAATAACGACAAATCACTCAAGGACACTCCGAATCGCGATATTTACCGTTTCCGCTCGCTGTACTTCGAAAGAAGCGAAGGATTCGCATCCCAAGCCTCGCAATAATTCGAAATAACGACAAATCACTCAAGGTCACTCGGAATCACGATATTGACCTTTTCCATAAGGAGTGTATTGAAAGAAGCTAAGGATTCGTTTCCCTGGCCTCGCAATCGTTCAAAATATCGATAAATCAGAGTAGGAGACTCAGGATCGGGATATTTACATTTACCACTCGCTGTATATCGAAAGAAGCTGATAATTCATTTTCCGAGAATCGCAACCGTTCGAAATAACGACAAATCACTCAAGGACACTCCGAATCGCGATATTTACCGTTTCTGCTCGCTGTATATCGAAAGAAGCGAAGGATTCACATCACAAGCCCCGCAATCCTTCAAAATATCGATAAATCAGAGTAGGAGACTCCGAATGGCGATATTTACCGTTTCCGCTCGCTGTATATCGAAAGAAGATAAGGATTCACATCTCAAGCCTCGCAATCGTTCAAAATATCGGTATATCAGAGTAGGATACTCGGGAACGCGATATTTACATTTACCACTCGCTGTATATCGAAAGAAGCGAGGGATTCACATCCCAAGCCTCGCAACCGTTCGAACTAACGAGAAATCACTCAAGGTCACTCGGAATCACGATATTGAACTTTTCCATCAGGAGTGTATTGAAAGAAGCTAAGGATTCGTTTCCCTAGCCTCGCAATCGTTCAAAATATCAATAAATCAGAGTAGGAGACTCGGAATCGCGATATTTACATTTACCACTCGCTGTATATCGAAAGAAGCGAAGGATTCACTTCACAAGCCTCACAATAATTCGAAATAACGACAAATCACTCAAGGACACTCCCAATCGCGATATTTACCGATTCCGCTTGCTGTATATCGAAAGAAGCGAAGGATTCACTTCCCAAGCATCGCAATAATTCGAAATAACGACAAATCACTCAAGGGCACTCCGAATCGCGATATTTACCGTTTCCGCTTGCTGTATATCGAAACAAGCGAAGGATTCGCATCCCAAATCTCGCAATCGTTTAAAATATCGATAAATAACAGTAGGAGACTCGGGATCGCGATATTTACATTTACCACTCGCTGTATATAGAAAGAAGCGAAGGATTCACATCCCAAGCCTCGCAATCGTTTAAAATATCTATAAATCACAGTACGAGACTCGGGATCGCGATATTTACATTTACCACTCGCTGTATATCGAAAGAAGCGAAGGATTCACTTCCCAAGCATCGCAATAATTCGAAATAACGACAAATCACTCAGGGACACTCCGAATCGCGATATTTACCGTTTCCGCTTGCTGTATATCGGAAGAAGATATGGATTCACATCCCAAATCTCGCAATCGTTTAAAATATCGATAAATAACAGTAGGAGACTCGGGATCACGATATTTACATTTACCACTCGCTGTATATCGAAAGAAGCGAAGGATTCACATCTCAAGCCTCGCAATCGTTTAAAATATCTATAAATCACAGTACGAGACTCGGGATCGCGATATTTACATTTACCACTCGCTGTATATCGAAAGAAGCGAAGGATTCACTTCCCAAGCATCGCAATAATTCGAAATAACGACAAATCACTCAGGGACACTCCGAATCGCGATATTTACCGTTTCCGCTTGCTGTATATCGGAAGAAGATATGGATTCACATCCCAAATCTCGCAATCGTTTAAAATATCGATAAATAACAGTAGGAGACTCGGGATCACGATATTTACATTTACCACTCGCTGTATATCGAAAGAAGCGAAGGATTCACATCTCAAGCCTCGCAATCGTTCAAAATATCGATAAATCACATTAGGAGACTCGGGATCGCGATATTTACATTTACCACTCGCTGTATATCGAAAGAAGCTGATAATTCATTTTCCGAGAATCGCAACCGTTCGAAATAACGACAAATCACTCAAGGACACTCCGAATCGCGATATTTGTCGTATCCGCTTGCTGTATATCGAAACAAGCGAAGGATTCGCATCCCAAGCCTCGCAATCGTTCAAAATATCTATAAATCACAGTACGAGATTCGGGATCGCGATATTTACATTTACCACTCGCTGTAAATCGAAAGAAGCTGATAATTCATTTTCCGAGAATCGCAACGGTTCGTAATAACGACAAATCACTCAAGGACACTCCGAATCGCGATATTTACCGTTTCCGCTCGCTGTACTTCGAAAGAAGCGAAGGATTCGCATCCCAAGCCTCGCAATAATTCGAAATAACGACAAATCACTCAAGGTCACTCGGAATCACGATATTGACCTTTTCCATAAGGAGTGTATTGAAAGAAGCTAAGGATTCGTTTCCCTAGCCTCGCAATCGTTCAAAATATCGATAAATCAGAGTAGGAGACTCAGGATCGGGATATTTACATTTACCACTCGCTGTATATCGAAAGAAGCTGATAATTCATTTTCCGAGAATCGCAACCGTTCGAAATAACGACAAATCACTCAAGGACACTCCGAATCGCGATATTTACCGTTTCTGCTCGCTGTATATCGAAAGAAGCGAAGGATTCACATCACAAGCCCCGCAATCCTTCAAAATATCGGTATATCAGAGTAGGATACTCGGGAACGCGATATTTACATTTACCACTCGCTGTATATCGAAAGAAGGGAAGGATTCACTTCACAAGCCTCACAATAATTCGAAATAACGACAAATCACTCAAGGACACTCCCAATCGCGATATTTACCGATTCCGCTTGCTGTATATCGAAAGAAGCGAGGGATTCACATCCCAAGCCTCGCAACCGTTCGAACTAACGAGAAATCACTCAAGGTCACTCGGAATCACGATATTGAACTTTTATATCAGGAGTGTATTGAAAGAAGCTAAGGATTCGTTTCCCTAGCCTCGCAATCGTTCAAAATATCAATAAATCAGAGTAGGAGACTCGGAATCGCGATATTTACATTTACCACTCGCTGTATATCGAAAGAAGCGAAGGATTCACTTCACAAGCCTCACAATAATTCGAAATAACGACAAATCACTCAAGGACACTCCCAATCGCGATATTTACCCATTCCGCTTGCTGTATATCGAAAGAAGCGAAGGATTCACATCCCAAGCCTCGCAATCGTTCAAAATATCGATAAATCAGAGTAGGACACTCCGAATCGCGATATTTAGCGTTTCCGCTTTCTGTATATCGGAAGAAGATAAGGATTCACATCCCAAATCTCGCAATCGTTTAAAATATCGATAAATCACAATAGGAGACTCGGGATCGCGATATTTACATTTACCACTCGCTGTATATCGAAAGAAGCCTAGGATTCACATCCCAAGCCTCGCAATCGTTCAAAATATCGATAAATCAGAGTAGGACACTCCGAATCGCGGTATTTAGCGTTTCCGCTTTCTGTATATCGGAAGAAGATAAGGATTCACATCCCAAATCTCGCAATCGTTTAAAATATCGATAAATCACAATAGGAGACTCGGGATCGCGATATTTACATTTACCACTCGCTGTATATCGAAAGAGGCGAAGGATTCACTTCCCAGGCCTCGCAATAATTTGAAATAACGACGAATCACTCAAGGACACTCCGAATCGCGATATTTACCGTTTCTGCTCGCTGTATATCGAAAGAAGCGAAGGATTCACATGGCAAGCCTCGCAATCCTTCAAAATATCGATAAATCAGAGTAGGAGACTCCGAATGGCGATATTTACCGTTTCCGCTCGCTGTATATCGGAAGAAGATATGGATTCACATCCCAAATTTCGCAATCGTTTAAAATATCGATAAATAACAGTAGGAGACTCGGGATCGCGATATTTACATTTACCACTCGCTGTATATAGAAAGAAGCGAAGGATTCACATCCCAAGCCTTGCAATCGTTTAAAATATCTATAAATCACAGTACGAGACTCGGGATCGCGATATTTACATTTACCACTCGCTGTATATCGAAAGAAGCGAGGGATTCACATCCCAAGCCTCGCAACCGTTCGAACTAACGAGAAATCACTCAAGGTCACTCGGAATCACGATATTGACCTTTTCCATAAGGAGTGTATTGAAAGAAGCTAAGGATTCGTTTCCCTAGCCTCGCAATCGTTCAAAATATCGATAAATCAGAGTAGGCGACTCAGGATCGGGATATTTACATTTACCACTCGCTGTATATCGAAAGGAGCTGATAATTCATTTTCCGAGAATCGCAACCGTTCGAAATAACGACAAATCACTCAAGGACACTCCGAATCGCGATATTTACCGTTTCTGCTCGCTGTATATCGAAAGAAGCGAAGGATTCACATCACAAGCCCCGCAATCGTTTAAAATATCTATAAATCAGAGTAGGAGGCTCGGAATCGCGATATTTACCTTTTCCGCTATCTGTATATCGAAAGAAGCGAAGGATTCACATCCCAAGCCTCGCAATCGTTTAAAATATCTATAAATCACAGTCCGAGACTCGGGATCGCGATATTTACATTTACCACTCGCTGTATATCGAAGGAAGCTGATAATTCATTTTCCGAGAATCGCAACCGTTCGAAATAACGACAAATCACTCAAGGACACTCCGAATCGCGATATTTACCGTTTCCGCTTGCTGTATATCGAAACAAGCGAAGGATTCGCATCCCAAATCTCGCAATCGTTTAAAATATCGATAAATAACAGTAGGAGACTCGGGATCGCGATATTTACATTTACCACTCGCTGTATATAGAAAGAAGCGAAGGATTCACATCCCAAGCCTCGCAATCGTTTAAAATATCAATAAATCACAGTACGAGACTCGGGATCGCGATATTTACATTTACCACTCGCTGTATATCGAAGGAAGCGAAGGATTCACTTCCCAAGCATCACAATAATTCGAAATAACGACAAATCACTCAGGGACACTCCGAATCGCGATATTTACCGTTTCCGCTTGCTGTATATCGGAAGAAGATATGGATTCACATCCCAAATCTCGCAATCGTTTAAAATATCGATAAATAACAGTAGGAGACTCGGGATCACGATATTTACATTTACCACTCGCTGTATATCGAAAGAAGCGAAGGATTCACATCTCAAGCCTCGCAATCGTTCAAAATATCGATAAATCACATTAGGAGACTCGGGATCGCGATATTTACATTTACCACTCGCTGTATATCGAAAGAAGCTGATAATTCATTTTCCGAGAATCGCAACCGTTCGAAATAACGACAAATCACTCAAGGACACTCCGAATCGCGATATTTGTCGTATCCGCTTGCTGTATATCGAAACAAGCGAAGGATTCGCATCCCAAGCCTCGCAATCGTTCAAAATATCTATAAATCACAGTACGAGATTCGGGATCGCGATATTTACATTTACCACTCGCTGTAAATCGAAAGAAGCTGATAATTCATTTTCCGAGAATCGCAACGGTTCGTAATAACGACAAATCACTCAAGGACACTCCGAATCGCGATATTTACCGTTTCCGCTCGCTGTACTTCGAAAGAAGCGAAGGATTCGCATCCCAAGCCTCGCAATAATTCGAAATAACGACAAATCACTCAAGGTCACTCGGAATCACGATATTGACCTTTTCCATAAGGAGTGTATTGAAAGAAGCTAAGGATTCGTTTCCCTAGCCTCGCAATCGTTCAAAATATCGATAAATCAGAGTAGGAGACTCAGGATCGGGATATTTACATTTACCACTCGCTGTATATCGAAAGAAGCGAAGGATTCACTTCCCAAGCATCGCAATAATTCGAAATAACGACAAATCACTCAAGGACACTCCGAATCGCGATATTTACCGTTTCCGCTTGCTGTATATCGAAACAAGCGAAGGATTCGCATCCCAAATCTCGCAATCGTTTAAAATATCGATAAATAACAGTAGGAGACTCGGGGTCGCGATATTTACATTTACCACTCGCTGTATATAGAAAGAAGCGAAGGATTCACATCCCAAGCCTCGCAATCGTTTAAAATATCTATAAATCACAGTACGAGACTCGGGATCGCGATATTTACATTTACCACTCGCTGTATATCGAAAGAAGCGAAGGATTCACTTCCCAAGCATCGCAATAATTCGAAATAACGACAAATCACTCAGGGACACTCCGAATCGCGATATTTACCGTTTCCGCTTGCTGTATATCGGAAGAAGATATGGATTCACATCCCAAATCTCGCAATCGTTTAAAATATCGATAAATAACAGTAGGAGACTCGGGATCACGATATTTACATTTACCACTCGCTGTATTTCGAAAGAAGCGAAGGATTCACATCTCAAGCCTCGCAATCGTTTAAAATATCTATAAATCACAGTACGAGACTCGGGATCGCGATATTTACATTTACCACTCGCTGTATATCGAAAGAAGCGAAGGATTCACTTCCCAAGCATCGCAATAATTCGAAATAACGACAAATCACTCAGGGACACTCCGAATCGCGATATTTACCGTTTCCGCTTGCTGTATATCGGAAGAAGATATGGATTCACATCCCAAATCTCGCAATCGTTTAAAATATCGATAAATAACAGTAGGAGACTCGGGATCACGATATTTACATTTACCACTCGCTGTATATCGAAAGAAGCGAAGGATTCACATCTCAAGCCTCGCAATCGTTCAAAATATCGATAAATCACATTAGGAGACTCGGGATCGCGATATTTACATTTACCACTCGCTGTATATCGAAAGAAGCTGATAATTCATTTTCCGAGAATCTCAACCGTTCGAAATAACGACAAATCACTCAAGGACACTCCGAATCGCGATATTTGTCGTATCCGCTTGCTGTATATCGAAACAAGCGAAGGATTCGCATCCCAAGCCTCGCAATCGTTCAAAATATCTATAAATCACAGTACGAGATTCGGGATCGCGATATTTACATTTACCACTCGCTGTAAATCGAAAGAAGCTGATAATTCATTTTCCGAGAATCGCAACGGTTCGTAATAACGACAAATCACTCAAGGACACTCCGAATCGCGATATTTACCGTTTCCGCTCGCTGTACTTCGAAAGAAGCGAAGGATTCGCATCCCAAGCCTCGCAATAATTCGAAATAACGACAAATCACTCAAGGTCACTCGGAATCACGATATTAACCTTTTCCATAAGGAGTGTATTGAAAGAAGCTAAGGATTCGTTTCCCTAGCCTCGCAATCGTTCAAAATATCGATAAATCAGAGTAGGAGACTCAGGATCGGGATATTTACATTTACCACTCGCTGTATATCGAAAGAAGCTGATAATTCATTTTCCGAGAATCGCAACCGTTCGCAATAACGACAAATCACTCAAGGACACTCCGAATCGCGATATTTACCGTTTCTGCTCGCTGTATATCGAAAGAAGATAAGGATTCACATCTCAAGCCTCGCAATCGTTCAAAATATCGGTATATCAGAGTAGGATACTCGGGAACGCGATATTTACATTTACCACTCGCTGTATATCGAAAGAAGCGAGGGATTCACATCCCAAGCCTCGCAACCGTTCGAACTAACGAGAAATCACTCAAGGTCACTCGGAATCACGATATTGAACTTTTATATCAGGAGTGTATTGAAAGAAGCTAAGGATTCGTTTCCCTAGCCTCGCAATCGTTTAAAATATCGATAAATCACAATAGGAGACTCGGGATCGCGATATTTACATTTACCACTCGCTGTATATCGAAAGAGGCGAAGGATTCACTTCCCAGGCCTCGCAATAATTTGAAATAACGACGAATCACTCAAGGACACTCCGAATGGCGATATTTACCGTTTCCGCTCGCTGTATATCGGAAGAAGATATGGATTCACATCCCAAATTTCGCAATCGTTTAAAATATCGATAAATAACAGTAGGAGACTCGGGATCGCGATATTTACATTTACCACTCGCTGTATATAGAAAGAAGCGAAGGATTCACATCCCAAGCCTTGCAATCGTTTAAAATATCTATAAATCACAGTACGAGACTCGGGATCGCGATATTTACATTTACCACTCGCTGTATATCGAAAGAAGCGAGGGATTCACATCCCAAGCCTCGCAACCGTTCGAACTAACGAGAAATCACTCAAGGTCACTCGGAATCACGATATTGACCTTTTCCATAAGGAGTGTATTGAAAGAAGCTAAGGATTCGTTTCCCTAGCCTCGCAATCGTTCAAAATATCGATAAATCAGAGTAGGCGACTCAGGATCGGGATATTTACATTTACCACTCGCTGTATATCGAAAGGAGCTGATAATTCATTTTCCGAGAATCGCAACCGTTCGAAATAACGACAAATCACTCAAGGACACTCCGAATCGCGATATTTACCGTTTCTGCTCGCTGTATATCGAAAGAAGCGAAGGATTCACATCACAAGCCCCGCAATCGTTCAAAATATCAATAAATCAGAGTAGGAGACTCGGAATCGCGATATTTACATTTACCACTCGCTGTATATCGAAAGAAGCGAAGGATTCACTTCACAAGCCTCACAATAATTCGAAATAACGACAAATCACTCAAGGACACTCCCAATCGCGATATTAACCGATTCATCTTGCTGTATATCGAATGAAGCGAAGGATTCACATCCCAAGCCTCGCAATCGTTCAAAATATCGATAAATCAGAGTAGGACACTCCGAATCGCGATATTTAGCGTTTCCGCTTTCTGTATATCGGAAGAAGATAAGGATTCACATCCCAAATCTCGCAATCGTTTAAAATATCGATAAATCACAATAGGAGACTCGGGATCGCGATATTTACATTTACCACTCGCTGTATATCGAAAGAAGCCTAGGATTCACATCCCAAGCCTCGCAATCGTTCAAAATATCGATAAATCAGAGTAGGACACTCCGAATCGCGATATTTAGCGTTTCCGCTTTCTGTATATCGGAAGAAGATAAGGATTCACATCCCAAATCTCGCAATCGTTTAAAATATCGATAAATCACAATAGGAGACTCGGGATCGCGATATTTACATTTACCACTCGCTGTATATCGAAAGAGGCGAAGGATTCACTTCCCAGGCCTCGCAATAATTTCAAATAACGACGAATCACTCAAGGACACTCCGAATGGCGATATTTACCGTTTCCGCTCGCTGTATATCGGAAGAAGATATGGATTCACATCCCAAATTTCGCAATCGTTTAAAATATCGATAAATAACAGTAGGAGACTCGGGATCGCGATATTTACATTTACCACTCGCTGTATATAGAAAGAAGCGAAGGATTCACATCCCAAGCCTTGCAATCGTTTAAAATATCTATAAATCACAGTACGAGACTCGGGATCGCGATATTTACATTTACCACTCGCTGTATATCGAAAGAAGCGAGGGATTCACATCCCAAGCCTCGCAACCGTTCGAACTAACGAGAAATCACTCAAGGTCACTCGGAATCACGATATTGACCTTTTCCATAAGGAGTGTATTGAAAGAAGCTAAGGATTCGTTTCCCTAGCCTCGCAATCGTTCAAAATATCGATAAATCAGAGTAGGCGACTCAGGATCGGGATATTTACATTTACCACTCGCTGTATATCGAAAGGAGCTGATAATTCATTTTCCGAGAATCGCAACCGTTCGAAATAACGACAAATCACTCAAGGACACTCCGAATCGCGATATTTACCGTTTCTGCTCGCTGTATATCGAAAGAAGCGAAGGATTCACATCACAAGCCCCGCAATCGTTTAAAATATCTATAAATCAGAGTAGGAGGCTCGGAATCGCGATATTTACCTTTTCCGCTATCTGTATATCGAAAGAAGCGAAGGATTCACATCCCAAGCCTCGCAATCGTTTAAAATATCTATAAATCACAGTCCGAGACTCGGGATCGCGATATTTACATTTACCACTCGCTGTATATCGAAGGAAGCTGATAATTCATTTTCCGAGAATCGCAACCGTTCGAAATAACGACAAATCACTCAAGGACACTCCGAATCGCGATATTTACCGTTTCCGCTTGCTGTATATCGAAACAAGCGAAGGATTCGCATCCCAAATCTCGCAATCGTTTAAAATATCGATAAATAACAGTAGGAGACTCGGGATCGCGATATTTACATTTACCACTCGCTGTATATAGAAAGAAGCGAAGGATTCACATCCCAAGCCTCGCAATCGTTTAAAATATCAATAAATCACAGTACGAGACTCGGGATCGCGATATTTACATTTACCACTCCCTGTATATCGAAGGAAGCGAAGGATTCACTTCCCAAGCATCGCAATAATTCGAAATAACGACAAATCACTCAGGGACACTCCGAATCGCGATATTTACCGTTTCCGCTTGCTGTATATCGGAAGAAGATATGGATTCACATCCCAAATCTCGCAATCGTTTAAAATATCGATAAATAACAGTAGGAGACTCGGGATCACGATATTTACATTTACCACTCGCTGTATATCGAAAGAAGCGAAGGATTCACATCTCAAGCCTCGCAATCGTTCAAAATATCGATAAATCACATTAGGAGACTCGGGATCGCGATATTTACATTTACCACTCGCTGTAAATCGAAAGAAGCTGATAATTCATTTTCCGAGAATCGCAACGGTTCGTAATAACGACAAATCACTCAAGGACACTCCGAATCGCGATATTTGTCGTATCCGCTTGCTGTATATCGAAACAAGCGAAGGATTCGCATCCCAAGCCTCGCAATCGTTCAAAATATCTATAAATCACAGTACGAGATTCGGGATCGCGATATTTACATTTACCACTCGCTGTAAATCGAAAGAAGCTGATAATTCATTTTCCGAGAATCGCAACGGTTCGTAATAACGACAAATCACTCAAGGACACTCCGAATCGCGATATTTACCGTTTCCGCTCGCTGTACTTCGAAAGAAGCGAAGGATTCGCATCCCAAGCCTCGCAATAATTCGAAATAACGACAAATCACTCAAGGTCACTCGGAATCACGATATTGACCTTTTCCATAAGGAGTGTATTGAAAGAAGCTAAGGATTCGTTTCCCTAGCCTCGCAATCGTTCAAAATATCGATAAATCAGAGTAGGAGACTCAGGATCGGGATATTTACATTTACCACTCGCTGTATATCGAAAGAAGCGAAGGATTCACTTCCCAAGCATCGCAATAATTCGAAATAACGACAAATCACTCAAGGACACTCCGAATCGCGATATTTACCGTTTCCGCTTGCTGTATATCGAAACAAGCGAAGGATTCGCATCCCAAATCTCGCAATCGTTTAAAATATCGATAAATAACAGTAGGAGACTCGGGATCGCGATATTTACATTTACCACTCGCTGTATATAGAAAGAAGCGAAGGATTCACATCCCAAGCCTCGCAATCGTTTAAAATATCTATAAATCACAGTACGAGACTCGGGATCGCGATATTTACATTTACCACTCGCTGTATATCGAAAGAAGCGAAGGATTCACTTCCCAAGCATCGCAATAATTCGAAATAACGACAAATCACTCAGGGACACTCCGAATCGCGATATTTACCGTTTCCGCTTGCTGTATATCGGAAGAAGATATGGATTCACATCCCAAATCTCGCAATCGTTTAAAATATCGATAAATAACAGTAGGAGACTCGGGATCACGATATTTACATTTACCACTCGCTGTATATCGAAAGAAGCGAAGGATTCACATCTCAAGCCTCGCAATCGTTCAAAATATCGATAAATCACATTAGGAGACTCGGGATCGCGATATTTACATTTACCACTCGCTGTATATCGAAAGAAGCTGATAATTCATTTTCCGAGAATCGCAACCGTTCGAAATAACGACAAATCACTCAAGGACACTCCGAATCGCGATATTTGTCGTATCCGCTTGCTGTATATCGAAACAAGCGAAGGATTCGCATCCCAAGCCTCGCAATCGTTCAAAATATCTATAAATCACAGTACGAGATTCGGGATCGCGATATTTACATTTACCACTCGCTGTAAATCGAAAGAAGCTGATAATTCATTTTCCGAGAATCGCAACGGTTCGTAATAACGACAAATCACTCAAGGACACTCCGAATCGCGATATTTACCGTTTCCGCTCGCTGTACTTCGAAAGAAGCGAAGGATTCGCATCCCAAGCCTCGCAATAATTCGAAATAACGACAAATCACTCAAGGTCACTCGGAATCACGATATTGACCTTTTCCATAAGGAGTGTATTGAAAGAAGCTAAGGATTCGTTTCCCTAGCCTCGCAATCGTTCAAAATATCGATAAATCAGAGTAGGAGACTCAGGATCGGGATATTTACATTTACCACTCGCTGTATATCGAAAGAAGCGAAGGATTCACTTCCCAAGCATCGCAATAATACGAAATAACGACAAATCACTCAAGGACACTCCGAATCGCGATATTTACCGTTTCCGCTTGCTGTATATCGAAACAAGCGAAGGATTCGCATCCCAAATCTCGCAATCGTTTAAAATATCGATAAATAACAGTAGGAGACTCGGGATCGCGATATTTACATTTACCACTCGCTGTATATAGAAAGAAGCGAAGGATTCACATCCCAAGCCTCGCAATCGTTTAAAATATCTATAAATCACAGTACGAGACTCGGGATCGCGATATTTACATTTACCACTCGCTGTATATCGAAAGAAGCGAAGGATTCACTTCCCAAGCATCGCAATAATTCGAAATAACGACAAATCACTCAGGGACACTCCGAATCGCGATATTTACCGTTTCCGCTTGCTGTATATCGGAAGAAGATATGGATTCACATCCCAAATCTCGCAATCGTTTAAAATATCGATAAATAACAGTAGGAGACTCGGGATCACGATATTTACATTTACCACTCGCTGTATATCGAAAGAAGCGAAGGATTCACATCTCAAGCCTCGCAATCGTTCAAAATATCGATAAATCACATTAGGAGACTCGGGATCGCGATATTTACATTTACCACTCGCTGTATATCGAAAGAAGCTGATAATTCATTTTCCGAGAATCGCAACCGTTCGAAATAACGACAAATCACTCAAGGACACTCCGAATCGCGATATTTGTCGTATCCGCTTGCTGTATATCGAAACAAGCGAAGGATTCGCATCCCAAGCCTCGCAATCGTTCAAAATATCTATAAATCACAGTACGAGATTCGGGATCGCGATATTTACATTTACCACTCGCTGTAAATCGAAAGAAGCTGATAATTCATTTTCCGAGAATCGCAACGGTTCGTAATAACGACAAATCACTCAAGGACACTCCGAATCGCGATATTTACCGTTTCCGCTCGCTGTACTTCGAAAGAAGCGAAGGATTCGCATCCCAAGCCTCGCAATAATTCGAAATAACGACAAATCACTCAAGGTCACTCGGAATCACGATATTGACCTTTTCCATAAGGAGTGTATTGAAAGAAGCTAAGGATTCGTTTCCCTAGCCTCGCAATCGTTCAAAATATCGATAAATCAGAGTAGGAGACTCAGGATCGGGATATTTACATTTACCACTCGCTGTATATCGAAAGAAGCTGATAATTCATTTTCCGAGAATCGCAACCGTTCGAAATAACGACAAATCACTCAAGGACACTCCGAATCGCGATATTTACCGTTTCTGCTCGCTGTATATCGAAAGAAGCGAAGGATTCACATCACAAGCCCCGCAATCCTTCAAAATATCGATAAATCAGAGTAGGAGACTCCGAATGGCGATATTTACCGTTTCCGCTCGCTGTATATCGAAAGAAGATAAGGATTCACATCTCAAGCCTCGCAATCGTTCAAAATATCGGTATATCAGAGTAGGAGACTCGGGAACGCGATATTTACATTTACCACTCGCTGTATATCGAAAGAAGCGAGGGATTCACATCCCAAGCCTCGCAACCGTTCGAACTAACGAGAAATCACTCAAGGTCACTCGGAATCACGATATTGAACTTTTCCATCAGGAGTGTATTGAAAGAAGCTAAGGATTCGTTTCCCTAGCCTCGCAATCGTTCAAAATATCAATAAATCAGTGTAGGAGACTCGGAATCGCGATATTTACATTTACCACTCGCTGTATATCGAAAGAAGCGAAGGATTCACTTCACAAGCCTCACAATAATTCGAAATAACGACAAATCACTCAAGGACACTCCCAATCGCGATATTTACCGATTCCGCTTGCTGTATATCGAAAGAAGCGAAGGATTCACATCCCAAGCCTCGCAATCGTTCAAAATATCGATAAATCAGAGTAGGACACTCCGAATCGCGATATTTAGCGTTTCCGCTTTCTGTATATCGGAAGAAGATAAGGATTCACATCCCAAATCTCGCAATCGTTTAAAATATCGATAAATCACAATAGGAGACTCGGGATCGCGATATTTACATTTACCACTCGCTGTATATCGAAAGAAGCCTAGGATTCACATCCCAAGCCTCGCAATCGTTCAAAATATCGATAAATCAGAGTAGGACACTCCGAATCGCGATATTTAGCGTTTCCGCTTTCTGTATATCGGAAGAAGATAAGGATTCACATCCCAAATCTCGCAATCGTTTAAAATATCGATAAATCACAATAGGAGACTCGGGATCGCGATATTTACATTTACCACTCGCTGTATATCGAAAGAGGAAAAGGATTCACTTCCCAGGCCTCGCAATAATTTGAAATAACGACGAATCACTCAAGGACACTCCGAATCGCGATATTTACCGTTTCTGCTCGCTGTATATCGAAAGAAGCGAAGGATTCACATGGCAAGCCTCGCAATCCTTCAAAATATCGATAAATCAGAGTAGGAGACTCCGAATGGCGATATTTACCGTTTCCGCTCGCTGTATATCGGAAGAAGATATGGATTCACATCCCAAATTTCGCAATCGTTTAAAATATCGATAAATAACAGTAGGAGACTCGGGATCGCGATATTTACATTTACCACTCGCTGTATATAGAAAGAAGCGAAGGATTCACATCCCAAGCCTTGCAATCGTTTAAAATATCTATAAATCACAGTACGAGACTCGGGATCGCGATATTTACATTTACCACTCGCTGTATATCGAAAGAAGCGAGGGATTCACATCCCAAGCCTCGCAACCGTTCGAACTAACGAGAAATCACTCAAGGTCACTCGGAATCACGATATTGACCTTTTCCATAAGGAGTGTATTGAAAGAAGCTAAGGATTCGTTTCCCTAGCCTCGCAATCGTTCAAAATATCGATAAATCAGAGTAGGAGACTCAGGATCGGGATATTTACATTTACCACTCGCTGTATATCGAAAGGAGCTGATAATTCATTTTCCGAGAATCGCAACCGTTCGAAATAACGACAAATCACTCAAGGACACTCCGAATCGCGATATTTACCGTTTCTGCTCGCTGTATATCGAAAGAAGCGAAGGATTCACATCACAAGCCCCGCAATCCTTCAAAATATCGATAAATCAGAGTAGGAGACTCCGAATGGCGATATTTACCGTTTCCGCTCGCTGTATATCGAAAGAAGATAAGGATTCACATCTCAAGCCTCGCAATCGTTCAAAATATCGGTATATCAGAGTAGGAGACTCGGGAACGCGATATTTACATTTACCACTCGCTGTATATCGAAAGAAGCGAGGGATTCACATCCCAAGCCTCGCAACCGTTCGAACTAACGAGAAATCACTCAAGGTCACTCGGAATCACGATATTGAACTTTTCCATCAGGAGTGTATTGAAAGAAGCTAAGGATTCGTTTCCCTAGCCTCGCAATCGTTCAAAATATCAATAAATCAGAGTAGGAGACTCGGAATCGCGATATTTACATTTACCACTCGCTGTATATCGAAAGAAGCGAAGGATTCACTTCACAAGCCTCACAATAATTCGAAATAACGACAAATCACTCAAGGACACTCCCAATCGCGATATTTACCGATTCCGCTTGCTGTATATCGAAAGAAGCGAAGGATTCACATCCCAAGCCTCGCAATCGTTCAAAATATCGATAAATCAGAGTAGGACACTCCGAATCGCGATATTTAGCGTTTCCGCTTTCTGTATATCGGAAGAAGATAAGGATTCACATCCCAAATCTCGCAATCGTTTAAAATATCGATAAATCACAATAGGAGACTCGGGATCGCGATATTTACATTTACCACTCGCTGTATATCGAAAGAAGCCTAGGATTCACATCCCAAGCCTCGCAATCGTTCAAAATATCGATAAATCAGAGTAGGACACTCCGAATCGCGATATTTAGCGTTTCCGCTTTCTGTATATCGGAAGAAGATAAGGATTCACATCCCAAATCTCGCAATCGTTTAAAATATCGATAAATCACAATAGGAGACTCGGGATCGCGATATTTACATTTACCACTCGCTGTATATCGAAAGAGGCGAAGGATTCACTTCCCAGGCCTCGCAATAATTTGAAATAACGACGAATCACTCAAGGACACTCCGAATCGCGATATTTACCGTTTCTGCTCGCTGTATATCGAAAGAAGCGAAGGATTCACATGGCAAGCCTCGCAATCCTTCAAAATATCGATAAATCAGAGTAGGAGACTCCGAATGGCGATATTTACCGTTTCCGCTCGCTGTATATCGGAAGAAGATATGGATTCACATCCCAAATCTCGCAATCGTTTAAAATATCGATAAATAACAGTAGGAGACTCGGGATCGCGATATTTACATTTACCACTCGCTGTATATAGAAAGAAGCGAAGGATTCACATCCCAAGCCTTGCAATCGTTTAAAATATCTATAAATCACAGTACGAGACTCGGGATCGCGATATTTACATTTACCACTCGCTGTATATCGAAAGAAGCGAGGGATTCACATCCCAAGCCTCGCAACCGTTCGAACTAACGAGAAATCACTCAAGGTCACTCGGAATCACGATATTGACCTTTTCCATAAGGAGTGTATTGAAAGAAGCTAAGGATTCGTTTCCCTAGCCTCGCAATCGTTCAAAATATCGATAAATCAGAGTAGGAGACTCAGGATCGGGATATTTACATTTACCACTCGCTGTATATCGAAAGAAGCTGATAATTCATTTTCCGAGAATCGCAACCGTTCGAAATAACGACAAATCACTCAAGGACACTCCGAATCGCGATATTTACCGTTTCTGCTCGCTGTATATCGAAAGAAGCGAAGGATTCACATCACAAGCCCCGCAATCCTTCAAAATATCGATAAATCAGAGTAGGACACTCCGAATCGCGATATTTAGCGTTTCCGCTTTCTGTATATCGGAAGAAGATAAGGATTCACATCCCAAATCTCGCAATCGTTTAAAATATCGATAAATAACAGTAGGAGACTCGGGATCGCGATATTTACATTTACCACTCGCTGTATATAGAAAGAAGCGAAGGATTCACATCCCAAGCCTTGCAATCGTTTAAAATATCTATAAATCACAGTACGAGACTCGGGATCGCGATATTTACATTTACCACTCGCTGTATATCGAAAGAAGCGAGGGATTCACATCCCAAGCCTCGCAACCGTTCGAACTAACGAGAAATCACTCAAGGTCACTCGGAATCACGATATTGACCTTTTCCATAAGGAGTGTATTGAAAGAAGCTAAGGATTCGTTTCCCTAGCCTCGCAATCGTTCAAAATATCGATAAATCAGAGTAGGAGACTCAGGATCGGGATATTTACATTTACCACTCGCTGTATATCGAAAGAAGCTGATAATTCATTTTCCGAGAATCGCAACCGTTCGAAATAACGACAAATCACTCAAGGACACTCCGAATCGCGATATTTACCGTTTCTGCTCGCTGTATATCGAAAGAAGCGAAGGATTCACATCACAAGCCCCGCAATCCTTCAAAATATCGATAAATCAGAGTAGGAGACTCCGAATGGCGATATTTACCGTTTCCGCTCGCTGTATATCGAAAGAAGATAAGGATTCACATCTCAAGCCTCGCAATCGTTCAAAATATCGGTATATCAGAGTAGGAGACTCGGGAACGCGATATTTACATTTACCACTCGCTGTATATCGAAAGAAGCGAGGGATTCACATCCCAAGCCTCGCAACCGTTCGAACTAACGAGAAATCACTCAAGGTCACTCGGAATCACGATATTGAACTTTTCCATCAGGAGTGTATTGAAAGAAGCTAAGGATTCGTTTCCCTAGCCTCGCAATCGTTCAAAATATCAATAAATCACAATAGGAGACTCGGGATCGCGATATTTACATTTACCACTCGCTGTATATCGAAAGAGGCGAAGGTTTCACTTCCCAGGCCTCGCAATAATTTGAAATAACGACGAATCACTCAAGGACACTCCGAATCGGATATTTACCGTTTCTGCTCGCTGTATATCGAAAGAAGCGAAGGATTCACATGGCAAGCCTCGCAATCCTTCAAAATATCGATAAATCAGAGTAGGAGACTCCGAATGGCGATATTTACCGTTTCCGCTCGCTGTATATCGGAAGAAGATATGGATTCACATCCCAAATTTCGCAATCGTTTAAAATATCGATAAATAACAGTAGGAGACTCGGGATCGCGATATTTACATTTACCACTCGCTGTATATAGAAAGAAGCGAAGGATTCACATCCCAAGCCTTGCAATCGTTTAAAATATCTATAAATCACAGTACGAGACTCGGGATCGCGATATTTACATTTACCACTCGCTGTATATCGAAAGAAGCGAGGGATTCACATCCCAAGCCTCGCAACCGTTCGAACTAACGAGAAATCACTCAAGGTCACTCGGAATCACGATATTGACCTTTTCCATAAGGAGTGTATTGAAAGAAGCTAAGGATTCGTTTCCCTAGCCTCGCAATCGTTCAAAATATCGATAAATCAGAGTAGGAGACTCAGGATCGGGATATTTACATTTACCACTCGCTGTATATCGAAAGAAGCTGATAATTCATTTTCCGAGAATCGCAACCGTTCGAAATAACGACAAATCACTCAAGGACACTCCGAATCGCGATATTTACCGTTTCTGCTCGCTGTATATCGAAAGAAGCGAAGGATTCACATCATAAGCCCCGCAATCCTTCAAAATATCGATAAATCAGAGTAGGACACTCCGAATCGCGATATTTAGCGTTTCCGCTTTCTGTATATCGGAAGAAGATAAGGATTCACATCCCAAATCTCGCAATCGTTTAAAATATCGATAAATCACAATAGGAGACTCGGGATCGCGATATTTACATTTACCACTCGCTGTATATCGAAAGAAGCCTAGGATTCACATCCCAAGCCTCGCAATCGTTCAAAATATCGATAAATCAGAGTAGGACACTCCGAATCGCGATATTTAGCGTTTCCGCTTTCTGTATATCGGAAGAAGATAAGGATTCACATCCCAAATCTCGCAATCGTTTAAAATATCGATAAATCACAATAGGAGACTCGGGATCGCGATATTTACATTTACCACATGCTGTATATCGAAAGAAGCGAAGGATTCATATCTCAAGCCTCGCAATCATTCAAAATAAAGATAAATCAGAGCAGGAGACGCGGAATCGCGATATTTACATTTACCACTCGCTGTATATCGAAAGAAGCGAAGGATTCACTTCCCAAGCATCGCAATAATTTGAAATAACGACGAATCACTCAAGGACACTCCGAATCGCGATATTTACCGTTTCTGCTCGCTGTATATCGAAAGAAGCGAAGGATTCACATGGCAAGCCTCGCAATCCTTCAAAATATCGATAAATCAGAGTAGGAGACTCCGAATGGCGATATTTACCGTTTCCGCTCGCTGTATATCGGAAGAAGATATGGATTCACATCCCAAATTTCGCAATCGTTTAAAATATCGATAAATAACAGTAGGAGACTCGGGATCGCGATATTTACATTTACCACTCGCTGTATATAGAAAGAAGCGAAGGATTCACATCCCAAGCCTTGCAATCGTTTAAAATATCTATAAATCACAGTACGAGACTCGGGATCGCGATATTTACATTTACCACTCGCTGTATATCGAAAGAAGCGAGGGATTCACATCCCAAGCCTCGCAACCGTTCGAACTAACGAGAAATCACTCAAGGTCACTCGGAATCACGATATTGACCTTTTCCATAAGGAGTGTATTGAAAGAAGCTAAGGATTCGTTTCCCTAGCCTCGCAATCGTTCAAAATATCGATAAATCAGAGTAGGAGACTCAGGATCGGGATATTTACATTTACCACTCGCTGTATATCGAAAGAAGCTGATAATTCATTTTCCGAGAATCGCAACCGTTCGAAATAACGACAAATCACTCAAGGACACTCCGAATCGCGATATTTACCGTTTCTGCTCGCTGTATATCGAAAGAAGCGAAGGATTCACATCACAAGCCCCGCAATCCTTCAAAATATCGATAAATCAGAGTAGGAGACTCCGAATGGCGATATTTACCGTTTCCGCTCGCTGTATATCGAAAGAAGATAAGGATTCACATCTCAAGCCTCGCAATCGTTCAAAATATCGGTATATCAGAGTAGGAGACTCGGGAACGCGATATTTACATTTACCACTCGCTGCATATCGAAAGAAGCGAGGGATTCACATCCCAAGCCTCGCAACCGTTCGAACTAACGAGAAATCACTCAAGGTCACTCGGAATCACGATATTGAACTTTTCCATCAGGAGTGTATTGAAAGAAGCTAAGGATTCGTTTCCCTAGCCTCGCAATCGTTCAAAATATCAATAAATCAGAGTAGGAGACTCGGAATCGCGATATTTACATTTACCACTCGCTGTATATCGAAAGAAGCGAAGGATTCACTTCACAAGCCTCACAATAATTTGAAATAACGACAAATCACTCAAGGACACTCCCAATCGCGATATTTACCGATTCCGCTTGCTGTATATCGAAAGAAGCGAAGGATTCACATCCCAAGCCTCGCAATCGTTCAAAATATCGATAAATCAGAGTAGGACACTCCGAATCGCGATATTTAGCGTTTCCGCTTTCTGTATATCGGAAGAAGATAAGGATTCACATCCCAAATCTCGCAATCGTTTAAAATATCGATAAATCACAATAGGAGACTCGGGATCGCGATATTTACATTTACCACTCGCTGTATATCGAAAGAAGCCTAGGATTCACATCCCAAGCCTCGCAATCGTTCAAAATATCGATAAATCAGAGTAGGACACTCCGAATCGCGATATTTAGCGTTTCCGCTTTCTGTATATCGGAAGAAGATAAGGATTCACATCCCAAATCTCGCAATCGTTTAAAATATCGATAAATCACAATAGGAGACTCGGGATCGCGATATTTACATTTACCACTCGCTGTATATCGAAAGAGGCGAAGGATTCACTTCCCAGGCCTCGCAATAATTTGAAATAACGACGAATCACTCAAGGACACTCCGAATCGCGATATTTACCGTTTCTGCTCGCTGTATATCGAAAGAAGCGAAGGATTCACATGGCAAGCCTCGCAATCCTTCAAAATATCGATAAATCAGAGTAGGAGACTCCGAATGGCGATATTTACCGTTTCCGCTCGCTGTATATCGGAAGAAGATATGGATTCACATCCGAAATTTCGCAATCGTTTAAAATATCGATAAATAACAATAGGAGACTCGGGATCGCGATATTTACATTTACCACTCCCTGTATATAGAAAGAAGCGAAGGATTCACATCCCAAGCCTCGCAATCGTTTAAAATATCTATAAATCACAGTACGAGACTCGGGATCGCGATATTTACATTTACCACTCGCTGTATATCGAAGGAAGCTGATAATTCATTTTCCGAGAATCGCAACCGTTCAAAATAACGACAAATCACTCAAGGACACTCTGAATCGCGATATTTACCGTTTCCGCTTGCTGTATATCCAAAGAAGCGAAGGATTGACATCACAAGCCTCGCAATAGGTCAAAATATCGATAAATCAGAGTAGGACACTCCGAATTTCGATATTTACCGTTTTCGCTCGCTGTATATCGGAAGAAGATATGGATTCACATCCCAAATCTCGCAATCGTTTAAAATATCGATAAATAACAGTAGGAGACTCGGGATCACGATATTTACATTTACCACTCGCTGTATATCGAAAGAAGCTGATAATTCATTTTCCGAGAATCGCAACCGTTCGAAATAACAACAAATCACTCAAGGACACTCCGAATCGCGATATTTATCGTATCCGCTTGCTGTATATCGAAACAAGCGAAGGATTCACATCCCAAGCCTCGCAATCGTTCAAAATATCGATAAATCAGAGTAGGACACTCCGAATTTCGATATTTACCGTTTCCGCTCGCTGTATATCGAAAGAAGCGAAGGATTCACATCTCAAGCCTCGCAATCGTTCAAAATATCGATAAATCACATTAGGAGACTCGGGATCGCGATATTTACATTTACCACTCGCTGTATATCGAAAGAAGCTGATAATTCATTTTCCGAGAATCGCAACTGTTCGAAATAACGACAAATCACTCAAGGACACTCCGAATCGCGATATTTATCGTATCCGCTTGCTGTATATCGAAACAAGCGAAGGATTTGCATCCCAAGCCTCGCAATCGTTCAAAATATCTATAAATCACAGTACGAGATTCGGGATTGCGATATTTACATTTACCACTCGCTGTAAATCGAAAGAAGCTGATAATTCATTTTTCGAGAATCGCAACGGTTCGTAATAACGACAAATCACTCAAGGACACTCCGAATCGCGATATTTACATTTACCACTCGCTGTATATCGAAAGAAGCGATTGATTCACATCCCAAGCCTCGCAATAATTCGAAATAACGACAAATCAATCAAGGACACTCCGAATCGCGATATTCACCGTTTCTGCTCGCTGTATATCGAAAGAAGCGAAGGATTCACATCCCAAGTCTCGCAACCGTTCAAAATAAATATAAATCAGAGTAGGAGACGCGGAATCGCGATATTTACATTTACCACATGCTGTATATCGAAAGAAGCGAAGGATTCATATCTCAAGCCTCGCAATCGTTCAAAATAAAGATAAATCAGAGTAGGAGACGCGGAATCGCGATATTTACATTTACCACTCGCTGTATATCGAAAGAAGCGAAGGATTCACTTCCCAAGCATCGCAATAATTCGAAATAACGACAAATCACTCAAGGACACTCCGAATCGCGATATTTACCTTTTCCGCTCGCTGAATATCGAAAGAAGCGACGGATTCATATCTCAAGCCTCGCAATCGTTCAAAATATCAATAAATCAGAGTAGGAGACTCGGAATCGCGATAGTTACATTTACCACTCGCTGTATATCGAAAGAAGCGAAGGATTCACTTCCCAAGCATCGCAATAATTCGAAATATCAACAAATCACTCAAGGACACTCCGAATCGCGATATTTACCGTTTCCGCTTGCTGTATATCGAAACAAGCGAAGGATTCGCATCCCAAGCCTCGCAATCGTTTAAAATATCTATAAATCAGAGTAGGAGGCTCGGAATCGCGATATTTACATTTACCACTCGCTGTATATCGAAAGAAGCGAGGGATTCACATCCCAAGCCTCGCAACCGTTCGAACTAACGAGAAATCACTCAAGGTCACTCGGAATCACGATATTGAACTTTTCCATCAGGAGTGTATTGAAAGAAGCTAAGGATTCGTTTCCCTAGCCTCGCAATCGTTCAAAATATCAATAAATCAGAGTAGGAGACTCGGAATCGCGATATTTACATTTACCACTCGCTGTATATCGAAAGAAGCGAAGGATTCACTTCACAAGCCTCACAATAATTCGAAATAACGACAAATCACTCAAGGACACTCCCAATCGCGATATTTACCTTTTCCGCTATCTGTATATCGAAAGAAGCGAAGGATTCACATCCCAAGCCTCGCAATCGTTTAAAATATCTATAAATCACAGTCCGAGACTCGGGATCGCGATATTTACATTTACCACTCGCTGTATATCGAAGGAAGCTGATAATTCATTTTCCGAGAATCGCAACCGTTCGAAATAACGACAAATCACTCAAGGACACTCCGAATCGCGATATTTACCGTTTCCGCTTGCTGTATATCGAAACAAGCGAAGGATTCGCATCCCAAATCTCGCAATCGTTTAAAATATCGATAAATAACAGTAGGAGATTCGGGATCGCGATATTTACATTTACCACTCGCTGTATATAGAAAGAAGCGAAGGATTCACATCCCAAGCCTCGCAATCGTTTAAAATATCTATAAATCACAGTACGAGACTCGGGATCGCGATATTTACATTTACCACTCGCTGTATATCGAAAGAAGCGAAGGATTCACTTCCCAAGCATCGCAATAATTCGAAATAACGACAAATCACTCAGGGACACTCCGAATCGCGATATTTACCGTTTCCGCTTGCTGTATATCGGAAGAAGATATGGATTCACATCCCAAATCTCGCAATCGTTTAAAATATCGATAAATAACAGTAGGAGACTCGGGATCACGATATTTACATTTACCACTCGCTGTATATCGAAAGAAGCGAAGGATTCACATCTCAAGCCTCGCAATCGTTCAAAATATCGATAAATCACATTAGGAGACTCGGGATCGCGATATTTACATTTACCACTCGCTGTATATCGAAAGAAGCTGATAATTCATTTTCCGAGAATCGCAACCGTTCGAAATAACGACAAATCACTCAAGGACACTCCGAATCGCGATATTTGTCGTATCCGCTTGCTGTATATCGAAACAAGCGAAGGATTCGCATCCCAAGCCTCGCAATCGTTCAAAATATCTATAAATCACAGTACGAGATTCGGGATCGCGATATTTACATTTACCACTCGCTGTAAATCGAAAGAAGCTGATAATTCATTTTCCGAGAATCGCAACGGTTCGTAATAACGACAAATCACTCAAGGACACTCCGAATCGCGATATTTACCGTTTCCGCTCGCTGTACTTCGAAAGAAGCGAAGGATTCGCATCCCAAGCCTCGCAATAATTCGAAATAACGACAAATCACTCAAGGTCACTCGGAATCACGATATTGACCTTTTCCATAAGGAGTGTATTGAAAGAAGCTAAGGATTCGTTTCCCTAGCCTCGCAATCGTTCAAAATATCGATAAATCAGAGTAGGAGACTCAGGATCGGGATATTTACATTTACCACTCGCTGTATATCGAAAGAAGCTGATAATTCATTTTCCGAGAATCGCAACCGTTCGAAATAACGACAAATCACTCAAGGACACTCCGAATCGCGATATTTGTCGTATCCGCTTGCTGTATATCGAAACAAGCGAAGGATTCGCATCCCAAGCCTCGCAATCGTTCAAAATATCTATAAATGACAGTACGAGATTCGGGATCGCGATATTTACATTTACCACTCGCTGTAAATCGAAAGAAGCTGATAATTCATTTTCCGAGAATCGCAACGGTTCGTAATAACGACAAATCACTCAAGGACACTCCGAATCGCGATATTTACCGTTTCCGCTCGCTGTACTTCGAAAGAAGCGAGGGATTCACATCCCAAGCCTCGCAACCGTTCGAACTAACGAGAAATCACTCAAGGTCACTCGGAATCACGATATTGAACTTTTCCATCAGGAGTGTATTGAAAGAAGCGAAGGATTCGCATCCCAAGCCTCGCAATCGTTTAAAATATCTATAAATCAGAGTAGGAGGCTCGGAATCGCGATATTTACCTTTTCCGCTATCTGTATATCGAAAGAAGCGAAGGATTCACATCCCAAGCCTCGCAATCGTTTAAAATATCTATAAATCACAGTCCGAGACTCGGGATCGCGATATTTACATTTACCACTCGCTGTATATCGAAGGAAGCTGATAATTCATTTTCCGAGAATCGCAACCGTTCGAAATAACGACAAATCACTCAAGGACACTCCGAATCGCGATATTTACCGTTTCCGCTTGCTGTATATCGAAACAAGCGAAGGATTCGCATCCCAAATCTCGCAATCGTTTAAAATATCGATAAATAACAGTAGGAGACTCGGGATCGCGATATTTACATTTACCACTCGCTGTATATAGAAAGAAGCGAAGGATTCACATCCCAAGCCTCGCAATCGTTTAAAATATCTATAAATCACAGTACGAGACTCGGGATCGCGATATTTACATTTACCACTCGCTGTATATCGAAAGAAGCGAAGGATTCACTTCCCAAGCATCGCAATAATTCGAAATAACGACAAATCACTCAGGGACACTCCGAATCGCGATATTTACCGTTTCCGCTTGCTGTATATCGGAAGAAGATATGGATTCACATCCCAAATCTCGCAATCGTTTAAAATATCGATAAATAACAATAGGAGACTCGGGATCGCGATATTTACATTTACCACTCGCTGTATATAGAAAGAAGCGAAGGATTCACATCCCAAGCCTCGCAATCGTTTAAAATATCTATAAATCACAGTACGAGACTCGGGATCGCGATATTTACATTTACCACTCGCTGTATATCGAAGGAAGCTGATAATTCATTTTCCGAGAATCGCAACCGTTCAAAATAACGACAAATCACTCAAGGACACTCCGAATCGCGATATTTGTCGTATCCGCTTGCAGTATATCGAAACAAGCGAAGGATTCGCATCCCAAGCCTCGCAATCGTTCAAAATATCTATAAATCACAGTACGAGATTCGGGATCGCGATATTTACATTTACCACTCGCTGTAAATCGAAAGAAGCTGATAATTCATTTTCCGAGAATCGCATCGGTTCGTAATAACGACAAATCACTCAAGGACACTCCGAATCGCGATATTTACATTTACCACTCGCTGTATATCGAAAGAAGCTGATAATTCATTTTCCGAGAATCGCAACCGTTCGAAATAACAACAAATCACTCAAGGACACTCCGAATCGCGATATTTATCGTATCCGCTTGCTGTATATCGAAACAAGCGAAGGATTCACATCCCAAGCCTCGCAATCGTTCAAAATATCGATAAATCAGAGTAGGACACTCCGAATTTCGATATTTACCGTTTCCGCTCGCTGTATATCGAAAGAAGCGAAGGATTCACATCTCAAGCCTCGCAATCGTTCAAAATATCGATAAATCACATTAGGAGACTCGGTGTCGCGATATTTACATTTACCACTCGCTGTATATCGAAAGAAGCTGATAATTCATTTTCCGAGAATCGCAACCGTTCGAAATAACGACAAATCACTCAAGGACACTCCGAATCGCGATATTTATCGTATCCGCTTACTGTATATCGAAACAAGCGAAGGATTTGCATCCCAAGCCTCGCAATCGTTCAAAATATCTATAAATCACAGTACGAGATTCGGGATCGCGATATTTACATTTACCACTCGCTGTAAATCGAAAGAAGCTGATAATTCATTTTCCGAGAATCGCAACGGTTCGTAATAACGACAAATCACTCAAGGACACTCCGAATTGCGATATTTACCGTTTCCGCTCGCTGTACTTCGAAAGAAGCGAAGGATTCGCATCCCAAGCCTCGCAATCGTTCAAAATATCTATAAATCACAGTAAGAGACTCGGGATCGCGATATTTACATTTACCACTCGCTGTATATCGAAAGAAGCGATTGATTCACATCCCAAGCCTCGCAATAATTCGAAATAACGACAAATCAATCAAGGACACTCCGAATCGCGATATTCACCGTTTCTGCTCGCTGTATATCGAAAGAAGCGAAGGATTCACATCCCAAGTCTCGCAACCGTTCAAAATAAAGATAAATCAGAGTAGGAGACGCGGAATCGCGATATTTACATTTACCACATGCTGTATATCGAAAGAAGCGAAGGATTCATATCTCAAGCCTCGCAATCGTTCAAAATAAAGATAAATCAGAGTAGGAGACGCGGAATCGCGATATTTACATTTACCACTCGCTGTATATCGAAAGAAGCGAAGGATTCACTTCCCAAGCATCGCAATAATTCGAAATAACGACAAATCACTCAAGGACACTCCGAATCGCGATATTTACCTTTTCCGCTCGCTGAATATCGAAAGAAGCGACGGATTCATATCTCAAGCCTCGCAATCGTTCAAAATATCAATAAATCAGAGTAGGAGACTCGGAATCGCGATAGTTACATTTACCACTCGCTGTATATCGAAAGAAGCGAAGGATTCACTTCCCAAGCATCGCAATAATTCGAAATATCGACAAATCACTCAAGGACACTCCGAATCGCGATATTTACCGTTTCCGCTTGCTGTATATCGAAACAAGCGAAGGATTCGCATCCCAAGCCTCGCAATCGTTTAAAATATCTATAAATCAGAGTAGGAGGCTCGGAATCGCGATATTTACCTTTTCCGCTATCTGTATATCGAAAGAAGCGAAGGATTCACATCCCAAGCCTCGCAATCGTTTAAAATATCTATAAATCACAGTCCGAGACTCGGGATCGCGATATTTACATTTACCACTCGCTGTATATCGAAGGAAGCTGATAATTCATTTTCCGAGAATCGCAACCGTTCGAAATAACGACAAATCACTCAAGGACACTCCGAATCGCGATATTTACCGTTTCCGCTTGCTGTATATCGAAACAAGCGAAGGATTCGCATCCCAAATCTCGCAATCGTTTAAAATATCGATAAATAACAGTAGGAGACTCGGGATCGCGATATTTACATTTACCAGTCGCTGTATATAGAAAGAAGCGAAGGATTCACATCCCAAGCCTCGCAATCGTTTAAAATATCTATAAATCACAGTACGAGACTCGGGATCGCGATATTTACATTTACCACTCGCTGTATATCGAAAGAAGCGAAGGATTCACTTCCCAAGCATCGCAATAATTCGAAATAACGACAAATCACTCAGGGACACTCCGAATCGCGATATTTACCGTTTCCGCTTGCTGTATATCGGAAGAAGATATGGATTCACATCCCAAATCTCGCAATCGTTTAAAATATCGATAAATAACAGTAGGAGACTCGGGATCACGATATTTACATTTACCACTCGCTGTATATCGAAAGAAGCGAAGGATTCACATCTCAAGCCTCGCAATCGTTCAAAATATCGATAAATCACATTAGGAGACTCGGGATCGCGATATTTACATTTACAACTCGCTGTATATCGAAAGAAGCTGATAATTCATTTTCCGAGAATCGCAACCGTTCGAAATAACGACAAATCACTCAAGGACACTCCGAATCGCGATATTTGTCGTATCCGCTTGCTGTATATCGAAACAAGCGAAGGATTCGCATCCCAAGCCTCGCAATCGTTCAAAATATCTATAAATCACAGTACGAGATTCGGGATCGCGATATTTACATTTACCACTCGCTGTATATCGAAGGAAGCTGATAATTCATTTTCCGAGAATCGCAACCGTTCGAAATAACGACAAATCACTCAAGGACACTCCGAATCGCGATATTTACCGTTTCCGCTTGCTGTATATCGAAACAAGCGAAGGATTCGCATCCCAAATCTCGCAATCGTTTAAAATATCGATAAATAACAGTAGGAGACTCGGGATCGCGATATTTACATTTACCACTCGCTGTATATAGAAAGAAGCGAAGGATTCACATCCCAAGCCTCGCAATCGTTTAAAATATCTATAAATCACAGTACGAGACTCGGGATCGCGATATTTACATTTACCACTCGCTGTATATCGAAAGAAGCGAAGGATTCACTTCCCAAGCATCGCAATAATTCGAAATAACGACAAATCACTCAGGGACACTCCGAATCGCGATATTTACCGTTTCCGCTTGCTGTATATCGGAAGAAGATATGGATTCACATCCCAAATCTCGCAATCGTTTAAAATATCGATAAATAACAATAGGAGACTCGGGATCGCGATATTTACATTTACCACTCGCTGTATATAGAAAGAAGCGAAGGATTCACATCCCAAGCCTCGCAATCGTTTAAAATATCTATAAATCACAGTACGAGACTCGGGATCGCGATATTTACATTTACCACTCGCTGTATATCGAAGGAAGCTGATAATTCATTTTCCGAGAATCGCAACCGTTCAAAATAACGACAAATCACTCAAGGACACTCCGAATCGCGATATTTGTCGTATCCGCTTGCAGTATATCGAAACAAGCGAACGATTCGCATCCCAAGCCTCGCAATCGTTCAAAATATCTATAAATCACAGTACGAGATTCGGGATCGCGATATTTACATTTACCACTCGCTGTAAATCGAAAGAAGCTGATAATTCATTTTCCGAGAATCGCATCGGTTCGTAATAACGACAAATCACTCAAGGACACTCCGAATCGCGATATTTACATTTACCACTCGCTGTATATCGAAAGAAGCTGATAATTCATTTTCCGAGAATCGCAACCGTTCGAAATAACAACAAATCACTCAAGGACACTCCGAATCGCGATATTCACCGTTTCTGCTCGCTGTATATCGAAAGAAGCGATGGATTCACATCCCAAGTCTCGCAACCGTTCAAAATAAAGATAAATCAGAGTAGGAGACGCGGAATCGCGATATTTACATTTACCACATGCTGTATATCGAAAGAAGCGAAGGATTCATATCTCAAGCCTCGCAATCGTTCAAAATAAAGATAAATCAGAGTAGGAGACGCGGAATCGCGATATTTACATTTACCACTCGCTGTATATCGAAAGAAGCGAAGGATTCACTTCCCAAGCATCGCAATAATTCGAAATAACGACAAATCACTCAAGGACACTCCGAATCGCGATATTTACCTTTTCCGCTCGCTGAATATCGAAAGAAGCGACGGATTCATATCTCAAGCCTCGCAATCGTTCAAAATATCAATAAATCAGAGTAGGAGACTCGGAATCGCGATAGTTACATTTACCACTCGCTGTATATCGAAAGAAGCGAAGGATTCACTTCCCAAGCATCGCAATAATTCGAAATATCGACAAATCACTCAAGGACACTCCGAATCGCGATATTTACCGTTTCCGCTTGCTGTATATCGAAACAAGCGAAGGATTCGCATCCCAAGCCTCGCAATCGTTTAAAATATCTATAAATCAGAGTAGGAGGCTCGGAATCGCGATATTTACCTTTTCCGCTATCTGTATATCGAAAGAAGCGAAGGATTCACATCCCAAGCCTCGCAATCGTTTAAAATATCTATAAATCACAGTCCGAGACTCGGGATCGCGATATTTACATTTACCACTCGCTGTATATCGAAGGAAGCTGATAATTCATTTTCCGAGAATCGCAACCGTTCGAAATAACGACAAATCACTCAAGGACACTCCGAATCGCGATATTTACCGTTTCCGCTTGCTGTATATCGAAACAAGCGAAGGATTCGCATCCCAAATCTCGCAATCGTTTAAAATATCGATAAATAACAGTAGGAGACTCGGGATCGCGATATTTACATTTACCACTCGCTGTAAATCGAAAGAAGCTGATAATTCATTTTCCGAGAATCGCAACGGTTCGTAATAACGACAAGTCACTCAAGGACACTCCGAATCGCGATATTTACCGTTTCCGCTCGCTGTACTTCGAAAGAAGCGAAGGATTCGCATCCCAAGCCTCGCAATAATTCGAAATAACGACAAATCACTCAAGGTCACTCGGAATCACGATATTGACCTTTTCCATAAGGAGTGTATTGAAAGAAGCTAAGGATTCGTTTCCCTAGCCTCGCAATCGTTCAAAATATCGATAAATAACAGTATTAGACTCGGGATCACGATATTTACATTTACCACTCGCTGTATATCGAAAGAAGCTGATAATTCATTTTCCGAGAATCGCAACCGTTCGAAATAACAACAAATCACTCAAGGACACTCCGAATCGCGATATTTATCGTATCCGCTTGCTGTATATCGAAACAAGCGAAGGATTCACATCCCAAGCCTCGCAATCGTTCAAAATATCGATAAATCAGAGTTGGACACTCCGAATTTCGATATTTACCGTTTCCGCTCGCTGTATATCGAAAGAAGCGAAGGATTCACATCTCAAGCCTCGCAATCGTTCAAAATATCGATAAATCACATTAGGAGACTCGGGATCGCGATATTTACATTTACCACTCGCTGTATATCGAAAGAAGCTGATAATTCATTTTCCGAGAATCGCAACCGTTCGAAATAACGACAAATCACTCAAGGACACGTCGATTCGCGATATTTATCGTATCCGCTTGCTGTATATCGAAACAAGCGAAGGATTTGCATCCCAAGCCTCGCAATCGTTCAAAATATCTATAAATCACAGTACGAGATTCGGGATCGCGATATTTACATTTACCACTCGCTGTAAATCGAAAGAGGCTGATAATTCATTTTCCGAGAATCGCAACGGTTCGTAATAACGACAAATCACTCAAGGACACTCCGAATCGCGATATTTACCGTTGCCGCTCGCTGTACTTCGAAAGAAGCGAAGGATTCGCATCCCAAGCCTCGCAATCGTTCAAAATATCTATAAATCACAGTAAGAGACTCGGGATCGCGATATTTACATTTACCACTCACTGTATATCGAAAGAAGCGAAGGATTCACTTCCCAAGCATCGCAATAATTCGAGATAACGACAAATCACTCAAGGACACTCCGAATCGCGATATTTACCGTTTCCGCTTGCTGTATATCGATACAAGCGAAGGATTCGCATCCCAAGCGACGCAATCGTTTAAAATATCTATAAATCAGAGTAGGAGACTCGGAATCGCGATATTTACCTTTTCCGCTCGCTGCATATCGAAAGAAGCGAAGGATTCACATCCCAAGCCTCGCAATAATTCGAAATAACGACAAATCACTCAAGGACACTCCGAATCGCGATATTCACCGTTTCTGCTCGCTGTATATCGAAAGAAGCGAAGGATTCACATCCCAAGTCTCGCAACCGTTCAAAATAAAGATAAATCAGAGTAGGAGACGCGGAATTGCGATATTTACATTTACCACACGCTGTATATCGAAAGAAGCGAAGGATTCACATCCCAAGCCTCGCAATCGTTTAAAATATCTATAAATCACAGTACGAGACTCGGGATCGCGATATTTACATTTACCACTCACTGTATATCGAAAGAAGCGAAGGATTCACTTCCCAAGCATCGCAATAATTCGAGATAACGACAAATCACTCAAGGACACTCCGAATCGCGATATTTACCGTTTCCGCATGCTGTATATCGATACAAGCGAAGGATTCGCATCCCAAGCGACGCAATCGTTTAAAATATCTATAAATCAGAGTAGGACACTCGGAATCGCGATATTTATCGTTTCCGCTTGCTGTATATCGAAACAAGCGAAGGATTCGCATCCCAAGCCTCGCAATCGTTCAAAATATCTATAAATCACAGTACGAGACTCGGGATCGCGATATTTACATTTATCACTCACTGTATATCGAAAGAAGCGAAGGATTCACTTCCCAAGCATCGCAATAATTCGAGATAACGACAAATCACTCAAGGACACTCCGAATCGCGATATTTACCGTTTCCGCTCACTGTATATCGGAAGAAGATATGGATTCACATCCCAAATTTCGCAATCGTTTAAAATATCAATAAATAACAGTAGGAGACTCGGAATCGCGATATTTACATTTACCACTCGCTGTATATCGAAAGAAGCTGATAATTCATGTTCCGAGAATCGCAACCGTTCGAAATAACGACAAATCACTCAAGGACACTCCGAATCGCGATATTTACCATTTCTGCTCGCTGTATATCCAAAGAAGCGAAGGATTGACATCACAAGCCTCGCAATAGGTCAAAATACCGATAAATCAGAGTAGGATACTCGGAATCGCGATATTTACCGTTTCCGCTCGCTGTATATCGAAAGAAGCGATTGATTCACATCCCAAGCCTCGCAATAATTCGAAATAACGACAAATCAATCAAGGACACTCCGAATCGCGATATTCACCGTTTCTGCTCGCTGTATATCGAAAGAAGCGAAGGATTCACATCCCAAGTCTCGCAACCGTTCAAAATAAAGATAAATCAGAGTAGGAGATGCGGAATCGCGATATTTACATTTACCACATGCTGTATATCGAAAGAAGCGAAGGATTCATATCTCAAGCCTCGCAATCGTTCAAAATAAAGATAAATCAGAGTAGGAGACGCGGAATCGCGATATTTACATTTACCACTCGCTGTATATCGAAAGAAGCGAAGGATTCATATCTCAAGCCTCGCAATCGTTCAAAATAAAGATAAATCAGAGTAGGAGACGCGGAATCGCGATATTTACATTTACCACTCGCTGTATATCGAAAGAAGCGAAGGATTCACTTCCCAAGCATCGCAATAATTCGAAATAACGACAAATCACTCAAGGACACTCCGAATCGCGATATTTACCTTTTCCGCTCGCTGAATATCGAAAGAAGCGACGGATTCATATCTCAAGCCTCGCAATCGTTCAAAATATCAATAAATCAGAGTAGGATACTCGGAATCGCGATATTTACCGTTTCCGCTCGCTGTATATCGAAAGAAGCGATTGATTCACATCCCAAGCCTCGCAATAATTCGAAATAACGACAAATCAATCAAGGACACTCCGAATCGCGATATTCACCGTTTCTGCTCGCTGTATATCGAAAGAAGCGAAGGATTCACATCCCAAGTCTCGCAACCGTTCAAAATAAAGATAAATCAGAGTAGGAGACGCGGAATCGCGATATTTACATTTACCACATGCTGTATATCGAAAGAAGCGAAGGATTCATATCTCAAGCCTCGCAATCGTTCAAAATAAAGATAAATCAGAGCAGGAGACGCGGAATCGCGATATTTACATTTACCACTCGCTGTATATCGAAAGAAGCGAAGGATTCACTTCCCAAGCATCGCAATAATTCGAAATAACGACAAATCACTCAAGGACACTCCGAATCGCGATATTTACCTTTTCCGCTCGCTGAATATCGAAAGAAGCGACGGATTCATATCTCAAGCCTCGCAATCGTTCAAAATATCAATAAATCAGAGTAGGAGACTTGGAATCGCGATATTTACATTTACCACTCGCTGTATATCGAAAGAAGCGAAGGATTCACTTCCCAAGCATCGCAATAATTCGAAATATCGACAAATCACTCAAGGACACTCCGAATCGCGATATTTACCGTTTCCGCTTGCTGTATATCGAAACAAGCGAAGGATTCGCATCCCAAGCCTCGCAATCGTTTAAAATATCTATAAATCAGAGTAGGAGGCTCGGAATCGCGATATTTACCTTTTCCGCTATCTGTATATCGAAAGAAGCGAAGGATTCACATCCCAAGCCTCGCAATCGTTTAAAATATCTATAAATCACAGTCCGAGACTCGGGATCGCGATATTTACATTTACCACTCGCTGTATATCGAAGGAAGCTGATAATTCATTTTCCGAGAATCGCAACCGTTCGAAATAACGACAAATCACTCAAGGACACTCCGAATCGCGATATTTACCGTTTCCGCTTGCTGTATATCGAAACAAGCGAAGGATTCGCATCCCAAATCTCGCAATCGTTTAAAATATCGATAAATAACAGTAGGAGACTCGGGATCGCGATATTTACATTTACCACTCGCTGTAAATCGAAAGAAGCTGATAATTCATTTTCCGAGAATCGCAACGGTTCGTAATAACGACAAGTCACTCAAGGACACTCCGAATCGCGATATTTACCGTTTCCGCTCGCTGTACTTCGAAAGAAGCGAAGGATTCGCATCCCAAGCCTCGCAATAATTCGAAATAACGACAAATCACTCAAGGTCACTCGGAATCACGATATTGACCTTTTCCATAAGGAGTGTATTGAAAGAAGCTAAGGATTCGTTTCCCTAGCCTCGCAATCGTTCAAAATATCGATAAATAACAGTATTAGACTCGGGATCACGATATTTACATTTACCACTCGCTGTATATCGAAAGAAGCTGATAATTCATTTTCCGAGAATCGCAACCGTTCGAAATAACAACAAATCACTCAAGGACACTCCGAATCGCGATATTTATCGTATCCGCTTGCTGTATATCGAAACAAGCGAAGGATTCACATCCCAAGCCTCGCAATCGTTCAAAATATCGATAAATCAGAGTTGGACACTCCGAATTTCGATATTTACCGTTTCCGCTCGCTGTATATCGAAAGAAGCGAAGGATTCACATCTCAAGCCTCGCAATCGTTCAAAATATCGATAAATCACATTAGGAGACTCGGGATCGCGATATTTACATTTACCACTCGCTGTATATCGAAAGAAGCTGATAATTCATTTTCCGAGAATCGCAACCGTTCGAAATAACGACAAATCACTCAAGGACACGTCGATTCGCGATATTTATCGTATCCGCTTGCTGTATATCGAAACAAGCGAAGGATTTGCATCCCAAGCCTCGCAATCGTTCAAAATATCTATAAATCACAGTACGAGATTCGGGATCGCGATATTTACATTTACCACTCGCTGTAAATCGAAAGAGGCTGATAATTCATTTTCCGAGAATCGCAACGGTTCGTAATAACGACAAATCACTCAAGGACACTCCGAATCGCGATATTTACCGTTGCCGCTCGCTGTACTTCGAAAGAAGCGAAGGATTCGCATCCCAAGCCTCGCAATCGTTCAAAATATCTATAAATCACAGTAAGAGACTCGGGATCGCGATATTTACATTTACCACTCACTGTATATCGAAAGAAGCGAAGGATTCACTTCCCAAGCATCGCAATAATTCGAGATAACGACAAATCACTCAAGGACACTCCGAATCGCGATATTTACCGTTTCCGCTTGCTGTATATCGATACAAGCGAAGGATTCGCATCCCAAGCGACGCAATCGTTTAAAATATCTATAAATCAGAGTAGGAGACTCGGAATCGCGATATTTACCTTTTCCGCTCGCTGCATATCGAAAGAAGCGAAGGATTCACATCCCAAGCCTCGCAATAATTCGAAATAACGACAAATCACTCAAGGACACTCCGAATCGCGATATTCACCGTTTCTGCTCGCTGTATATCGAAAGAAGCGAAGGATTCACATCCCAAGTCTCGCAACCGTTCAAAATAAAGATAAATCAGAGTAGGAGACGCGGAATTGCGATATTTACATTTACCACACGCTGTATATCGAAAGAAGCGAAGGATTCACATCCCAAGCCTCGCAATCGTTTAAAATATCTATAAATCACAGTACGAGACTCGGGATCGCGATATTTACATTTACCACTCACTGTATATCGAAAGAAGCGAAGGATTCACTTCCCAAGCATCGCAATAATTCGAGATAACGACAAATCACTCAAGGACACTCCGAATCGCGATATTTACCGTTTCCGCATGCTGTATATCGATACAAGCGAAGGATTCGCATCCCAAGCGACGCAATCGTTTAAAATATCTATAAATCAGAGTAGGACACTCGGAATCGCGATATTTATCGTTTCCGCTTGCTGTATATCGAAACAAGCGAAGGATTCGCATCCCAAGCCTCGCAATCGTTCAAAATATCTATAAATCACAGTACGAGACTCGGGATCGCGATATTTACATTTATCACTCACTGTATATCGAAAGAAGCGAAGGATTCACTTCCCAAGCATCGCAATAATTCGAGATAACGACAAATCACTCAAGGACACTCCGAATCGCGATATTTACCGTTTCCGCTCACTGTATATCGGAAGAAGATATGGATTCACATCCCAAATTTCGCAATCGTTTAAAATATCAATAAATAACAGTAGGAGACTCGGAATCGCGATATTTACATTTACCACTCGCTGTATATCGAAAGAAGCTGATAATTCATGTTCCGAGAATCGCAACCGTTCGAAATAACGACAAATCACTCAAGGACACTCCGAATCGCGATATTTACCATTTCTGCTCGCTGTATATCCAAAGAAGCGAAGGATTGACATCACAAGCCTCGCAATAGGTCAAAATACCGATAAATCAGAGTAGGATACTCGGAATCGCGATATTTACCGTTTCCGCTCGCTGTATATCGAAAGAAGCGATTGATTCACATCCCAAGCCTCGCAATAATTCGAAATAACGACAAATCAATCAAGGACACTCCGAATCGCGATATTCACCGTTTCTGCTCGCTGTATATCGAAAGAAGCGAAGGATTCACATCCCAAGTCTCGCAACCGTTCAAAATAAAGATAAATCAGAGTAGGAGATGCGGAATCGCGATATTTACATTTACCACATGCTGTATATCGAAAGAAGCGAAGGATTCATATCTCAAGCCTCGCAATCGTTCAAAATAAAGATAAATCAGAGTAGGAGACGCGGAATCGCGATATTTACATTTACCACTCGCTGTATATCGAAAGAAGCGAAGGATTCATATCTCAAGCCTCGCAATCGTTCAAAATAAAGATAAATCAGAGTAGGAGACGCGGAATCGCGATATTTACATTTACCACTCGCTGTATATCGAAAGAAGCGAAGGATTCACTTCCCAAGCATCGCAATAATTCGAAATAACGACAAATCACTCAAGGACACTCCGAATCGCGATATTTACCTTTTCCGCTCGCTGAATATCGAAAGAAGCGACGGATTCATATCTCAAGCCTCGCAATCGTTCAAAATATCAATAAATCAGAGTAGGATACTCGGAATCGCGATATTTACCGTTTCCGCTCGCTGTATATCGAAAGAAGCGATTGATTCACATCCCAAGCCTCGCAATAATTCGAAATAACGACAAATCAATCAAGGACACTCCGAATCGCGATATTCACCGTTTCTGCTCGCTGTATATCGAAAGAAGCGAAGGATTCACATCCCAAGTCTCGCAACCGTTCAAAATAAAGATAAATCAGAGTAGGAGACGCGGAATCGCGATATTTACATTTACCACATGCTGTATATCGAAAGAAGCGAAGGATTCATATCTCAAGCCTCGCAATCGTTCAAAATAAAGATAAATCAGAGCAGGAGACGCGGAATCGCGATATTTACATTTACCACTCGCTGTATATCGAAAGAAGCGAAGGATTCACTTCCCAAGCATCGCAATAATTCGAAATAACGACAAATCACTCAAGGACACTCCGAATCGCGATATTTACCTTTTCCGCTCGCTGAATATCGAAAGAAGCGACGGATTCATATCTCAAGCCTCGCAATCGTTCAAAATATCAATAAATCAGAGTAGGAGACTTGGAATCGCGATATTTACATTTACCACTCGCTGTATATCGAAAGAAGCGAAGGATTCACTTCCCAAGCATCGCAATAATTCGAAATATCGACAAATCACTCAAGGACACTCCGAATCGCGATATTTACCGTTTCCGCTTGCTGTATATCGAAACAAGCGAAGGATTCGCATCCCAAGCCTCGCAATCGTTTAAAATATCTATAAATCAGAGTAGGAGGCTCGGAATCGCGATATTTACCTTTTCCGCTATCTGTATATCGAAAGAAGCGAAGGATTCACATCCCAAGCCTCGCAATCGTTTAAAATATCTATAAATCACAGTCCGAGACTCGGGATCGCGATATTTACATTTACCACTCGCTGTATATCGAAGGAAGCTGATAATTCATTTTCCGAGAATCGCAACCGTTCGAAATAACGACAAATCACTCAAGGACACTCCGAATCGCGATATTTACCGTTTCCGCTTGCTGTATATCGAAACAAGCGAAGGATTCGCATCCCAAATCTCGCAATCGTTTAAAATATCGATAAATAACAGTAGGAGACTCGGGATCGCGATATTTACATTTACCACTCGCTGTATATAGAAAGAAGCGAAGGATTCACATCCCAAGCCTCGCAATCGTTTAAAATATCTATAAATCACAGTACGAGACTCGGGATCGCGATATTTACATTTACCACTCGCTGTATATCGAAAGAAGCGAAGGATTCACTTCCCAAGCATCGCAATAATTCGAAATAACGACAAATCACTCAGGGACACTCCGAATCGCGATATTTACCGTTTCCGCTTGCTGTATATCGGAAGAAGATATGGATTCACATCCCAAATCTCGCAATCGTTTAAAATATCGATAAATAACAGTAGGAGACTCGGGATCACGATATTTACATTTACCACTCGCTGTATATCGAAAGAAGCGAAGGATTCACATCTCAAGCCTCGCAATCGTTCAAAATATCGATAAATCACATTAGGAGACTCGGGATCGCGATATTTACATTTACCACTCGCTGTATATCGAAAGAAGCTGATAATTCATTTTCCGAGAATCGCAACCGTTCGAAATAACGACAAATCACTCAAGGACACTCCGAATCGCGATATTTACCGTTTCCGCTCGCTGTACTTCGACAGAAGCGAAGGATTCGCATCCCAAGCCTCGCAATCGTTCAAAATATCTATAAATCACAGTACGAGATTCGGGATCGCGATATTTACATTTACCACTCGCTGTAAATCGAAAGAAGCTGATAATTCATTTTCCGAGAATCGCAACGGTTCGTAATAACGACAAATCACTCAAGGACACTCCGAATCGCGATATTTACCGTTTCCGCTCGCTGTACTTCGAAAGAAGCGAAGGATTCACATCCCAAGTCTCGCAACCGTTCAAAATAAAGATAAATCAGAGTAGTAGACGCGGAATTGCGATATTTACATTTACCACACGCTGTATATCGAAAGAAGCGAAGGATTCACATCCCAAGCCTCGCAATCGTTTAAAATATCTATAAATCACAGTACGAGACTCGGGATCGCGATATTTACATTTACCACTCGCTGTATATCGAAGGAAGCTGATAATTCATTTTCCGAGAATCGCAACCGTTCGAAATAACGACAAATCACTCAAGGACACTCCGAATCGCGATATTTACCGTTTCCGCTTGCTGTATATCGATACAAGCGAAGGATTCGCATCCCAAGCGACGCAATCGTTTAAAATATCTATAGATCACAGTAGGAGACTCGGGATCGCGATATTTACATTTACCACTCGCTGTATATCGAAGGAAGCTGATAATTCATTTTCCGAGAATCGAAATCGTTCGAAATAACGACAAATCACTCAAGGACACTCCGAATCGCGATATTTACCGTTTCCGCTTGCTGTATATCGAAACAAGCGAAGGATTCGCATCCCAAATCTCGCAATCGTTTAAAATATCGATAAATAACAGTAGGAGACTCGGGATCGCGATATTTACATTTACCACTCGCTGTATATAGAAAGAAGCGAAGGATTCACATCCCAAGTCTCGCAACCGTTCAAAATAAAGATAAATCAGAGTAGGAGACGCGGAATTGCGATATTTACATTTACCACACGCTGTATATCCAAAGAAGCGAAGGATTGACATCACAAGCCTCGCAATAGGTCAAAATATCGATAAATCACAGTAGGACACTCCGAATTTCGATATTTACCGTTTCCGCTCGCTGTATATCGGAAGAAGATATGGATTCACATCCCAAATCTCGCAATCGTTTAAAATATCGATAAATAACAGTAGGGGACTCGGGATCGCGATATTTACATTTACCACTCGCTGTATATCGAAAGAAGAGGAGGATTCACTTCCCAAGCATCGCAATAATTCGAAATAACGACAAATCACTCAAGGACACTCCGAATCGCGATATTTACCGTTTCCGCTCACTGTATATCGGAAGAAGATATGGATTCACATCCCAAATTTCGCAATCGTTTAAAATATCAATAAATAACAGTAGGAGACTCGGAATCGCGATATTTACATTTACCACTCGCTGTATATCGAAAGAAGCTGATAATTCATGTTCCGAGAATCGCAACCGTTCGAAATAACGACAAATCACTCAAGGACACTCCGAATCGCGATATTTACCATTTCTGCTCGCTGTATATCCAAAGAAGCGAAGGATTGACATCACAAGCCTCGCAATAGGTCAAAATACCGATAAATCAGAGTAGGATACTCGGAATCGCGATATTTACCGTTTCCGCTCGCTGTATATCGAAAGAAGCGATTGATTCACATCCCAAGCCTCGCAATAATTCGAAATAACGACAAATCAATCAAGGACACTCCGAATCGCGATATTCACCGTTTCTGCTCGCTGTATATCGAAAGAAGCGAAGGATTCACATCCCAAGTCTCGCAACCGTTCAAAATAAAGATAAATCAGAGTAGGAGATGCGGAATCGCGATATTTACATTTACCACATGCTGTATATCGAAAGAAGCGAAGGATTCATATCTCAAGCCTCGCAATCGTTCAAAATAAAGATAAATCAGAGTAGGAGACGCGGAATCGCGATATTTACATTTACCACTCGCTGTATATCGAAAGAAGCGAAGGATTCATATCTCAAGCCTCGCAATCGTTCAAAATAAAGATAAATCAGAGTAGGAGACGCGGAATCGCGATATTTACATTTACCACTCGCTGTATATCGAAAGAAGCGAAGGATTCACTTCCCAAGCATCGCAATAATTCGAAATAACGACAAATCACTCAAGGACACTCCGAATCGCGATATTTACCTTTTCCGCTCGCTGAATATCGAAAGAAGCGACGGATTCATATCTCAAGCCTCGCAATCGTTCAAAATATCAATAAATCAGAGTAGGATACTCGGAATCGCGATATTTACCGTTTCCGCTCGCTGTATATCGAAAGAAGCGATTGATTCACATCCCAAGCCTCGCAATAATTCGAAATAACGACAAATCAATCAAGGACACTCCGAATCGCGATATTCACCGTTTCTGCTCGCTGTATATCGAAAGAAGCGAAGGATTCACATCCCAAGTCTCGCAACCGTTCAAAATAAAGATAAATCAGAGTAGGAGACGCGGAATCGCGATATTTACATTTACCACATGCTGTATATCGAAAGAAGCGAAGGATTCATATCTCAAGCCTCGCAATCGTTCAAAATAAAGATAAATCAGAGCAGGAGACGCGGAATCGCGATATTTACATTTACCACTCGCTGTATATCGAAAGAAGCGAAGGATTCACTTCCCAAGCATCGCAATAATTCGAAATAACGACAAATCACTCAAGGACACTCCGAATCGCGATATTTACCTTTTCCGCTCGCTGAATATCGAAAGAAGCGACGGATTCATATCTCAAGCCTCGCAATCGTTCAAAATATCAATAAATCAGAGTAGGAGACTTGGAATCGCGATATTTACATTTACCACTCGCTGTATATCGAAAGAAGCGAAGGATTCACTTCCCAAGCATCGCAATAATTCGAAATATCGACAAATCACTCAAGGACACTCCGAATCGCGATATTTACCGTTTCCGCTTGCTGTATATCGAAACAAGCGAAGGATTCGCATCCCAAGCCTCGCAATCGTTTAAAATATCTATAAATCAGAGTAGGAGGCTCGGAATCGCGATATTTACCTTTTCCGCTATCTGTATATCGAAAGAAGCGAAGGATTCACATCCCAAGCCTCGCAATCGTTTAAAATATCTATAAATCACAGTCCGAGACTCGGGATCGCGATATTTACATTTACCACTCGCTGTATATCGAAGGAAGCTGATAATTCATTTTCCGAGAATCGCAACCGTTCGAAATAACGACAAATCACTCAAGGACACTCCGAATCGCGATATTTACCGTTTCCGCTTGCTGTATATCGAAACAAGCGAAGGATTCGCATCCCAAATCTCGCAATCGTTTAAAATATCGATAAATAACAGTAGGAGACTCGGGATCGCGATATTTACATTTACCACTCGCTGTATATAGAAAGAAGCGAAGGATTCACATCCCAAGCCTCGCAATCGTTTAAAATATCTATAAATCACAGTACGAGACTCGGGATCGCGATATTTACATTTACCACTCGCTGTATATCGAAAGAAGCGAAGGATTCACTTCCCAAGCATCGCAATAATTCGAAATAACGACAAATCACTCAGGGACACTCCGAATCGCGATATTTACCGTTTCCGCTTGCTGTATATCGGAAGAAGATATGGATTCACATCCCAAATCTCGCAATCGTTTAAAATATCGATAAATAACAGTAGGAGACTCGGGATCACGATATTTACATTTACCACTCGCTGTATATCGAAAGAAGCGAAGGATTCACATCTCAAGCCTCGCAATCGTTCAAAATATCGATAAATCACATTAGGAGACTCGGGATCGCGATATTTACATTTACCACTCGCTGTATATCGAAAGAAGCTGATAATTCATTTTCCGAGAATCGCAACCGTTCGAAATAACGACAAATCACTCAAGGACACTCCGAATCGCGATATTTACCGTTTCCGCTCGCTGTACTTCGACAGAAGCGAAGGATTCGCATCCCAAGCCTCGCAATCGTTCAAAATATCTATAAATCACAGTACGAGATTCGGGATCGCGATATTTACATTTACCACTCGCTGTAAATCGAAAGAAGCTGATAATTCATTTTCCGAGAATCGCAACGGTTCGTAATAACGACAAATCACTCAAGGACACTCCGAATCGCGATATTTACCGTTTCCGCTCGCTGTACTTCGAAAGAAGCGAAGGATTCACATCCCAAGTCTCGCAACCGTTCAAAATAAAGATAAATCAGAGTAGTAGACGCGGAATTGCGATATTTACATTTACCACACGCTGTATATCGAAAGAAGCGAAGGATTCACATCCCAAGCCTCGCAATCGTTTAAAATATCTATAAATCACAGTACGAGACTCGGGATCGCGATATTTACATTTACCACTCGCTGTATATCGAAGGAAGCTGATAATTCATTTTCCGAGAATCGCAACCGTTCGAAATAACGACAAATCACTCAAGGACACTCCGAATCGCGATATTTACCGTTTCCGCTTGCTGTATATCGATACAAGCGAAGGATTCGCATCCCAAGCGACGCAATCGTTTAAAATATCTATAGATCACAGTAGGAGACTCGGGATCGCGATATTTACATTTACCACTCGCTGTATATCGAAGGAAGCTGATAATTCATTTTCCGAGAATCGAAATCGTTCGAAATAACGACAAATCACTCAAGGACACTCCGAATCGCGATATTTACCGTTTCCGCTTGCTGTATATCGAAACAAGCGAAGGATTCGCATCCCAAATCTCGCAATCGTTTAAAATATCGATAAATAACAGTAGGAGACTCGGGATCGCGATATTTACATTTACCACTCGCTGTATATAGAAAGAAGCGAAGGATTCACATCCCAAGTCTCGCAACCGTTCAAAATAAAGATAAATCAGAGTAGGAGACGCGGAATTGCGATATTTACATTTACCACACGCTGTATATCCAAAGAAGCGAAGGATTGACATCACAAGCCTCGCAATAGGTCAAAATATCGATAAATCACAGTAGGACACTCCGAATTTCGATATTTACCGTTTCCGCTCGCTGTATATCGGAAGAAGATATGGATTCACATCCCAAATCTCGCAATCGTTTAAAATATCGATAAATAACAGTAGGGGACTCGGGATCGCGATATTTACATTTACCACTCGCTGTATATCGAAAGAAGAGGAGGATTCACTTCCCAAGCATCGCAATAATTCGAAATAACGACAAATCACTCAAGGACACTCCGAATCGCGATATTTACCGTTTCCGCTTGCTGTATATCGAAACAAGCGAAGGATTCGCATCCCAAGCCTCGCAATCGTTTAAAATATCTATAAATCAGAGTAGGAGGCTCGGAATCGCGATATTTACCTTTTCCGCTCGCTGTATATCGAAAGAAGCGAAGGATTCACATCCCACGCCTCGCAATCGTTTAAAATATCTATAAATCACAGTTCGAGACTCGGGATCGCGATATTTACATTTACCACTCGCTGTATATCGATAGAGGCGAAGGATTCACTTCCCAGGCCAAGCAATAATTCGAAATAACGACCAATCACTCAAGGACACACCGAATCGCCATATTTAAAGTTTCCGCTTGCTGTATATCGAAATAAGCGAAGGATTCACATCCCAAGCCTCGCAATCGTTCAAAATATCGATAAATCAGAGTAGGACACTCCGAATTGCGATGTTTACCGTTTCCGCTCGCTGTATATCGGAAGAAGATATGGATTCACATCCCAAATCTCGCAATCGTTTAAAATATCGATAAATCACAGTAGGAGACTCGGGATCGCGATATTTACATTTACCACTCGTGGTATATCGAAAGAAGCTGATAATTCATTTTCCGAGAATCGCAACCGTTCGATATATCGACAAATCACTCAAGGACACTCCGAATCGCGATATTTACCGTTTCCGCTTGCTGTATATCTAAACGAGCGAAGGATTCATATCTCAAGCCTCGGAATCGTTCAAAATAAAGATAAATCAGAGTAGGAGACGCAGAATCGCGATATTTACATTTACCACTCGCTGTATATCGAAAGAAGCTAAGGATTCTTTTCCCTAGCCTCGCAATCGTTCAAAATATCGATAAATCACTTTAGGAGACTCGGGATCGCGATATTTACATTTACCACTCGCTGTATATCGAAAGAAGCTGATAATTCATTTTCCGAGAATCGCAACCGTTCGAAATAACGACAAATCACTCAAGGACACTCGGAATCGCGATATTTATCGTTTCCGCTTGCTGTATATCGAAACAAGCGAAGGATTCGCATCCCAAGCCTCGCAATCGTTCAAAATATCTATAAATCACAGTACGAGACTCGGGATCGCGATATTTACATTTACCACTCGCTGTAAATCGAAAGAAGCTGATAATTCATTTTCCGAGAATCACAACGGTTCGTAATAACGACAAATCACTCAAGGACACTCCGAATCGCGATATTTACCGTTGCCGCTCGCTGTACTTCGAAAGAAGCGAAGGATTCGCATCCCAAGCCTCGCAATCGTTCAAAATATCTATAAATCACAGTACGAGACTCGGGATCGCGATATTTACATTTATCACTCACTGTATATCGAAAGAAGCGAAGGATTCACTTCCCAAGCATCGCAATAATTCGAGATAACGACAAATCACTCAAGGACACTCCGAATCGCGATATTTACCGTTTCCGCTCACTGTATATCGGAAGAAGATATGGATTCACATCCCAAATTTCGCAATCGTTTAAAATATCGATAAATAACAGTAGGAGACTCGGAATCGCGATATTTACATTTACCACACGCTGTATATCGAAAGAAGCTGATAATTCATGTTCCGAGAATCGCAACCGTTCGAAATAACGACAAATCACTCAAGGACACTCCGAATCGCGATATTTACCATTTCTGCTCGCTGTATATCCAAAGAAGCGAAGGATTGACATCACAAGCCTCGCAATAGGTCAAAATACCGATAAATCAGAGTAGGATACTCGGAATCGCGATATTTACCGTTTCCGCTCGCTGCATATCGAAAGAAGCGATTGATTCACATCCCAAGCCTCGCAATAATTCGAAATAACGACAAATCAATCAAGGACACTCCGAATCGCGATATTCACCGTTTCTGCTCGCTGTATATCGAAAGAAGCGAAGGATTCACATCCCAAGTCTCGCAACCGTTCAAAATAAAGATAAATCAGAGTAGGAGACGCGGAATCGCGATATTTACATTTACCACTCGCTGTATATCGAAAGAAGCGAAGGATTCACATCCCAAGTCTCGCAACCGTTCAAAATAAAGATAAATCAGAGTAGGAGACGCGGAATTGCGATATTTACATTTACCACACGCTGTATATCCAAAGAAGCGAAGGATTGACATCACAAGCCTCGCAATAGGTCAAAATATCGATAAATCACAGTAGGACACTCCGAATTTCGATATTTACCGTTTCCGCTCGCTGTATATCGGAAGAAGATATGGATTCACATCCCAAATCTCGCAATCGTTTAAAATATCGATAAATAACAGTAGGGGACTCGGGATCGCGATATTTACATTTACCACTCGCTGTATATCGAAAGAAGAGGAGGATTCACTTCCCAAGCATCGCAATAATTCGAAATAACGACAAATCACTCAAGGACACTCCGAATCGCGATATTTACCGTTTCCGCTTGCTGTATATCGAAACAAGCGAAGGATTCGCATCCCAAGCCTCGCAATCGTTTAAAATATCTATAAATCAGAGTAGGAGGCTCGGAATCGCGATATTTACCTTTTCCGCTCGCTGTATATCGAAAGAAGCGAAGGATTCACATCCCACGCCTCGCAATCGTTTAAAATATCTATAAATCACAGTTCGAGACTCGGGATCGCGATATTTACATTTACCACTCGCTGTATATCGATAGAGGCGAAGGATTCACTTCCCAGGCCAAGCAATAATTCGAAATAACGACCAATCACTCAAGGACACACCGAATCGCCATATTTAAAGTTTCCGCTTGCTGTATATCGAAATAAGCGAAGGATTCACATCCCAAGCCTCGCAATCGTTCAAAATATCGATAAATCAGAGTAGGACACTCCGAATTGCGATGTTTACCGTTTCCGCTCGCTGTATATCGGAAGAAGATATGGATTCACATCCCAAATCTCGCAATCGTTTAAAATATCGATAAATCACAGTAGGAGACTCGGGATCGCGATATTTACATTTACCACTCGTGGTATATCGAAAGAAGCTGATAATTCATTTTCCGAGAATCGCAACCGTTCGATATATCGACAAATCACTCAAGGACACTCCGAATCGCGATATTTACCGTTTCCGCTTGCTGTATATCTAAACGAGCGAAGGATTCATATCTCAAGCCTCGGAATCGTTCAAAATAAAGATAAATCAGAGTAGGAGACGCAGAATCGCGATATTTACATTTACCACTCGCTGTATATCGAAAGAAGCTGATAATTCATTTTCCGAGAATCGCAACCGTTCGAAATAACGACAAATCACTCAAGGACACTCGGAATCGCGATATTTATCGTTTCCGCTTGCTGTATATCGAAACAAGCGAAGGATTCGCATCCCAAGCCTCGCAATCGTTCAAAATATCTATAAATCACAGTACGAGACTCGGGATCGCGATATTTACATTTACCACTCGCTGTAAATCGAAAGAAGCTGATAATTCATTTTCCGAGAATCACAACGGTTCGTAATAACGACAAATCACTCAAGGACACTCCGAATCGCGATATTTACCGTTGCCGCTCGCTGTACTTCGAAAGAAGCGAAGGATTCGCATCCCAAGCCTCGCAATCGTTCAAAATATCTATAAATCACAGTACGAGACTCGGGATCGCGATATTTACATTTATCACTCACTGTATATCGAAAGAAGCGAAGGATTCACTTCCCAAGCATCGCAATAATTCGAGATAACGACAAATCACTCAAGGACACTCCGAATCGCGATATTTACCGTTTCCGCTCACTGTATATCGGAAGAAGATATGGATTCACATCCCAAATTTCGCAATCGTTTAAAATATCGATAAATAACAGTAGGAGACTCGGAATCGCGATATTTACATTTACCACTCGCTGTATATCGAAAGAAGCTGATAATTCATGTTCCGAGAATCGCAACCGTTCGAAATAACGACAAATCACTCAAGGACACTCCGAATCGCGATATTTACCATTTCTGCTCGCTGTATATCCAAAGAAGCGAAGGATTGACATCACAAGCCTCGCAATAGGTCAAAATACCGATAAATCAGAGTAGGATACTCGGAATCGCGATATTTACCGTTTCCGCTCGCTGCATATCGAAAGAAGCGATTGATTCACATCCCAAGCCTCGCAATAATTCGAAATAACGACAAATCAATCAAGGACACTCCGAATCGCGATATTCACCGTTTCTGCTCGCTGTATATCGAAAGAAGCGAAGGATTCACATCCCAAGTCTCGCAACCGTTCAAAATAAAGATAAATCAGAGTAGGAGACGCGGAATCGCGATATTTACATTTACCACTCGCTGTATATCGAAAGAAGCGAAGGATTCATATCTCAAGCCTCGCAATCGTTCAAAATAAAGATAAATCAGAGTAGGAGACGCGGAATCGCGATATTTACATTTACCACTCGCTGTATATCGAAAGAAGCGAAGGATTCACTTCCCAAGCATCGCAATAATTCGAAATAACGACAAATCACTCAAGGACACTCCGAATCGCGATATTTACCTTTTCCGCTCGCTGAATATCGAAAGAAGCGACGGATTCATATCTCAAGCCTCGCAATCGTTCAAAATATCAATAAATCAGAGTAGGAGACTCGGAATCGCGATATTTACATTTACCACTCGCTGTATATCGATAGAGGCGAAGGATTCACTTCCCAGGCCAAGCAATAATTCGAAATAACGACCAATCACTCAAGGACACACCGAATCGCGATATTTAAAGTTTCCGCTTGCTGTATATCGAAATAAGCGAAGGATTCACATCCCAAGCCTCGCAATCGTTCAAAATATCGATAAATCAGAGTAGGACACTCCGAATTGCGATGTTTACCGTTTCCGCTCGCTGTATATCGGAAGAAGATATGGATTCACATCCCAAATCTCGCAATCGTTTAAAATATCGATAAATCACAGTAGGAGACTCGGGATCGCGATATTTACATTTACCACTCGTGGTATATCGAAAGAAGCTGATAATTCATTTTCCGAGAATCGCAACCGTTCGATATATCGACAAATCACTCAAGGACACTCCGAATCGCGATATTTACCGTTTCCGCTTGCTGTATATCTAAACGAGCGAAGGATTCATATCTCAAGCCTCGGAATCGTTCAAAATAAAGATAAATCAGAGTAGGAGACGCAGAATCGCGATATTTACATTTACCACTCGCTGTATATCGAAAGAAGCTAAGGATTCTTTTCCCTAGCCTCGCAATCGTTCAAAATATCGATAAATCACTTTAGGAGACTCGGGATCGCGATATTTACATTTACCACTCGCTGTATATCGAAAGAAGCTGATAATTCATTTTCCGAGAATCGCAACCGTTCGAAATAACGACAAATCACTCAAGGACACTCGGAATCGCGATATTTATCGTTTCCGCTTGCTGTATATCGAAACAAGCGAAGGATTCGCATCCCAAGCCTCGCAATCGTTCAAAATATCTATAAATCACAGTACGAGACTCGGGATCGCGATATTTACATTTACCACTCGCTGTAAATCGAAAGAAGCTGATAATTCATTTTCCGAGAATCACAACGGTTCGTAATAACGACAAATCACTCAAGGACACTCCGAATCGCGATATTTACCGTTGCCGCTCGCTGTACTTCGAAAGAAGCGAAGGATTCGCATCCCAAGCCTCGCAATCGTTCAAAATATCTATAAATCACAGTACGAGACTCGGGATCGCGATATTTACATTTATCACTCACTGTATATCGAAAGAAGCGAAGGATTCACTTCCCAAGCATCGCAATAATTCGAGATAACGACAAATCACTCAAGGACACTCCGAATCGCGATATTTACCGTTTCCGCTCACTGTATATCGGAAGAAGATATGGATTCACATCCCAAATTTCGCAATCGTTTAAAATATCGATAAATAACAGTAGGAGACTCGGAATCGCGATATTTACATTTACCACTCGCTGTATATCGAAAGAAGCTGATAATTCATGTTCCGAGAATCGCAACCGTTCGAAATAACGACAAATCACTCAAGGACACTCCGAATCGCGATATTTACCATTTCTGCTCGCTGTATATCCAAAGAAGCGAAGGATTGACATCACAAGCCTCGCAATAGGTCAAAATACCGATAAATCAGAGTAGGATACTCGGAATCGCGATATTTACCGTTTCCGCTCGCTGCATATCGAAAGAAGCGATTGATTCACATCCCAAGCCTCGCAATAATTCGAAATAACGACAAATCAATCAAGGACACTCCGAATCGCGATATTCACCGTTTCTGCTCGCTGTATATCGAAAGAAGCGAAGGATTCACATCCCAAGTCTCGCAACCGTTCAAAATAAAGATAAATCAGAGTAGGAGACGCGGAATCGCGATATTTACATTTACCACTCGCTGTATATCGAAAGAAGCGAAGGATTCATATCTCAAGCCTCGCAATCGTTCAAAATAAAGATAAATCAGAGTAGGAGACGCGGAATCGCGATATTTACATTTACCACTCGCTGTATATCGAAAGAAGCGAAGGATTCACTTCCCAAGCATCGCAATAATTCGAAATAACGACAAATCACTCAAGGACACTCCGAATCGCGATATTTACCTTTTCCGCTCGCTGAATATCGAAAGAAGCGACGGATTCATATCTCAAGCCTCGCAATCGTTCAAAATATCAATAAATCAGAGTAGGAGACTCGGAATCGCGATATTTACATTTACCACTCGCTGTATATCGATAGAGGCGAAGGATTCACTTCCCAGGCCAAGCAATAATTCGAAATAACGACCAATCACTCAAGGACACACCGAATCGCGATATTTAAAGTTTCCGCTTGCTGTATATCGAAATAAGCGAAGGATTCACATCCCAAGCCTCGCAATCGTTCAAAATATCGATAAATCAGAGTAGGACACTCCGAATTGCGATGTTTACCGTTTCCGCTCGCTGTATATCGGAAGAAGATATGGATTCACATCCCAAATCTCGCAATCGTTTAAAATATCGATAAATCACAGTAGGAGACTCGGGATCGCGATATTTACATTTACCACTCGTGGTATATCGAAAGAAGCTGATAATTCATTTTCCGAGAATCGCAACCGTTCGATATATCGACAAATCACTCAAGGACACTCCGAATCGCGATATTTACCGTTTCCGCTTGCTGTATATCTAAACAAGCGAAGGATTCATATCTCAAGCCTCGGAATCGTTAAAAATACAGATAAATCAGAGTAGGAGACGCAGAATCGCGATATTTACATTTACCACTCGCTGTATATCGAAAGAAGCTAAGGATTCTTTTCCCTATCCTCGCAATCGTTCAAAATATCGATAAATCACTTTAGGAGACTCGGGATCGCGATATTTACATTTACCACTCGCTGTATATCGAAAGAAGCTGATAATTCATTTTCCGAGAATCGCAACCGTTCGAAATAACGACAAATCACTCAAGGACACTCCGAATCGCGATATTTACCGTTTCCGCTCGCTGTACTTCGACAGAAGCGAAGGATTCGCATCCCAAGCCTCGCAATCGTTCAAAATATCTATAAATCACAGTACGAGATTCGGGATCGCGATATTTACATTTACCACTCGCTGTAAATCGAAAGAAGCTGATAATTCATTTTCCGAGAATCGCAACGGTTCGTAATAACGACAAATCACTCAAGGACACTCCGAATCGCGATATTTACCGTTTCCGCTCGCTGTACTTCGAAAGAAGCGAAGGATTCGCATCCCAAGCCTCGCAATAATTCGAAATAACGACAAATCACTCAAGGACACTCCGAATCGCGATATTCACCGTTTCTGCTCGCTGTATATCGAAAGAAGCGAAGGATTCACATCCCAAGCCTAGCAATAATTCGAAATAACGACAAATCACTCAAGGACAATCCGAATCGCGATATTTACCGTTTCTGCTCGCTGTATATCGAAAGAAACGAAGGATTCACATGACAAGCCTCGCAATCCTTCAAAATATCGATAAATCAGAGTAGGAGACCCCGAATGGCGATATTTACCGTTTCCGCTCGCTGTATATCGATAGAAGCGAAGGATTCACATCACAAGCCTCGCAATCCTTCAAAATATCGATAAATCAGAGTAGGAGACTCCAAATGGCGATATTTACCGTTTCCGCTCGCTGTATATCGAAAGAAGCGAAGGATTCACATCCCAAGCCTCGCAATCCTTCAAAATATCGATAAATCAGAGTAGGAGACTCCGAATGGCGATATTTACCGGTTCCGCTCGCTGTATATCGAAAGAAGATAAGGATTCACATCTCAAGCCTCGCAATCGTTCAAAATATCGGTATATCAGAGTAGGAGACTCGGGAACGCGATATTTACATTTACCACTCGCTGTATATCGAAAGAAGCGAAGGATTCACATCACAAGCCTCGCAATCGTTCAAAATATCGATAAATCAGAGTAGGAGACGCGGAAACGCGATATTTAGCTTTTCGACTCGCTGTATATCGAAAGAAGCGAAGGATTCACTTCCCAGGCCTCGCAATAATTCGAAATAACGACGAATCACTCAAGGACACTCCGAATCGCGATATTTACCTTTTCCGCTCGCTGTATATCGAAACAAGCGAAGGATTCGCATCCCAAGCCTCGCAATCGTTCAAAATATCTATAAATCACAGTACGAGACTCGGGATCGCGATATTTACATTTACCACTCGCTGTAAATCGAAAGAAGCTGATAATTCATTTTCCGAGAATCACAACGGTTCGTAATAACGACAAATCACTCAAGGACACTCCGAATCGCGATATTTACCGTTGCCGCTCGCTGTACTTCGAAAGAAGCGAAGGATTCGCATCCCAAGCCTCGCAATCGTTCAAAATATCTATAAATCACAGTACGAGATTCGGGATCGCGATATTTACATTTACCACTCGCTGTAAATCGAAAGAAGCTGATAATTCATTTTCCGAGAATCGCAACGGTTCGTAATAACGACAAATCACTCAAGGACACTCCGAATCGCGATATTTACCGTTTCCGCTCGCTGTACTTCGAAAGAAGCGAAGGATTCGCATCCCAAGCCTCGCAATAATTCGAAATAACGACAAATCACTCAAGGACACTCCGAATCGCGATATTCACCGTTTCTGCTCGCTGTATATCGAAAGAAGCGAAGGATTCACATCCCAAGCCTAGCAATAATTCGAAATAACGACAAATCACTCAAGGACAATCCGAATCGCGATATTTACCGTTTCTGCTCGCTGTATATCGAAAGAAACGAAGGATTCACATGACAAGCCTCGCAATCCTTCAAAATATCGATAAATCAGAGTAGGAGACCCCGAATGGCGATATTTACCGTTTCCGCTCGCTGTATATCGATAGAAGCGAAGGATTCACATCACAAGCCTCGCAATCCTTCAAAATATCGATAAATCAGAGTAGGAGACTCCAAATGGCGATATTTACCGTTTCCGCTCGCTGTATATCGAAAGAAGCGAAGGATTCACATCCCAAGCCTCGCAATCCTTCAAAATATCGATAAATCAGAGTAGGAGACTCCGAATGGCGATATTTACCGGTTCCGCTCGCTGTATATCGAAAGAAGATAAGGATTCACATCTCAAGCCTCGCAATCGTTCAAAATATCGGTATATCAGAGTAGGAGACTCGGGAACGCGATATTTACATTTACCACTCGCTGTATATCGAAAGAAGCGAAGGATTCACATCACAAGCCTCGCAATCGTTCAAAATATCGATAAATCAGAGTAGGAGACGCGGAAACGCGATATTTAGCTTTTCGACTCGCTGTATATCGAAAGAAGCGAAGGATTCACTTCCCAGGCCTCGCAATAATTCGAAATAACGACGAATCACTCAAGGACACTCCGAATCGCGATATTTACCTTTTCCGCTCGCTGTATATCGAAACAAGCGAAGGATTCGCATCCCAAGCCTCGCAATCGTTCAAAATATCTATAAATCACAGTACGAGACTCGGGATCGCGATATTTACATTTACCACTCGCTGTAAATCGAAAGAAGCTGATAATTCATTTTCCGAGAATCACAACGGTTCGTAATAACGACAAATCACTCAAGGACACTCCGAATCGCGATATTTACCGTTGCCGCTCGCTGTACTTCGAAAGAAGCGAAGGATTCGCATCCCAAGCCTCGCAATCGTTCAAAATATCTATAAATCACAGTACGAGACTCGGGATCGCGATATTTACATTTATCACTCACTGTATATCGAAAGAAGCGAAGGATTCACTTCCCAAGCATCGCAATAATTCGAGATAACGACAAATCACTCAAGGACACTCCGAATCGCGATATTTACCGTTTCCGCTCACTGTATATCGGAAGAAGATATGGATTCACATCCCAAATTTCGCAATCGTTTAAAATATCGATAAATAACAGTAGGAGACTCGGAATCGCGATATTTACATTTACCACTCGCTGTATATCGAAAGAAGCTGATAATTCATGTTCCGAGAATCGCAACCGTTCGAAATAACGACAAATCACTCAAGGACACTCCGAATCGCGATATTTACCATTTCTGCTCGCTGTATATCCAAAGAAGCGAAGGATTGACATCACAAGCCTCGCAATAGGTCAAAATACCGATAAATCAGAGTAGGATACTCGGAATCGCGATATTTACCGTTTCCGCTCGCTGTATATCGAAAGAAGCGATTGATTCACATCCCAAGCCTCGCAATAATTCGAAATAACGACAAATCAATCAAGGACACTCCGAATCGCGATATTCACCGTTTCTGCTCGCTGTATATCGAAAGAAGCGAAGGATTCACATCCCAAGTCTCGCAACCGTTCAAAATAAAGATAAATCAGAGTAGGAGACGCGGAATCGCGATATTTACATTTACCACTCGCTGTATATCGAAAGAAGCGAAGGATTCATATCTCAAGCCTCGCAATCGTTCAAAATAAAGATAAATCAGAGTAGGAGACGCGGAATCGCGATATTTACATTTACCACTCGCTGTATATCGAAAGAAGCGAAGGATTCACTTCCCAAGCATCGCAATAATTCGAAATAACGACAAATCACTCAAGGACACTCCGAATCGCGATATTTACCTTTTCCGCTCGCTGAATATCGAAAGAAGCGACGGATTCATATCTCAAGCCTCGCAATCGTTCAAAATATCAATAAATCAGAGTAGGAGACTCGGAATCGCGATATTTACATTTACCACTCGCTGTATATCGATAGAGGCGAAGGATTCACTTCCCAGGCCAAGCAATAATTCGAAATAACGACCAATCACTCAAGGACACACCGAATCGCCATATTTAAAGTTTCCGCTTGCTGTATATCGAAATAAGCGAAGGATTCACATCCCAAGCCTCGCAATCGTTCAAAATATCGATAAATCAGAGTAGGACACTCCGAATTGCGATGTTTACCGTTTCCGCTCGCTGTATATCGGAAGAAGATATGGATTCACATCCCAAATCTCGCAATCGTTTAAAATATCGATAAATCACAGTAGGAGACTCGGGATCGCGATATTTACATTTACCACTCGTGGTATATCGAAAGAAGCTGATAATTCATTTTCCGAGAATCGCAACCGTTCGATATATCGACAAATCACTCAAGGACACTCCGAATCGCGATATTTACCGTTTCCGCTTGCTGTATATCTAAACAAGCGAAGGATTCATATCTCAAGCCTCGGAATCGTTCAAAATATCTATAAATCACAGTACGAGATTCGGGATCGCGATATTTACATTTCCACTCGCTGTAAATCGAAAGAAGCTGATAATTCATTTTCCGAGAATCGCAACGGTTCGTAATAACGACAAATCACTCAAGGACACTCCGAATCGCGATATTTACCGTTTCCGCTCGCTGTACTTCGAAAGAAGCGAAGGATTCGCATCCCAAGCCTCGCAATAATTCGAAATAACGACAAATCACTCAAGGACACTCCGAATCGCGATATTCACCGTTTCTGCTCGCTGTATATCGAAAGAAGCGAAGGATTCACATCCCAAGCCTAGCAATAATTCGAAATAACGACAAATCACTCAAGGACAATCCGAATCGCGATATTTACCGTTTCTGCTCGCTGTATATCGAAAGAAACGAAGGATTCACATGACAAGCCTCGCAATCCTTCAAAATATCGATAAATCAGAGTAGGAGACCCCGAATGGCGATATTTACCGTTTCCGCTCGCTGTATATCGATAGAAGCGAAGGATTCACATCACAAGCCTCGCAATCCTTCAAAATATCGATAAATCAGAGTAGGAGACTCCAAATGGCGATATTTACCGTTTCCGCTCGCTGTATATCGAAAGAAGCGAAGGATTCACATCCCAAGCCTCGCAATCCTTCAAAATATCGATAAATCAGAGTAGGAGACTCCGAATGGCGATATTTACCGGTTCCGCTCGCTGTATATCGAAGGAAGCAAAGGATTCACATCTCAAGCCTCGCAATAATTCGAAATAACGACAAATAGGTCAAGGACATTCCGACTCGCGATATTTACCGTTTCCGCTCGCTGTATATCGAAAGAAGCGAAGGATTCACATCCCAAGCCTCGCAACCGTTCGAAATAACGAGAAATCACTCAATGTCACTCGGAATCGCGATATTGACCGTTTCCATAAGGAGTGTATTGAAAGAAGCGAAGGATTCGTTTCCCTAGCCTCGCAATCGTTCAAAATATCTATAAATCACAGTAGGAGACTCGTAATCGCGATATTTACATGTACCACACGCTGTATAAAGAAAGAAGCCTTGGATTCACTTCCCAAGCCTCGCAACAATTCGAAATAACGACAAATCACTCAAGGACACTCCGACTCGCGATATTTACCGTTTCCGCTCGCTGTATATCGAACGAAGCGAAGGATTCACATCCCAAGCCTAGCAATAATTCGAAATAACGACAAATCACTCAAGGACAATCCGAATCGCGATATTTACCGTTTCTGCTCGCTGTATATCGAAAGAAACGAAGGATTCACATGACAAGCCTCGCAATCCTTCAAAATATCGATAAATCAGAGTAGGAGACCCCGAATGGCGATATTTACCGTTTCCGCTCGCTGTATATCGATAGAAGCGAAGGATTCACATCACAAGCCTCGCAATCCTTCAAAATATCGATAAATCAGAGTAGGAGACTCCAAATGGCGATATTTACCGTTTCCGCTCGCCGTATATCGAAAGAAGATAAGGATTCACATCTCAAGCCTCGCAATCGTTCAAAATATCGGTATATCAGAGTTGGAGACTCGGGAACGCGATATTTACATTTACCACTCGCTGTATATCGAAAGAAGCGAGGGATTCACATCCCAAGCCTCGCAACCGTTCGAACTAACGAGAAATCACTCAAAGTCACTCGGAATCACGATATTGACCTTTTCTATAAGAAGTGTATTGAAAGAAGCTAAGGATTCGTTTCCCTAGCCTCGCAATCGTTCAAAATATCGATAAATTCGAGTAGGAGACTCAGGATCGGGATATTTTCATTTACCACTCGCTGTATATCGAAAGAAGCGAAGGATTCACTTCCCAAGCATTGCAATATTTCGAAATAACGACAAATCACTCAAGGACACTCCGAATCGCGATATTTACCGTTTCCGCTCGCTGTATATCGAAAGAAGCGAAGGATTCACATCACAAGCCTCGCAATCGTTCAAAATATCGATAAATCACAGTACGAGACTCGGGATCGCGATATTTACATTTACCACTCGCTGTATATCGAAAGAAGCTGATAATTCATTTTCCGAGCCTCGCAACCGTTCGAAATAACGACAAATCACTCAAGGACACTCCGAATCGCGATATTTACCGTTTCCGCTCGCTGTATATCGAAAGAAGCGAAGGATTCACATCACAAGCCTCGCAATCGTTCAAAATATCGATAAATCACAGTACGAGACTCGGGATCGCGATATTTACATTTACCACTCGCTGTATATCGAAAGAAGCTGATAATTCATTTTCCGAGCCTCGCAACCGTTCGAAATAACGACAAATCACTCAAGGACACTCCGAATCGCGATATTTACCGTTTCCGCTTGCTGTATATCGAAAGAAGCGAAGGATTCACATCCCAAGCCTCGCAATCGTTCAAAATATCGATAAATCAGAGTAGGACACTCCGAATCGCGATATTTAACGTTTCCGCTCGCTGTATATCGGAAGAAGATAAGGATTCACATCCCAAATCTCGCAATCGTTTAAAATATCGATAAATCAGAGTAGGAGACTCGGGATCGCGATATTTACATTTACCACTCGCTGTATATCGAAAGAGGCGAAGGATTCACTTCCCAGGCTTCGCAATAATTTGAAATAACGACGAATCACTCAAGGACACTCCGAATCGCGATATTTACCGTTTCCGCTTGCTGTATATCGAAAGAAGCGAAGGATTCACATCCCAAGCCTCGCAATCGTTCAAAATATCGATAAATCAGAGTAGGACACTCCGAATCGCGATATTTAACGTTTCCGCTCGCTGTATATCGGAAGAAGATAAGGATTCACATCCCAAATCTCGCAATCGTTTAAAATATCGATAAATCAGAGTAGGAGACTCGGGATCGCGATATTTACATTTACCACTCGCTGTATATCGAAAGAAGCCTAGGATTCACATCCCAAGCCTCGTAATCGTTCAAAATATCGATAAATCAGAGTAGGAGACTCCGAATGGCGATATTTACCGTTTCCGTTCGCTGTATATCGAAAGAAGATAAGGATTCACATCTCAAGCCTCGCAATCGTTCAAAATATCGGTATATCAGAGTAGGAGACTCGGGAACGCGATATTTACATTTACCACTCGCTGTATATCGAAAGAAGCGAAGGATTCACATCTCAAGCCTCGCAATCGTTCAAAATATCGGTATATCAGAGTAGGAGACTCGGGAACGCGATATTTACATTTACCACTCGCTGTATATCGAAAGAAACGAAGGATTCACATGACAAGCCTCGCAATCCTTCAAAATATCGATAAATCAGAGTAGGAGACCCCGAATGGCGATATTTACCGTTTCCGCTCGCTGTATATCGATAGAAGCGAAGGATTCACATCACAAGCCTCGCAATCCTTCAAAATATCGATAAATCAGAGTAGGAGACTCCAAATGGCGATATTTACCGTTTCCGCTCGCCGTATATCGAAAGAAGATAAGGATTCACATCTCAAGCCTCGCAATCGTTCAAAATATCGGTATATCAGAGTTGGAGACTCGGGAACGCGATATTTACATTTACCACTCGCTGTATATCGAAAGAAGCGAGGGATTCACATCCCAAGCCTCGCAACCGTTCGAACTAACGAGAAATCACTCAAAGTCACTCGGAATCACGATATTGACCTTTTCTATAAGAAGTGTATTGAAAGAAGCTAAGGATTCGTTTCCCTAGCCTCGCAATCGTTCAAAATATCGATAAATTCGAGTAGGAGACTCAGGATCGGGATATTTTCATTTACCACTCGCTGTATATCGAAAGAAGCGAAGGATTCACTTCCCAAGCATTGCAATATTTCGAAATAACGACAAATCACTCAAGGACACTCCGAATCGCGATATTTACCGTTTCCGCTCGCTGTATATCGAAAGAAGCGAAGGATTCACATCACAAGCCTCGCAATCGTTCAAAATATCGATAAATCACAGTACGAGACTCGGGATCGCGATATTTACATTTACCACTCGCTGTATATCGAAAGAAGCTGATAATTCATTTTCCGAGCCTCGCAACCGTTCGAAATAACGACAAATCACTCAAGGACACTCCGAATCGCGATATTTACCGTTTCCGCTCGCTGTATATCGAAAGAAGCGAAGGATTCACATCACAAGCCTCGCAATCGTTCAAAATATCGATAAATCACAGTACGAGACTCGGGATCGCGATATTTACATTTACCACTCGCTGTATATCGAAAGAAGCTGATAATTCATTTTCCGAGCCTCGCAACCGTTCGAAATAACGACAAATCACTCAAGGACACTCCGAATCGCGATATTTACCGTTTCCGCTTGCTGTATATCGAAAGAAGCGAAGGATTCACATCCCAAGCCTCGCAATCGTTCAAAATATCGATAAATCAGAGTAGGACACTCCGAATCGCGATATTTAACGTTTCCGCTCGCTGTATATCGGAAGAAGATAAGGATTCACATCCCAAATCTCGCAATCGTTTAAAATATCGATAAATCAGAGTAGGAGACTCGGGATCGCGATATTTACATTTACCACTCGCTGTATATCGAAAGAAGCCTAGGATTCACATCCCAAGCCTCGTAATCGTTCAAAATATCGATAAATCAGAGTAGGAGACTCCGAATGGCGATATTTACCGTTTCCGTTCGCTGTATATCGAAAGAAGATAAGGATTCACATCTCAAGCCTCGCAATCGTTCAAAATATCGGTATATCAGAGTAGGAGACTCGGGAACGCGATATTTACATTTACCACTCGCTGTATATCGAAAGAAGCGAAGGATTCACATCACAAGCCTCGCAATCGTTCAAAATATCGATAAATCAGAGTAGGAGACGCATAAACGCGATATTTAGCTTTTCGACTCGCTGTATATCGAAAGAAGCGAAGGATTCACATCCCAAGCCTCGCAACCGTTCGAAATAACGAGAAATCACTCATTGTCACTCGGAATCGCGATATTGGCCGTTTCCATAAGGAGTGTATTGAAAGAAGCGAAGGATTCGTTTCCCTAGCCTCGCAATCGTTCAAAATATCTATAAATCACAGTAGGAGACTCGTAATCGCGATATTTACATGTACCACACGCTGTATAAAGAAAGAAGCCTTGGATTCACTTCCCAAGCCTCGCAACAATTCGAAATAACGACAAATCACTCAAGGACACTCCGACTCGCGATATTTACCGTTTCCGCTCGCTGTATATCGAAAGAAGCGAAGGATTCACATCCCAAGCATAGCAATAATTCGAAATAACGACAAATCACTCAAGGACACTCCGAATCGCGATATTTACCGTTTCTGCTCACTGTATATCGAAAGAAACGAAGGATTCACATGACAAGCCTCGCAATCCTTCAAAATATCGATAAATCAGAGTAGGAGACCCCGAATGGCGATATTTACCGTTTCCGCTCGCTGTATATCGATAGAAGCGAAGGATTCATATCTCAAGCCTCGCAATCGTTCAAAATAAAGATAAATCAGAGTAGGAGACGCGGAATCGCGATATTTACATTTACCACTCGCTGTATATCGAAAGAAGCGAAGGATTCATATCTCAAGCCTCGCAATCGTTCAAAATAAAGATAAATCAGAGTAGGAGACGCGGAATCGCGATATTTACATTTACCACTCGCTGTATATCGAAAGAAGCGAAGGATTCACTTCCCAAGCATCGCAATAATTCGAAATAACGACAAATCACTCAAGGACACTCCGAATCGCGATATTTACCTTTTCCGCTCGCTGAATATCGAAAGAAGCGACGGATTCATATCTCAAGCCTCGCAATCGTTCAAAATATCAATAAATCAGAGTAGGAGACTCGGAATCGCGATATTTACATTTACCACTCGCTGTATATCGAAAGAAGCGAAGGATTCACTTCCCAAGCATCGCAATAATTCGAAATATCGACAAATCACTCAAGGACACTCCGAATCGCGATATTTACCGTTTCCGCATGCTGTATATCGAAACAAGCGAAGGATTCGCATCCCAAGCCTCGCAATCGTTTAAAATATCTATAAATCACAGTCCGAGACTCGGGATCGCGATATTTACATTTACCACTCGCTGTATATCGAAGGAAGCTGATAATTCATTTTCCGAGAATCGCAACCGTTCGAAATAACGACAAATCACTCAAGGACACTCCGAATCGCGATATTTACCGTTTCCGCTTGCTGTATATCGAAACAAGCGAAGGATTCGCATCCCAAATCTCGCAATCGTTTAAAATATCGATAAATAACAGTAGGAGACTCGGGATCGCGATATTTACATTTACCACTCGCTGTATATAGAAAGAAGCGAAGGATTCACATCCCAAGCCTCGCAATCGTTTAAAATATCTATAAATCACAGTACGAGACTCGGGATCGCGATATTTACATTTACCACTCGCTGTATATCGAAGGAAGCTGATAATTCATTTTCCGAGAATCGCAACCGTTCGAAATAACGACAAATCACTCAAGGACACTCCGAATCGCGATATTTACCGTTTCCGCTTGCTGTATATCGGAAGAAGATATGGATTCACATCCCAAATCTCGCAATCGTTTAAAATATCGATAAATAACAGTAGGAGACTCGGGATCACGATATTTACATTTACCACTCGCTGTATATCGAAAGAAGCGAAGGATTCACATCTCAAGCCTCGCAATCGTTCAAAATATCGATAAATCACATTAGGAGACTCGGGATCGCGATATTTACATTTACCACTCGCTGTATATCGAAAGAAGCTGATATTTCATTTTCCGAGAATCGCAACCGTTCGAAATAACGACAAATCACTCAAGGACACTCCGAATCGCGATATTTACCGTTTCCGCTCGCTGTACTTCGAAAGAAGCGAAGGATTCGCATCCCAAGCCTCGCAATAATTCGAAATAACGACAAATCACTCAAGGACACTCCGAATCGCGATATTCACCGTTTCTGCTCGCTGTATATCGAAAGAAGCGAAGGATTCACATCCCAAGTCTCGCAATAATTCGAAATAACGACAAATCACTCAAGAACACTCCGAATCGCGATATTCACCGTTTCTGCTCGCTGTATATCGAAAGAAGCGAAGGATTCGCATCCCAAGCCTCGCAATAATTCGAAATACCGACAAATCACTCAAGGACACTCCGAATCGCGATATTTACCGTTTCCGCTTGCTGTATATCGAAAGAAGCGAAGGATTCACATCCCAAGCCTCGCAATCGTTCAAAATATCTTTAGATCACAGTAGGAGACTCGGGATCGCGATATTTACATTTACCACTCGCTGTATATCGAAAGAGGCGAAGGATTCACATCACAAGCCTCGCAACCGTTCGAAATGACGAGAAATCACTCAAGGTCACTCGGAATCACGATATTAACCTTTTCCATAAGGAGTGTATTGAAAGAAGCTAAGGATTCACATCACAAGCCTCGCAATCGTTCAAAATATCGATAAATCACAGTACGAGACTCGGGATCGCGATATTTACATTTACCACTCGCTGTATATCGAAAGAAGCTGATAATTCATTTTCCGAGCCTCGCAACCGTTCGAAATAACGACAAATCACTCAAGGACACTCCGAATCGCGATATTTACCGATTCTGCTTGCTGTATATCGAAAGAAGCGAAGGATTCACATCCCAAGCCTCGCAATCCTTCAAAATATCGATAAATCAGAGTAGGAGACTCCGAATGGCGATATTTACCGGTTCCGCTCGCTGTATATTGAAAGAAGCAAAGGATTCACATCTCAAGCCTCGCAATAATTCGAAATAACGACAAATAAGTCAAGGACATTCCGACTCGCGATATTTACCGTTTCCGCTCGCTGTATATCGAAAGAAGCGAAGGATTCACATCCCAAGCCTCGCAACCGTTCGAAATAACGAGAAATCACTCAATGTCACTCGGAATCGCGATATTGGCCGTTTCCATAAGGAGTGTATTGAAAGAAGCGAAGGATTCGTTTCCCTAGCCTCGCAATCGTTCAAAATATCTATAAATCACAGTAGGAGACTCGTAATCGCGATATTTACATGTACCACACGCTGTATATCGAAAGAAGCGAAGGATTCACTTCCCAAGCATCGCAATAATTCGAAATATCGACAAATCACTCAAGGACACTCCGAATCGCGATATTTACCGTTTCCGCATGCTGTATATCGAAACAAGCGAAGGATTCGCATCCCAAGCCTCGCAATCGTTTAAAATATCTATAAATCACAGTCCGAGACTCGGGATCGCGATATTTACATTTACCACTCGCTGTATATCGAAGGAAGCTGATAATTCATTTTCCGAGAATCGCAACCGTTCGAAATAACGACAAATCACTCAAGGACACTCCGAATCGCGATATTTACCGTTTCCGCTTGCTGTATATCGAAACAAGCGAAGGATTCGCATCCCAAATCTCGCAATCGTTTAAAATATCGATAAATAACAGTAGGAGACTCGGGATCGCGATATTTACATTTACCACTCGCTGTATATAGAAAGAAGCGAAGGATTCACATCCCAAGCCTCGCAATCGTTTAAAATATCTATAAATCACAGTACGAGACTCGGGATCGCGATATTTACATTTACCACTCGCTGTATATCGAAGGAAGCTGATAATTCATTTTCCGAGAATCGCAACCGTTCGAAATAACGACAAATCACTCAAGGACACTCCGAATCGCGATATTTACCGTTTCCGCTTGCTGTATATCGGAAGAAGATATGGATTCACATCCCAAATCTCGCAATCGTTTAAAATATCGATAAATAACAGTAGGAGACTCGGGATCACGATATTTACATTTACCACTCGCTGTATATCGAAAGAAGCGAAGGATTCACATCTCAAGCCTCGCAATCGTTCAAAATATCGATAAATCACATTAGGAGACTCGGGATCGCGATATTTACATTTACCACTCGCTGTATATCGAAAGAAGCTGATATTTCATTTTCCGAGAATCGCAACCGTTCGAAATAACGACAAATCACTCAAGGACACTCCGAATCGCGATATTTGTCGTATCCGCTTGCTGTATATCGAAACAAGCGAAGGATTCGCATCCCAAGCCTCGCAATCGTTCAAAATATCTATAAATCACAGTACGAGATTCGGGATCGCGATATTTACATTTACCACTCGCTGTAAATCGAAAGAAGCTGATAATTCATTTTCCGAGAATCGCAACGGTTCGTAATAACGACAAATCACTCAAGGACACTCCGAATCGCGATATTTACCGTTTCCGCTCGCTGTACTTCGAAAGAAGCGAAGGATTCGCATCCCAAGCCTCGCAATAATTCGAAATAACGACAAATCACTCAAGGACACTCCGAATCGCGATATTCACCGTTTCTGCTCGCTGTATATCGAAAGAAGCGAAGGCTTCACATCCCAAGTCTCGCAATAATTCGAAATAACGACAAATCACTCAAGGACACTCCGAATCGCGATATTCACCGTTTCTGCTCGCTGTATATCGAAAGAAGCGAAGGATTCGCATCCCAAGCCACGCAATAATTCGAAATAACGACAAATCACTCAAGGACACTCCGAATCGCGATATTTACCGTTTCCGCTTGCTGTATATCGAAAGAAGCGAAGGATTCACATCCCAAGCCTCGCAATCGTTCAAAATATCTTTAGATCACAGTAGGAGACTCGGGATCGCGATATTTACATTTACCACTCGCTGTATATCGAAAGAGGCGAAGGATTCACTTCCCAAGCATCACAATAATTCGAAATAACGACAAATCACTCAAGGACACTCCGACTCGCGATATTTACCGTTTCTGCTCGCTGTATATCGAAAGAAGCGAAGGATTCACATCACAAGCCTCGCAACCGTTCGAAATGACGAGAAATCACTCAAGGTCACTCGGAATCACGATATTAACCTTTTCCATAAGGAGTGTATTGAAAGAAGCTAAGGATTCACATCACAAGCCTCGCAATCGTTCAAAATATCGATAAATCACAGTACGAGACTCGGGATCGCGATATTTACATTTACCACTCGCTGTATATCGAAAGAAGCTGATAATTCATTTTCCGAGCCTCCCAACCGTTCGAAATAACGACAAATCACTCAAGGACACTCCGAATCGCGATATTTACCGATTCTGCTTGCTGTATATCGAAAGAAGCGAAGGATTCACATCCCAAGCCTCGCAATCCTTCAAAATATCGATAAATCAGAGTAGGAGACTCCGAATGGCGATATTTACCGGTTCCGCTCGCTGTATATCGAAAGAAGCAAAGGATTCACATCTCAAGCCTCGCAATAATTCGAAATAACGACAAATAAGTCAAGGACATTCCGACTCGCGATATTTACCGTTTCCGCTCGCTGTATATCGAAAGAAGCGAAGGATTCACATCCCAAGCCTCGCAACCGTTCGAAATAACGAGAAATCACTCAATGTCACTCGGAATCGCGATATTGGCCGTTTCCATAAGGAGTGTATTGAAAGAAGCGAAGGATTCGTTTCCCTAGCCTCGCAATCGTTCAAAATATCTATAAATCACAGTAGGAGACTCGTAATCGCGATATTTACATGTACCACACGCTGTATAAAGAAAGAAGCCTTGGATTCACTTCCCAAGCCTCGCAACAATTCGAAATAACGACAAATCACTCAAGGACACTCCGACTCGCGATATTTACCGTTTCCGCTCGCTGTATATCGAAAGAAGCGAAGGATTCACATCCCAAGCCTAGCAATAATTCGAAATAACGACAAATCACTCAAGGACACTCCGAATCGCGATATTTACCGTTTCTGCTCGCTGTATATCGAAAGAAACGAAGGATTCACATGACAAGCCTCGCAATCCTTCAAAATATCGATAAATCAGAGTAGGGGACCCCGAATGGCGATATTTACCGTTTCCGCTCGCTGTATATCGAAAGAAGCGAAGGATTCACATCCCAAGCCTCGCAATCCTTCAAAATATCGATAAATCAGAGTAGGAGACTCCGAATGGCGATATTTACCGGTTCCGCTCGCTGTATATCGAAAGAAGATAAGGATTCACATCTCAAGCCTCGCAATCGTTCAAAATATCGGTATATCAGAGTAGGAGACTCGGGAACGCGATATTTACATTTACCACTCGCTGTATATCGAAAGAAGCGAAGGATTCACATCACAAGCCTCGCAATCGTTCAAAATATCGATAAATCAGAGTAGGAGACGCGGAAACGCGATATTTAGCTTTTCGACTCGCTGTATATCGAAAGAAGCGAAGGATTCACTTCCCAGGCCTCGCAATAATTCGAAATAACGACGAATCACTCAAGGACACTCCGAATCGCGATATTTACCTTTTCCGCTCGCTGTATATCGAAAGAAGCAAAGGATTCACATCTCAAGCCTCGCAATAATTCGAAATAACGACAAATAAGTCAAGGACATTCCGACTCGCGATATTTACCGTTTCCGCTCGCTGTATATCGAAAGAAGCGAAGGATTCACATCCCAAGCCTCGCAACCGTTCGAAATAACGAGAAATCACTCAAGGACAATCCGAATCGCGATATTTACCGTTTCTGCTCGCTGGATATCGAAAGAAACGAAGGATTCACATGACAAGCCTCGCAATCCTTCAAAATATCGATAAATCACAGTAGGAGACTCGTAATCGCGATATTTACATGTACCACACGCTGTATAAAGAAAGAAGCCTTGGATTCACTTCCCAAGCCTCGCAACAATTCGAAATAACGACAAATCACTCAAGGACACTCCGACTCGCGATATTTACCGTTTCCGCTCGCTGTATATCGAAAGAAGCGAAGGATTCACATCCCAAGCCTAGCAATAATTCGAAATAACGACAAATCACTCAAGGACAATCCGAATCGCGATATTTACCGTTTCTGCTCGCTGGATATCGAAAGAAACGAAGGATTCACATGACAAGCCTCGCAATCCTTCAAAATATCGATAAATCAGAGTAGGAGACCCCGAATGGCGATATTTACCGTTTCCGCTCGCTGTATATCGATAGAAGCGAAGGATTCACATCACAAGCCTCGCAATCGTTCAAAATATCGATAAATCAGAGTAGGACACTCCGAATCGCGATATTTAACGTTTCCGCTCGCTGTATATCGGAAGAAGATAAGGATTCACATCCCAAATCTCGCAATCGTTTAAAATATCAATAAATCAGAGTAGGAGACTCGGGATCGCGATATTTACATTTACCACTCGCTGTATATCGAAAGAGGCGAAGGATTCACTTCCCAGGCCTCGCAATAATTTGAAATAACGACGAATCACTCAAGGACACTCCGAATCGCGATATTTACCGTTTCCGCTTGCTGTTTATCGAAAGAAGCGAAGGATTCACATCCCAAGCCTCGCAATCGTTCAAAATATCGATAAATCAGAGTAGGACACTCCGAATGGCGATATTTACCGTTTCCGCTCGCTGTATATCGAAAGAAGATAAGGATTCACATCTCAAGCCTCGCAATCGTTCAAAATATCGGTATATCAGAGTAGGAGACTCGGGAACGCGATATTTACATTTACCACTCGCTGTATATCGAAAGAAGCGAAGGATTCACATCACAAGCCTCGCAATCGTTCAAAATATCGATAAATCAGAGTAGGAGACGCATAAACGCGATATTTAGCTTTTCGACTCGCTGTATATCGAAAGAAGCGAAGGATTCACTTCCCAGGCCTCGCAATAATTCGAAATAACGACGAATCACTCAATGACACTCCGAATCGCGATATTTACCTTTTCCGCTCGCTGTATATCGAAAGAAGCAAAGGATTCACATCTCAAGCCTCGCAATAATTCGAAATAACGACAAATAAGTCAAGGACATTCCGACTCGCGATATTTACCGTTTCCGCTCGCTGTATATCGAAAGAAGCGAAGGATTCACATCCCAAGCCTCGCAACCGTTCGAAATAACGAGAAATCACTCATTGTCACTCGGAATCGCGATATTGGCCGTTTCCATAAGGAGTGTATTGACAGAAGCGAAGGATTCGTTTCCCTAGCCTCGCAATCGTTCAAAATATCTATAAATCACAGTAGGAGACTCGTAATCGCGATATTTACATGTACCACACGCTGTTTAAAGAAAGAAGCCTTGGATTCACTTCCCAAGCCTCGCAACAATTCGAAATAACGACAAATCACTCAAGGACACTCCGACTCGCGATATTTACCGTTTCCGCTCGCTGTATATCGAAAGAAGCGAAGGATTCACATCCCAAGCATAGCAATAATTCGAAATAACGACAAATCACTCAAGGACACTCCGAATCGCGATATTTACCGTTTCTGCTCGCTGTATATAGAAAGAAACGAAGGATTCACATGACAAGCCTCGCAATCCTTCAAAATATCGATAAATCAGAGTAGGAGACCCCGAATGGCGATATTTACCGTTTCCGCTCGCTGTATATCGAAAGAAGCGAAGGATTCACATCCCAAGCCTCGCAATCCTTCAAAATATCGATAAATCAGAGTAGGAGACTCCGAATGGCGATATTTACCGTTTCCGCTCGCTGTATATCGAAAGAAGATAAGGATTCACATCTCAAGCCTCGCAATCGTTCAAAATATCGGTATATCAGAGTAGGAGACTCGGGAACGCGATATTTACATTTACCACTCGCTGTATATCGAAAGAAGCGAAGGATTCAGATCACAAGCCTCGCAATCGTTCAAAATATCGATAAATCAGAGTAGAAGACGCGGAAACGCGATATTTAGCTTTTCGACTCGCTGTATATCGAAAGAAGCGAAGGATTCACTTCCCAGGCCTCGCAATAATTCGAAATAACGACGAATCACTCAAGGACACTCCGAATCGCGATATTTACCTTTTCCGCTCGCTGTATATCGAAAGAAGCAAAGGATTCACATCTCAAGCCTCGCAATAATTCGAAATAACGACAAATAAGTCAAGGACATTCCGACTCGCGATATTTACCGTTTCCGCTCGCTGTATATCGAAAGAAGCGAAGGATTCACATCCCAAGCCTCGCAACCGTTCGAAATAACGAGAAATCACTCAATGTCACTCGGAATCGCGATATTGACCGTTTCCATAAGGAGTGTATTGAAAGAAGCGAAGGATTCGTTTCCCTAGCCTCGCAATCGTTCAAAATATCTATAAATCACAGTAGGAGACTCGTAATCGCGATATTTACATGTACCACACGCTGTATAAAGAAAGAAGCCTTGGATTCACTTCCCAAGCCTCGCAACAATTCGAAATAACGACAAATCACTCAAGGACACTCCGACTCGCGATATTTACCGTTTCCGCTCGCTGTATATAAAAAGAAGCGAAGGATTCACATCCCAAGCCTAGCAATAATTCGAAATAACGACAAATCACTCAAGGACACTCCGAATCGCGATATTTACCGTTTCTGCTCGCTGTATATCGAAAGAAACGAAGGATTCACATGACAAGCCTCGCAATCCTTCAAAATATCGATAAATCAGAGTAGGAGACCCCGAATAGCGATATTTACCGTTTCCTTTCGCTGTATATCGATAGAAGCGAAGGATTCACATCACAAGCCTCGCAATCCTTCAAAATATCGATAAATCTGAGTAGGAGACTCCAAATGGCGATATTTACCGTTTCCGCTCACCGTATATCGAAAGAAGATAAGGATTCACATCTCAAGCCTCGCAATCGTTCAAAATATCGGTATATCAGAGTAGGAGACTCGGGAACGCGATATTTACATTTACCACTCGCTGTATATCGAAAGAAGCGAGGGATTCACATCCCAAGCCTCGCAACCGTTCGAACTAACGAGAAATCACTCAAGGACACTCCCAATCGCGATATTTACCGATTCCGCTTGCTGTATATCGAAAGAAGCGAAGGATTCACATCCCAAGCCTCGCAATCGTTCAAAATATCGGTATATCAGAGTAGGAGACTCGGGAACGCGATATTTACATTTACCACTCGCTGTATATCGAAAGAAGCGACGGATTCACATCCCAAGCCTCGCAACCGTTCGAACTAACGAGAAATCACTCAAGGTCACTCGGAATCACGATATTGACCTTTTCCATAAGGAGTGTATTGAAAGAAGCTAAGGATTCGTTTCCCTAGCCTCGCAATCGTTCAAAATATCGATAAATCAGAGTAGGAGACTCAGGATCGGGATATTTTCATTTACCACTCGCTGTATATCGAAAGAAGCGAAGGATTCACTTCCCAAGCATTGCAATAATTCGAAATAACGACAAATCACTCAAGGACACTCCGAATCGCGATATTTACCGTTTCCGCTCGCTGTATATCGAAAGAAGCGAAGGATTCACATCACAAGCCTCGCAATCGTTCAAAATATCGATAAATCACAGTACGAGACTCGGGATCGCGATATTTACATTTACCACTCGCTGTATATCGAAAGAAGCTGATAATTCATTTTCCGAGCCTCGCAACCGTTCGAAATAACGACAAATCACTCAAGGACACTCCGAATCGCGACATTTACCGTTTCCGCTCGCTGTATATCGAAAGAAGCGAAGGATTCACATCACAAGCCTCGCAATCGTTCAAAATATCGATAAATCACAGTACGAGACTCGGGATCGCGATATTTACATTTACCACTCGCTGTATATCGAAAGGAGCTGATAATTCATTTTCCGAGCCTCGCAACCGTTCGAAATAACGACAAATCACTCAAGGACACTCCCAATCGCGATATTTACCGATTCCGCTTGCTGTATATCGAAAGAAGCGAAGGATTCACATCCCAAGCCTCGCAATCGTTCAAAATATCGGTATATCAGAGTAGAAGACTCGGGAACGCGATATTTACATTTACCACTCGCTGTATATCGAAAGAAGCGACGGATTCACATCCCAAGCCTCGCAACCGTTCGAACTAACGAGAAATCACTCAAGGTCACTCGGAATCACGATATTGACCTTTTCCATAAGGAGTGTATTGAAAGAAGCTAAACATTCACATCACAAGCCTCGCAATCGTTCAAAATATCGATAAATCAGAGTAGGAGACTCGGGATCGGGATATTTACATTTACCACTCGCTGTATATCGAAAGAAGCGAAGGATTCACATCGCAAGCCTCGCAACCGTTTGAAATAACGAGAAATCACTCAAGGTCACTCGGAATCACGATATTGACCTTTTCCATAACTAGTGTATTGAAAGAAGCTAAGGATTCGTTTCCCTAGCCTCGCAATCGTTCAAAATATCGATAAATCAGAGTAGGAGACTCGGGATCGGGATATTTACATTTACCACTCGCTGTATATCGAAAGAAGCGAAGGATTCACATCACAAGCCTCGCAATCCTTCAAAATATCGATAAATCAGAGTAGGAGACTCCAAATGGCGATATTTACCGTTTCCGCTCGCCGTATATCGAAAGAAGATAAGGATTCACATCTCAAGCCTCGCAATCGTTCAAAATATCGGTATATCAGAGTAGGAGACTCGGGAACGCGATATTTACATTTACCACTCGCTGTATATCGAAAGAAGCGAGGGATTCACATCCCAAGCCTCGCAACCGTTCGAACTAACGAGAAATCACTCAAAGTCACTCGGAATCACGATATTTACCGTTTCCGCTCGCTGTATATCGAAAGAAGCGAAGGATTCACATCACAAGCCTCGCAATCGTTCAAAATATCGATAAATCACAGTACGAGACTCGGGATCGCGATATTTACATTTACCACTCGCTGTATATCGAAAGAAGCTGATAATTCATTTTCCGAGCCTCGCAACCGTTCGAAATAACGACAAGTCACTCAAGGACACTCCGAATCGCGATATTTACCGTTTCCGCTCGCTGTATATCGAAAGAAGCGAAGGATTCACATCACAAGCCTCCCAATCGTTCAAAATATCGATAAATCACAGTACGAGACTCGGGATCGCGATATTTACATTTACCACTCGCTGTATATCGAAAGGAGCTGATAATTCATTTTCCGAGCCTCGCAACCGTTCGAAATAACGACAAATCACTCAAGGACACTCCCAATCGCGATATTTACCGATTCCGCTTGCTGTATATCGAAAGAAGCGAAGGATTCACATCCCAAGCCTCGCAATCGTTCAAAATATCGATAAATCAGAGTAGGACACTCCGAATCGCGATATTTAACGTTTCCGCTCGCTGTATATCGGAAGAAGATAAGGATTCACATCCCAAATCTCGCAATCGTTTAAAATATCGATAAATCAGAGTAGGAGACTCGGGATCGCGATATTTACATTTACCACTCGCTGTATATCGAAAGAAGCCTAGGATTCACATCCCAAGCCTCGTAATCGTTCAAAATATCGATAAATCAGAGTAGGACACTCCGAATCGCGATATTTAGCGTTTCCGCTTTCTGTATATCGGAAGAAGATAAGGATTCACATCCCAAATCTCGCAATCGTTTAAAATATCGATAAATCAGAGTAGGAGACTCGGGATCGGGATATATACATTTACCACTCGCTGTATATCGAAAGAAGCGAAGGATTCACATCCCAAGCCTCGCAACCGTTTGAAATAACGAGAAATCACTCAAGGTCACTCGGAATCACGATATTGACCTTTTCCATAACTAGTGTATTGAAAGAAGCTAAGGATTCGTTTCCCTAGCCTCGCAATCGTACAAAATATCGATAAATCAGAGTAGGAGACTCGGGATCGGGATATTTACATTTACCACTCGCTGTATATCGAAAGAAGCGAAGGATTCACATCCCAAGCCTCGCAACCGTTTGAAATAACGAGAAATCACTCAAGGTCACTCGGAATCACGATATTGACCTTTTCCATAACTAGTGTATTGAAAGAAGCTAAGGATTCGTTTCCCTAGCCTCGCAATCGTTCAAAATATCGATAAATCAGAGTAGGAGACTCGGGATCGGGATATTTACATTTACCACAAGCTGTATATCGAAAGAAGCGAAGGATTCACTTCCCAAGCATTGCAATAATTCGAAATAACGACAAATCACTCAAGGACACTCCGAATCGCGATATTTACCGTTTCCGCTCGCTGTATATCGAAAGAAGCGAAGGATTCACATCACAAGCCTCGCAATCGTTCAAAATATCGATAAATCACAGTACGAGACTCGGGATCGCGATATTTACATTTACCACTCGCTGTATATCGAAAGAAGCTGATAATTCATTTTCCGAGCCTCGCAACCGTTCGAAATAAATACAAATCACTCAAGGACACTCCGAATCGCGATATTTACCTTTTCCGCTCGCTGAATATCGAAAGAAGCGACGGATTCATATCTCAAGCCTCGCAATCGTTCGAAATAACGAGAAATCACTCAAGGTCACTCGGAATCACGATATTAACCTTTTCCATAAGGAGTGTATTGAAAGAAGCTAAGGATTCACATCACAAGCCTCGCAATCGTTCAAAATATCGATAAATCAGAGTAGGAGACTCGGGATCGGGATATTTACATTAACCACTCGCTGTATATCGAAAGAAGCGAAGGATTCACTTCCCAAGCATTGCAATAATTCGAAATAACGACAAATCACTCAAGGACACTCCGAATCGCGATATTTACCGTTTCTGCTCGCTGTATATCGAAAGAAGCGAAGGATTCACATCACAGGCCTCGCAACCGTTCGAAATAACGAGAAATCACTCAAGGTCACTCGGAATCACGATATTAACCTTTTCCATAAGGAGTGTATTGAAAGAAGCTAAGGATTCACATCACAAGCCTCGCAATCGTTCAAAATATCGATAAATCACAGTACGAGACTCGGGATCGCGATATTTACATTTACCACTCGCTGTATTTCGAAAGAAGCTGATAATTCATTTTCCGAGCCTCGCAACCGTTCGAAATAACGACAAATCACTCAAGGACACTCCGAATCGCGATATTTACCGTTTCCGCTTGCTGTATATCGAAACAAGCGAAGGATTCGCATCCCAAATCTCGCAATCGTTTAAAATATCGATAAATAACAGTAGGAGACTCGGGATCGCGATATTTACATTTACCACTCGCTGTATATAGAAAGAAGCGAAGGATTCACATCCCAAGCCTCGCAATCGTTTAAAATATCTATAAATCACAGTACGAGACTCGGGATCGCGATATTTACATTTACCACTCGCTGTATATCGAAAGAAGCGAAGGATTCACTTCCCAAGCATCGCAATAATTCGAAATAACGACAAATCACTCAGGGACACTCCGAATCGCGATATTTACCGTTTCCGCTTGCTGTATATCGGAAGAAGATATGGATTCACATCCCAAATCTCGCAATCGTTTAAAATATCGATAAATAACAGTAGGAGACTCGGGATCACGATATTTACATTTACCACTCGCTGTATATCGAAAGAAGCGAAGGATTCACATCTCAAGCCTCGCAATCGTTCAAAATATCGATAAATCACATTAGGAGACTCGGGATCGCGATATTTACATTTACCACTCGCTGTATATCGAAAGAAGCTGATAATTCATTTTCCGAGAATCGCAACCGTTCGAAATAACGACAAATCACTCAAGGACACTCCGAATCGCGATATTTACCGTTTCCGCTCGCTGTACTTCGACAGAAGCGAAGGATTCGCATCCCAAGCCTCGCAATCGTTCAAAATATCTATAAATCACAGTACGAGATTCGGGATCGCGATATTTACATTTACCACTCGCTGTAAATCGAAAGAAGCTGATAATTCATTTTCCGAGAATCGCAACGGTTCGTAATAACGACAAATCACTCAAGGACACTCCGAATCGCGATATTTACCGTTTCCGCTCGCTGTACTTCGAAAGAAGCGAAGGATTCACATCCCAAGTCTCGCAACCGTTCAAAATAAAGATAAATCAGAGTAGTAGACGCGGAATTGCGATATTTACATTTACCACACGCTGTATATCGAAAGAAGCGAAGGATTCACATCCCAAGCCTCGCAATCGTTTAAAATATCTATAAATCACAGTACGAGACTCGGGATCGCGATATTTACATTTACCACTCGCTGTATATCGAAGGAAGCTGATAATTCATTTTCCGAGAATCGCAACCGTTCGAAATAACGACAAATCACTCAAGGACACTCCGAATCGCGATATTTACCGTTTCCGCTTGCTGTATATCGATACAAGCGAAGGATTCGCATCCCAAGCGACGCAATCGTTTAAAATATCTATAGATCACAGTAGGAGACTCGGGATCGCGATATTTACATTTACCACTCGCTGTATATCGAAGGAAGCTGATAATTCATTTTCCGAGAATCGAAATCGTTCGAAATAACGACAAATCACTCAAGGACACTCCGAATCGCGATATTTACCGTTTCCGCTTGCTGTATATCGAAACAAGCGAAGGATTCGCATCCCAAATCTCGCAATCGTTTAAAATATCGATAAATAACAGTAGGAGACTCGGGATCGCGATATTTACATTTACCACTCGCTGTATATAGAAAGAAGCGAAGGATTCACATCCCAAGTCTCGCAACCGTTCAAAATAAAGATAAATCAGAGTAGGAGACGCGGAATTGCGATATTTACATTTACCACACGCTGTATATCCAAAGAAGCGAAGGATTGACATCACAAGCCTCGCAATAGGTCAAAATATCGATAAATCACAGTAGGACACTCCGAATTTCGATATTTACCGTTTCCGCTCGCTGTATATCGGAAGAAGATATGGATTCACATCCCAAATCTCGCAATCGTTTAAAATATCGATAAATAACAGTAGGGGACTCGGGATCGCGATATTTACATTTACCACTCGCTGTATATCGAAAGAAGAGGAGGATTCACTTCCCAAGCATCGCAATAATTCGAAATAACGACAAATCACTCAAGGACACTCCGAATCGCGATATTTACCGTTTCCGCTTGCTGTATATCGAAACAAGCGAAGGATTCGCATCCCAAGCCTCGCAATCGTTTAAAATATCTATAAATCAGAGTAGGAGGCTCGGAATCGCGATATTTACCTTTTCCGCTCGCTGTATATCGAAAGAAGCGAAGGATTCACATCCCACGCCTCGCAATCGTTTAAAATATCTATAAATCACAGTTCGAGACTCGGGATCGCGATATTTACATTTACCACTCGCTGTATATCGATAGAGGCGAAGGATTCACTTCCCAGGCCAAGCAATAATTCGAAATAACGACCAATCACTCAAGGACACACCGAATCGCCATATTTAAAGTTTCCGCTTGCTGTATATCGAAATAAGCGAAGGATTCACATCCCAAGCCTCGCAATCGTTCAAAATATCGATAAATCAGAGTAGGACACTCCGAATTGCGATGTTTACCGTTTCCGCTCGCTGTATATCGGAAGAAGATATGGATTCACATCCCAAATCTCGCAATCGTTTAAAATATCGATAAATCACAGTAGGAGACTCGGGATCGCGATATTTACATTTACCACTCGTGGTATATCGAAAGAAGCTGATAATTCATTTTCCGAGAATCGCAACCGTTCGATATATCGACAAATCACTCAAGGACACTCCGAATCGCGATATTTACCGTTTCCGCTTGCTGTATATCTAAACGAGCGAAGGATTCATATCTCAAGCCTCGGAATCGTTCAAAATAAAGATAAATCAGAGTAGGAGACGCAGAATCGCGATATTTACATTTACCACTCGCTGTATATCGAAAGAAGCTAAGGATTCTTTTCCCTAGCCTCGCAATCGTTCAAAATATCGATAAATCACTTTAGGAGACTCGGGATCGCGATATTTACATTTACCACTCGCTGTATATCGAAAGAAGCTGATAATTCATTTTCCGAGAATCGCAACCGTTCGAAATAACGACAAATCACTCAAGGACACTCGGAATCGCGATATTTATCGTTTCCGCTTGCTGTATATCGAAACAAGCGAAGGATTCGCATCCCAAGCCTCGCAATCGTTCAAAATATCTATAAATCACAGTACGAGACTCGGGATCGCGATATTTACATTTACCACTCGCTGTAAATCGAAAGAAGCTGATAATTCATTTTCCGAGAATCACAACGGTTCGTAATAACGACAAATCACTCAAGGACACTCCGAATCGCGATATTTACCGTTGCCGCTCGCTGTACTTCGAAAGAAGCGAAGGATTCGCATCCCAAGCCTCGCAATCGTTCAAAATATCTATAAATCACAGTACGAGACTCGGGATCGCGATATTTACATTTATCACTCACTGTATATCGAAAGAAGCGAAGGATTCACTTCCCAAGCATCGCAATAATTCGAGATAACGACAAATCACTCAAGGACACTCCGAATCGCGATATTTACCGTTTCCGCTCACTGTATATCGGAAGAAGATATGGATTCACATCCCAAATTTCGCAATCGTTTAAAATATCGATAAATAACAGTAGGAGACTCGGAATCGCGATATTTACATTTACCACACGCTGTATATCGAAAGAAGCTGATAATTCATGTTCCGAGAATCGCAACCGTTCGAAATAACGACAAATCACTCAAGGACACTCCGAATCGCGATATTTACCATTTCTGCTCGCTGTATATCCAAAGAAGCGAAGGATTGACATCACAAGCCTCGCAATAGGTCAAAATACCGATAAATCAGAGTAGGATACTCGGAATCGCGATATTTACCGTTTCCGCTCGCTGCATATCGAAAGAAGCGATTGATTCACATCCCAAGCCTCGCAATAATTCGAAATAACGACAAATCAATCAAGGACACTCCGAATCGCGATATTCACCGTTTCTGCTCGCTGTATATCGAAAGAAGCGAAGGATTCACATCCCAAGTCTCGCAACCGTTCAAAATAAAGATAAATCAGAGTAGGAGACGCGGAATCGCGATATTTACATTTACCACTCGCTGTATATCGAAAGAAGCGAAGGATTCACATCCCAAGTCTCGCAACCGTTCAAAATAAAGATAAATCAGAGTAGGAGACGCGGAATTGCGATATTTACATTTACCACACGCTGTATATCCAAAGAAGCGAAGGATTGACATCACAAGCCTCGCAATAGGTCAAAATATCGATAAATCACAGTAGGACACTCCGAATTTCGATATTTACCGTTTCCGCTCGCTGTATATCGGAAGAAGATATGGATTCACATCCCAAATCTCGCAATCGTTTAAAATATCGATAAATAACAGTAGGGGACTCGGGATCGCGATATTTACATTTACCACTCGCTGTATATCGAAAGAAGAGGAGGATTCACTTCCCAAGCATCGCAATAATTCGAAATAACGACAAATCACTCAAGGACACTCCGAATCGCGATATTTACCGTTTCCGCTTGCTGTATATCGAAACAAGCGAAGGATTCGCATCCCAAGCCTCGCAATCGTTTAAAATATCTATAAATCAGAGTAGGAGGCTCGGAATCGCGATATTTACCTTTTCCGCTCGCTGTATATCGAAAGAAGCGAAGGATTCACATCCCACGCCTCGCAATCGTTTAAAATATCTATAAATCACAGTTCGAGACTCGGGATCGCGATATTTACATTTACCACTCGCTGTATATCGATAGAGGCGAAGGATTCACTTCCCAGGCCAAGCAATAATTCGAAATAACGACCAATCACTCAAGGACACACCGAATCGCCATATTTAAAGTTTCCGCTTGCTGTATATCGAAATAAGCGAAGGATTCACATCCCAAGCCTCGCAATCGTTCAAAATATCGATAAATCAGAGTAGGACACTCCGAATTGCGATGTTTACCGTTTCCGCTCGCTGTATATCGGAAGAAGATATGGATTCACATCCCAAATCTCGCAATCGTTTAAAATATCGATAAATCACAGTAGGAGACTCGGGATCGCGATATTTACATTTACCACTCGTGGTATATCGAAAGAAGCTGATAATTCATTTTCCGAGAATCGCAACCGTTCGATATATCGACAAATCACTCAAGGACACTCCGAATCGCGATATTTACCGTTTCCGCTTGCTGTATATCTAAACGAGCGAAGGATTCATATCTCAAGCCTCGGAATCGTTCAAAATAAAGATAAATCAGAGTAGGAGACGCAGAATCGCGATATTTACATTTACCACTCGCTGTATATCGAAAGAAGCTAAGGATTCTTTTCCCTAGCCTCGCAATCGTTCAAAATATCGATAAATCACTTTAGGAGACTCGGGATCGCGATATTTACATTTACCACTCGCTGTATATCGAAAGAAGCTGATAATTCATTTTCCGAGAATCGCAACCGTTCGAAATAACGACAAATCACTCAAGGACACTCGGAATCGCGATATTTATCGTTTCCGCTTGCTGTATATCGAAACAAGCGAAGGATTCGCATCCCAAGCCTCGCAATCGTTCAAAATATCTATAAATCACAGTACGAGACTCGGGATCGCGATATTTACATTTACCACTCGCTGTAAATCGAAAGAAGCTGATAATTCATTTTCCGAGAATCACAACGGTTCGTAATAACGACAAATCACTCAAGGACACTCCGAATCGCGATATTTACCGTTGCCGCTCGCTGTACTTCGAAAGAAGCGAAGGATTCGCATCCCAAGCCTCGCAATCGTTCAAAATATCTATAAATCACAGTACGAGACTCGGGATCGCGATATTTACATTTATCACTCACTGTATATCGAAAGAAGCGAAGGATTCACTTCCCAAGCATCGCAATAATTCGAGATAACGACAAATCACTCAAGGACACTCCGAATCGCGATATTTACCGTTTCCGCTCACTGTATATCGGAAGAAGATATGGATTCACATCCCAAATTTCGCAATCGTTTAAAATATCGATAAATAACAGTAGGAGACTCGGAATCGCGATATTTACATTTACCACTCGCTGTATATCGAAAGAAGCTGATAATTCATGTTCCGAGAATCGCAACCGTTCGAAATAACGACAAATCACTCAAGGACACTCCGAATCGCGATATTTACCATTTCTGCTCGCTGTATATCCAAAGAAGCGAAGGATTGACATCACAAGCCTCGCAATAGGTCAAAATACCGATAAATCAGAGTAGGATACTCGGAATCGCGATATTTACCGTTTCCGCTCGCTGCATATCGAAAGAAGCGATTGATTCACATCCCAAGCCTCGCAATAATTCGAAATAACGACAAATCAATCAAGGACACTCCGAATCGCGATATTCACCGTTTCTGCTCGCTGTATATCGAAAGAAGCGAAGGATTCACATCCCAAGTCTCGCAACCGTTCAAAATAAAGATAAATCAGAGTAGGAGACGCGGAATCGCGATATTTACATTTACCACTCGCTGTATATCGAAAGAAGCGAAGGATTCATATCTCAAGCCTCGCAATCGTTCAAAATAAAGATAAATCAGAGTAGGAGACGCGGAATCGCGATATTTACATTTACCACTCGCTGTATATCGAAAGAAGCGAAGGATTCACTTCCCAAGCATCGCAATAATTCGAAATAACGACAAATCACTCAAGGACACTCCGAATCGCGATATTTACCTTTTCCGCTCGCTGAATATCGAAAGAAGCGACGGATTCATATCTCAAGCCTCGCAATCGTTCAAAATATCAATAAATCAGAGTAGGAGACTCGGAATCGCGATATTTACATTTACCACTCGCTGTATATCGATAGAGGCGAAGGATTCACTTCCCAGGCCAAGCAATAATTCGAAATAACGACCAATCACTCAAGGACACACCGAATCGCGATATTTAAAGTTTCCGCTTGCTGTATATCGAAATAAGCGAAGGATTCACATCCCAAGCCTCGCAATCGTTCAAAATATCGATAAATCAGAGTAGGACACTCCGAATTGCGATGTTTACCGTTTCCGCTCGCTGTATATCGGAAGAAGATATGGATTCACATCCCAAATCTCGCAATCGTTTAAAATATCGATAAATCACAGTAGGAGACTCGGGATCGCGATATTTACATTTACCACTCGTGGTATATCGAAAGAAGCTGATAATTCATTTTCCGAGAATCGCAACCGTTCGATATATCGACAAATCACTCAAGGACACTCCGAATCGCGATATTTACCGTTTCCGCTTGCTGTATATCTAAACGAGCGAAGGATTCATATCTCAAGCCTCGGAATCGTTCAAAATAAAGATAAATCAGAGTAGGAGACGCAGAATCGCGATATTTACATTTACCACTCGCTGTATATCGAAAGAAGCTAAGGATTCTTTTCCCTAGCCTCGCAATCGTTCAAAATATCGATAAATCACTTTAGGAGACTCGGGATCGCGATATTTACATTTACCACTCGCTGTATATCGAAAGAAGCTGATAATTCATTTTCCGAGAATCGCAACCGTTCGAAATAACGACAAATCACTCAAGGACACTCGGAATCGCGATATTTATCGTTTCCGCTTGCTGTATATCGAAACAAGCGAAGGATTCGCATCCCAAGCCTCGCAATCGTTCAAAATATCTATAAATCACAGTACGAGACTCGGGATCGCGATATTTACATTTACCACTCGCTGTAAATCGAAAGAAGCTGATAATTCATTTTCCGAGAATCACAACGGTTCGTAATAACGACAAATCACTCAAGGACACTCCGAATCGCGATATTTACCGTTGCCGCTCGCTGTACTTCGAAAGAAGCGAAGGATTCGCATCCCAAGCCTCGCAATCGTTCAAAATATCTATAAATCACAGTACGAGACTCGGGATCGCGATATTTACATTTATCACTCACTGTATATCGAAAGAAGCGAAGGATTCACTTCCCAAGCATCGCAATAATTCGAGATAACGACAAATCACTCAAGGACACTCCGAATCGCGATATTTACCGTTTCCGCTCACTGTATATCGGAAGAAGATATGGATTCACATCCCAAATTTCGCAATCGTTTAAAATATCGATAAATAACAGTAGGAGACTCGGAATCGCGATATTTACATTTACCACTCGCTGTATATCGAAAGAAGCTGATAATTCATGTTCCGAGAATCGCAACCGTTCGAAATAACGACAAATCACTCAAGGACACTCCGAATCGCGATATTTACCATTTCTGCTCGCTGTATATCCAAAGAAGCGAAGGATTGACATCACAAGCCTCGCAATAGGTCAAAATACCGATAAATCAGAGTAGGATACTCGGAATCGCGATATTTACCGTTTCCGCTCGCTGCATATCGAAAGAAGCGATTGATTCACATCCCAAGCCTCGCAATAATTCGAAATAACGACAAATCAATCAAGGACACTCCGAATCGCGATATTCACCGTTTCTGCTCGCTGTATATCGAAAGAAGCGAAGGATTCACATCCCAAGTCTCGCAACCGTTCAAAATAAAGATAAATCAGAGTAGGAGACGCGGAATCGCGATATTTACATTTACCACTCGCTGTATATCGAAAGAAGCGAAGGATTCATATCTCAAGCCTCGCAATCGTTCAAAATAAAGATAAATCAGAGTAGGAGACGCGGAATCGCGATATTTACATTTACCACTCGCTGTATATCGAAAGAAGCGAAGGATTCACTTCCCAAGCATCGCAATAATTCGAAATAACGACAAATCACTCAAGGACACTCCGAATCGCGATATTTACCTTTTCCGCTCGCTGAATATCGAAAGAAGCGACGGATTCATATCTCAAGCCTCGCAATCGTTCAAAATATCAATAAATCAGAGTAGGAGACTCGGAATCGCGATATTTACATTTACCACTCGCTGTATATCGATAGAGGCGAAGGATTCACTTCCCAGGCCAAGCAATAATTCGAAATAACGACCAATCACTCAAGGACACACCGAATCGCGATATTTAAAGTTTCCGCTTGCTGTATATCGAAATAAGCGAAGGATTCACATCCCAAGCCTCGCAATCGTTCAAAATATCGATAAATCAGAGTAGGACACTCCGAATTGCGATGTTTACCGTTTCCGCTCGCTGTATATCGGAAGAAGATATGGATTCACATCCCAAATCTCGCAATCGTTTAAAATATCGATAAATCACAGTAGGAGACTCGGGATCGCGATATTTACATTTACCACTCGTGGTATATCGAAAGAAGCTGATAATTCATTTTCCGAGAATCGCAACCGTTCGATATATCGACAAATCACTCAAGGACACTCCGAATCGCGATATTTACCGTTTCCGCTTGCTGTATATCTAAACAAGCGAAGGATTCATATCTCAAGCCTCGGAATCGTTAAAAATACAGATAAATCAGAGTAGGAGACGCAGAATCGCGATATTTACATTTACCACTCGCTGTATATCGAAAGAAGCTAAGGATTCTTTTCCCTATCCTCGCAATCGTTCAAAATATCGATAAATCACTTTAGGAGACTCGGGATCGCGATATTTACATTTACCACTCGCTGTATATCGAAAGAAGCTGATAATTCATTTTCCGAGAATCGCAACCGTTCGAAATAACGACAAATCACTCAAGGACACTCCGAATCGCGATATTTACCGTTTCCGCTCGCTGTACTTCGACAGAAGCGAAGGATTCGCATCCCAAGCCTCGCAATCGTTCAAAATATCTATAAATCACAGTACGAGATTCGGGATCGCGATATTTACATTTACCACTCGCTGTAAATCGAAAGAAGCTGATAATTCATTTTCCGAGAATCGCAACGGTTCGTAATAACGACAAATCACTCAAGGACACTCCGAATCGCGATATTTACCGTTTCCGCTCGCTGTACTTCGAAAGAAGCGAAGGATTCGCATCCCAAGCCTCGCAATAATTCGAAATAACGACAAATCACTCAAGGACACTCCGAATCGCGATATTCACCGTTTCTGCTCGCTGTATATCGAAAGAAGCGAAGGATTCACATCCCAAGCCTAGCAATAATTCGAAATAACGACAAATCACTCAAGGACAATCCGAATCGCGATATTTACCGTTTCTGCTCGCTGTATATCGAAAGAAACGAAGGATTCACATGACAAGCCTCGCAATCCTTCAAAATATCGATAAATCAGAGTAGGAGACCCCGAATGGCGATATTTACCGTTTCCGCTCGCTGTATATCGATAGAAGCGAAGGATTCACATCACAAGCCTCGCAATCCTTCAAAATATCGATAAATCAGAGTAGGAGACTCCAAATGGCGATATTTACCGTTTCCGCTCGCTGTATATCGAAAGAAGCGAAGGATTCACATCCCAAGCCTCGCAATCCTTCAAAATATCGATAAATCAGAGTAGGAGACTCCGAATGGCGATATTTACCGGTTCCGCTCGCTGTATATCGAAAGAAGATAAGGATTCACATCTCAAGCCTCGCAATCGTTCAAAATATCGGTATATCAGAGTAGGAGACTCGGGAACGCGATATTTACATTTACCACTCGCTGTATATCGAAAGAAGCGAAGGATTCACATCACAAGCCTCGCAATCGTTCAAAATATCGATAAATCAGAGTAGGAGACGCGGAAACGCGATATTTAGCTTTTCGACTCGCTGTATATCGAAAGAAGCGAAGGATTCACTTCCCAGGCCTCGCAATAATTCGAAATAACGACGAATCACTCAAGGACACTCCGAATCGCGATATTTACCTTTTCCGCTCGCTGTATATCGAAACAAGCGAAGGATTCGCATCCCAAGCCTCGCAATCGTTCAAAATATCTATAAATCACAGTACGAGACTCGGGATCGCGATATTTACATTTACCACTCGCTGTAAATCGAAAGAAGCTGATAATTCATTTTCCGAGAATCACAACGGTTCGTAATAACGACAAATCACTCAAGGACACTCCGAATCGCGATATTTACCGTTGCCGCTCGCTGTACTTCGAAAGAAGCGAAGGATTCGCATCCCAAGCCTCGCAATCGTTCAAAATATCTATAAATCACAGTACGAGATTCGGGATCGCGATATTTACATTTACCACTCGCTGTAAATCGAAAGAAGCTGATAATTCATTTTCCGAGAATCGCAACGGTTCGTAATAACGACAAATCACTCAAGGACACTCCGAATCGCGATATTTACCGTTTCCGCTCGCTGTACTTCGAAAGAAGCGAAGGATTCGCATCCCAAGCCTCGCAATAATTCGAAATAACGACAAATCACTCAAGGACACTCCGAATCGCGATATTCACCGTTTCTGCTCGCTGTATATCGAAAGAAGCGAAGGATTCACATCCCAAGCCTAGCAATAATTCGAAATAACGACAAATCACTCAAGGACAATCCGAATCGCGATATTTACCGTTTCTGCTCGCTGTATATCGAAAGAAACGAAGGATTCACATGACAAGCCTCGCAATCCTTCAAAATATCGATAAATCAGAGTAGGAGACCCCGAATGGCGATATTTACCGTTTCCGCTCGCTGTATATCGATAGAAGCGAAGGATTCACATCACAAGCCTCGCAATCCTTCAAAATATCGATAAATCAGAGTAGGAGACTCCAAATGGCGATATTTACCGTTTCCGCTCGCTGTATATCGAAAGAAGCGAAGGATTCACATCCCAAGCCTCGCAATCCTTCAAAATATCGATAAATCAGAGTAGGAGACTCCGAATGGCGATATTTACCGGTTCCGCTCGCTGTATATCGAAAGAAGATAAGGATTCACATCTCAAGCCTCGCAATCGTTCAAAATATCGGTATATCAGAGTAGGAGACTCGGGAACGCGATATTTACATTTACCACTCGCTGTATATCGAAAGAAGCGAAGGATTCACATCACAAGCCTCGCAATCGTTCAAAATATCGATAAATCAGAGTAGGAGACGCGGAAACGCGATATTTAGCTTTTCGACTCGCTGTATATCGAAAGAAGCGAAGGATTCACTTCCCAGGCCTCGCAATAATTCGAAATAACGACGAATCACTCAAGGACACTCCGAATCGCGATATTTACCTTTTCCGCTCGCTGTATATCGAAACAAGCGAAGGATTCGCATCCCAAGCCTCGCAATCGTTCAAAATATCTATAAATCACAGTACGAGACTCGGGATCGCGATATTTACATTTACCACTCGCTGTAAATCGAAAGAAGCTGATAATTCATTTTCCGAGAATCACAACGGTTCGTAATAACGACAAATCACTCAAGGACACTCCGAATCGCGATATTTACCGTTGCCGCTCGCTGTACTTAGAAAGAAGCGAAGGATTCGCATCCCAAGCCTCGCAATCGTTCAAAATATCTATAAATCACAGTACGAGACTCGGGATCGCGATATTTACATTTATCACTCACTGTATATCGAAAGAAGCGAAGGATTCACTTCCCAAGCATCGCAATAATTCGAGATAACGACAAATCACTCAAGGACACTCCGAATCGCGATATTTACCGTTTCCGCTCACTGTATATCGGAAGAAGATATGGATTCACATCCCAAATTTCGCAATCGTTTAAAATATCGATAAATAACAGTAGGAGACTCGGAATCGCGATATTTACATTTACCACTCGCTGTATATCGAAAGAAGCTGATAATTCATGTTCCGAGAATCGCAACCGTTCGAAATAACGACAAATCACTCAAGGACACTCCGAATCGCGATATTTACCATTTCTGCTCGCTGTATATCCAAAGAAGCGAAGGATTGACATCACAAGCCTCGCAATAGGTCAAAATACCGATAAATCAGAGTAGGATACTCGGAATCGCGATATTTACCGTTTCCGCTCGCTGTATATCGAAAGAAGCGATTGATTCACATCCCAAGCCTCGCAATAATTCGAAATAACGACAAATCAATCAAGGACACTCCGAATCGCGATATTCACCGTTTCTGCTCGCTGTATATCGAAAGAAGCGAAGGATTCACATCCCAAGTCTCGCAACCGTTCAAAATAAAGATAAATCAGAGTAGGAGACGCGGAATCGCGATATTTACATTTACCACTCGCTGTATATCGAAAGAAGCGAAGGATTCATATCTCAAGCCTCGCAATCGTTCAAAATAAAGATAAATCAGAGTAGGAGACGCGGAATCGCGATATTTACATTTACCACTCGCTGTATATCGAAAGAAGCGAAGGATTCACTTCCCAAGCATCGCAATAATTCGAAATAACGACAAATCACTCAAGGACACTCCGAATCGCGATATTTACCTTTTCCGCTCGCTGAATATCGAAAGAAGCGACGGATTCATATCTCAAGCCTCGCAATCGTTCAAAATATCAATAAATCAGAGTAGGAGACTCGGAATCGCGATATTTACATTTACCACTCGCTGTATATCGATAGAGGCGAAGGATTCACTTCCCAGGCCAAGCAATAATTCGAAATAACGACCAATCACTCAAGGACACACCGAATCGCCATATTTAAAGTTTCCGCTTGCTGTATATCGAAATAAGCGAAGGATTCACATCCCAAGCCTCGCAATCGTTCAAAATATCGATAAATCAGAGTAGGACACTCCGAATTGCGATGTTTACCGTTTCCGCTCGCTGTATATCGGAAGAAGATATGGATTCACATCCCAAATCTCGCAATCGTTTAAAATATCGATAAATCACAGTAGGAGACTCGGGATCGCGATATTTACATTTACCACTCGTGGTATATCGAAAGAAGCTGATAATTCATTTTCCGAGAATCGCAACCGTTCGATATATCGACAAATCACTCAAGGACACTCCGAATCGCGATATTTACCGTTTCCGCTTGCTGTATATCTAAACAAGCGAAGGATTCATATCTCAAGCCTCGGAATCGTTCAAAATATCTATAAATCACAGTACGAGATTCGGGATCGCGATATTTACATTTCCACTCGCTGTAAATCGAAAGAAGCTGATAATTCATTTTCCGAGAATCGCAACGGTTCGTAATAACGACAAATCACTCAAGGACACTCCGAATCGCGATATTTACCGTTTCCGCTCGCTGTACTTCGAAAGAAGCGAAGGATTCGCATCCCAAGCCTCGCAATAATTCGAAATAACGACAAATCACTCAAGGACACTCCGAATCGCGATATTCACCGTTTCTGCTCGCTGTATATCGAAAGAAGCGAAGGATTCACATCCCAAGCCTAGCAATAATTCGAAATAACGACAAATCACTCAAGGACAATCCGAATCGCGATATTTACCGTTTCTGCTCGCTGTATATCGAAAGAAACGAAGGATTCACATGACAAGCCTCGCAATCCTTCAAAATATCGATAAATCAGAGTAGGAGACCCCGAATGGCGATATTTACCGTTTCCGCTCGCTGTATATCGATAGAAGCGAAGGATTCACATCACAAGCCTCGCAATCCTTCAAAATATCGATAAATCAGAGTAGGAGACTCCAAATGGCGATATTTACCGTTTCCGCTCGCTGTATATCGAAAGAAGCGAAGGATTCACATCCCAAGCCTCGCAATCCTTCAAAATATCGATAAATCAGAGTAGGAGACTCCGAATGGCGATATTTACCGGTTCCGCTCGCTGTATATCGAAGGAAGCAAAGGATTCACATCTCAAGCCTCGCAATAATTCGAAATAACGACAAATAGGTCAAGGACATTCCGACTCGCGATATTTACCGTTTCCGCTCGCTGTATATCGAAAGAAGCGAAGGATTCACATCCCAAGCCTCGCAACCGTTCGAAATAACGAGAAATCACTCAATGTCACTCGGAATCGCGATATTGACCGTTTCCATAAGGAGTGTATTGAAAGAAGCGAAGGATTCGTTTCCCTAGCCTCGCAATCGTTCAAAATATCTATAAATCACAGTAGGAGACTCGTAATCGCGATATTTACATGTACCACACGCTGTATAAAGAAAGAAGCCTTGGATTCACTTCCCAAGCCTCGCAACAATTCGAAATAACGACAAATCACTCAAGGACACTCCGACTCGCGATATTTACCGTTTCCGCTCGCTGTATATCGAACGAAGCGAAGGATTCACATCCCAAGCCTAGCAATAATTCGAAATAACGACAAATCACTCAAGGACAATCCGAATCGCGATATTTACCGTTTCTGCTCGCTGTATATCGAAAGAAACGAAGGATTCACATGACAAGCCTCGCAATCCTTCAAAATATCGATAAATCAGAGTAGGAGACCCCGAATGGCGATATTTACCGTTTCCGCTCGCTGTATATCGATAGAAGCGAAGGATTCACATCACAAGCCTCGCAATCCTTCAAAATATCGATAAATCAGAGTAGGAGACTCCAAATGGCGATATTTACCGTTTCCGCTCGCCGTATATCGAAAGAAGATAAGGATTCACATCTCAAGCCTCGCAATCGTTCAAAATATCGGTATATCAGAGTTGGAGACTCGGGAACGCGATATTTACATTTACCACTCGCTGTATATCGAAAGAAGCGAGGGATTCACATCCCAAGCCTCGCAACCGTTCGAACTAACGAGAAATCACTCAAAGTCACTCGGAATCACGATATTGACCTTTTCTATAAGAAGTGTATTGAAAGAAGCTAAGGATTCGTTTCCCTAGCCTCGCAATCGTTCAAAATATCGATAAATTCGAGTAGGAGACTCAGGATCGGGATATTTTCATTTACCACTCGCTGTATATCGAAAGAAGCGAAGGATTCACTTCCCAAGCATTGCAATATTTCGAAATAACGACAAATCACTCAAGGACACTCCGAATCGCGATATTTACCGTTTCCGCTCGCTGTATATCGAAAGAAGCGAAGGATTCACATCACAAGCCTCGCAATCGTTCAAAATATCGATAAATCACAGTACGAGACTCGGGATCGCGATATTTACATTTACCACTCGCTGTATATCGAAAGAAGCTGATAATTCATTTTCCGAGCCTCGCAACCGTTCGAAATAACGACAAATCACTCAAGGACACTCCGAATCGCGATATTTACCGTTTCCGCTCGCTGTATATCGAAAGAAGCGAAGGATTCACATCACAAGCCTCGCAATCGTTCAAAATATCGATAAATCACAGTACGAGACTCGGGATCGCGATATTTACATTTACCACTCGCTGTATATCGAAAGAAGCTGATAATTCATTTTCCGAGCCTCGCAACCGTTCGAAATAACGACAAATCACTCAAGGACACTCCGAATCGCGATATTTACCGTTTCCGCTTGCTGTATATCGAAAGAAGCGAAGGATTCACATCCCAAGCCTCGCAATCGTTCAAAATATCGATAAATCAGAGTAGGACACTCCGAATCGCGATATTTAACGTTTCCGCTCGCTGTATATCGGAAGAAGATAAGGATTCACATCCCAAATCTCGCAATCGTTTAAAATATCGATAAATCAGAGTAGGAGACTCGGGATCGCGATATTTACATTTACCACTCGCTGTATATCGAAAGAGGCGAAGGATTCACTTCCCAGGCTTCGCAATAATTTGAAATAACGACGAATCACTCAAGGACACTCCGAATCGCGATATTTACCGTTTCCGCTTGCTGTATATCGAAAGAAGCGAAGGATTCACATCCCAAGCCTCGCAATCGTTCAAAATATCGATAAATCAGAGTAGGACACTCCGAATCGCGATATTTAACGTTTCCGCTCGCTGTATATCGGAAGAAGATAAGGATTCACATCCCAAATCTCGCAATCGTTTAAAATATCGATAAATCAGAGTAGGAGACTCGGGATCGCGATATTTACATTTACCACTCGCTGTATATCGAAAGAAGCCTAGGATTCACATCCCAAGCCTCGTAATCGTTCAAAATATCGATAAATCAGAGTAGGAGACTCCGAATGGCGATATTTACCGTTTCCGTTCGCTGTATATCGAAAGAAGATAAGGATTCACATCTCAAGCCTCGCAATCGTTCAAAATATCGGTATATCAGAGTAGGAGACTCGGGAACGCGATATTTACATTTACCACTCGCTGTATATCGAAAGAAGCGAAGGATTCACATCTCAAGCCTCGCAATCGTTCAAAATATCGGTATATCAGAGTAGGAGACTCGGGAACGCGATATTTACATTTACCACTCGCTGTATATCGAAAGAAACGAAGGATTCACATGACAAGCCTCGCAATCCTTCAAAATATCGATAAATCAGAGTAGGAGACCCCGAATGGCGATATTTACCGTTTCCGCTCGCTGTATATCGATAGAAGCGAAGGATTCACATCACAAGCCTCGCAATCCTTCAAAATATCGATAAATCAGAGTAGGAGACTCCAAATGGCGATATTTACCGTTTCCGCTCGCCGTATATCGAAAGAAGATAAGGATTCACATCTCAAGCCTCGCAATCGTTCAAAATATCGGTATATCAGAGTTGGAGACTCGGGAACGCGATATTTACATTTACCACTCGCTGTATATCGAAAGAAGCGAGGGATTCACATCCCAAGCCTCGCAACCGTTCGAACTAACGAGAAATCACTCAAAGTCACTCGGAATCACGATATTGACCTTTTCTATAAGAAGTGTATTGAAAGAAGCTAAGGATTCGTTTCCCTAGCCTCGCAATCGTTCAAAATATCGATAAATTCGAGTAGGAGACTCAGGATCGGGATATTTTCATTTACCACTCGCTGTATATCGAAAGAAGCGAAGGATTCACTTCCCAAGCATTGCAATATTTCGAAATAACGACAAATCACTCAAGGACACTCCGAATCGCGATATTTACCGTTTCCGCTCGCTGTATATCGAAAGAAGCGAAGGATTCACATCACAAGCCTCGCAATCGTTCAAAATATCGATAAATCACAGTACGAGACTCGGGATCGCGATATTTACATTTACCACTCGCTGTATATCGAAAGAAGCTGATAATTCATTTTCCGAGCCTCGCAACCGTTCGAAATAACGACAAATCACTCAAGGACACTCCGAATCGCGATATTTACCGTTTCCGCTCGCTGTATATCGAAAGAAGCGAAGGATTCACATCACAAGCCTCGCAATCGTTCAAAATATCGATAAATCACAGTACGAGACTCGGGATCGCGATATTTACATTTACCACTCGCTGTATATCGAAAGAAGCTGATAATTCATTTTCCGAGCCTCGCAACCGTTCGAAATAACGACAAATCACTCAAGGACACTCCGAATCGCGATATTTACCGTTTCCGCTTGCTGTATATCGAAAGAAGCGAAGGATTCACATCCCAAGCCTCGCAATCGTTCAAAATATCGATAAATCAGAGTAGGACACTCCGAATCGCGATATTTAACGTTTCCGCTCGCTGTATATCGGAAGAAGATAAGGATTCACATCCCAAATCTCGCAATCGTTTAAAATATCGATAAATCAGAGTAGGAGACTCGGGATCGCGATATTTACATTTACCACTCGCTGTATATCGAAAGAGGCGAAGGATTCACTTCCCAGGCTTCGCAATAATTTGAAATAACGACGAATCACTCAAGGACACTCCGAATCGCGATATTTACCGTTTCCGCTTGCTGTATATCGAAAGAAGCGAAGGATTCACATCCCAAGCCTCGCAATCGTTCAAAATATCGATAAATCAGAGTAGGACACTCCGAATCGCGATATTTAACGTTTCCGCTCGCTGTATATCGGAAGAAGATAAGGATTCACATCCCAAATCTCGCAATCGTTTAAAATATCGATAAATCAGAGTAGGAGACTCGGGATCGCGATATTTACATTTACCACTCGCTGTATATCGAAAGAAGCCTAGGATTCACATCCCAAGCCTCGTAATCGTTCAAAATATCGATAAATCAGAGTAGGAGACTCCGAATGGCGATATTTACCGTTTCCGTTCGCTGTATATCGAAAGAAGATAAGGATTCACATCTCAAGCCTCGCAATCGTTCAAAATATCGGTATATCAGAGTAGGAGACTCGGGAACGCGATATTTACATTTACCACTCGCTGTATATCGAAAGAAGCGAAGGATTCACATCACAAGCCTCGCAATCGTTCAAAATATCGATAAATCAGAGTAGGAGACGCATAAACGCGATATTTAGCTTTTCGACTCGCTGTATATCGAAAGAAGCGAAGGATTCACATCCCAAGCCTCGCAACCGTTCGAAATAACGAGAAATCACTCATTGTCACTCGGAATCGCGATATTGGCCGTTTCCATAAGGAGTGTATTGAAAGAAGCGAAGGATTCGTTTCCCTAGCCTCGCAATCGTTCAAAATATCTATAAATCACAGTAGGAGACTCGTAATCGCGATATTTACATGTACCACACGCTGTATAAAGAAAGAAGCCTTGGATTCACTTCCCAAGCCTCGCAACAATTCGAAATAACGACAAATCACTCAAGGACACTCCGACTCGCGATATTTACCGTTTCCGCTCGCTGTATATCGAAAGAAGCGAAGGATTCACATCCCAAGCATAGCAATAATTCGAAATAACGACAAATCACTCAAGGACACTCCGAATCGCGATATTTACCGTTTCTGCTCACTGTATATCGAAAGAAACGAAGGATTCACATGACAAGCCTCGCAATCCTTCAAAATATCGATAAATCAGAGTAGGAGACCCCGAATGGCGATATTTACCGTTTCCGCTCGCTGTATATCGATAGAAGCGAAGGATTCATATCTCAAGCCTCGCAATCGTTCAAAATAAAGATAAATCAGAGTAGGAGACGCGGAATCGCGATATTTACATTTACCACTCGCTGTATATCGAAAGAAGCGAAGGATTCATATCTCAAGCCTCGCAATCGTTCAAAATAAAGATAAATCAGAGTAGGAGACGCGGAATCGCGATATTTACATTTACCACTCGCTGTATATCGAAAGAAGCGAAGGATTCACTTCCCAAGCATCGCAATAATTCGAAATAACGACAAATCACTCAAGGACACTCCGAATCGCGATATTTACCTTTTCCGCTCGCTGAATATCGAAAGAAGCGACGGATTCATATCTCAAGCCTCGCAATCGTTCAAAATATCAATAAATCAGAGTAGGAGACTCGGAATCGCGATATTTACATTTACCACTCGCTGTATATCGAAAGAAGCGAAGGATTCACTTCCCAAGCATCGCAATAATTCGAAATATCGACAAATCACTCAAGGACACTCCGAATCGCGATATTTACCGTTTCCGCATGCTGTATATCGAAACAAGCGAAGGATTCGCATCCCAAGCCTCGCAATCGTTTAAAATATCTATAAATCACAGTCCGAGACTCGGGATCGCGATATTTACATTTACCACTCGCTGTATATCGAAGGAAGCTGATAATTCATTTTCCGAGAATCGCAACCGTTCGAAATAACGACAAATCACTCAAGGACACTCCGAATCGCGATATTTACCGTTTCCGCTTGCTGTATATCGAAACAAGCGAAGGATTCGCATCCCAAATCTCGCAATCGTTTAAAATATCGATAAATAACAGTAGGAGACTCGGGATCGCGATATTTACATTTACCACTCGCTGTATATAGAAAGAAGCGAAGGATTCACATCCCAAGCCTCGCAATCGTTTAAAATATCTATAAATCACAGTACGAGACTCGGGATCGCGATATTTACATTTACCACTCGCTGTATATCGAAGGAAGCTGATAATTCATTTTCCGAGAATCGCAACCGTTCGAAATAACGACAAATCACTCAAGGACACTCCGAATCGCGATATTTACCGTTTCCGCTTGCTGTATATCGGAAGAAGATATGGATTCACATCCCAAATCTCGCAATCGTTTAAAATATCGATAAATAACAGTAGGAGACTCGGGATCACGATATTTACATTTACCACTCGCTGTATATCGAAAGAAGCGAAGGATTCACATCTCAAGCCTCGCAATCGTTCAAAATATCGATAAATCACATTAGGAGACTCGGGATCGCGATATTTACATTTACCACTCGCTGTATATCGAAAGAAGCTGATATTTCATTTTCCGAGAATCGCAACCGTTCGAAATAACGACAAATCACTCAAGGACACTCCGAATCGCGATATTTACCGTTTCCGCTCGCTGTACTTCGAAAGAAGCGAAGGATTCGCATCCCAAGCCTCGCAATAATTCGAAATAACGACAAATCACTCAAGGACACTCCGAATCGCGATATTCACCGTTTCTGCTCGCTGTATATCGAAAGAAGCGAAGGATTCACATCCCAAGTCTCGCAATAATTCGAAATAACGACAAATCACTCAAGAACACTCCGAATCGCGATATTCACCGTTTCTGCTCGCTGTATATCGAAAGAAGCGAAGGATTCGCATCCCAAGCCTCGCAATAATTCGAAATACCGACAAATCACTCAAGGACACTCCGAATCGCGATATTTACCGTTTCCGCTTGCTGTATATCGAAAGAAGCGAAGGATTCACATCCCAAGCCTCGCAATCGTTCAAAATATCTTTAGATCACAGTAGGAGACTCGGGATCGCGATATTTACATTTACCACTCGCTGTATATCGAAAGAGGCGAAGGATTCACATCACAAGCCTCGCAACCGTTCGAAATGACGAGAAATCACTCAAGGTCACTCGGAATCACGATATTAACCTTTTCCATAAGGAGTGTATTGAAAGAAGCTAAGGATTCACATCACAAGCCTCGCAATCGTTCAAAATATCGATAAATCACAGTACGAGACTCGGGATCGCGATATTTACATTTACCACTCGCTGTATATCGAAAGAAGCTGATAATTCATTTTCCGAGCCTCGCAACCGTTCGAAATAACGACAAATCACTCAAGGACACTCCGAATCGCGATATTTACCGATTCTGCTTGCTGTATATCGAAAGAAGCGAAGGATTCACATCCCAAGCCTCGCAATCCTTCAAAATATCGATAAATCAGAGTAGGAGACTCCGAATGGCGATATTTACCGGTTCCGCTCGCTGTATATTGAAAGAAGCAAAGGATTCACATCTCAAGCCTCGCAATAATTCGAAATAACGACAAATAAGTCAAGGACATTCCGACTCGCGATATTTACCGTTTCCGCTCGCTGTATATCGAAAGAAGCGAAGGATTCACATCCCAAGCCTCGCAACCGTTCGAAATAACGAGAAATCACTCAATGTCACTCGGAATCGCGATATTGGCCGTTTCCATAAGGAGTGTATTGAAAGAAGCGAAGGATTCGTTTCCCTAGCCTCGCAATCGTTCAAAATATCTATAAATCACAGTAGGAGACTCGTAATCGCGATATTTACATGTACCACACGCTGTATATCGAAAGAAGCGAAGGATTCACTTCCCAAGCATCGCAATAATTCGAAATATCGACAAATCACTCAAGGACACTCCGAATCGCGATATTTACCGTTTCCGCATGCTGTATATCGAAACAAGCGAAGGATTCGCATCCCAAGCCTCGCAATCGTTTAAAATATCTATAAATCACAGTCCGAGACTCGGGATCGCGATATTTACATTTACCACTCGCTGTATATCGAAGGAAGCTGATAATTCATTTTCCGAGAATCGCAACCGTTCGAAATAACGACAAATCACTCAAGGACACTCCGAATCGCGATATTTACCGTTTCCGCTTGCTGTATATCGAAACAAGCGAAGGATTCGCATCCCAAATCTCGCAATCGTTTAAAATATCGATAAATAACAGTAGGAGACTCGGGATCGCGATATTTACATTTACCACTCGCTGTATATAGAAAGAAGCGAAGGATTCACATCCCAAGCCTCGCAATCGTTTAAAATATCTATAAATCACAGTACGAGACTCGGGATCGCGATATTTACATTTACCACTCGCTGTATATCGAAGGAAGCTGATAATTCATTTTCCGAGAATCGCAACCGTTCGAAATAACGACAAATCACTCAAGGACACTCCGAATCGCGATATTTACCGTTTCCGCTTGCTGTATATCGGAAGAAGATATGGATTCACATCCCAAATCTCGCAATCGTTTAAAATATCGATAAATAACAGTAGGAGACTCGGGATCACGATATTTACATTTACCACTCGCTGTATATCGAAAGAAGCGAAGGATTCACATCTCAAGCCTCGCAATCGTTCAAAATATCGATAAATCACATTAGGAGACTCGGGATCGCGATATTTACATTTACCACTCGCTGTATATCGAAAGAAGCTGATATTTCATTTTCCGAGAATCGCAACCGTTCGAAATAACGACAAATCACTCAAGGACACTCCGAATCGCGATATTTGTCGTATCCGCTTGCTGTATATCGAAACAAGCGAAGGATTCGCATCCCAAGCCTCGCAATCGTTCAAAATATCTATAAATCACAGTACGAGATTCGGGATCGCGATATTTACATTTACCACTCGCTGTAAATCGAAAGAAGCTGATAATTCATTTTCCGAGAATCGCAACGGTTCGTAATAACGACAAATCACTCAAGGACACTCCGAATCGCGATATTTACCGTTTCCGCTCGCTGTACTTCGAAAGAAGCGAAGGATTCGCATCCCAAGCCTCGCAATAATTCGAAATAACGACAAATCACTCAAGGACACTCCGAATCGCGATATTCACCGTTTCTGCTCGCTGTATATCGAAAGAAGCGAAGGCTTCACATCCCAAGTCTCGCAATAATTCGAAATAACGACAAATCACTCAAGGACACTCCGAATCGCGATATTCACCGTTTCTGCTCGCTGTATATCGAAAGAAGCGAAGGATTCGCATCCCAAGCCACGCAATAATTCGAAATAACGACAAATCACTCAAGGACACTCCGAATCGCGATATTTACCGTTTCCGCTTGCTGTATATCGAAAGAAGCGAAGGATTCACATCCCAAGCCTCGCAATCGTTCAAAATATCTTTAGATCACAGTAGGAGACTCGGGATCGCGATATTTACATTTACCACTCGCTGTATATCGAAAGAGGCGAAGGATTCACTTCCCAAGCATCACAATAATTCGAAATAACGACAAATCACTCAAGGACACTCCGACTCGCGATATTTACCGTTTCTGCTCGCTGTATATCGAAAGAAGCGAAGGATTCACATCACAAGCCTCGCAACCGTTCGAAATGACGAGAAATCACTCAAGGTCACTCGGAATCACGATATTAACCTTTTCCATAAGGAGTGTATTGAAAGAAGCTAAGGATTCACATCACAAGCCTCGCAATCGTTCAAAATATCGATAAATCACAGTACGAGACTCGGGATCGCGATATTTACATTTACCACTCGCTGTATATCGAAAGAAGCTGATAATTCATTTTCCGAGCCTCCCAACCGTTCGAAATAACGACAAATCACTCAAGGACACTCCGAATCGCGATATTTACCGATTCTGCTTGCTGTATATCGAAAGAAGCGAAGGATTCACATCCCAAGCCTCGCAATCCTTCAAAATATCGATAAATCAGAGTAGGAGACTCCGAATGGCGATATTTACCGGTTCCGCTCGCTGTATATCGAAAGAAGCAAAGGATTCACATCTCAAGCCTCGCAATAATTCGAAATAACGACAAATAAGTCAAGGACATTCCGACTCGCGATATTTACCGTTTCCGCTCGCTGTATATCGAAAGAAGCGAAGGATTCACATCCCAAGCCTCGCAACCGTTCGAAATAACGAGAAATCACTCAATGTCACTCGGAATCGCGATATTGGCCGTTTCCATAAGGAGTGTATTGAAAGAAGCGAAGGATTCGTTTCCCTAGCCTCGCAATCGTTCAAAATATCTATAAATCACAGTAGGAGACTCGTAATCGCGATATTTACATGTACCACACGCTGTATAAAGAAAGAAGCCTTGGATTCACTTCCCAAGCCTCGCAACAATTCGAAATAACGACAAATCACTCAAGGACACTCCGACTCGCGATATTTACCGTTTCCGCTCGCTGTATATCGAAAGAAGCGAAGGATTCACATCCCAAGCCTAGCAATAATTCGAAATAACGACAAATCACTCAAGGACACTCCGAATCGCGATATTTACCGTTTCTGCTCGCTGTATATCGAAAGAAACGAAGGATTCACATGACAAGCCTCGCAATCCTTCAAAATATCGATAAATCAGAGTAGGGGACCCCGAATGGCGATATTTACCGTTTCCGCTCGCTGTATATCGAAAGAAGCGAAGGATTCACATCCCAAGCCTCGCAATCCTTCAAAATATCGATAAATCTGAGTAGGAGACTCCGAATGGCGATATTTACCGGTTCCGCTCGCTGTATATCGAAAGAAGATAAGGATTCACATCTCAAGCCTCGCAATCGTTCAAAATATCGGTATATCAGAGTAGGAGACTCGGGAACGCGATATTTACATTTACCACTCGCTGTATATCGAAAGAAGCGAAGGATTCACATCACAAGCCTCGCAATCGTTCAAAATATCGATAAATCAGAGTAGGAGACGCGGAAACGCGATATTTAGCTTTTCGACTCGCTGTATATCGAAAGAAGCGAAGGATTCACTTCCCAGGCCTCGCAATAATTCGAAATAACGACGAATCACTCAAGGACACTCCGAATCGCGATATTTACCTTTTCCGCTCGCTGTATATCGAAAGAAGCAAAGGATTCACATCTCAAGCCTCGCAATAATTCGAAATAACGACAAATAAGTCAAGGACATTCCGACTCGCGATATTTACCGTTTCCGCTCGCTGTATATCGAAAGAAGCGAAGGATTCACATCCCAAGCCTCGCAACCGTTCGAAATAACGAGAAATCACTCAAGGACAATCCGAATCGCGATATTTACCGTTTCTGCTCGCTGGATATCGAAAGAAACGAAGGATTCACATGACAAGCCTCGCAATCCTTCAAAATATCGATAAATCACAGTAGGAGACTCGTAATCGCGATATTTACATGTACCACACGCTGTATAAAGAAAGAAGCCTTGGATTCACTTCCCAAGCCTCGCAACAATTCGAAATAACGACAAATCACTCAAGGACACTCCGACTCGCGATATTTACCGTTTCCGCTCGCTGTATATCGAAAGAAGCGAAGGATTCACATCCCAAGCCTAGCAATAATTCGAAATAACGACAAATCACTCAAGGACAATCCGAATCGCGATATTTACCGTTTCTGCTCGCTGGATATCGAAAGAAACGAAGGATTCACATGACAAGCCTCGCAATCCTTCAAAATATCGATAAATCAGAGTAGGAGACCCCGAATGGCGATATTTACCGTTTCCGCTCGCTGTATATCGATAGAAGCGAAGGATTCACATCACAAGCCTCGCAATCGTTCAAAATATCGATAAATCAGAGTAGGACACTCCGAATCGCGATATTTAACGTTTCCGCTCGCTGTATATCGGAAGAAGATAAGGATTCACATCCCAAATCTCGCAATCGTTTAAAATATCAATAAATCAGAGTAGGAGACTCGGGATCGCGATATTTACATTTACCACTCGCTGTATATCGAAAGAGGCGAAGGATTCACTTCCCAGGCCTCGCAATAATTTGAAATAACGACGAATCACTCAAGGACACTCCGAATCGCGATATTTACCGTTTCCGCTTGCTGTTTATCGAAAGAAGCGAAGGATTCACATCCCAAGCCTCGCAATCGTTCAAAATATCGATAAATCAGAGTAGGACACTCCGAATGGCGATATTTACCGTTTCCGCTCGCTGTATATCGAAAGAAGATAAGGATTCACATCTCAAGCCTCGCAATCGTTCAAAATATCGGTATATCAGAGTAGGAGACTCGGGAACGCGATATTTACATTTACCACTCGCTGTATATCGAAAGAAGCGAAGGATTCACATCACAAGCCTCGCAATCGTTCAAAATATCGATAAATCAGAGTAGGAGACGCATAAACGCGATATTTAGCTTTTCGACTCGCTGTATATCGAAAGAAGCGAAGGATTCACTTCCCAGGCCTCGCAATAATTCGAAATAACGACGAATCACTCAATGACACTCCGAATCGCGATATTTACCTTTTCCGCTCGCTGTATATCGAAAGAAGCAAAGGATTCACATCTCAAGCCTCGCAATAATTCGAAATAACGACAAATAAGTCAAGGACATTCCGACTCGCGATATTTACCGTTTCCGCTCGCTGTATATCGAAAGAAGCGAAGGATTCACATCCCAAGCCTCGCAACCGTTCGAAATAACGAGAAATCACTCATTGTCACTCGGAATCGCGATATTGGCCGTTTCCATAAGGAGTGTATTGACAGAAGCGAAGGATTCGTTTCCCTAGCCTCGCAATCGTTCAAAATATCTATAAATCACAGTAGGAGACTCGTAATCGCGATATTTACATGTACCACACGCTGTTTAAAGAAAGAAGCCTTGGATTCACTTCCCAAGCCTCGCAACAATTCGAAATAACGACAAATCACTCAAGGACACTCCGACTCGCGATATTTACCGTTTCCGCTCGCTGTATATCGAAAGAAGCGAAGGATTCACATCCCAAGCATAGCAATAATTCGAAATAACGACAAATCACTCAAGGACACTCCGAATCGCGATATTTACCGTTTCTGCTCGCTGTATATAGAAAGAAACGAAGGATTCACATGACAAGCCTCGCAATCCTTCAAAATATCGATAAATCAGAGTAGGAGACCCCGAATGGCGATATTTACCGTTTCCGCTCGCTGTATATCGAAAGAAGCGAAGGATTCACATCCCAAGCCTCGCAATCCTTCAAAATATCGATAAATCAGAGTAGGAGACTCCGAATGGCGATATTTACCGTTTCCGCTCGCTGTATATCGAAAGAAGATAAGGATTCACATCTCAAGCCTCGCAATCGTTCAAAATATCGGTATATCAGAGTAGGAGACTCGGGAACGCGATATTTACATTTACCACTCGCTGTATATCGAAAGAAGCGAAGGATTCAGATCACAAGCCTCGCAATCGTTCAAAATATCGATAAATCAGAGTAGAAGACGCGGAAACGCGATATTTAGCTTTTCGACTCGCTGTATATCGAAAGAAGCGAAGGATTCACTTCCCAGGCCTCGCAATAATTCGAAATAACGACGAATCACTCAAGGACACTCCGAATCGCGATATTTACCTTTTCCGCTCGCTGTATATCGAAAGAAGCAAAGGATTCACATCTCAAGCCTCGCAATAATTCGAAATAACGACAAATAAGTCAAGGACATTCCGACTCGCGATATTTACCGTTTCCGCTCGCTGTATATCGAAAGAAGCGAAGGATTCACATCCCAAGCCTCGCAACCGTTCGAAATAACGAGAAATCACTCAATGTCACTCGGAATCGCGATATTGACCGTTTCCATAAGGAGTGTATTGAAAGAAGCGAAGGATTCGTTTCCCTAGCCTCGCAATCGTTCAAAATATCTATAAATCACAGTAGGAGACTCGTAATCGCGATATTTACATGTACCACACGCTGTATAAAGAAAGAAGCCTTGGATTCACTTCCCAAGCCTCGCAACAATTCGAAATAACGACAAATCACTCAAGGACACTCCGACTCGCGATATTTACCGTTTCCGCTCGCTGTATATAAAAAGAAGCGAAGGATTCACATCCCAAGCCTAGCAATAATTCGAAATAACGACAAATCACTCAAGGACACTCCGAATCGCGATATTTACCGTTTCTGCTCGCTGTATATCGAAAGAAACGAAGGATTCACATGACAAGCCTCGCAATCCTTCAAAATATCGATAAATCAGAGTAGGAGACCCCGAATAGCGATATTTACCGTTTCCTTTCGCTGTATATCGATAGAAGCGAAGGATTCACATCACAAGCCTCGCAATCCTTCAAAATATCGATAAATCTGAGTAGGAGACTCCAAATGGCGATATTTACCGTTTCCGCTCGCCGTATATCGAAAGAAGATAAGGATTCACATCTCAAGCCTCGCAATCGTTCAAAATATCGGTATATCAGAGTAGGAGACTCGGGAACGCGATATTTACATTTACCACTCGCTGTATGTCGAAAGAAGCGAGGGATTCACATCCCAAGCCTCGCAACCGTTCGAACTAACGAGAAATCACTCAAGGACACTCCCAATCGCGATATTTACCGATTCCGCTTGCTGTATATCGAAAGAAGCGAAGGATTCACATCCCAAGCCTCGCAATCGTTCAAAATATCGGTATATCAGAGTAGGAGACTCGGGAACGCGATATTTACATTTACCACTCGCTGTATATCGAAAGAAGCGACGGATTCACATCCCAAGCCTCGCAACCGTTCGAACTAACGAGAAATCACTCAAGGTCACTCGGAATCACGATATTGACCTTTTCCATAAGGAGTGTATTGAAAGAAGCTAAGGATTCGTTTCCCTAGCCTCGCAATCGTTCAAAATATCGATAAATCAGAGTAGGAGACTCAGGATCGGGATATTTTCATTTACCACTCGCTGTATATCGAAAGAAGCGAAGGATTCACTTCCCAAGCATTGCAATAATTCGAAATAACGACAAATCACTCAAGGACACTCCGAATCGCGATATTTACCGTTTCCGCTCGCTGTATATCGAAAGAAGCGAAGGATTCACATCACAAGCCTCGCAATCGTTCAAAATATCGATAAATCACAGTACGAGACTCGGGATCGCGATATTTACATTTACCACTCGCTGTATATCGAAAGAAGCTGATAATTCATTTTCCGAGCCTCGCAACCGTTCGAAATAACGACAAATCACTCAAGGACACTCCGAATCGCGACATTTACCGTTTCCGCTCGCTGTATATCGAAAGAAGCGAAGGATTCACATCACAAGCCTCGCAATCGTTCAAAATATCGATAAATCACAGTACGAGACTCGGGATCGCGATATTTACATTTACCACTCGCTGTATATCGAAAGGAGCTGATAATTCATTTTCCGAGCCTCGCAACCGTTCGAAATAACGACAAATCACTCAAGGACACTCCCAATCGCGATATTTACCGATTCCGCTTGCTGTATATCGAAAGAAGCGAAGGATTCACATCCCAAGCCTCGCAATCGTTCAAAATATCGGTATATCAGAGTAGAAGACTCGGGAACGCGATATTTACATTTACCACTCGCTGTATATCGAAAGAAGCGACGGATTCACATCCCAAGCCTCGCAACCGTTCGAACTAACGAGAAATCACTCAAGGTCACTCGGAATCACGATATTGACCTTTTCCATAAGGAGTGTATTGAAAGAAGCTAAACATTCACATCACAAGCCTCGCAATCGTTCAAAATATCGATAAATCAGAGTAGGAGACTCGGGATCGGGATATTTACATTTACCACTCGCTGTATATCGAAAGAAGCGAAGGATTCACATCGCAAGCCTCGCAACCGTTTGAAATAACGAGAAATCACTCAAGGTCACTCGGAATCACGATATTGACCTTTTCCATAACTAGTGTATTGAAAGAAGCTAAGGATTCGTTTCCCTAGCCTCGCAATCGTTCAAAATATCGATAAATCAGAGTAGGAGACTCGGGATCGGGATATTTACATTTACCACTCGCTGTATATCGAAAGAAGCGAAGGATTCACATCACAAGCCTCGCAATCCTTCAAAATATCGATAAATCAGAGTAGGAGACTCCAAATGGCGATATTTACCGTTTCCGCTCGCCGTATATCGAAAGAAGATAAGGATTCACATCTCAAGCCTCGCAATCGTTCAAAATATCGGTATATCAGAGTAGGAGACTCGGGAACGCGATATTTACATTTACCACTCGCTGTATATCGAAAGAAGCGAGGGATTCACATCCCAAGCCTCGCAACCGTTCGAACTAACGAGAAATCACTCAAAGTCACTCGGAATCACGATATTTACCGTTTCCGCTCGCTGTATATCGAAAGAAGCGAAGGATTCACATCACAAGCCTCGCAATCGTTCAAAATATCGATAAATCACAGTACGAGACTCGGGATCGCGATATTTACATTTACCACTCGCTGTATATCGAAAGAAGCTGATAATTCATTTTCCGAGCCTCGCAACCGTTCGAAATAACGACAAGTCACTCAAGGACACTCCGAATCGCGATATTTACCGTTTCCGCTCGCTGTATATCGAAAGAAGCGAAGGATTCACATCACAAGCCTCCCAATCGTTCAAAATATCGATAAATCACAGTACGAGACTCGGGATCGCGATATTTACATTTACCACTCGCTGTATATCGAAAGGAGCTGATAATTCATTTTCCGAGCCTCGCAACCGTTCGAAATAACGACAAATCACTCAAGGACACTCCCAATCGCGATATTTACCGATTCCGCTTGCTGTATATCGAAAGAAGCGAAGGATTCACATCCCAAGCCTCGCAATCGTTCAAAATATCGATAAATCAGAGTAGGACACTCCGAATCGCGATATTTAACGTTTCCGCTCGCTGTATATCGGAAGAAGATAAGGATTCACATCCCAAATCTCGCAATCGTTTAAAATATCGATAAATCAGAGTAGGAGACTCGGGATCGCGATATTTACATTTACCACTCGCTGTATATCGAAAGAAGCCTAGGATTCACATCCCAAGCCTCGTAATCGTTCAAAATATCGATAAATCAGAGTAGGACACTCCGAATCGCGATATTTAGCGTTTCCGCTTTCTGTATATCGGAAGAAGATAAGGATTCACATCCCAAATCTCGCAATCGTTTAAAATATCGATGAATCACAATAGGAGACTCGGGATCGCGATATTTACATTTACCACTCGCTGTATATCGAAAGAGGCGAAGGATTCACTTCCCAGGCCTCGCAATAATTTGAAATAACGACGAATCACTCAAGGACACTCCGAATCGCGATATTTACCGTTTCTGCTAGCTGTATATCGAAAGAAGCGAAGGATTCACATCACAAGCCTCGCAATCCTTCAAAATATCGATAAATCAGAGTAGGAGACTCGGGATCGGGATATTTACATTTACCACTCGCTGTATATCGAAAGAAGCGAAGGATTCACATCCCAAGCCTCGCAACCGTTTGAAATAACGAGAAATCACTCAAGGTCACTCGGAATCACGATATTGACCTTTTCCATAACTAGTGTATTGAAAGAAGCTAAGGATTCGTTTCCCTAGCCTCGCAATCGTACAAAATATCGATAAATCAGAGTAGGAGACTCGGGATCGGGATATTTACATTTACCACTCGCTGTATATCGAAAGAAGCGAAGGATTCACATCCCAAGCCTCGCAACCGTTTGAAATAACGAGAAATCACTCAAGGTCACTCGGAATCACGATATTGACCTTTTCCATAACTAGTGTATTGAAAGAAGCTAAGGATTCGTTTCCCTAGCCTCGCAATCGTTCAAAATATCGATAAATCAGAGTAGGAGACTCGGGATCGGGATATTTACATTTACCACAAGCTGTATATCGAAAGAAGCGAAGGATTCACTTCCCAAGCATTGCAATAATTCGAAATAACGACAAATCACTCAAGGACACTCCGAATCGCGATATTTACCGTTTCCGCTCGCTGTATATCGAAAGAAGCGAAGGATTCACATCACAAGCCTCGCAATCGTTCAAAATATCGATAAATCACAGTACGAGACTCGGGATCGCGATATTTACATTTACCACTCGCTGTATATCGAAAGAAGCTGATAATTCATTTTCCGAGCCTCGCAACCGTTCGAAATAAATACAAATCACTCAAGGACACTCCGAATCGCGATATTTACCTTTTCCGCTCGCTGAATATCGAAAGAAGCGACGGATTCATATCTCAAGCCTCGCAATCGTTCGAAATAACGAGAAATCACTCAAGGTCACTCGGAATCACGATATTAACCTTTTCCATAAGGAGTGTATTGAAAGAAGCTAAGGATTCACATCACAAGCCTCGCAATCGTTCAAAATATCGATAAATCAGAGTAGGAGACTCGGGATCGGGATATTTACATTTACCACTCGCTGTATATCGAAAGAAGCGAAGGATTCACTTCCCAAGCATTGCAATAATTCGAAATAACGACAAATCACTCAAGGACACTCCGAATCGCGATATTTACCGTTTCTGCTCGCTGTATATCGAAAGAAGCGAAGGATTCACATCACAGGCCTCGCAACCGTTCGAAATAACGAGAAATCACTCAAGGTCACTCGGAATCACGATATTAACCTTTTCCATAAGGAGTGTATTGAAAGAAGCTAAGGATTCACATCACAAGCCTCGCAATCGTTCAAAATATCGATAAATCACAGTACGAGACTCGGGATCGCGATATTTACATTTACCACTCGCTGTATTTCGAAAGAAGCTGATAATTCATTTTCCGAGCCTCGCAACCGTTCGAAATAACGACAAATCACTCAAGGACACTCCGAATCGCGATATTTACCGATTCCGCTCACTGTATATCGGAAGAAGATATGGATTCACATCCCAAATTTCGCAATCGTTTAAAATATCGATAAATAACAGTAGGAGACTCGGGATCGGGATATTTACATTTACCACTCGCTGTATATCGAAAGAAGCGAAGGATTCACTTCCCAAGCATTGCAATAATTCGAAATAACGACAAATCACTCAAGGACACTCCGAATCGCGATATTTACCGTTTCTGCTCGCTGTATATCGAAAGAAGCGAAGGATTCACATCACAGGCCTCGCAACCGTTCGAAATAACGAGAAATCACTCAAGGTCACTCGGAATCACGATATTAACCTTTTCCATAAGGAGTGTATTGAAAGAAGCTAAGGATTCACATCACAAGCCTCGCAATCGTTCAAAATATCGATAAATCACAGTACGAGACTCGGGATCGCGATATTTACATTTACCACTCGCTGTATTTCGAAAGAAGCTGATAATTCATTTTCCGAGCCTCGCAACCGTTCGAAATAACGACAAATCACTCAAGGACACTCCGAATCGCGATATTTACCGATTCCGCTCACTGTATATCGGAAGAAGATATGGATTCACATCCCAAATTTCGCAATCGTTTAAAATATCGATAAATAACAGTAGGAGACTCGGAATCGCGATATTTACATTTACCACTCGCTGTATATCGAAAGAAGCTGATAATTCATGTTCCGAGAATCGCAACCGTTCGAAATAACGACAAATCACTCAAGGACACTCCGAATCGCGATATTTACCATTTCTGCTCGCTGTATATCCAAAGAAGCGAAGGATTGACATCACAAGCCTCGCAATAGGTCAAAATATCGATAAATCAGAGTAGGATACTCGGAATCGCGATATTTACCGTTTCCGCTCGCTGTATATCGAAAGAAGCGATTGATTCACATCCCAAGCCTCGCAATAATTCGAAATAACGACAAATCAATCAAGGACACTCCGAATCGCGATATTCACCGTTTCTGCTCGCTGTATATTGAAAGAAGCGAAGGATTCACATCCCAAGTCTCGCAACCGTTCAAAATAAAGATAAATCAGAGTAGGAGACGCGGAATCGCGATATTTACATTTACCACTCGCTGTATATCGAAAGAAGCGAAGGATTCATATCTCAAGCCTCGCAATCGTTCAAAATAAAGATAAATCAGAGTAGGAGACGCGGAATCGCGATATTTACATTTACCACTCGCTGTATATCGAAAGAAGCGAAGGATTCACTTCCCAAGCATCGCAATAATTCGAAATAACGACAAATCACTCAAGGACACTCCGAATCGCGATATTTACCTTTTCCGCTCGCTGAATATCGAAAGAAGCGACGGATTCATATCTCAAGCCTCGCAATAATTCGAAATAACGACAAATCACTCAAGGACACTCCGAATCGCGATATTTACCGTTTCTGCTCGCTGTATATCGAAAGAAGCGAAGGATTCACATCACAGGCCTCGCAACCGTTCGAAATAACGAGAAATCACTCAAGGTCACTCGGAATCACGATATTAACCTTTTCCATAAGGAGTGTATTGAAAGAAGCTAAGGATTCACATCTCAAGCCTCGCAATCGTTCAAAATATCGGTATATCAGAGTAGGAGACTCGGGAACGCGATATTTACATTTACCACTCGCTGTATATCGAAAGAAGCGAAGGATTCACATCACAAGCCTCGCAATCGTTCAAAATATCGATAAATCAGAGTAGGAGACGCATAAACGCGATATTTAGCTTTTCGACTCGCTGTATATCGAAAGAAGCGAAGGATTCACTTCCCAGGCCTCGCAATAATTCGAAATAACGACGAATCACTCAATGACACTCCGAATCGCGATATTTACCTTTTCCGCTCGCTGTATATCGAAAGAAGCAAAGGATTCACATCTCAAGCCTCGCAATAATTCGAAATAACGACAAATAAGTCAAGGACATTCCGACTCGCGATATTTACCGTTTCCGCTCGCTGTATATCGAAAGAAGCGAAGGATTCACATCCCAAGCCTCGCAACCGTTCGAAATAACGAGAAATCACTCATTGTCACTCGGAATCGCGATATTGGCCGTTTCCATAAGGAGTGTATTGACAGAAGCGAAGGATTCGTTTCCCTAGCCTCGCAATCGTTCAAAATATCTATAAATCACAGTAGGAGACTCGTAATCGCGATATTTACATGTACCACACGCTGTATAAAGAAAGAAGCCTTGGATTCACTTCCCAAGCCTCGCAACAATTCGAAATAACGACAAATCACTCAAGGACACTCCGACTCGCGATATTTACCGTTTCCGCTCGCTGTATATCGAAAGAAGCGAAGGATTCACATCCCAAGCATAGCAATAATTCGAAATAACGACAAATCACTCAAGGACACTCCGAATCGCGATATTTACCGTTTCTGCTCGCTGTATATAGAAAGAAACGAAGGATTCACATGACAAGCCTCGCAATCCTTCAAAATATCGATAAATCAGAGTAGGAGACCCCGAATGGCGATATTTACCGTTTCCGCTCGCTGTATATCGAAAGAAGCGAAGGATTCACATCCCAAGCCTCGCAATCCTTCAAAATATCGATAAATCAGAGTAGGAGACTCCGAATGGCGATATTTACCGTTTCCGCTCGCTGTATATCGAAAGAAGATAAGGATTCACATCTCAAGCCTCGCAATCGTTCAAAATATCGGTATATCAGAGTAGGAGACTCGGGAACGCGATATTTACATTTACCACTCGCTGTATATCGAAAGAAGCGAAGGATTCAGATCACAAGCCTCGCAATCGTTCAAAATATCGATAAATCAGAGTAGAAGACGCGGAAACGCGATATTTAGCTTTTCGACTCGCTGTATATCGAAAGAAGCGAAGGATTCACTTCCCAGGCCTCGCAATAATTCGAAATAACGACGAATCACTCAAGGACACTCCGAATCGCGATATTTACCTTTTCCGCTCGCTGTATATCGAAAGAAGCAAAGGATTCACATCTCAAGCCTCGCAATAATTCGAAATAACGACAAATAAGTCAAGGACATTCCGACTCGCGATATTTACCGTTTCCGCTCGCTGTATATCGAAAGAAGCGAAGGATTCACATCCCAAGCCTCGCAACCGTTCGAAATAACGAGAAATCACTCAATGTCACTCGGAATCGCGATATTGACCGTTTCCATAAGGAGTGTATTGAAAGAAGCGAAGGATTCGTTTCCCTAGCCTCGCAATCGTTCAAAATATCTATAAATCACAGTAGGAGACTCGTAATCGCGATATTTACATGTACCACACGCTGTATAAAGAAAGAAGCCTTGGATTCACTTCCCAAGCCTCGCAACAATTCGAAATAACGACAAATCACTCAAGGACACTCCGACTCGCGATATTTACCGTTTCCGCTCGCTGTATATAAAAAGAAGCGAAGGATTCACATCCCAAGCCTAGCAATAATTCGAAATAACGACAAATCACTCAAGGACACTCCGAATCGCGATATTTACCGTTTCTGCTCGCTGTATATCGAAAGAAACGAAGGATTCACATGACAAGCCTCGCAATCCTTCAAAATATCGATAAATCAGAGTAGGAGACCCCGAATAGCGATATTTACCGTTTCCTTTCGCTGTATATCGATAGAAGCGAAGGATTCACATCACAAGCCTCGCAATCCTTCAAAATATCGATAAATCTGAGTAGGAGACTCCAAATGGCGATATTTACCGTTTCCGCTCGCCGTATATCGAAAGAAGATAAGGATTCACATCTCAAGCCTCGCAATCGTTCAAAATATCGGTATATCAGAGTAGGAGACTCGGGAACGCGATATTTACATTTACCACTCGCTGTATATCGAAAGAAGCGAGGGATTCACATCCCAAGCCTCGCAACCGTTCGAACTAACGAGAAATCACTCAAGGACACTCCCAATCGCGATATTTACCGATTCCGCTTGCTGTATATCGAAAGAAGCGAAGGATTCACATCCCAAGCCTCGCAATCGTTCAAAATATCGGTATATCAGAGTAGGAGACTCGGGAACGCGATATTTACATTTACCACTCGCTGTATATCGAAAGAAGCGACGGATTCACATCCCAAGCCTCGCAACCGTTCGAACTAACGAGAAATCACTCAAGGTCACTCGGAATCACGATATTGACCTTTTCCATAAGGAGTGTATTGAAAGAAGCTAAGGATTCGTTTCCCTAGCCTCGCAATCGTTCAAAATATCGATAAATCAGAGTAGGAGACTCAGGATCGGGATATTTTCATTTACCACTCGCTGTATATCGAAAGAAGCGAAGGATTCACTTCCCAAGCATTGCAATAATTCGAAATAACGACAAATCACTCAAGGACACTCCGAATCGCGATATTTACCGTTTCCGCTCGCTGTATATCGAAAGAAGCGAAGGATTCACATCACAAGCCTCGCAATCGTTCAAAATATCGATAAATCACAGTACGAGACTCGGGATCGCGATATTTACATTTACCACTCGCTGTATATCGAAAGAAGCTGATAATTCATTTTCCGAGCCTCGCAACCGTTCGAAATAACGACAAATCACTCAAGGACACTCCGAATCGCGACATTTACCGTTTCCGCTCGCTGTATATCGAAAGAAGCGAAGGATTCACATCACAAGCCTCGCAATCGTTCAAAATATCGATAAATCACAGTACGAGACTCGGGATCGCGATATTTACATTTACCACTCGCTGTATATCGAAAGGAGCTGATAATTCATTTTCCGAGCCTCGCAACCGTTCGAAATAACGACAAATCACTCAAGGACACTCCCAATCGCGATATTTACCGATTCCGCTTGCTGTATATCGAAAGAAGCGAAGGATTCACATCCCAAGCCTCGCAATCGTTCAAAATATCGGTATATCAGAGTAGAAGACTCGGGAACGCGATATTTACATTTACCACTCGCTGTATATCGAAAGAAGCGACGGATTCACATCCCAAGCCTCGCAACCGTTCGAACTAACGAGAAATCACTCAAGGTCACTCGGAATCACGATATTGACCTTTTCCATAAGGAGTGTATTGAAAGAAGCTAAACATTCACATCACAAGCCTCGCAATCGTTCAAAATATCGATAAATCAGAGTAGGAGACTCGGGATCGGGATATTTACATTTACCACTCGCTGTATATCGAAAGAAGCGAAGGATTCACATCGCAAGCCTCGCAACCGTTTGAAATAACGAGAAATCACTCAAGGTCACTCGGAATCACGATATTGACCTTTTCCATAACTAGTGTATTGAAAGAAGCTAAGGATTCGTTTCCCTAGCCTCGCAATCGTTCAAAATATCGATAAATCAGAGTAGGAGACTCGGGATCGGGATATTTACATTTACCACTCGCTGTATATCGAAAGAAGCGAAGGATTCACATCACAAGCCTCGCAATCCTTCAAAATATCGATAAATCAGAGTAGGAGACTCCAAATGGCGATATTTACCGTTTCCGCTCGCCGTATATCGAAAGAAGATAAGGATTCACATCTCAAGCCTCGCAATCGTTCAAAATATCGGTATATCAGAGTAGGAGACTCGGGAACGCGATATTTACATTTACCACTCGCTGTATATCGAAAGAAGCGAGGGATTCACATCCCAAGCCTCGCAACCGTTCGAACTAACGAGAAATCACTCAAAGTCACTCGGAATCACGATATTTACCGTTTCCGCTCGCTGTATATCGAAAGAAGCGAAGGATTCACATCACAAGCCTCGCAATCGTTCAAAATATCGATAAATCACAGTACGAGACTCGGGATCGCGATATTTACATTTACCACTCGCTGTATATCGAAAGAAGCTGATAATTCATTTTCCGAGCCTCGCAACCGTTCGAAATAACGACAAGTCACTCAAGGACACTCCGAATCGCGATATTTACCGTTTCCGCTCGCTGTATATCGAAAGAAGCGAAGGATTCACATCACAAGCCTCCCAATCGTTCAAAATATCGATAAATCACAGTACGAGACTCGGGATCGCGATATTTACATTTACCACTCGCTGTATATCGAAAGGAGCTGATAATTCATTTTCCGAGCCTCGCAACCGTTCGAAATAACGACAAATCACTCAAGGACACTCCCAATCGCGATATTTACCGATTCCGCTTGCTGTATATCGAAAGAAGCGAAGGATTCACATCCCAAGCCTCGCAATCGTTCAAAATATCGATAAATCAGAGTAGGACACTCCGAATCGCGATATTTAACGTTTCCGCTCGCTGTATATCGGAAGAAGATAAGGATTCACATCCCAAATCTCGCAATCGTTTAAAATATCGATAAATCAGAGTAGGAGACTCGGGATCGCGATATTTACATTTACCACTCGCTGTATATCGAAAGAAGCCTAGGATTCACATCCCAAGCCTCGTAATCGTTCAAAATATCGATAAATCAGAGTAGGACACTCCGAATCGCGATATTTAGCGTTTCCGCTTTCTGTATATCGGAAGAAGATAAGGATTCACATCCCAAATCTCGCAATCGTTTAAAATATCGATGAATCACAATAGGAGACTCGGGATCGCGATATTTACATTTACCACTCGCTGTATATCGAAAGAGGCGAAGGATTCACTTCCCAGGCCTCGCAATAATTTGAAATAACGACGAATCACTCAAGGACACTCCGAATCGCGATATTTACCGTTTCTGCTAGCTGTATATCGAAAGAAGCGAAGGATTCACATCACAAGCCTCGCAATCCTTCAAAATATCGATAAATCAGAGTAGGAGACTCGGGATCGGGATATTTACATTTACCACTCGCTGTATATCGAAAGAAGCGAAGGATTCACATCCCAAGCCTCGCAACCGTTTGAAATAACGAGAAATCACTCAAGGTCACTCGGAATCACGATATTGACCTTTTCCATAACTAGTGTATTGAAAGAAGCTAAGGATTCGTTTCCCTAGCCTCGCAATCGTACAAAATATCGATAAATCAGAGTAGGAGACTCGGGATCGGGATATTTACATTTACCACTCGCTGTATATCGAAAGAAGCGAAGGATTCACATCCCAAGCCTCGCAACCGTTTGAAATAACGAGAAATCACTCAAGGTCACTCGGAATCACGATATTGACCTTTTCCATAACTAGTGTATTGAAAGAAGCTAAGGATTCGTTTCCCTAGCCTCGCAATCGTTCAAAATATCGATAAATCAGAGTAGGAGACTCGGGATCGGGATATTTACATTTACCACAAGCTGTATATCGAAAGAAGCGAAGGATTCACTTCCCAAGCATTGCAATAATTCGAAATAACGACAAATCACTCAAGGACACTCCGAATCGCGATATTTACCGTTTCCGCTCGCTGTATATCGAAAGAAGCGAAGGATTCACATCACAAGCCTCGCAATCGTTCAAAATATCGATAAATCACAGTACGAGACTCGGGATCGCGATATTTACATTTACCACTCGCTGTATATCGAAAGAAGCTGATAATTCATTTTCCGAGCCTCGCAACCGTTCGAAATAAATACAAATCACTCAAGGACACTCCGAATCGCGATATTTACCTTTTCCGCTCGCTGAATATCGAAAGAAGCGACGGATTCATATCTCAAGCCTCGCAATCGTTCGAAATAACGAGAAATCACTCAAGGTCACTCGGAATCACGATATTAACCTTTTCCATAAGGAGTGTATTGAAAGAAGCTAAGGATTCACATCACAAGCCTCGCAATCGTTCAAAATATCGATAAATCAGAGTAGGAGACTCGGGATCGGGATATTTACATTTACCACTCGCTGTATATCGAAAGAAGCGAAGGATTCACTTCCCAAGCATTGCAATAATTCGAAATAACGACAAATCACTCAAGGACACTCCGAATCGCGATATTTACCGTTTCTGCTCGCTGTATATCGAAAGAAGCGAAGGATTCACATCACAGGCCTCGCAACCGTTCGAAATAACGAGAAATCACTCAAGGTCACTCGGAATCACGATATTAACCTTTTCCATAAGGAGTGTATTGAAAGAAGCTAAGGATTCACATCACAAGCCTCGCAATCGTTCAAAATATCGATAAATCACAGTACGAGACTCGGGATCGCGATATTTACATTTACCACTCGCTGTATTTCGAAAGAAGCTGATAATTCATTTTCCGAGCCTCGCAACCGTTCGAAATAACGACAAATCACTCAAGGACACTCCGAATCGCGATATTTACCGATTCCGCTCACTGTATATCGGAAGAAGATATGGATTCACATCCCAAATTTCGCAATCGTTTAAAATATCGATAAATAACAGTAGGAGACTCGGGATCGGGATATTTACATTTACCACTCGCTGTATATCGAAAGAAGCGAAGGATTCACTTCCCAAGCATTGCAATAATTCGAAATAACGACAAATCACTCAAGGACACTCCGAATCGCGATATTTACCGTTTCTGCTCGCTGTATATCGAAAGAAGCGAAGGATTCACATCACAGGCCTCGCAACCGTTCGAAATAACGAGAAATCACTCAAGGTCACTCGGAATCACGATATTAACCTTTTCCATAAGGAGTGTATTGAAAGAAGCTAAGGATTCACATCACAAGCCTCGCAATCGTTCAAAATATCGATAAATCACAGTACGAGACTCGGGATCGCGATATTTACATTTACCACTCGCTGTATTTCGAAAGAAGCTGATAATTCATTTTCCGAGCCTCGCAACCGTTCGAAATAACGACAAATCACTCAAGGACACTCCGAATCGCGATATTTACCGATTCCGCTCACTGTATATCGGAAGAAGATATGGATTCACATCCCAAATTTCGCAATCGTTTAAAATATCGATAAATAACAGTAGGAGACTCGGAATCGCGATATTTACATTTACCACTCGCTGTATATCGAAAGAAGCTGATAATTCATGTTCCGAGAATCGCAACCGTTCGAAATAACGACAAATCACTCAAGGACACTCCGAATCGCGATATTTACCATTTCTGCTCGCTGTATATCCAAAGAAGCGAAGGATTGACATCACAAGCCTCGCAATAGGTCAAAATATCGATAAATCAGAGTAGGATACTCGGAATCGCGATATTTACCGTTTCCGCTCGCTGTATATCGAAAGAAGCGATTGATTCACATCCCAAGCCTCGCAATAATTCGAAATAACGACAAATCAATCAAGGACACTCCGAATCGCGATATTCACCGTTTCTGCTCGCTGTATATTGAAAGAAGCGAAGGATTCACATCCCAAGTCTCGCAACCGTTCAAAATAAAGATAAATCAGAGTAGGAGACGCGGAATCGCGATATTTACATTTACCACTCGCTGTATATCGAAAGAAGCGAAGGATTCATATCTCAAGCCTCGCAATCGTTCAAAATAAAGATAAATCAGAGTAGGAGACGCGGAATCGCGATATTTACATTTACCACTCGCTGTATATCGAAAGAAGCGAAGGATTCACTTCCCAAGCATCGCAATAATTCGAAATAACGACAAATCACTCAAGGACACTCCGAATCGCGATATTTACCTTTTCCGCTCGCTGAATATCGAAAGAAGCGACGGATTCATATCTCAAGCCTCGCAATCGTTCAAAATATCAATAAATCAGAGTAGGAGACTCGGAATCGCGATATTTACATTTACCACTCGCTGTATATCGAAAGAAGCGAAGGATTCACTTCCCAAGCATCGCAATAATTCGAAATATCGACAAATCACTCAAGGACACTCCGAATCGCGATATTTACCGTTTCCGCTTGCTGTATATCGAAACAAGCGAAGGATTCGCATCCCAAGCCTCGCAATCGTTTAAAATATCTATAAATCAGAGTAGGAGGCTCGGAATCGCGATATTTACCTTTTCCGCTATCTGTATATCGAAAGAAGCGAAGGATTCACATCCCAAGCCTCGCAATCGTTTAAAATATCTATAAATCAGAGTAGGAGACCCGGAATCGCGAAATTTACATTTACCACTCGCTGTATATCGAAAGAAGCGAAGGATTCACATCACAAGCCTCGCAATCGTTCAAAATATCGATAAATCAGAGTAGGACACTCCGAATGGCGATATTTACCGTTTCCGCTCGCTGTATATCGAAAGAAGATAAGGATTCACATCTCAAGCCTCGCAATCGTTCAAAATATCGGTATATCAGAGTAGGAGACTCGGGAACGCGATATTTACATTTACCACTCGCTGTATATCGAAAGAAGCGAAGGATTCACATCACAAGCCTCGCAATCGTTCAAAATATCGATAAATCAGAGTAGGAGACGCATAAACGCGATATTTAGCTTTTCGACTCGCTGTATATCGAAAGAAGCGAAGGATTCACTTCCCAGGCCTCGCAATAATTCGAAATAACGACGAATCACTCAATGACACTCCGAATCGCGATATTTACCTTTTCCGCTCGCTGTATATCGAAAGAAGCAAAGGATTCACATCTCAAGCCTCGCAATAATTCGAAATAACGACAAATAAGTCAAGGACATTCCGACTCGCGATATTTACCGTTTCCGCTCGCTGTATATCGAAAGAAGCGAAGGATTCACATCCCAAGCCTCGCAACCGTTCGAAATAACGATAAATCAGAGTAGGAGACCCCGAATGGCGATATTTACCGTTTCCGCTCGCTGTATATCGAAAGAAGCGAAGGATTCACATCCCAAGCCTCGCAATCCTTCAAAATATCGATAAATCAGAGTAGGAGACTCCGAATGGCGATATTTACCGTTTCCGCTCGCTGTATATCGAAAGAAGCGAAGGATTCACATCCCAAGCCTCGCAACCGTTCGAAATAACGAGAAATCACTCAATGTCACTCGGAATCGCGATATTGACCGTTTCCATAAGGAGTGTATTGAAAGAAGCGAAGGATTCGTTTCCCTAGCCTCGCAATCGTTCAAAATATCTATAAATCACAGTAGGAGACTCGTAATCGCGATATTTACATGTACCACACGCTGTATAAAGAAAGAAGCCTTGGATTCACTTCCCAAGCCTCGCAACAATTCGAAATAATGACAAATCACTCAAGGACACTCCGACTCGCGATATTTACCGTTTCCGCTCGCTGTATATAAAAAGAAGCGAAGGATTCACATCCCAAGCCTAGCAATAATTCGAAATAACGACAAATCACTCAAGGACACTCCGAATCGCGATATTTACCGTTTCTGCTCGCTGTATATCGAAAGAAACGAAGGATTCACATGACAAGCCTCGCAATCCTTCAAAATATCGATAAATCAGAGTAGGAGACCCCGAATGGCGATATTTACCGTTTCCTTTCGCTGTATATCGATAGAAGCGAAGGATTCACATCACAAGCCTCGCAATCCTTCAAAATATCGATAAATCTGAGTAGGAGACTCCAAATGGCGATATTTACCGTTTCCGCTCGCCGTATATCGAAAGAAGATAAGGATTCACATCTCAAGCCTCGCAATCGTTCAAAATATCGGTATATCAGAGTAGGAGACTCGGGAACGCGATATTTACATTTACCACTCGCTGTATATCGAAAGAAGCGAGGGATTCACATCCCAAGCCTCGCAACCGTTCGAACTAACGAGAAATCACTCAAGGACACTCCCAATCGCGATATTTACCGATTCCGCTTGCTGTATATCGAAAGAAGCGAAGGATTCACATCCCAAGCCTCGCAATCGTTCAAAATATCGGTATATCAGAGTAGGAGACTCGGGAACGCGATATTTACATTTACCACTCGCTGTATATCGAAAGAAGCGACGGATTCACATCCCAAGCCTCGCAACCGTTCGAACTAACGAGAAATCACTGAAGGTCACTCGTAATCACGATATTGACCTTTTCCATAAGGAGTGTATTGAAAGAAGCTAAGGATTCGTTTCCCTAGCCTCGCAATCGTTCAAAATATCGATAAATCAGAGTAGGAGACTCAGGATCGGGATATTTTCATTTACCACTCGCTGTATATCGAAAGAAGCGAAGGATTCACTTCCCAAGCATTGCAATAATTCGAAATAACGACAAATCACTCAAGGACACTCCGAATCGCGATATTTACCGTTTCCGCTCGCTGTATATCGAAAGAAGCGAAGGATTCACATCACAAGCCTCGCAATCGTTCAAAATATCGATAAATCACAGTACGAGACTCGGGATCGCGATATTTACATTTACCACTCGCTGTATATCGAAAGAAGCTGATAATTCATTTTCCGAGCCTCGCAACCGTTCGAAATAACGACAAATCACTCAAGGACACTCCGAATCGCGACATTTACCGTTTCCGCTCGCTGTATATCGAAAGAAGCGAAGGATTCACATCACAAGCCTCGCAATCGTTCAAAATATCGATAAATCACAGTACGAGACTCGGGATCGCGATATTTACATTTACCACTCGCTGTATATCGAAAGGAGCTGATAATTCATTTTCCGAGCCTCGCAACCGTTCGAAATAACGACAAATCACTCAAGGACACTCCCAATCGCGATATTTACCGATTCCGCTTGCTGTATATCGAAAGAAGCGAAGGATTCACATCCCAAGCCTCGCAATCGTTCAAAATATCGGTATATCAGAGTAGGAGACTCGGGAACGCGATATTTACATTTACCACTCGCTGTATATCGAAAGAAGCGACGGATTCACATCCCAAGCCTCGCAACCGTTCGAACTAACGAGAAATCACTCAAGGTCACTCGGAATCACGATATTGACCTTTTCCATAAGGAGTGTATTGAAAGAAGCTAAACATTCACATCACAAGCCTCGCAATCGTTCAAAATATCGATAAATCAGAGTAGGAGACTCGGGATCGGGATATTTACATTTACCACTCGCTGTATATCGAAAGAAGCGAAGGATTCACATCGCAAGCCTCGCAACCGTTTGAAATAACGAGAAATCACTCAAGGTCACTCGGAATCACGATATTGACCTTTTCCATAACTAGTGTATTGAAAGAAGCTAAGGATTCGTTTCCCTAGCCTCGCAATCGTTCAAAATATCGATAAATCAGAGTAGGAGACTCGGGATCGGGATATTTACATTTACCACTCGCTGTATATCGAAAGAAGCGAAGGATTCACATCACAAGCCTCGCAATCCTTCAAAATATCGATAAATCAGAGTAGGAGACTCCAAATGGCGATATTTACCGTTTCCGCTCGGCGTATATCGAAAGAAGATAAGGATTCACATCTCAAGCCTCGCAATCGTTCAAAATATCGGTATATCAGAGTAGGAGACTCGGGAACGCGATATTTACATTTACCACTCGCTGTATATCGAAAGAAGCGAGGGATTCACATCCCAAGCCTCGCAACCGTTCGAACTAACGAGAAATCACTCAAAGTCACTCGGAATCACGATATTTACCGTTTCCGCTCGCTGTATATCGAAAGAAGCGAAGGATTCACATCACAAGCCTCGCAATCGTTCAAAATATCGATAAATCACAGTACGAGACTCGGGATCGCGATATTTACATTTACCACTCGCTGTATATCGAAAGAAGCTGATAATTCATTTTCCGAGCCTCGCAACCGTTCGAAATAACGACAAATCACTCAAGGACACTCCGAATCGCGATATTTACCGATTCCGCTTGCTGTATATCGAAAGAAGCGAAGGATTCACATCCCAAGCCTCGCAATCGTTCAAAATATCGATAAATCAGAGTAGGACACTCCGAATCGCGATATTTAACGTTTCCGCTCGCTGTATATCGGAAGAAGATAAGGATTCACATCCCAAATCTCGCAATCGTTTAAAATATCGATAAATCAGAGTAGGAGACTCGGGATCGCGATATTTACATTTACCACTCGCTGTATATCGAAAGAAGCCTAGGATTCACATCCCAAGCCTCGTAATCGTTCAAAATATCGATAAATCAGAGTAGGACACTCCGAATCGCGATATTTAGCGTTTCCGCTTTCTGTATATCGGAAGAAGATAAGGATTCACATCCCAAATCTCGCAATCGTTTAAAATATCGATGAATCACAATAGGAGACTCGGGATCGCGATATTTACATTTACCACTCGCTGTATATCGAAAGAGGCGAAGGATTCACTTCCCAGGCCTCGCAATAATTTGAAATAACGACGAATCACTCAAGGACACTCCGAATCGCGATATTTACCGTTTCTGCTAGCTGTATATCGAAAGAAGCGAAGGATTCACATCACAAGCCTCGCAATCCTTCAAAATATCGATAAATCAGAGTAGGAGACTCGGGATCGGGATATTTACATTTACCACTCGCTGTATATCGAAAGAAGCGAAGGATTCACATCCCAAGCCTCGCAACCGTTTGAAATAACGAGAAATCACTCAAGGTCACTCGGAATCACGATATTGACCTTTTCCATAACTAGTGTATTGAAAGAAGCTAAGGATTCGTTTCCCTAGCCTCGCAATCGTACAAAATATCGATAAATCAGAGTAGGAGACTCGGGATCGGGATATTTACATTTACCACTCGCTGTATATCGAAAGAAGCGAAGGATTCACATCCCAAGCCTCGCAACCGTTTGAAATAACGAGAAATCACTCAAGGTCACTCGGAATCACGATATTGACCTTTTCCATAACTAGTGTATTGAAAGAAGCTAAGGATTCGTTTCCCTAGCCTCGCAATCGTTCAAAATATCGATAAATCAGAGTAGGAGACTCGGGATCGGGATATTTACATTTACCACAAGCTGTATATCGAAAGAAGCGAAGGATTCACTTCCCAAGCATTGCAATAATTCGAAATAACGACAAATCACTCAAGGACACTCCGAATCGCGATATTTACCGTTTCCGCTCGCTGTATATCGAAAGAAGCGAAGGATTCACATCACAAGCCTCGCAATCGTTCAAAATATCGATAAATCACAGTACGAGACTCGGGATCGCGATATTTACATTTACCACTCGCTGTATATCGAAAGAAGCTGATAATTCATTTTCCGAGCCTCGCAACCGTTCGAAATAAATACAAATCACTCAAGGACACTCCGAATCGCGATATTTACCTTTTCCGCTCGCTGAATATCGAAAGAAGCGACGGATTCATATCTCAAGCCTCGCAATCGTTCGAAATAACGAGAAATCACTCAAGGTCACTCGGAATCACGATATTAACCTTTTCCATAAGGAGTGTATTGAAAGAAGCTAAGGATTCACATCACAAGCCTCGCAATCGTTCAAAATATCGATAAATCAGAGTAGGAGACTCGGGATCGGGATATTTACATTTACCACTCGCTGTATATCGAAAGAAGCGAAGGATTCACTTCCCAAGCATTGCAATAATTCGAAATAACGACAAATCACTCAAGGACACTCCGAATCGCGATATTTACCGTTTCTGCTCGCTGTATATCGAAAGAAGCGAAGGATTCACATCACAGGCCTCGCAACCGTTCGAAATAACGAGAAATCACTCAAGGTCACTCGGAATCACGATATTAACCTTTTCCATAAGGAGTGTATTGAAAGAAGCTAAGGATTCACATCACAAGCCTCGCAATCGTTCAAAATATCGATAAATCACAGTACGAGACTCGGGATCGCGATATTTACATTTACCACTCGCTGTATTTCGAAAGAAGCTGATAATTCATTTTCCGAGCCTCGCAACCGTTCGAAATAACGACAAATCACTCAAGGACACTCCGAATCGCGATATTTACCGATTCCGCTCACTGTATATCGGAAGAAGATATGGATTCACATCCCAAATTTCGCAATCGTTTAAAATATCGATAAATAACAGTAGGAGACTCGGAATCGCGATATTTACATTTACCACTCGCTGTATATCGAAAGAAGCTGATAATTCATGTTCCGAGAATCGCAACCGTTCGAAATAACGACAAATCACTCAAGGACACTCCGAATCGCGATATTTACCATTTCTGCTCGCTGTATATCCAAAGAAGCGAAGGATTGACATCACAAGCCTCGCAATAGGTCAAAATATCGATAAATCAGAGTAGGATACTCGGAATCGCGATATTTACCGTTTCCGCTCGCTGTATATCGAAAGAAGCGATTGATTCACATCCCAAGCCTCGCAATAATTCGAAATAACGACAAATCAATCAAGGACACTCCGAATCGCGATATTCACCGTTTCTGCTCGCTGTATATTGAAAGAAGCGAAGGATTCACATCCCAAGTCTCGCAACCGTTCAAAATAAAGATAAATCAGAGTAGGAGACGCGGAATCGCGATATTTACATTTACCACTCGCTGTATATCGAAAGAAGCGAAGGATTCATATCTCAAGCCTCGCAATCGTTCAAAATAAAGATAAATCAGAGTAGGAGACGCGGAATCGCGATATTTACATTTACCACTCGCTGTATATCGAAAGAAGCGAAGGATTCACTTCCCAAGCATCGCAATAATTCGAAATAACGACAAATCACTCAAGGACACTCCGAATCGCGATATTTACCTTTTCCGCTCGCTGAATATCGAAAGAAGCGACGGATTCATATCTCAAGCCTCGCAATCGTTCAAAATATCAATAAATCAGAGTAGGAGACTCGGAATCGCGATATTTACATTTACCACTCGCTGTATATCGAAAGAAGCGAAGGATTCACTTCCCAAGCATCGCAATAATTCGAAATTTCGACAAATCACTCAAGGACACTCCGAATCGCGATATTTACCGTTTCCGCTTGCTGTATATCGAAACAAGCGAAGGATTCGCATCCCAAGCCTCGCAATCGTTTAAAATATCTATAAATCAGAGTAGGAGGCTCGGAATCGCGATATTTACCTTTTCCGCTATCTGTATATCGAAAGAAGCGAAGGATTCACATCCCAAGCCTCGCAATCGTTTAAAATATCTATAAATCAGAGTAGGAGACCCGGAATCGCGAAATTTACATTTACCACTCGCTGTATATCGAAAGAAGCGAAGGATTCACTTCACAAGCCTCACAATAATTCGAAATAACGACAAATCACTCAAGGACACTCCGACTCGCGATATTTACCGTTTCTGCTCGCTGTATATCGAAAGAAGCGAAGGATTCACATCACAGGCCTCGCAACCGTTCGAAATAACGAGAAATCACTCAAGGTCACTCGGAATCACGATATTAACCTTTTCCATAAGGAGTGTATTGAAAGAAGCTAAGGATTCACATCACAAGCCTCGCAATCGTTCAAAATATCGATAAATCACAGTACGAGACTCGGGATCGCGATATTTACATTTACCACTCTCTGTATATCGAAAGAAGCGAAGGATTCACTTCCCAAGCATTGCAATAATTCGAAATAACGACAAATCACTCAAGGACACTCCGACTCGCGATATTTACCGTTTCTGCTCGCTGTATATAAAAAGAAGCGAAGGATTCACATCACAGGCCTCGCAACCGTTCGAAATAACGAGAAATCACTCAAGGTCACTCGGAATCACGATATTAACCTTTTCCATAAGGAGTGTATCGAAAGAAGCGAAGGGTTCACATCACAAGCCTCGCAATCGTTCAAAATATCGATAAATCACAGTACGAGACTCGGGATCGCGATATTTACATTTACCACTCGCGGTATATCGAAAGAAGCTGATAATTCATTTTCCGAGAATCGCAACCGTTCGATATATCGACAAATCACTCAAGGACACTCCGAATCGCGATATTTACCGTTTCCGCTTGCTGTATATCGAAACAAGATAAGGATTCACATCTCAAGCCTCGCAGTCGTTCAAAATATCGGTATATCAGAGTAGGAGACTCGGGAACGCGATATTTACATTTACCACTCGCTGTATATCGAAAGAAGCCTAGGATTCACATCCCAAGCCTCGTAATCGTTCAAAATATCGATAAATCAGAGTAGGACACTCCGAATCGCGATATTTAGCGTTTCCGCTTTCTGTATATCGGAAGAAGATAAGGATTCACATCCCAAATCTCGCAATCGTTTAAAATATCGATAAATCACAATAGGAGACTCGGGATCGCGATATTTACATTTACCACTCGCTGTATATCGAAAGAGGCGAAGAATTCACTTCCCAGGCCTCGCAATAATTTGAAATAACGACGAATCACTCAAGGACACTCCGAATCGCGATATTTACCGTTTCTGCTAGCTGTATATCGAAAGAAGCGAAGGATTCACATCACAAGCCTCGCAATCCTTCAAAATATCGATAAATCAGAGTAGGAGACTCCGAATGGCGATATTTACCGTTTCCGCTCGCTGTATATCGAAAGAAGCGAAGGATTCACATCACAAGCCTCGCAATCCTTCAAAATATCGATAAATCAGAGTAGGAGACTCCGAATGGCGATATTTACCGTTTCCGCTCGCTGTATATCGAAAGAAGATAAGGATTCACATCTCAAGCCTCGCAATCGTTCAAAATATCGGTATATCAGAGTAGGAGACTCGGGAACGCGATATTTACATTTACCACTCGCTGTATATCGAAAGAAGCGAAGGATTCACATCCCAAGCCTCGCAACCGTTTGAAATAACGAGAAATCACTCAAGGTCACTCGGAATCACGATATTGACCTTTTCCATAACTAGTGTATTGAAAGAAGCTAAGGATTCGTTTCCCTAGCCTCGCAATCGTTCAAAATATCGATAAATCAGAGTAGGAGACTCGGGATCGGGATATTTACATTTACCACTCGCTGTATATCGATAGAAGCGAAGGATTCACTTCCCAAGCATTGCAATAATTCGAAATAACGACAAATCACTCAAGGACACTCCGAATCGCGATATTTACCGTTTCCGCTCGCTGTATATCGAAAGAAGCGAAGGATTCACATCACAAGCCTCGCAATCGTTCAAAATATCGATAAATCACAGTACGAGACTCGGGATCGCGATATTTACATTTACCACTCGCTGTATATCGAAAGAAGCTGATAATTCATTTTCCGAGCCTCGCAACCGTTCGAAATAAATACAAATCACTCAAGGACACTCCGAATCGCGATATTTACCTTTTCCGCTCGCTGAATATCGAAAGAAGCGACGGATTCATATCTCAAGCCTCGCAATCGTTCGAAATAACGAGAAATCACTCAAGGTCACTCGGAATCACGATATTAACCTTTTCCATAAGGAGTGTATTGAAAGAAGCTAAGGATTCACATCACAAGCCTCGCAATCGTTCAAAATATCGATAAATCAGAGTAGGAGACTCGGGATCGGGATATTTACATTTACCACTCGCTGTATATCGAAAGAAGCGAAGGATTCACTTCCCAAGCATTGCAATAATTCGAAATAACGACAAATCACTCAAGGACACTCCGAATCGCGATATTTACCGTTTCTGCTCGCTGTATATCGAAAGAAGCGAAGGATTCACATCACAGGCCTCGCAACCGTTCGAAATAACGAGAAATCACTCAAGGTCACTCGGAATCACGATATTAACCTTTTCCATAAGGAGTGTATTGAAAGAAGCTAAGGATTCACATCACAAGCCTCGCAATCGTTCAAAATATCGATAAATCACAGTACGAGACTCGGGATCGCGATATTTACATTTACCACTCGCTGTATTTCGAAAGAAGCTGATAATTCATTTTCCGAGCCTCGCAACCGTTCGAAATAACGACAAATCACTCAAGGACACTCCGAATCGCGATATTTACCGATTCCGCTCACTGTATATCGGAAGAAGATATGGATTCACATCCCAAATTTCGCAATCGTTTAAAATATCGATAAATAACAGTAGGAGACTCGGAATCGCGATATTTACATTTACCACTCGCTGTATATCGAAAGAAGCTGATAATTCATGTTCCGAGAATCGCAACCGTTCGAAATAACGACAAATCACTCAAGGACACTCCGAATCGCGATATTTACCATTTCTGCTCGCTGTATATCCAAAGAAGCGAAGGATTGACATCACAAGCCTCGCAATAGGTCAAAATATCGATAAATCAGAGTAGGATACTCGGAATCGCGATATTTACCGTTTCCGCTCGCTGTATATCGAAAGAAGCGATTGATTCACATCCCAAGCCTCGCAATAATTCGAAATAACGACAAATCAATCAAGGACACTCCGAATCGCGATATTCACCGTTTCTGCTCGCTGTATATTGAAAGAAGCGAAGGATTCACATCCCAAGTCTCGCAACCGTTCAAAATAAAGATAAATCAGAGTAGGAGACGCGGAATCGCGATATTTACATTTACCACTCGCTGTATATCGAAAGAAGCGAAGGATTCATATCTCAAGCCTCGCAATCGTTCAAAATAAAGATAAATCAGAGTAGGAGACGCGGAATCGCGATATTTACATTTACCACTCGCTGTATATCGAAAGAAGCGAAGGATTCACTTCCCAAGCATCGCAATAATTCGAAATAACGACAAATCACTCAAGGACACTCCGAATCGCGATATTTACCTTTTCCGCTCGCTGAATATCGAAAGAAGCGACGGATTCATATCTCAAGCCTCGCAATCGTTCAAAATATCAATAAATCAGAGTAGGAGACTCGGAATCGCGATATTTACATTTACCACTCGCTGTATATCGAAAGAAGCGAAGGATTCACTTCCCAAGCATCGCAATAATTCGAAATATCGACAAATCACTCAAGGACACTCCGAATCGCGATATTTACCGTTTCCGCTTGCTGTATATCGAAACAAGCGAAGGATTCGCATCCCAAGCCTCGCAATCGTTTAAAATATCTATAAATCAGAGTAGGAGGCTCGGAATCGCGATATTTACCTTTTCCGCTATCTGTATATCGAAAGAAGCGAAGGATTCACATCCCAAGCCTCGCAATCGTTTAAAATATCTATAAATCAGAGTAGGAGACCCGGAATCGCGAAATTTACATTTACCACTCGCTGTATATCGAAAGAAGCGAAGGATTCACTTCACAAGCCTCACAATAATTCGAAATAACGACAAATCACTCAAGGACACTCCGACTCGCGATATTTACCGTTTCTGCTCGCTGTATATCGAAAGAAGCGAAGGATTCACATCACAGGCCTCGCAACCGTTCGAAATAACGAGAAATCACTCAAGGTCACTCGGAATCACGATATTAACCTTTTCCATAAGGAGTGTATTGAAAGAAGCTAAGGATTCACATCACAAGCCTCGCAATCGTTCAAAATATCGATAAATCACAGTACGAGACTCGGGATCGCGATATTTACATTTACCACTCTCTGTATATCGAAAGAAGCGAAGGATTCACTTCCCAAGCATTGCAATAATTCGAAATAACGACAAATCACTCAAGGACACTCCGACTCGCGATATTTACCGTTTCTGCTCGCTGTATATAAAAAGAAGCGAAGGATTCACATCACAGGCCTCGCAACCGTTCGAAATAACGAGAAATCACTCAAGGTCACTCGGAATCACGATATTAACCTTTTCCATAAGGAGTGTATCGAAAGAAGCGAAGGGTTCACATCACAAGCCTCGCAATCGTTCAAAATATCGATAAATCACAGTACGAGACTCGGGATCGCGATATTTACATTTACCACTCGCGGTATATCGAAAGAAGCTGATAATTCATTTTCCGAGAATCGCAACCGTTCGATATATCGACAAATCACTCAAGGACACTCCGAATCGCGATATTTACCGTTTCCGCTTGCTGTATATCGAAACAAGATAAGGATTCACATCTCAAGCCTCGCAGTCGTTCAAAATATCGGTATATCAGAGTAGGAGACTCGGGAACGCGATATTTACATTTACCACTCGCTGTATATCGAAAGAGGCGAAGGATTCACTTCCCAAGCATCACAATAATTCGAAATAACGACAAATCACTCAAGGACACTCCGACTCGCGATATTTACCGTTTCCGCTCGCTGTATATCGAAAGAAGCGAAGGATTCACATCACAAGCCTCGCAATCGTTCAAAATATCGATAAATCAGAGTAGGAGACTCGGGATCGCGATATTTACATTTACCACTCGCTGTATATCGAAAGAAGCCTAGGATTCACATCCCAAGCCTCGTAATCGTTCAAAATATCGATAAATCAGAGTAGGACACTCCGAATCGCGATATTTAGCGTTTCCGCTTTCTGTATATCGGAAGAAGATAAGGATTCACATCCCAAATCTCGCAATCGTTTAAAATATCGATAAATCACAATAGGAGACTCGGGATCGCGATATTTACATTTACCACTCGCTGTATATCGAAAGAGGCGAAGAATTCACTTCCCAGGCCTCGCAATAATTTGAAATAACGACGAATCACTCAAGGACACTCCGAATCGCGATATTTACCGTTTCTGCTAGCTGTATATCGAAAGAAGCGAAGGATTCACATCACAAGCCTCGCAATCCTTCAAAATATCGATAAATCAGAGTAGGAGACTCCGAATGGCGATATTTACCGTTTCCGCTCGCTGTATATCGAAAGAAGCGAAGGATTCACATCACAAGCCTCGCAATCCTTCAAAATATCGATAAATCAGAGTAGGAGACTCCGAATGGCGATATTTACCGTTTCCGCTCGCTGTATATCGAAAGAAGATAAGGATTCACATCTCAAGCCTCGCAATCGTTCAAAATATCGGTATATCAGAGTAGGAGACTCGGGAACGCGATATTTACATTTACCACTCGCTGTATATCGAAAGAAGCGAAGGATTCACATCCCAAGCCTCGCAACCGTTTGAAATAACGAGAAATCACTCAAGGTCACTCGGAATCACGATATTGACCTTTTCCATAACTAGTGTATTGAAAGAAGCTAAGGATTCGTTTCCCTAGCCTCGCAATCGTTCAAAATATCGATAAATCAGAGTAGGAGACTCGGGATCGGGATATTTACATTTACCACTCGCTGTATATCGATAGAAGCGAAGGATTCACTTCCCAAGCATTGCAATAATTCGAAATAACGACAAATCACTCAAGGACACTCCGAATCGCGATATTTACCGTTTCCGCTCGCTGTATATCGAAAGAAGCGAAGGATTCACATCACAAGCCTCGCAATCGTTCAAAATATCGATAAATCACAGTACGAGACTCGGGATCGCGATATTTACATTTACCACTCGCTGTATATCGAAAGAAGCTGATAATTCATTTTCCGAGCCTCGCAACCGTTCGAAATAAATACAAATCACTCAAGGACACTCCGAATCGCGATATTTACCTTTTCCGCTCGCTGAATATCGAAAGAAGCGACGGATTCATATCTCAAGCCTCGCAATCGTTCGAAATAACGAGAAATCACTCAAGGTCACTCGGAATCACGATATTAACCTTTTCCATAAGGAGTGTATTGAAAGAAGCTAAGGATTCACATCACAAGCCTCGCAATCGTTCAAAATATCGATAAATCAGAGTAGGAGACTCGGGATCGGGATATTTACATTTACCACTCGCTGTATATCGAAAGAAGCGAAGGATTCACATCCCAAGCCTCGCAACCGTTTGAAATAACGAGAAATCACTCAAGGTCACTCGGAATCACGATATTGACCTTTTCCATAACTAGTGTATTGAAAGAAGCTAAGGATTCGTTTCCCTAGCCTCGCAATCGTTCAAAATATCGATAAATCAGAGTAGGAGACTCGGGATCGGGATATTTACATTTACCACTCGCTGTATATCGAAAGAAGCGAAGGATTCACATCACAAGCCTCGCAATCCTTCAAAATATCGATAAATCAGAGTAGGAGACTCCAAATGGCGATATTTACCGTTTCCGCTCGCCGTATATCGAAAGAAGATAAGGATTCACATCTCAAGCCTCGCAATCGTTCAAAATATCGGTATATCAGAGTAGGAGACTCGGGAACGCGATATTTACATTTACCACTCGCTGTATATCGAAAGAAGCGAGGGATTCACATCCCAAGCCTCGCAACCGTTCGAACTAACGAGAAATCACTCAAGGTCACTCGGAATCACGATATTGACCTTTTCCATAAGAAGTGTATTGAAAGAAGCTAAGGATTCGTTTCCCTAGCCTCGCAATCGTTCAAAATATCGATAAATCAGAGTAGGAGACTCAGGATCGGGATATTTTCATTTAAGACTCGCTGTATATCGAAAGAAGCTGATAATTCATTTTCCGAGCCTCGCAACCGTTCGAAATAAATACAAATCACTCAAGGACACTCCGAATCGCGATATTTACCTTTTCCGCTCGCTGAATATCGAAAGAAGCGACGGATTCATATCTCAAGCCTCGCAATCGTTCGAAATAACGAGAAATCACTCAAGGTCACTCGGAATCACGATATTAACCTTTTCCATAAGGAGTGTATTGAAAGAAGCTAAGGATTCACATCACAAGCCTCGCAATCGTTCAAAATATCGATAAATCAGAGTAGGAGACTCGGGATCGGGATATTTACATTTACCACTCGCTGTATATCGAAAGAAGCGAAGGATTCACATCCCAAGCCTCGCAACCGTTTGAAATAACGAGAAATCACTCAAGGTCACTCGGAATCACGATGTTGACCTTTTCCATAACTAGTGTATTGAAAGAAGCTAAGGATTCGTTTCCCTAGCCTCGCAATCGTTCAAAATATCGATAAATCAGAGTAGGAGACTCGGGATCGGGATATTTACATTTACCACTCGCTGTATATCGAAAGAAGCGAAGGATTCACATCACAAGCCTCGCAATCCTTCAAAATATCGATAAATCAGAGTAGGAGACTCCAAATGGCGATATTTACCGTTTCCGCTCGCCGTATATCGAAAGAAGATAAGGATTCACATCTCAAGCCTCGCAATCGTTCAAAATATCGGTATATCAGAGTAGGAGACTCGGGATCGCGATATTTACATTTACCACTCGCTGTATTTCGAAAGAAGCTGATAATTCATTTTCCGAGCCTCGCAACCGTTCGAAATATCGATAAATCACTTTAGGAGACTCGGGATCGCGATATTTACATTTACCACTCGCTGTATATCGAAAGAAGCCTAGGATTCACATCCCAAGCCTCGTAATCGTTCAAAATATCGATAAATCAGAGTAGGACACTCCGAATCGCGATATTTAGCGTTTCCGCTTTCTGTATATCGGAAGAAGATAAGGATTCACATCACAAGCCTCGCAATCCTTCAAAATATCGATAAATCAGAGTAGGAGACTCGGGATCGGGATATTTACATTTACCACTCGCTGTATATCGAAAGAAGCGAAGGATTCACATCCCAAGCCTCGCAACCGTTTGAAATAACGAGAAATCACTCAAGGTCACTCGGAATCACGATATTGACCTTTTCCATAACTAGTGTATTGAAAGAAGCTAAGGATTCGTTTCCCTAGCCTCGAAATCGTTCAAAATATCGATAAATCAGAGTAGGAGACTCGGGATCGGGATATTTACATTTACCACTCGCTGTATATCGAAAGAAGCGAAGGATTCACATCCCAAGCCTCGCAACCGTTTGAAATAACGAGAAATCACTCAAGGTCACTCGGAATCACGATATTGACCTTTTCCATAACTAGTGTATTGAAAGAAGCTAAGGATTCGTTTCCCTAGCCTCGCAATCGTTCAAAATATCGATAAATCAGAGTACGAGACTCGGGATCGCGATATTTACATTTACCACTCGCTGTATATCGAAAGAAGCTGATAATTCATTTTCCGAGCCTCGCAACCGTTCGAAATAAATACAAATCACTCAAGGACACTCCGAATCGCGATATTTACATTTTCCGCTCGCTGAATATCGAAAGAAGCGACGGATTCATATCTCAAGCCTCGCAATCGTTCGAAATAACGAGAAATCACTCAAGGTCACTCGGAATCACGATATTAACCTTTTCCATAAGGAGTGTATTGAAAGAAGCTAAGGATTCACATCACAAGCCTCGCAATCGTTCAAAATATCGATAAATCAGAGTAGGAGACTCGGGATCGGGATATTTACATTTACCACTCGCTGTATATCGAAAGAAGCGAAGGATTCACATCCCAAGCCTCGCAACCGTTTGAAATAACGAGAAATCACTCAAGGTCACTCGGAATCACGATATTGACCTTTTCCATAACTAGTGTATTGAAAGAAGCTAAGGATTCGTTTCCCTAGCCTCGCAATCGTTCAAAATATCGATAAATCAGAGTAGGAGACTCGGGATCGGGATATTTACATTTACCACTCGCTGTATATCGAAAGAAGAGAAGGATTCACTTCCCAAGCATTGCAATAATTCGAAATAACGACAAATCACTCAAGGACACTCCGAATCGCGATATTTACCGTTTCCGCTCGCTGTATATCGAAAGAAGCGAAGGATTCACATCACAAGCCTCGCAATCGTTCAAAATATCGATAAATCACAGTACGAGACTCGGGATCGCGATATTTACATTTACCACTCGCTGTATATCGAAAGAAGCTGATAATTCATTTTCCGAGCCTCGCAACCGTTCGAAATAAATACAAATCACTCAAGGACACTCCGAATCGCGATATTTACCTTTTCCGCTCGCTGAATATCGAAAGAAGCGACGGATTCATATCTCAAGCCTCGCAATCGTTCGAAATAACGAGAAATCACTCAAGGTCACTCGGAATCACGATATTAACCTTTTCCATAAGGAGTGTATTGAAAGAAGCTAAGGATTCACATCACAAGCCTCGCAATCGTTCAAAATATCGATAAATCAGAGTAGGAGACTCGGGATCGGGATATTTACATTTACCACTCGCTGTATATCGAAAGAAGCGAAGGATTCACTTCCCAAGCATTGCAATAATTCGAAATAACGACAAATCACTCAAGGACACTCCGAATCGCGATATTTACCGTTTCTGCTCGCTGTATATCGAAAGAAGCGAAGGATTCACATCACAGGCCTCGCAACCGTTCGAAATAACGAGAAATCACTCAAGGTCACTCGGAATCACGATATTAACCTTTTCCATAAGGAGTGTATTGAAAGAAGCTAAGGATTCACATCACAAGCCTCGCAATCGTTCAAAATATCGATAAATCACAGTACGAGACTCGGGATCGCGATATTTACATTTACCACTCGCTGTATTTCGAAAGAAGCTGATAATTCATTTTCCGAGCCTCGCAACCGTTCGAAATAACGACAAATCACTCAAGGACACTCCGAATCGCGATATTACCATTTCTGCTCGCTGTATATCCAAAGAAGCGAAGGATTGACATCACAAGCCTCGCAATAGGTCAAAATACCGATAAATCACAGTAGGATACTCGGAATCGCGATATTTACCGTTTCCGCTCGCTGTATATCGAAAGAAGCGATTGATTCACATCCCAAGCCTCGCAATAATTCGAAATAACGACAAATCAATCAAGGACACTCCGAATCGCGATATTCACCGTTTCTGCTCGCTGTATATCGAAAGAAGCGAAGGATTCACATCCCAAGTCTCGCAACCGTTCAAAATAAAGATAAATCAGAGTAGGAGACGCGGAATCGCGATATTTACATTTACCACTCGCTGTATATCGAAAGAAGCGAAGGATTCATATCTCAAGCCTCGCAATCGTTCAAAATAAAGATAAATCAGAGTAGGAGACGCGGAATCGCGATATTTACATTTACCACTCGCTGTATATCGAAAGAAGCGAAGGATTCACTTCCCAAGCATCGCAATAATTCGAAATAACGACAAATCACTCAAGGACACTCCGAATCGCGATATTTACCTTTTCCGCTCGCTGAATATCGAAAGAAGCGACGGATTCATATCTCAAGCCTCGCAATCGTTCAAAATATCAATAAATCAGAGTAGGAGACTCGGAATCGCGATATTTACATTTACCACTCGCTGTATATCGAAAGAAGCGAAGGATTCACTTCCCAAGCATCGCAATAATTCGAAATATCGACAAATCACTCAAGGACACTCCGAATCGCGATATTTACCGTTTCCGCTTGCTGTATATCGAAACAAGCGAAGGATTCGCATCCCAAGCCTCGCAATCGTTTAAAATATCTATAAATCAGAGTAGGAGGCTCGGAATCGCGATATTTACCTTTTCCGCTATCTGTATATCGAAAGAAGCGAAGGATTCACTTCACAAGCCTCACAATAATTCGAAATAACGACAAATCACTCAAGGACACTCCCAATCGCGATATTTACCTTTTCCGCTCGCTGTATATCGAAAGAAGCGAAGGATTCACTTCACAAGCCTCACAATAATTCGAAATAACGACAAATCACTCAAGGACACTCCGACTCGCGATATTTACCGTTTCTGCTCGCTGTATATCGAAAGAAGCGAAGGATTCACATCACAGGCCTCGCAACCGTTCGAAATAACGAGAAATCACTCAAGGTCACTCGGAATCACGATATTAACCTTTTCCATAAGGAGTGTATTGAAAGAAGCTAAGGATTCACATCACAAGCCTCGCAATAGTTCAAAATATCGATAAATCACAGTACGAGACTCGGGATCGCGATATTTACATTTACCACTCTCTGTATATCGAAAGAAGCGAAGGATTCACTTCCCAAGCATTGCAATAATTCGAAATAACGACAAATCACTCAAGGACACTCCGAATCGCGATATTTACCTTTTCCGCTCGCTGTATATCGAAAGAAGATAAGGATTCACATCTCAAGCCTCGCAATCGTTCAAAATATCAATAAATCAGAGTAGGAGACTCGGAATCGCGATATTTACATTTACCACTCGCTGTATATCGAAAGAAGCGAAGGATTCACTTCACAAGCCTCACAATAATTCGAAATAACGACAAATCACTCAAGGACACTCCGACTCGCGATATTTACCGTTTCTGCTCGCTGTATATCGAAAGAAGCGAAGGATTCACATCACAGGCCTCGCAACCGTTCGAAATAACGAGAAATCACTCAAGGTCACTCGGAATCACGATATTAACCTTTTCCATAAGGAGTGTATTGAAAGAAGCTAAGGATTCACATCACAAGCCTCGCAATAGTTCAAAATATCGATAAATCACAGTACGAGACTCGGGATCGCGATATTTACATTTACCACTCGCGGTATATCGAAAGAAGCTGATAATTCATTTTCCGAGAATCGCAACCGTTCGATATATCGACAAATCACTCAAGGACACTCCGAATCGCGATATTTACCGTTTCCGCTTGCTGTATATCGAAACAAGATAAGGATTCACATCTCAAGCCTCGCAATCGTTCAAAATATCGGTATATCAGAGTAGGAGACTCGGGAACGCGATATTTACATTTACCACTCGCTGTATATCGAAAGAGGCGAAGGATTCATTTCCCAAGCATCACAATAATTCGAAATAACGACAAATCACTCAAGGACACTCCGACTCGCGATATTTACCGTTTCTGCTCGCTGTATATCGAAAGAAGCGAAGGATTCACATCACAGGCCTCGCAACCGTTCGAAATAACGAGAAATCACTCAAGGTCACTCGGAATCACGATATTAACCTTTTCCATAAGGAGTGTATTGAAAGAAGCTAAGGATTCACATCACAAGCCTCGCAATCGTTCAAAATATCGATAAATCACAGTACGAGACTCGGGATCGCGATATTTACATTTACCACTCTCTGTATATCGAAAGAAGCGAAGGATTCACTTCCCAAGCATTGCAATAATTCGAAATAACGACAAATCACTCAAGGACACTCCGAATCGCGATATTTACCGTTTCCGCTCGCTGTATATCGAAAGAAGCGAAGGGTTCACATCACAAGCCTCGCAATCGTTCAAAATATCGATAAATCACAGTACGAGACTCGGGATCGCGATATTTACATTTACCACTCGCTGTATATCGAAAGAAGCGAAGGATTCACTTCACAAGCCTCACAATAATTCGAAATAACGACAAATCACTCAAGGACACTCCCAATCGCGATATTTACCTTTTCCGCTCGCTGTATATCGAAAGAAGATAAGGATTCACATCTCAAGCCTCGCAATCGTTCAAAATATCGGTATATCAGAGTAGGAGACTCGGGAACGCGATATTTACATTTACCACTCGCTGTATATCGAAAGAAGCGAAGGATTCACTTCACAAGCCTCACAATAATTCGAAATAACGACAAATCACTCAAGGACACTCCGACTCGCGATATTTACCGTTTCTGCTCGCTGTATATCGAAAGAAGCGAAGGATTCACATCACAGGCCTCGCAACCGTTCGAAATAACGAGAAATCACTCAAGGTCACTCGGAATCACGATATTAACCTTTTCCATAAGGAGTGTATTGAAAGAAGCTAAGGATTCACATCACAAGCCTCGCAATCGTTCAAAATATCGATAAATCACAGTACGAGACTCGGGATCGCGATATTTACATTTACCACTCTCTGTATATCGAAAGAAGCGAAGGATTCACTTCCCAAGCATTGCAATAATTCGAAATAACGACAAATCACTCAAGGACACTCCGAATCGCGATATTTACCTTTTCCGCTCGCTGTATATCGAAAGAAGATAAGGATTCACATCTCAAGCCTCGCAATCGTTCAAAATATCAATAAATCAGAGTAGGAGACTCGGAATCGCGATATTTACATTTACCACTCGCTGTATATCGAAAGAAGCGAAGGATTCACTTCACAAGCCTCACAATAATTCGAAATAACGACAAATCACTCAAGGACACTCCGACTCGCGATATTTACCGTTTCTGCTCGCTGTATATCGAAAGAAGCGAAGGATTCACATCACAGGCCTCGCAACCGTTCGAAATAACGAGAAATCACTCAAGGTCACTCGGAATCACGATATTAACCTTTTCCATAAGGAGTGTATTGAAAGAAGCTAAGGATTCACATCACAAGATTCGCAATCGTTCAAAATATCGATAAATCACAGTACGAGACTCGGGATCGCGATATTTACATTTACCACTCGCGGTATATCGAAAGAAGCTGATAATTCATTTTCCGAGAATCGCAACCGTTCGATATATCGACAAACCACTCAAGGACACTCCGAATCGCGATATTTACCGTTTCCGCTTGCTGTATATCGAAACAAGATAAGGATTCACATCTCAAGCCTCGCAATCGTTCAAAATATCGGTATATCAGAGTAGGAGACTCGGGAACGCGATATTTACATTTACCACTCGCTGTATATCGAAAGAGGCGAAGGATTCATTTCCCAAGCATCACAATAATTCGAAATAACGACAAATCACTCAAGGACACTCCGACTCGCGATATTTACCGTTTCTGCTCGCTGTATATCGAAAGAAGCGAAGGATTCACATCACAGGCCTCGCAACCGTTCGAAATAACGAGAAATCACTCAAGGTCACTCGGAATCACGATATTAACCTTTTCCATAAGGAGTGTATTGAAAGAAGCTAAGGATTCACATCACAAGCCTCGCAATCGTTCAAAATATCGATAAATCACAGTACGAGACTCGGGATCGCGATATTTACATTTACCACTCGCTGTATTTCGAAAGAAGCTGATAATTCATTTTCCGAGCCTCGCAACCGTTCGAAATATCGATAAATCACTTTAGGAGACTCGGGATCGCGATATTTACATTTACCACTCGCTGTAAATCGAAAGAAGCTGATAATTCATTTTCCGAGAATCGCAACCGTTCGAAATAACGACAAATCACTCAAGGACACTCGGAATCGCGATATTTATCGTTTCCGCTCGCTGTACTTCGAATGAAGCGAAGGATTCGCATCCCAAGCCTCGCAATCGTTCAAAATATCTATAAATCACAGTACGAGACTCGGGATCGCGATATTTACATTTATCACTCACTGTATATCGAAAGAAGCGAAGGATTCACATCCCAAGCATCGCAATAATTCGAAATAACGACAAATCACTCAAGGACACTCGGAATCGCGATATTTATCGTTTCCGCTCGCTGTACTTCGAATGAAGCGAAGGATTCGCATCCCAAGCCTCGCAATCGTTCAAAATATCGATAAATAACAGTAGGAGACTCGGAATCGCGATATTTACATTTACCACTCGCTGTATATCGAAAGAAGCTGATAATTCATGTTCCGAGAATCGCAACCGTTCGAAATAACGACAAATCACCTAAGGACACTCCGAATCGCGATATTTACCATTTCTGCTCGCTGTATATCCAAAGAAGCGAAGGATTGACATCACAAGCCTCGCAATAGGTCAAAATACCGATAAATCAGAGTAGGATACTCGGAATCGCGATATTTACCGTTTCCGCTCGCTGTATATCGAAAGAAGCGATTGATTCACATCCCAAACCTCGCAATAATTCGAAATAACGACAAATCAATCAAGGACACTCCGAATCGCGATATTCACCGTTTCTGCTCGCTGTATATCGAAAGAAGCGAAGGATTCACATCCCAAGTCTCGCAACCGTTCAAAATAAAGATAAATCAGAGTAGGAGACTCGGAATCGCGATATTTACATTTACCACTCGCTGTATATCGAAAGAAGCGAAGGATTCACTTCCCAAGCATCGCAATAATTCGAAATATCGACAAATCACTCAAGGACACTCCGAATCGCGATATTTACCGTTTCCGCTTGCTGTATATCGAAACAAGCGAAGGATTCGCATCCCAAGCCTCGCAATCGTTTAAAATATCTATAAATCAGAGTAGGAGGCTCGGAATCGCGATATTTACCTTTTCCGCTATCTGTATATCGAAAGAAGCGAAGGATTCACATCCCAAGCCTCGCAATCGTTTAAAATATCTATAAATCACAGTCCGAGACTCGGGATCGCGATATTTACATTTACCACTCGCTGTATATCGAAGGAAGCTGATAATTCATTTTCCGAGAATCGCAACCGTTCGAAATAACGACAAATTACTCAAGGACACTCCGAATCGCGATATTTACCGTTTCCGCTTGCTGTATATCGAAACAAGCGAAGGATTCGCATCCCAAGCCTCGCAATAATTCGAAATAACGACGAATCACTCAAGGACACTCCGAATCGCGATATTTACCTTTTCCGCTCGCTGTATATCGAAAGAAGCAAAGGATTCACATCTCAAGCCTCGCAATAATTCGAAATAACGACAAATAAGTCAAGGACATTCCGACTCGCGATATTTACCGTTTCCGCTCGCTGTATATCGAAAGAAGCGAAGGATTCACATCCCAAGCCTCGCAACCGTTCGAAATAACGAGAAATCACTCAATGTCACTCGGAATCGCGATATTGACCGTTTCCATAAGGAGTGTATTGAAAGAAGCGAAGGATTCGTTTCCCTAGCCTCGCAATCCTTCAAAATATCGATAAATCAGAGTAGGAGACTCCAAATGGCGATATTTACCGTTTCCGCTCGCCGTATATCGAAAGAAGATAAGGATTCACATCTCAAGCCTCGCAATCGTTCAAAATATCGGTATATCAGAGTAGGAGACTCAGGATCGGGATATTTTCATTTACCACTCGCTGTATATCGAAAGAAGCGAAGGATTCACTTCCCAAGCATTGCAATAATTCGAAATAACGACAAATCACTCAAGGACACTCCGACTCGCGATATTTACCGTTTCTGCTCGCTGTATATCGAAAGAAGCGAAGGATTCACATCACAAGCCTCGCAACCGTTCGAAATAACGAGAAATCACTCAAGGTCACTCGGAATCACGATATTAACCTTTTCCATAAGGAGTGTATTGAAAGAAGCTAAGGATTCACATCACAAGCCTCGCAATCGTTCAAAATATCGATAAATCACAGTACGAGACTCGGGATCGCGATATTTACATTTACCACTCGCTGTATATCGAAAGAAGCTGATAATTCATTTACCGAGCCTCGCAACCGTTCGAAATAACGACAAATCACTCAAGGACACTCCGAATCGCGATATTTACCGATTCTGCTTGCTGTATATCGAAAGAAGCGAAGGATTCACATCCCAAGCCTCGCAATCCTTCAAAATATCGATAAATCAGAGTAGGAGACTCCGAATGGCGATATTTACCGTTTCCGCTCGCTGTATATCGAAAGAAGATAAGGATTCACATCTCAAGCCTCGCAATCGTTCAAAATATCGGTATATCAGAGTAGGAGACTCGGGAACGCGATATTTACATTTACCACTCGCTGTATATCGAAAGAAGCGAAGGATTCACATCACAAGCCTCGCAATCGTTCAAAATATCGATAAATCAGAGTAGGAGACGCGGAAACGCGATATTTAGCTTTTCGACTCGCTGTATATCGAAAGAAGCGAAGGATTCACTTCCCAGGCCTCGCAATAATTCGAAATAACGACGAATCACTCAAGGACACTCCGAATCGCGATATTTACCTTTTCCGCTCGCTGTATATCGAAAGAAGCAAAGGATTCACATCTCAAGCCTCGCAATAATTCGAAATAACGACAAATAAGTCAAGGACATTCCGACTCGCGATATTTACCGTTTCCGCTCGCTGTATATCGAAAGAAGCGAAGGATTCACCTCCCAAGCCTCGCAACCGTTCGAAATAACGAGAAATCACTCAATGTCACTCGGAATCGCGATATTGACCGTTTCCATAAGGAGTGTATTGAAAGAAGCGAAGGATTCGTTTCCCTAGCCTCGCAATCCTTCAAAATATCGATAAATCAGAGTAGGAGACTCCAAATGGCGATATTCACCGTTTCTGCTCGCTGTATATCGAAAGAAGCGAAGGATTCGCATCCCAAGCCTCGCAATAATTCGAAATAACGACAAATCACTCAAGGACACTCCGAATCGCGATATTTACCGTTTCCGCTTGCTGTATATCGAAAGAAGCGAAGGATTCACATCCCAAGCCTCGCAATCGTTCAAAATATCTTTAGATCACAGTAGGAGACTCGGGATCGCGATATTTACATTTACCACTCGCTGTATATCGAAAGAGGCGAAGGATTCACTTCCCAAGCATCACAATAATTCGAAATAACGACAAATCACTCAAGGACACTCCGACTCGCGATATTTACCGTTTCTGCTCGCTGTATATCGAAAGAAGCGAAGGATTCACATCACAAGCCTCGCAACCGTTCGAAATAACGAGAAATCACTCAAGGTCACTCGGAATCACGATATTAACCTTTTCCATAAGGAGTGTATTGAAAGAAGCTAAGGATTCACATCACAAGCCTCGCAATCGTTCAAAATATCGATAAATCACAGTACGAGACTCGGGATCGCGATATTTACATTTACCACTCGCTGTATATCGAAAGAAGCTGATAATTCATTTACCGAGCCTCGCAACCGTTCGAAATAACGACAAATCACTCAAGGACACTCCGAATCGCGATATTTACCGATTCTGCTTGCTGTATATCGAAAGAAGCGAAGGATTCACATCCCAAGCCTCGCAATCCTTCAAAATATCGATAAATCAGAGTAGGAGACTCCGAATGGCGATATTTACCGTTTCCGCTCGCTGTATATCGAAAGAAGATAAGGATTCACATCTCAAGCCTCGCAATCGTTCAAAATATCGGTATATCAGAGTAGGAGACTCGGGAACGCGATATTTACATTTACCACTCGCTGTATATCGAAAGAAGCGAAGGATTCACATCACAAGCCTCGCAATCGTTCAAAATATCGATAAATCAGAGTAGGAGACGCGGAAACGCGATATTTAGCTTTTCGACTCGCTGTATATCGAAAGAAGCGAAGGATTCACTTCCCAGGCCTCGCAATAATTCGAAATAACGACAAATCACTCAAGGACACTCCGAATCGCGATATTTACCGTTTCCGCTCGCTGTATATCGAAAGAAGCGAAGGATTCACATCCCAGGCCTCGCAATCGTTCAAAATATCGATAAATCAGAGTAGGACACTCCGCATCACGATATTTAGCGTTTCCGCTTTCTGTATATCGGAAGAAGATAAGGATTCACATCCCAAATCTCGCAATCGTTTAAAATATCGATAAATCACAATAGGAGACTCGGGATCGCGATATTTACATTTACCACTCGCTGTATATCGAAAGAGGCGAAGGATTCACTTCCCAGGCCTCGCAATAATTTGAAATAACGACGAATCACTCAAGGACACTCCGAATCGCGATATTTACCGTTTCCGCTTGCTGTATATCGAAAGAAGCCTAGGATTCACATCCCAAGCCTCGCAACCGTTCGAACTAACGAGAAATCACTCAAGGTCACTCGGAATCACGATATTGACCTTTTCCATAAGGAGTGTATTGAAAGAAGCTAAGGATTCGTTTCCCTAGCCTCGCAATCGTTCAAAATATCGATAAATCAGAGTAGGAGACTCAGGATCGGGATATTTTCATTTACCACTCGCTGTATATCGAAAGAAGCGAAGGATTCACTTCCCAAGCATTGCAATAATTCGAAATAACGACAAATCACTCAAGGACACTCCGAATCGCGATATTTACCGTTTCCGCTCGCTGTATATCGAAAGAAGCGAAGGATTCACATCACAAGCCTCGCAATCGTTCAAAATATCGATAAATCACAGTACGAGACTCGGGATCGCGATATTTACATTTACCACTCGCTGTATATCGAAAGAAGCTGATAATTCATTTTCCGAGCCTCGCAACCGTTCGAAATAACAACAAATCACTCAAGGACACTCCGAATCGCGATATTTACCGTTTCCGCTCGCTGTATATCGAAAGAAGCGAAGGATTCACATCCCAGGCCTCGCAATCGTTCAAAATATCGATAAATCAGAGTAGGACACTCCGCATCACGATATTTAGCGTTTCCGCTTTCTGTATATTTGAAGAAGATAAGGATTCACATCCCAAATCTCGCAATCGTTTAAAATATCGATAAATCACAATAGGAGACTCGGGATCGCGATATTTACATTTACCACTCGCTGTATATCGAAAGAGGCGAAGGATTCACTTCCCAGGCCTCGCAATAATTTGAAATAACGACGAATCACTCAAGGACACTCCGAATCGCGATATTTACCGTTTCCGCTTGCTGTATATCGAAAGAAGCGAAGGATTCACATTCCAAGCCTCGCAATCGTTCAAAATATCGATAAATCAGAGTAGGACACTCCGAATCGCGATATTTAACGTTTCCGCTCGCTGTATATCGGAAGAAGATAAGGATTCACATCCCAAATCTCGCAATCGTTTAAAATATCGATAAATCAGAGTAGGAGACTCGGGATCGCGATATTTACATTTACCACTCGCTGTATATCGAAAGAAGCCTAGGATTCACATCCCAAGCCTCGCAATCGTTCAAAATATCGATAAATCAGAGTAGGAGACTCGGAATCGCGATATTTACATTTACCACTCGCTGTATATCGAAAGAAGCGAAGGATTCACATCACAGGCCTCGCAACCGTTCGAAATAACGAGAAATCACTCAAGGTCACTCGGAATCACGATATTAACCTTTTCCATAAGGAGTGTATTGAAAGAAGCTAAGGATTCACATCACAAGCCTCGCAATCGTTCAAAATATCGATAAATCACAGTACGAGACTCAGGATCGCGATATTTACATTTACCACTCGCTGTATTTCGAAAGAAGCTGATAATTCATTTTCCGAGCCTCGCAACCGTTCGAAATATCGATAAATCACTTTAGGAGACTCGGGATCGCGATATTTACATTTACCACTCGCTGTATATCGAAAGAAGCTGATAATTCATTTTCCGAGAATCGCAACCGTTCGAAATAACGACAAATCACTCAAGGACACTCGGAATCGCGATATTTATCGTTTCCGCTTGCTGTATATCGAAACAAGCGAAGGATTCGCATCCCAAGCCTCGCAATCGTTCAAAATATCTATAAATCACAGTACGAGACTCGGGATCGCGATATTTACATTTACCACTCGCTGTAAATCGAAAGAAGCTGATAATTCATTTTCCGAGAATCGCAACCTATCGAAATAACGACAAATCACTCAAGGACACTCGGAATCGCGATATTCACCGTTTCTGCTCGCTGTATATCGAAAGAAGCGAAGGATTCACATCCCAAGTCTCGCAACCGTTCAAAATAAAGATAAATCAGAGTAGGAGACGCGGAATCGCGATATTTACATTTACCACTCGCTGTATATCGAAAGAAGCGAAGGATTCACTTCCCAAGCATCGCAATAATTCGAAATAACGACAAATCACTCAAGGACACTCCGAATCGCGATATTTACCTTTTCCGCTCGCTGAATATCGAAAGAAGCGACGGATTCATATCTCAAGCCTCGCAATCGTTCAAAATATCAATAAATCAGAGTAGGAGACTCGGAATCGCGATATTTACATTTACCACTCGCTGTATATCGAAAGAAGCGAAGGATTCACTTCCCAAGCATCGCAATAATTCGAAATATCGACAAATCACTCAAGGACACTCGGAATCGCGATATTCACCGTTTCTGCTCGCTGTATATCGAAAGAAGCGAAGGATTCACATCCCAAGTCTCGCAACCGTTCAAAATAAAGATAAATCAGAGTAGGAGACGCGGAATCGCGATATTTACATTTACCACTCGCTGTATATCGAAAGAAGCGAAGGATTCACTTCCCAAGCATCGCAATAATTCGAAATAACGACAAATCACTCAAGGACACTCCGAATCGCGATATTTACCTTTTCCGCTCGCTGAATATCGAAAGAAGCGACGGATTCATATCTCAAGCCTCGCAATCGTTCAAAATATCAATAAATCAGAGTAGGAGACTCGGAATCGCGATATTTACATTTACCACTCGCTGTATATCGAAAGAAGCGAAGGATTCACTTCCCAAGCATCGCAATAATTCGAAATATCGACAAATCACTCAAGGACACTCCGAATCGCGATATTTACCGTTTCCGCTTGCTGTATATCGAAACAAGCGAAGGATTCGCATCCCAAGCCTCGCAATCGTTTAAAATATCTATAAATCAGAGTAGGAGGCTCGGAATCGCGATATTTACCTTTTCCGCTATCTGTATATCGAAAGAAGCGAAGGATTCACATCCCAAGCCTCGCAATCGTTTAAAATATCTATAAATCACAGTCCGAGACTCGGGATCGCGATATTTACATTTACCACTCGCTGTATATCGAAAGAAGCTGATAATTCATTTTCCGAGCCTCGCAACCGTTCGAAATAACGACAAATCACTCAAGGACACTCCCAATCGCGATATTTACCGATTCCGCTTGCTGTATATCGAAAGAAGCGAAGGATTCACATCCCAAGCCTCGCAATCGTTCAAAATATCGATAAATCACAGTACGAGACTCGGGATCGCGATATTTACATTTACCACTCGCTGTATATCGAAAGAAGCTGATAATTCATTTTCCGAGCCTCGCAATAATTCGAAATAACGACAAATCACTCAGGGACACTCCGAATCGCGATATTTACCTTTTCCGCTATCTGTATATCGAAAGAAGCGAAGGATTCACATCACAAGCCTCGCAATCCTTCAAAATATCGATAAATCAGAGTAGGAGACTCCAAATGGCGATATTTACCGTTTCCGCTTGCTGTATATCGAAACAAGCGAAGGATTCGCATCCCAAGCCTCGCAATCGTTTAAAATATCTATAAATCAGAGTAGGAGGCTCGGAATCGCGATATTTACCTTTTCCGCTATCTGTATATCGAAAGAAGCGAAGGATTCACATCCCAAGCCTCGCAATCGTTTAAAATATCTATAAATCACAGTCCGAGACTCGGGATCGCGATATTTACATTTACCACTCGCTGTATATCGAAAGAAGCTGATAATTCATTTTCCGAGCCTCGCAACCGTTCGAAATAACGACAAATCACTCAAGGACACTCCCAATCGCGATATTTACCGATTCCGCTTGCTGTATATCGAAAGAAGCGAAGGATTCACATCCCAAGCCTCGCAATCGTTCAAAATATCGATAAATCACAGTACGAGACTCGGGATCGCGATATTTACATTTACCACTCGCTGTATATCGAAAGAAGCTGATAATTCATTTTCCGAGCCTCGCAATAATTCGAAATAACGACAAATCACTCAGGGACACTCCGAATCGCGATATTTACCTTTTCCGCTATCTGTATATCGAAAGAAGCGAAGGATTCACATCACAAGCCTCGCAATCCTTCAAAATATCGATAAATCAGAGTAGGAGACTCCAAATGGCGATATTTACCGTTTCCGCTCGCCGTATATCGAAAGAAGATAAGGATTCACATCTCAAGCCTCGCAATCGTTCAAAATATCGGTATATCAGAGTAGGAGACTCGGGAACGCGATATTTACATTTACCACTCGCTGTATATCGAAAGAAGCGAGGGATTGACATCCCAAGCCTCGCAATCGTTCAAAATATCGATAAATCAGAGTAGGAGACGCGGAAACGCGATATTTAGCTTTTCGACTCGCTGTATATCGAAAGAAGCGAAGGATTCACTTCCCAGGCCTCGCAATAATTCGAAATAACGACGAATCACTCAAGGACATTCCGACTCGCGATATTTACCGTTTCCGCTCGCTGTATATCGAAAGAAGCGAAGGATTCACATCCCAAGCCTCGCAACCGTTCGAAATAACGAGAAATCACTCAATGTCACTCGGAATCGCGATATTGACCGTTTCCATAAGGAGTGTATTGAAAGAAGCGAAGGATTCGTTTCCCTAGCCTCGCAATCCTTCAAAATATCGATAAATCAGAGTAGGAGACTCCAAATGGCGATATTTACCGTTTCCGCTCGCCGTATATCGAAAGAAGATAAGGATTCACATCTCAAGCCTCGCAATCGTTCAAAATATCGGTATATCAGAGTAGGAGACACGGGAACGCGATATTTACATTTACCACTCGCTGTATATCGAAAGAAGCGAGGGATTCACATCCCAAGCCTCGCAACCGTTCGAACTAACGAGAAATCACTCAAGGTCACTCGGAATCACGATATTGACCTTTTCCATAAGGAGTGTATTGAAAGAAGCTAAGGATTCGTTTCCCTAGCCTCGCAATCGTTCAAAATATCGATAAATCAGAGTAGGAGACTCAGGATCGGGATATTTTCATTTACCACTCGCTGTATATCGAAAGAAGCGAAGGATTCACTTCCCAAGCATTGCAATAATTCGAAATAACGACAAATCACTCAAGGACACTCCGAATCGCGATATTTACAATTTCCGCTCGCTGTATATCGAAAGAAGCGAAGGATTCACATCACAAGCCTCGCAATCGTTCAAAATATCGATAAATCACAGTACGAGACTCGGGATCGCGATATTTACATTTACCACTCGCTGTATATCGAAAGAAGCTGATAATTCATTTTCCGAGCCTCGCAACCGTTCGAAATAACAACAAATCACTCAAGGACACTCCGAATCGCGATATTTACCGTTTCCGCTCGCTGTATATCGAAAGAAGCGAAGGATTCACATCCCAGGCCTCGCAATCGTTCAAAATATCGATAAATCAGAGTAGGACACTCCGCATCACGATATTTAGCGTTTCCGCTTTCTGTATATCGGAAGAAGATAAGGATTCACATCCCAAATCTCGCAATCGTTTAAAATATCGATAAATCACAATAGGAGACTCGGGATCGCGATATTTACATTTACCACTCGCTGTATATCGAAAGAGGCGAAGGATTCACTTCCCAGGCCTCGCAATAATTCGAAATAACGACAAATCACTCAGGGACACTCCGAATCGCGATATTTACCTTTTCCGCTATCTGTATATCGAAAGAAGCGAAGGATTCACATCACAAGCCTCGCAATCCTTCAAAATATCGATAAATCAGAGTAGGAGACTCCAAATGGCGATATTTACCGTTTCCGCTCGCCGTATATCGAAAGAAGATAAGGATTCACATCTCAAGCCTCGCAATCGTTCAAAATATCGGTATATCAGAGTAGGAGACTCGGGAACGCGATATTTACATTTACCACTCGCTGTATATCGAAAGAAGCGAGGGATTGACATCCCAAGCCTCGCAATCGTTCAAAATATCGATAAATCAGAGTAGGAGACGCGGAAACGCGATATTTAGCTTTTCGACTCGCTGTATATCGAAAGAAGCGAAGGATTCACTTCCCAGGCCTCGCAATAATTCGAAATAACGACGAATCACTCAAGGACATTCCGACTCGCGATATTTACCGTTTCCGCTCGCTGTATATCGAAAGAAGCGAAGGATTCACATCCCAAGCCTCGCAACCGTTCGAAATAACGAGAAATCACTCAATGTCACTCGGAATCGCGATATTGACCGTTTCCATAAGGAGTGTATTGAAAGAAGCGAAGGATTCGTTTCCCTAGCCTCGCAATCCTTCAAAATATCGATAAATCAGAGTAGGAGACTCCAAATGGCGATATTTACCGTTTCCGCTCGCCGTATATCGAAAGAAGATAAGGATTCACATCTCAAGCCTCGCAATCGTTCAAAATATCGGTATATCAGAGTAGGAGACACGGGAACGCGATATTTACATTTACCACTCGCTGTATATCGAAAGAAGCGAGGGATTCACATCCCAAGCCTCGCAACCGTTCGAACTAACGAGAAATCACTCAAGGTCACTCGGAATCACGATATTGACCTTTTCCATAAGGAGTGTATTGAAAGAAGCTAAGGATTCGTTTCCCTAGCCTCGCAATCGTTCAAAATATCGATAAATCAGAGTAGGAGACTCAGGATCGGGATATTTTCATTTACCACTCGCTGTATATCGAAAGAAGCGAAGGATTCACTTCCCAAGCATTGCAATAATTCGAAATAACGACAAATCACTCAAGGACACTCCGAATCGCGATATTTACAATTTCCGCTCGCTGTATATCGAAAGAAGCGAAGGATTCACATCACAAGCCTCGCAATCGTTCAAAATATCGATAAATCACAGTACGAGACTCGGGATCGCGATATTTACATTTACCACTCGCTGTATATCGAAAGAAGCTGATAATTCATTTTCCGAGCCTCGCAACCGTTCGAAATAACAACAAATCACTCAAGGACACTCCGAATCGCGATATTTACCGTTTCCGCTCGCTGTATATCGAAAGAAGCGAAGGATTCACATCCCAGGCCTCGCAATCGTTCAAAATATCGATAAATCAGAGTAGGACACTCCGCATCACGATATTTAGCGTTTCCGCTTTCTGTATATCGGAAGAAGATAAGGATTCACATCCCAAATCTCGCAATCGTTTAAAATATCGATAAATCACAATAGGAGACTCGGGATCGCGATATTTACATTTACCACTCGCTGTATATCGAAAGAGGCGAAGGATTCACTTCCCAGGCCTCGCAATAATTTGAAATAACGACGAATCACTCAAGGACACTCCGAATCGCGATATTTACCGTTTCCGCTTGCTGTATATCGAAAGAAGCGAAGGATTCACATTCCAAGCCTCGCAATCGTTCAAAATATCGATAAATCAGAGTAGGACACTCCGAATCGCGATATTTAACGTTTCCGCTCGCTGTATATCGGAAGAAGATAAGGATTCACATCCCAAATCTCGCAATCGTTTAAAATATCGATAAATCAGAGTAGGAGACTCGGGATCGCGATATTTACATTTACCACTCGCTGTATATCGAAAGAAGCCTAGGATTCACATCCCAAGCCTCGCAATCGTTCAAAATATCGATAAATCAGAGTAGGAGACTCGGAATCGCGATATTTACATTTACCACTCGCGGTATATCGAAAGAAGCTGATAATTCATTTTCCGAGAATCGCAACCGTTCGATATATCGACAAATCACTCAAGGACACTCCGAATCGCGATATTTACCGTTTCCGCTTGCTGTATATCGAAACAAGATAAGGATTCACATCTCAAGCCTCGCAATCGTTCAAAATATCGGTATATCAGAGTAGGAGACTCGGGAACGCGATATTTACATTTACCACTCGCTGTATATCGAAAGAGGCGAAGGATTCACTTCCCAAGCATTGCAATAATTCGAAATAACGACAAATCACTCAAGGACACTCCGACTCGCGATATTTACCGTTTCCGCTCGCTGTATATCGAAAGAAGCGAAGGATTCACATCCCAAGCCTCGCAACCGTTCGAAATAACGAGAAATCACTCAATGTCACTCGGAATCACGATATTAACCTTTTCCATAAGGAGTGTATTGAAAGAAGCTAAGGATTCACATCACAAGCCTCGCAATCGTTCAAAATATCGATAAATCACAGTACGAGACTCAGGATCGGGATATTTTCATTTACCACTCGCTGTATATCGAAAGAAGCGAAGGATTCACTTCCCAAGCATTGCAATAATTCGAAATAACGACAAATCACTCAAGGACACTCCGAATCGCGATATTTACCGTTTCCGCTCGCTGTATATCGAAAGAAGCGAAGGATTCACATCACAAGCCTCGCAATCGTTCAAAATATCGATAAATCACAGTACGAGACTCGGGATCGCGATATTTACATTTACCACTCGCTGTATATCGAAAGAAGCGAAGGATTCACTTCCCAGGCCTCGCAATAATTCGAAATAACGACAAATCACTCAAGGACACTCCGAATCGCGATATTTACCGTTTCCGCTCGCTGTATATCGAAAGAAGCGAAGGATTCACATCCCAGGCCTCGCAATCGTTCAAAATATCGGTATATCAGAGTAGGAGACTCGGGAACGCGATATTTACATTTACCACTCGCTGTATATCGAAAGAGGCGAAGGATTCACTTCCCAAGCATTGCAATAATTCGAAATAACGACAAATCACTCAAGGACACTCCGACTCGCGATATTTACCGTTTCCGCTCGCTGTATATCGAAAGAAGCGAAGGATTCACATCCCAAGCCTCGCAACCGTTCGAAATAACGAGAAATCACTCAATGTCACTCGGAATCACGATATTAACCTTTTCCATAAGGAGTGTATTGAAAGAAGCTAAGGATTCACATCACAAGCCTCGCAATCGTTCAAAATATCGATAAATCACAGTACGAGACTCAGGATCGGGATATTTTCATTTACCACTCGCTGTATATCGAAAGAAGCGAAGGATTCACTTCCCAAGCATTGCAATAATTCGAAATAACGACAAATCACTCAAGGACACTCCGAATCGCGATATTTACCGTTTCCGCTCGCTGTATATCGAAAGAAGCGAAGGATTCACATCACAAGCCTCGCAATCGTTCAAAATATCGATAAATCACAGTACGAGACTCGGGATCGCGATATTTACATTTACCACTCGCTGTATATCGAAAGAAGCGAAGGATTCACTTCCCAGGCCTCGCAATAATTCGAAATAACGACAAATCACTCAAGGACACTCCGAATCGCGATATTTACCGTTTCCGCTCGCTGTATATCGAAAGAAGCGAAGGATTCACATCCCAGGCCTCGCAATCGTTCAAAATATCGATAAATCAGAGTAGGACACTCCGCATCACGATATTTAGCGTTTCCGCTTTCTGTATATCGGAAGAAGATAAGGATTCACATCCCAAATCTCGCAATCGTTTAAAATATCGATAAATCACAATAGGAGACTCGGGATCGCGATATTTACATTTACCACTCGCTGTATATCGAAAGAGGCGAAGGATTCACTTCCCAGGCCTCGCAATAATTTGAAATAACGACGAATCACTCAAGGACACTCCGAATCGCGATATTTACCGTTTCCGCTTGCTGTATATCGAAAGAAGCCTAGGATTCACATCCCAAGCCTCGCAACCGTTCGAACTAACGAGAAATCACTCAAGGTCACTCGGAATCACGATATTGACCTTTTCCATAAGGAGTGTATTGAAAGAAGCTAAGGATTCGTTTCCCTAGCCTCGCAATCGTTCAAAATATCGATAAATCAGAGTAGGAGACTCAGGATCGGGATATTTTCATTTACCACTCGCTGTATATCGAAAGAAGCGAAGGATTCACTTCCCAAGCATTGCAATAATTCGAAATAACGACAAATCACTCAAGGACACTCCGAATCGCGATATTTACCGTTTCCGCTCGCTGTATATCGAAAGAAGCGAAGGATTCACATCACAAGCCTCGCAATCGTTCAAAATATCGATAAATCACAGTACGAGACTCGGGATCGCGATATTTACATTTACCACTCGCTGTATATCGAAAGAAGCTGATAATTCATTTTCCGAGCCTCGCAACCGTTCGAAATAACAACAAATCACTCAAGGACACTCCGAATCGCGATATTTACCGTTTCCGCTCGCTGTATATCGAAAGAAGCGAAGGATTCACATCCCAGGCCTCGCAATCGTTCAAAATATCGATAAATCAGAGTAGGACACTCCGCATCACGATATTTAGCGTTTCCGCTTTCTGTATATTTGAAGAAGATAAGGATTCACATCCCAAATCTCGCAATCGTTTAAAATATCGATAAATCACAATAGGAGACTCGGGATCGCGATATTTACATTTACCACTCGCTGTATATCGAAAGAGGCGAAGGATTCACTTCCCAGGCCTCGCAATAATTTGAAATAACGACGAATCACTCAAGGACACTCCGAATCGCGATATTTACCGTTTCCGCTTGCTGTATATCGAAAGAAGCGAAGGATTCACATTCCAAGCCTCGCAATCGTTCAAAATATCGATAAATCAGAGTAGGACACTCCGAATCGCGATATTTAACGTTTCCGCTCGCTGTATATCGGAAGAAGATAAGGATTCACATCCCAAATCTCGCAATCGTTTAAAATATCGATAAATCAGAGTAGGAGACTCGGGATCGCGATATTTACATTTACCACTCGCTGTATATCGAAAGAAGCCTAGGATTCACATCCCAAGCCTCGCAATCGTTCAAAATATCGATAAATCAGAGTAGGAGACTCGGAATCGCGATATTTACATTTACCACTCGCTGTATATCGAAAGAAGCGAAGGATTCACATCACAGGCCTCGCAACCGTTCGAAATAACGAGAAATCACTCAAGGTCACTCGGAATCACGATATTAACCTTTTCCATAAGGAGTGTATTGAAAGAAGCTAAGGATTCACATCACAAGCCTCGCAATCGTTCAAAATATCGATAAATCACAGTACGAGACTCGGGATCGCGATATTTACATTTACCACTCGCTGTATTTCGAAAGAAGCTGATAATTCATTTTCCGAGCCTCGCAACCGTTCGAAATATCGATAAATCACTTTAGGAGACTCGGGATCGCGATATTTACATTTACCACTCGCTGTATATCGAAAGAAGCTGATAATTCATTTTCCGAGAATCGCAACCGTTCGAAATAACGACAAATCACTCAAGGACACTCGGAATCGCGATATTTATCGTTTCCGCTTGCTGTATATCGAAACAAGCGAAGGATTCGCATCCCAAGCCTCGCAATCGTTCAAAATATCTATAAATCACAGTACGAGACTCGGGATCGCGATATTTACATTTACCACTCGCTGTAAATCGAAAGAAGCTGATAATTCATTTTCCGAGAATCGCAACCTATCGAAATAACGACAAATCACTCAAGGACACTCGGAATCGCGATATTCACCGTTTCTGCTCGCTGTATATCGAAAGAAGCGAAGGATTCACATCCCAAGTCTCGCAACCGTTCAAAATAAAGATAAATCAGAGTAGGAGACGCGGAATCGCGATATTTACATTTACCACTCGCTGTATATCGAAAGAAGCGAAGGATTCACTTCCCAAGCATCGCAATAATTCGAAATAACGACAAATCACTCAAGGACACTCCGAATCGCGATATTTACCTTTTCCGCTCGCTGAATATCGAAAGAAGCGACGGATTCATATCTCAAGCCTCGCAATCGTTCAAAATATCAATAAATCAGAGTAGGAGACTCGGAATCGCGATATTTACATTTACCACTCGCTGTATATCGAAAGAAGCGAAGGATTCACTTCCCAAGCATCGCAATAATTCGAAATATCGACAAATCACTCAAGGACACTCGGAATCGCGATATTCACCGTTTCTGCTCGCTGTATATCGAAAGAAGCGAAGGATTCACATCCCAAGTCTCGCAACCGTTCAAAATAAAGATAAATCAGAGTAGGAGACGCGGAATCGCGATATTTACATTTACCACTCGCTGTATATCGAAAGAAGCGAAGGATTCACTTCCCAAGCATCGCAATAATTCGAAATAACGACAAATCACTCAAGGACACTCCGAATCGCGATATTTACCTTTTCCGCTCGCTGAATATCGAAAGAAGCGACGGATTCATATCTCAAGCCTCGCAATCGTTCAAAATATCAATAAATCAGAGTAGGAGACTCGGAATCGCGATATTTACATTTACCACTCGCTGTATATCGAAAGAAGCGAAGGATTCACTTCCCAAGCATCGCAATAATTCGAAATATCGACAAATCACTCAAGGACACTCCGAATCGCGATATTTACCGTTTCCGCTTGCTGTATATCGAAACAAGCGAAGGATTCGCATCCCAAGCCTCGCAATCGTTTAAAATATCTATAAATCAGAGTAGGAGGCTCGGAATCGCGATATTTACCTTTTCCGCTATCTGTATATCGAAAGAAGCGAAGGATTCACATCCCAAGCCTCGCAATCGTTTAAAATATCTATAAATCACAGTCCGAGACTCGGGATCGCGATATTTACATTTACCACTCGCTGTATATCGAAAGAAGCTGATAATTCATTTTCCGAGCCTCGCAACCGTTCGAAATAACGACAAATCACTCAAGGACACTCCCAATCGCGATATTTACCGATTCCGCTTGCTGTATATCGAAAGAAGCGAAGGATTCACATCCCAAGCCTCGCAATCGTTCAAAATATCGATAAATCACAGTACGAGACTCGGGATCGCGATATTTACATTTACCACTCGCTGTATATCGAAAGAAGCTGATAATTCATTTTCCGAGCCTCGCAATAATTCGAAATAACGACAAATCACTCAGGGACACTCCGAATCGCGATATTTACCTTTTCCGCTATCTGTATATCGAAAGAAGCGAAGGATTCACATCACAAGCCTCGCAATCCTTCAAAATATCGATAAATCAGAGTAGGAGACTCCAAATGGCGATATTTACCGTTTCCGCTCGCCGTATATCGAAAGAAGATAAGGATTCACATCTCAAGCCTCGCAATCGTTCAAAATATCGGTATATCAGAGTAGGAGACTCGGGAACGCGATATTTACATTTACCACTCGCTGTATATCGAAAGAAGCGAGGGATTGACATCCCAAGCCTCGCAATCGTTCAAAATATCGATAAATCAGAGTAGGAGACGCGGAAACGCGATATTTAGCTTTTCGACTCGCTGTATATCGAAAGAAGCGAAGGATTCACTTCCCAGGCCTCGCAATAATTCGAAATAACGACGAATCACTCAAGGACATTCCGACTCGCGATATTTACCGTTTCCGCTCGCTGTATATCGAAAGAAGCGAAGGATTCACATCCCAAGCCTCGCAACCGTTCGAAATAACGAGAAATCACTCAATGTCACTCGGAATCGCGATATTGACCGTTTCCATAAGGAGTGTATTGAAAGAAGCGAAGGATTCGTTTCCCTAGCCTCGCAATCCTTCAAAATATCGATAAATCAGAGTAGGAGACTCCAAATGGCGATATTTACCGTTTCCGCTCGCCGTATATCGAAAGAAGATAAGGATTCACATCTCAAGCCTCGCAATCGTTCAAAATATCGGTATATCAGAGTAGGAGACACGGGAACGCGATATTTACATTTACCACTCGCTGTATATCGAAAGAAGCGAGGGATTCACATCCCAAGCCTCGCAACCGTTCGAACTAACGAGAAATCACTCAAGGTCACTCGGAATCACGATATTGACCTTTTCCATAAGGAGTGTATTGAAAGAAGCTAAGGATTCGTTTCCCTAGCCTCGCAATCGTTCAAAATATCGATAAATCAGAGTAGGAGACTCAGGATCGGGATATTTTCATTTACCACTCGCTGTATATCGAAAGAAGCGAAGGATTCACTTCCCAAGCATTGCAATAATTCGAAATAACGACAAATCACTCAAGGACACTCCGAATCGCGATATTTACAATTTCCGCTCGCTGTATATCGAAAGAAGCGAAGGATTCACATCACAAGCCTCGCAATCGTTCAAAATATCGATAAATCACAGTACGAGACTCGGGATCGCGATATTTACATTTACCACTCGCTGTATATCGAAAGAAGCTGATAATTCATTTTCCGAGCCTCGCAACCGTTCGAAATAACAACAAATCACTCAAGGACACTCCGAATCGCGATATTTACCGTTTCCGCTCGCTGTATATCGAAAGAAGCGAAGGATTCACATCCCAGGCCTCGCAATCGTTCAAAATATCGATAAATCAGAGTAGGACACTCCGCATCACGATATTTAGCGTTTCCGCTTTCTGTATATCGGAAGAAGATAAGGATTCACATCCCAAATCTCGCAATCGTTTAAAATATCGATAAATCACAATAGGAGACTCGGGATCGCGATATTTACATTTACCACTCGCTGTATATCGAAAGAGGCGAAGGATTCACTTCCCAGGCCTCGCAATAATTCGAAATAACGACAAATCACTCAGGGACACTCCGAATCGCGATATTTACCTTTTCCGCTATCTGTATATCGAAAGAAGCGAAGGATTCACATCACAAGCCTCGCAATCCTTCAAAATATCGATAAATCAGAGTAGGAGACTCCAAATGGCGATATTTACCGTTTCCGCTCGCCGTATATCGAAAGAAGATAAGGATTCACATCTCAAGCCTCGCAATCGTTCAAAATATCGGTATATCAGAGTAGGAGACTCGGGAACGCGATATTTACATTTACCACTCGCTGTATATCGAAAGAAGCGAGGGATTGACATCCCAAGCCTCGCAATCGTTCAAAATATCGATAAATCAGAGTAGGAGACGCGGAAACGCGATATTTAGCTTTTCGACTCGCTGTATATCGAAAGAAGCGAAGGATTCACTTCCCAGGCCTCGCAATAATTCGAAATAACGACGAATCACTCAAGGACATTCCGACTCGCGATATTTACCGTTTCCGCTCGCTGTATATCGAAAGAAGCGAAGGATTCACATCCCAAGCCTCGCAACCGTTCGAAATAACGAGAAATCACTCAATGTCACTCGGAATCGCGATATTGACCGTTTCCATAAGGAGTGTATTGAAAGAAGCGAAGGATTCGTTTCCCTAGCCTCGCAATCCTTCAAAATATCGATAAATCAGAGTAGGAGACTCCAAATGGCGATATTTACCGTTTCCGCTCGCCGTATATCGAAAGAAGATAAGGATTCACATCTCAAGCCTCGCAATCGTTCAAAATATCGGTATATCAGAGTAGGAGACACGGGAACGCGATATTTACATTTACCACTCGCTGTATATCGAAAGAAGCGAGGGATTCACATCCCAAGCCTCGCAACCGTTCGAACTAACGAGAAATCACTCAAGGTCACTCGGAATCACGATATTGACCTTTTCCATAAGGAGTGTATTGAAAGAAGCTAAGGATTCGTTTCCCTAGCCTCGCAATCGTTCAAAATATCGATAAATCAGAGTAGGAGACTCAGGATCGGGATATTTTCATTTACCACTCGCTGTATATCGAAAGAAGCGAAGGATTCACTTCCCAAGCATTGCAATAATTCGAAATAACGACAAATCACTCAAGGACACTCCGAATCGCGATATTTACAATTTCCGCTCGCTGTATATCGAAAGAAGCGAAGGATTCACATCACAAGCCTCGCAATCGTTCAAAATATCGATAAATCACAGTACGAGACTCGGGATCGCGATATTTACATTTACCACTCGCTGTATATCGAAAGAAGCTGATAATTCATTTTCCGAGCCTCGCAACCGTTCGAAATAACAACAAATCACTCAAGGACACTCCGAATCGCGATATTTACCGTTTCCGCTCGCTGTATATCGAAAGAAGCGAAGGATTCACATCCCAGGCCTCGCAATCGTTCAAAATATCGATAAATCAGAGTAGGACACTCCGCATCACGATATTTAGCGTTTCCGCTTTCTGTATATCGGAAGAAGATAAGGATTCACATCCCAAATCTCGCAATCGTTTAAAATATCGATAAATCACAATAGGAGACTCGGGATCGCGATATTTACATTTACCACTCGCTGTATATCGAAAGAGGCGAAGGATTCACTTCCCAGGCCTCGCAATAATTTGAAATAACGACGAATCACTCAAGGACACTCCGAATCGCGATATTTACCGTTTCCGCTTGCTGTATATCGAAAGAAGCGAAGGATTCACATTCCAAGCCTCGCAATCGTTCAAAATATCGATAAATCAGAGTAGGACACTCCGAATCGCGATATTTAACGTTTCCGCTCGCTGTATATCGGAAGAAGATAAGGATTCACATCCCAAATCTCGCAATCGTTTAAAATATCGATAAATCAGAGTAGGAGACTCGGGATCGCGATATTTACATTTACCACTCGCTGTATATCGAAAGAAGCCTAGGATTCACATCCCAAGCCTCGCAATCGTTCAAAATATCGATAAATCAGAGTAGGAGACTCGGAATCGCGATATTTACATTTACCACTCGCTGTATATCGAAAGAAGCGAAGGATTCACTTCACAAGCCTCACAATAATTCGAAATAACGACAAATCACTCAAGGACACTCCGACTCGCGATATTTACCGTTTCTGCTCGCTGTATATCGAAAGAAGCGAAGGATTCACATCACAGGCCTCGCAACCGTTCGAAATAACGAGAAATCACTCAAGGTCACTCGGAATCACGATATTAACCTTTTCCATAAGGAGTGTATTGAAAGAAGCTAAGGATTCACATCACAAGATTCGCAATCGTTCAAAATATCGATAAATCACAGTACGAGACTCGGGATCGCGATATTTACATTTACCACTCGCGGTATATCGAAAGAAGCTGATAATTCATTTTCCGAGAATCGCAACCGTTCGATATATCGACAAATCACTCAAGGACACTCCGAATCGCGATATTTACCGTTTCCGCTTGCTGTATATCGAAACAAGATAAGGATTCACATCTCAAGCCTCGCAATCGTTCAAAATATCGGTATATCAGAGTAGGAGACTCGGGAACGCGATATTTACATTTACCACTCGCTGTATATCGAAAGAGGCGAAGGATTCACTTCCCAAGCATCACAATAATTCGAAATAACGACAAATCACTCAAGGACACTCCGACTCGCGATATTTACCGTTTCTGCTCGCTGTATATCGAAAGAAGCGAAGGATTCACATCACAGGCCTCGCAACCGTTCGAAATAACGAGAAATCACTCAAGGTCACTCGGAATCACGATATTAACCTTTTCCATAAGGAGTGTATTGAAAGAAGCTAAGGATTCACATCACAAGCCTCGCAATCGTTCAAAATATCGATAAATCACAGTACGAGACTCGGGATCGCGATATTTACATTTACCACTCGCTGTATTTCGAAAGAAGCTGATAATTCATTTTCCGAGCCTCGCAACCGTTCGAAATATCGATAAATCACTTTAGGAGACTCGGGATCGCGATATTTACATTTACCACTCGCTGTATATCGAAAGAAGCTGATAATTCATTTTCCGAGAATCGCAACCGTTCGAAATAACGACAAATCACTCAAGGACACTCGGAATCGCGATATTTATCGTTTCCGCTTGCTGTATATCGAAACAAGCGAAGGATTCGCATCCCAAGCCTCGCAATCGTTCAAAATATCTATAAATCACAGTACGAGACTCGGGATCGCGATATTTACATTTACCACTCGCTGTAAATCGAAAGAAGCTGATAATTCATTTTCCGAGAATCGCAACCTATCGAAATAACGACAAATCACTCAAGGACACTCGGAATCGCGATATTCACCGTTTCTGCTCGCTGTATATCGAAAGAAGCGAAGGATTCACATCCCAAGTCTCGCAACCGTTCAAAATAAAGATAAATCAGAGTAGGAGACGCGGAATCGCGATATTTACATTTACCACTCGCTGTATATCGAAAGAAGCGAAGGATTCACTTCCCAAGCATCGCAATAATTCGAAATAACGACAAATCACTCAAGGACACTCCGAATCGCGATATTTACCTTTTCCGCTCGCTGAATATCGAAAGAAGCGACGGATTCATATCTCAAGCCTCGCAATCGTTCAAAATATCAATAAATCAGAGTAGGAGACTCGGAATCGCGATATTTACATTTACCACTCGCTGTATATCGAAAGAAGCGAAGGATTCACTTCCCAAGCATCGCAATAATTCGAAATAACGACAAATCACTCAAGGACACTCGGAATCGCGATATTCACCGTTTCTGCTCGCTGTATATCGAAAGAAGCGAAGGATTCACATCCCAAGTCTCGCAACCGTTCAAAATAAAGATAAATCAGAGTAGGAGACGCGGAATCGCGATATTTACATTTACCACTCGCTGTATATCGAAAGAAGCGAAGGATTCACTTCCCAAGCATCGCAATAATTCGAAATAACGACAAATCACTCAAGGACACTCCGAATCGCGATATTTACCTTTTCCGCTCGCTGAATATCGAAAGAAGATAAGGATTCACATCTCAAGCCTCGCAATCGTTCAAAATATCGGTATATCAGAGTAGGAGACTCGGGAACGCGATATTTACATTTACCACTCGCTGTATATCGAAAGAAGCGAGGGATTCACATCCCAAGCCTCGCAACCGTTCGAACTAACGAGAAATCACTCAAGGTCACTCGGAATCACGATATTGACCTTTTCCATAAGGAGTGTATTGAAAGAAGCTAAGGATTCGTTTCCCTAGCCTCGCAATCGTTCAAAATATCGATAAATCAGAGTAGGAGACTCAGGATCGGGATATTTTCATTTACCACTCGCTGTATATCGAAAGAAGCGAAGGATTCACTTCCCAAGCATTGCAATAATTCGAAATAACGACAAATCACTCAAGGACACTCCGACTCGCGATATTTACCGTTTCTGCTCGCTGTATATCGAAAGAAGCGAAGGATTCACATCACAAGCCTCGCAACCGTTCGAAATAACGAGAAATCACTCAAGGTCACTCGGAATCACGATATTAACCTTTTCCATAAGGAGTGTATTGAAAGAAGCTAAGGATTCACATCACAAGCCTCGCAATCGTTCAAAATATCGATAAATCACAGTACGAGACTCGGGATCGCGATATTTACATTTACCACTCGCTGTATATCGAAAGAAGCTGATAATTCATTTACCGAGCCTCGCAACCGTTCGAAATAACGACAAATCACTCAAGGACACTCCGAATCGCGATATTTACCGATTCTGCTTGCTGTATATCGAAAGAAGCGAAGGATTCACATCCCAAGCCTCGCAATCCTTCAAAATATCGATAAATCAGAGTAGGAGACTCCGAATGGCGATATTTACCGTTTCCGCTCGCTGTATATCGAAAGAAGATAAGGATTCACATCTCAAGCCTCGCAATCGTTCAAAATATCGGTATATCAGAGTAGGAGACTCGGGAACGCGATATTTACATTTACCACTCGCTGTATATCGAAAGAAGCGAAGGATTCACATCACAAGCCTCGCAATCGTTCAAAATATCGATAAATCAGAGTAGGAGACGCGGAAACGCGATATTTAGCTTTTCGACTCGCTGTATATCGAAAGAAGCGAAGGATTCACTTCCCAGGCCTCGCAATAATTCGAAATAACGACGAATCACTCAAGGACACTCCGAATCGCGATATTTACCTTTTCCGCTCGCTGTATATCGAAAGAAGCAAAGGATTCACATCTCAAGCCTCGCAATAATTCGAAATAACGACAAATAAGTCAAGGACATTCCGACTCGCGATATTTACCGTTTCCGCTCGCTGTATATCGAAAGAAGCGAAGGATTCACCTCCCAAGCCTCGCAACCGTTCGAAATAACGAGAAATCACTCAATGTCACTCGGAATCGCGATATTGACCGTTTCCATAAGGAGTGTATTGAAAGAAGCGAAGGATTCGTTTCCCTAGCCTCGCAATCCTTCAAAATATCGATAAATCAGAGTAGGAGACTCCAAATGGCGATATTCACCGTTTCTGCTCGCTGTATATCGAAAGAAGCGAAGGATTCGCATCCCAAGCCTCGCAATAATTCGAAATAACGACAAATCACTCAAGGACACTCCGAATCGCGATATTTACCGTTTCCGCTTGCTGTATATCGAAAGAAGCGAAGGATTCACATCCCAAGCCTCGCAATAATTCGAAATAACGACAAATCACTCAAGGACACTCCGAATCGCGATATTTACCTTTTCCGCTCGCTGAATATCGAAAGAAGCGACGGATTCATATCTCAAGCCTCGCAATCGTTCAAAATATCAATAAATCAGAGTAGGAGACTCGGAATCGCGATATTTACATTTACCACTCGCTGTATATCGAAAGAAGCGAAGGATTCACTTCCCAAGCATCGCAATAATTCGAAATAACGACAAATCACTCAAGGACACTCGGAATCGCGATATTCACCGTTTCTGCTCGCTGTATATCGAAAGAAGCGAAGGATTCACATCCCAAGTCTCGCAACCGTTCAAAATAAAGATAAATCAGAGTAGGAGACGCGGAATCGCGATATTTACATTTACCACTCGCTGTATATCGAAAGAAGCGAAGGATTCACTTCCCAAGCATCGCAATAATTCGAAATAACGACAAATCACTCAAGGACACTCCGAATCGCGATATTTACCTTTTCCGCTCGCTGAATATCGAAAGAAGATAAGGATTCACATCTCAAGCCTCGCAATCGTTCAAAATATCGGTATATCAGAGTAGGAGACTCGGGAACGCGATATTTACATTTACCACTCGCTGTATATCGAAAGAAGCGAGGGATTCACATCCCAAGCCTCGCAACCGTTCGAACTAACGAGAAATCACTCAAGGTCACTCGGAATCACGATATTGACCTTTTCCATAAGGAGTGTATTGAAAGAAGCTAAGGATTCGTTTCCCTAGCCTCGCAATCGTTCAAAATATCGATAAATCAGAGTAGGAGACTCAGGATCGGGATATTTTCATTTACCACTCGCTGTATATCGAAAGAAGCGAAGGATTCACTTCCCAAGCATTGCAATAATTCGAAATAACGACAAATCACTCAAGGACACTCCGACTCGCGATATTTACCGTTTCTGCTCGCTGTATATCGAAAGAAGCGAAGGATTCACATCACAAGCCTCGCAACCGTTCGAAATAACGAGAAATCACTCAAGGTCACTCGGAATCACGATATTAACCTTTTCCATAAGGAGTGTATTGAAAGAAGCTAAGGATTCACATCACAAGCCTCGCAATCGTTCAAAATATCGATAAATCACAGTACGAGACTCGGGATCGCGATATTTACATTTACCACTCGCTGTATATCGAAAGAAGCTGATAATTCATTTACCGAGCCTCGCAACCGTTCGAAATAACGACAAATCACTCAAGGACACTCCGAATCGCGATATTTACCGATTCTGCTTGCTGTATATCGAAAGAAGCGAAGGATTCACATCCCAAGCCTCGCAATCCTTCAAAATATCGATAAATCAGAGTAGGAGACTCCGAATGGCGATATTTACCGTTTCCGCTCGCTGTATATCGAAAGAAGATAAGGATTCACATCTCAAGCCTCGCAATCGTTCAAAATATCGGTATATCAGAGTAGGAGACTCGGGAACGCGATATTTACATTTACCACTCGCTGTATATCGAAAGAAGCGAAGGATTCACATCACAAGCCTCGCAATCGTTCAAAATATCGATAAATCAGAGTAGGAGACGCGGAAACGCGATATTTAGCTTTTCGACTCGCTGTATATCGAAAGAAGCGAAGGATTCACTTCCCAGGCCTCGCAATAATTCGAAATAACGACGAATCACTCAAGGACACTCCGAATCGCGATATTTACCTTTTCCGCTCGCTGTATATCGAAAGAAGCAAAGGATTCACATCTCAAGCCTCGCAATAATTCGAAATAACGACAAATAAGTCAAGGACATTCCGACTCGCGATATTTACCGTTTCCGCTCGCTGTATATCGAAAGAAGCGAAGGATTCACCTCCCAAGCCTCGCAACCGTTCGAAATAACGAGAAATCACTCAATGTCACTCGGAATCGCGATATTGACCGTTTCCATAAGGAGTGTATTGAAAGAAGCGAAGGATTCGTTTCCCTAGCCTCGCAATCCTTCAAAATATCGATAAATCAGAGTAGGAGACTCCAAATGGCGATATTCACCGTTTCTGCTCGCTGTATATCGAAAGAAGCGAAGGATTCGCATCCCAAGCCTCGCAATAATTCGAAATAACGACAAATCACTCAAGGACACTCCGAATCGCGATATTTACCGTTTCCGCTTGCTGTATATCGAAAGAAGCGAAGGATTCACATCCCAAGCCTCGCAATCGTTCAAAATATCTTTAGATCACAGTAGGAGACTCGGGATCGCGATATTTACATTTACCACTCGCTGTATATCGAAAGAGGCGAAGGATTCACTTCCCAAGCATCACAATAATTCGAAATAACGACAAATCACTCAAGGACACTCCGACTCGCGATATTTACCGTTTCTGCTCGCTGTATATCGAAAGAAGCGAAGGATTCACATCACAAGCCTCGCAACCGTTCGAAATAACGAGAAATCACTCAAGGTCACTCGGAATCACGATATTAACCTTTTCCATAAGGAGTGTATTGAAAGAAGCTAAGGATTCACATCACAAGCCTCGCAATCGTTCAAAATATCGATAAATCACAGTACGAGACTCGGGATCGCGATATTTACATTTACCACTCGCTGTATATCGAAAGAAGCTGATAATTCATTTACCGAGCCTCGCAACCGTTCGAAATAACGACAAATCACTCAAGGACACTCCGAATCGCGATATTTACCGATTCTGCTTGCTGTATATCGAAAGAAGCGAAGGATTCACATCCCAAGCCTCGCAATCCTTCAAAATATCGATAAATCAGAGTAGGAGACTCCGAATGGCGATATTTACCGTTTCCGCTCGCTGTATATCGAAAGAAGATAAGGATTCACATCTCAAGCCTCGCAATCGTTCAAAATATCGGTATATCAGAGTAGGAGACTCGGGAACGCGATATTTACATTTACCACTCGCTGTATATCGAAAGAAGCGAAGGATTCACATCACAAGCCTCGCAATCGTTCAAAATATCGATAAATCAGAGTAGGAGACGCGGAAACGCGATATTTAGCTTTTCGACTCGCTGTATATCGAAAGAAGCGAAGGATTCACTTCCCAGGCCTCGCAATAATTCGAAATAACGACAAATCACTCAAGGACACTCCGAATCGCGATATTTACAATTTCCGCTCGCTGTATATCGAAAGAAGCGAAGGATTCACATCACAAGCCTCGCAATCGTTCAAAATATCGATAAATCACAGTACCAGACTCGGGATCGCGATATTTACATTTACCACTCGCTGTATATCGAAAGAAGCTGATAATTCATTTTCCGAGCCTCGCAACCGTTCGAAATAACAACAAATCACTCAAGGACACTCCGAATCGCGATATTTACCGTTTCCGCTCGCTGTATATCGAAAGAAGCGAAGGATTCACATCCCAGGCCTCGCAATCGTTCAAAATATCGATAAATCAGAGTAGGACACTCCGCATCACGATATTTAGCGTTTCCGCTTTCTGTATATCGGAAGAAGATAAGGATTCACATCCCAAATCTCGCAATCGTTTAAAATATCGATAAATCACAATAGGAGACTCGGGATCGCGATATTTACATTTACCACTCGCTGTATATCGAAAGAGGCGAAGGATTCACTTCCCAGGCCTCGCAATAATTTGAAATAACGACGAATCACTCAAGGACACTCCGAATCGCGATATTTACCGTTTCCGCTTGCTGTATATCGAAAGAAGCCTAGGATTCACATCCCAAGCCTCGCAACCGTTCGAACTAACGAGAAATCACTCAAGGTCACTCGGAATCACGATATTGACCTTTTCCATAAGGAGTGTATTGAAAGAAGCTAAGGATTCGTTTCCCTAGCCTCGCAATCGTTCAAAATATCGATAAATCAGAGTAGGAGACTCAGGATCGGGATATTTTCATTTACCACTCGCTGTATATCGAAAGAAGCGAAGGATTCACTTCCCAAGCATTGCAATAATTCGAAATAACGACAAATCACTCAAGGACACTCCGAATCGCGATATTTACCGTTTCCGCTCGCTGTATATCGAAAGAAGCGAAGGATTCACATCACAAGCCTCGCAATCGTTCAAAATATCGATAAATCACAGTACGAGACTCGGGATCGCGATATTTACATTTACCACTCGCTGTATATCGAAAGAAGCTGATAATTCATTTTCCGAGCCTCGCAACCGTTCGAAATAACAACAAATCACTCAAGGACACTCCGAATCGCGATATTTACCGTTTCCGCTCGCTGTATATCGAAAGAAGCGAAGGATTCACATCCCAGGCCTCGCAATCGTTCAAAATATCGATAAATCAGAGTAGGACACTCCGCATCACGATATTTAGCGTTTCCGCTTTCTGTATATTTGAAGAAGATAAGGATTCACATCCCAAATCTCGCAATCGTTTAAAATATCGATAAATCACAATAGGAGACTCGGGATCGCGATATTTACATTTACCACTCGCTGTATATCGAAAGAGGCGAAGGATTCACTTCCCAGGCCTCGCAATAATTTGAAATAACGACGAATCACTCAAGGACACTCCGAATCGCGATATTTACCGTTTCCGCTTGCTGTATATCGAAAGAAGCGAAGGATTCACATTCCAAGCCTCGCAATCGTTCAAAATATCGATAAATCAGAGTAGGACACTCCGAATCGCGATATTTAACGTTTCCGCTCGCTGTATATCGGAAGAAGATAAGGATTCACATCCCAAATCTCGCAATCGTTTAAAATATCGATAAATCAGAGTAGGAGACTCGGGATCGCGATATTTACATTTACCACTCGCTGTATATCGAAAGAAGCCTAGGATTCACATCCCAAGCCTCGCAATCGTTCAAAATATCGATAAATCAGAGTAGGAGACTCGGAATCGCGATATTTACATTTACCACTCGCTGTATATCGAAAGAAGCGAAGGATTCACTTCACAAGCCTCACAATAATTCGAAATAACGACAAATCACTCAAGGACACTCCGACTCGCGATATTTACCGTTTCTGCTCGCTGTATATCGAAAGAAGCGAAGGATTCACATCACAGGCCTCGCAACCGTTCGAAATAACGAGAAATCACTCAAGGTCACTCGGAATCACGATATTAACCTTTTCCATAAGGAGTGTATTGAAAGAAGCTAAGGATTCACATCACAAGATTCGCAATCGTTCAAAATATCGATAAATCACAGTACGAGACTCGGGATCGCGATATTTACATTTACCACTCGCGGTATATCGAAAGAAGCTGATAATTCATTTTCCGAGAATCGCAACCGTTCGATATATCGACAAATCACTCAAGGACACTCCGAATCGCGATATTTACCGTTTCCGCTTGCTGTATATCGAAACAAGATAAGGATTCACATCTCAAGCCTCGCAATCGTTCAAAATATCGGTATATCAGAGTAGGAGACTCGGGAACGCGATATTTACATTTACCACTCGCTGTATATCGAAAGAGGCGAAGGATTCACTTCCCAAGCATCACAATAATTCGAAATAACGACAAATCACTCAAGGACACTCCGACTCGCGATATTTACCGTTTCTGCTCGCTGTATATCGAAAGAAGCGAAGGATTCACATCACAGGCCTCGCAACCGTTCGAAATAACGAGAAATCACTCAAGGTCACTCGGAATCACGATATTAACCTTTTCCATAAGGAGTGTATTGAAAGAAGCTAAGGATTCACATCACAAGCCTCGCAATCGTTCAAAATATCGATAAATCACAGTACGAGACTCGGGATCGCGATATTTACATTTACCACTCGCTGTATTTCGAAAGAAGCTGATAATTCATTTTCCGAGCCTCGCAACCGTTCGAAATATCGATAAATCACTTTAGGAGACTCGGGATCGCGATATTTACATTTACCACTCGCTGTATATCGAAAGAAGCTGATAATTCATTTTCCGAGAATCGCAACCGTTCGAAATAACGACAAATCACTCAAGGACACTCGGAATCGCGATATTTATCGTTTCCGCTTGCTGTATATCGAAACAAGCGAAGGATTCGCATCCCAAGCCTCGCAATCGTTCAAAATATCTATAAATCACAGTACGAGACTCGGGATCGCGATATTTACATTTACCACTCGCTGTAAATCGAAAGAAGCTGATAATTCATTTTCCGAGAATCGCAACCTATCGAAATAACGACAAATCACTCAAGGACACTCGGAATCGCGATATTCACCGTTTCTGCTCGCTGTATATCGAAAGAAGCGAAGGATTCACATCCCAAGTCTCGCAACCGTTCAAAATAAAGATAAATCAGAGTAGGAGACGCGGAATCGCGATATTTACATTTACCACTCGCTGTATATCGAAAGAAGCGAAGGATTCACTTCCCAAGCATCGCAATAATTCGAAATAACGACAAATCACTCAAGGACACTCCGAATCGCGATATTTACCTTTTCCGCTCGCTGAATATCGAAAGAAGCGACGGATTCATATCTCAAGCCTCGCAATCGTTCAAAATATCAATAAATCAGAGTAGGAGACTCGGAATCGCGATATTTACATTTACCACTCGCTGTATATCGAAAGAAGCGAAGGATTCACTTCCCAAGCATCGCAATAATTCGAAATAACGACAAATCACTCAAGGACACTCGGAATCGCGATATTCACCGTTTCTGCTCGCTGTATATCGAAAGAAGCGAAGGATTCACATCCCAAGTCTCGCAACCGTTCAAAATAAAGATAAATCAGAGTAGGAGACGCGGAATCGCGATATTTACATTTACCACTCGCTGTATATCGAAAGAAGCGAAGGATTCACTTCCCAAGCATCGCAATAATTCGAAATAACGACAAATCACTCAAGGACACTCCGAATCGCGATATTTACCTTTTCCGCTCGCTGAATATCGAAAGAAGATAAGGATTCACATCTCAAGCCTCGCAATCGTTCAAAATATCGGTATATCAGAGTAGGAGACTCGGGAACGCGATATTTACATTTACCACTCGCTGTATATCGAAAGAAGCGAGGGATTCACATCCCAAGCCTCGCAACCGTTCGAACTAACGAGAAATCACTCAAGGTCACTCGGAATCACGATATTGACCTTTTCCATAAGGAGTGTATTGAAAGAAGCTAAGGATTCGTTTCCCTAGCCTCGCAATCGTTCAAAATATCGATAAATCAGAGTAGGAGACTCAGGATCGGGATATTTTCATTTACCACTCGCTGTATATCGAAAGAAGCGAAGGATTCACTTCCCAAGCATTGCAATAATTCGAAATAACGAGAAATCACTCAAGGTCACTCGGAATCACGATATTAACCTTTTCCATAAGGAGTGTATTGAAAGAAGCTAAGGATTCACATCACAAGCCTCGCAATCGTTCAAAATATCGATAAATCACAGTACGAGACTCGGGATCGCGATATTTACATTTACCACTCGCTGTATATCGAAAGAAGCTGATAATTCATTTACCGAGCCTCGCAACCGTTCGAAATAACGACAAATCACTCAAGGACACTCCGAATCGCGATATTTACCGATTCTGCTTGCTGTATATCGAAAGAAGCGAAGGATTCACATCCCAAGCCTCGCAATCCTTCAAAATATCGATAAATCAGAGTAGGAGACTCCGAATGGCGATATTTACCGTTTCCGCTCGCTGTATATCGAAAGAAGATAAGGATTCACATCTCAAGCCTCGCAATCGTTCAAAATATCGGTATATCAGAGTAGGAGACTCGGGAACGCGATATTTACATTTACCACTCGCTGTATATCGAAAGAAGCGAAGGATTCACATCACAAGCCTCGCAATCGTTCAAAATATCGATAAATCAGAGTAGGAGACGCGGAAACGCGATATTTAGCTTTTCGACTCGCTGTATATCGAAAGAAGCGAAGGATTCACTTCCCAGGCCTCGCAATAATTCGAAATAACGACGAATCACTCAAGGACACTCCGAATCGCGATATTTACCTTTTCCGCTCGCTGTATATCGAAAGAAGCAAAGGATTCACATCTCAAGCCTCGCAATAATTCGAAATAACGACAAATAAGTCAAGGACATTCCGACTCGCGATATTTACCGTTTCCGCTCGCTGTATATCGAAAGAAGCGAAGGATTCACCTCCCAAGCCTCGCAACCGTTCGAAATAACGAGAAATCACTCAATGTCACTCGGAATCGCGATATTGACCGTTTCCATAAGGAGTGTATTGAAAGAAGCGAAGGATTCGTTTCCCTAGCCTCGCAATCCTTCAAAATATCGATAAATCAGAGTAGGAGACTCCAAATGGCGATATTCACCGTTTCTGCTCGCTGTATATCGAAAGAAGCGAAGGATTCGCATCCCAAGCCTCGCAATAATTCGAAATAACGACAAATCACTCAAGGACACTCCGAATCGCGATATTTACCGTTTCCGCTTGCTGTATATCGAAAGAAGCGAAGGATTCACATCCCAAGCCTCGCAATCGTTCAAAATATCTTTAGATCACAGTAGGAGACTCGGGATCGCGATATTTACATTTACCACTCGCTGTATATCGAAAGAGGCGAAGGATTCACTTCCCAAGCATCACAATAATTCGAAATAACGACAAATCACTCAAGGACACTCCGACTCGCGATATTTACCGTTTCTGCTCGCTGTATATCGAAAGAAGCGAAGGATTCACATCACAAGCCTCGCAACCGTTCGAAATAACGAGAAATCACTCAAGGTCACTCGGAATCACGATATTAACCTTTTCCATAAGGAGTGTATTGAAAGAAGCTAAGGATTCACATCACAAGCCTCGCAATCGTTCAAAATATCGATAAATCACAGTACGAGACTCGGGATCGCGATATTTACATTTACCACTCGCTGTATATCGAAAGAAGCTGATAATTCATTTACCGAGCCTCGCAACCGTTCGAAATAACGACAAATCACTCAAGGACACTCCGAATCGCGATATTTACCGATTCTGCTTGCTGTATATCGAAAGAAGCGAAGGATTCACATCCCAAGCCTCGCAATCCTTCAAAATATCGATAAATCAGAGTAGGAGACTCCGAATGGCGATATTTACCGTTTCCGCTCGCTGTATATCGAAAGAAGATAAGGATTCACATCTCAAGCCTCGCAATCGTTCAAAATATCGGTATATCAGAGTAGGAGACTCGGGAACGCGATATTTACATTTACCACTCGCTGTATATCGAAAGAAGCGAAGGATTCACATCACAAGCCTCGCAATCGTTCAAAATATCGATAAATCAGAGTAGGAGACGCGGAAACGCGATATTTAGCTTTTCGACTCGCTGTATATCGAAAGAAGCGAAGGATTCACTTCCCAGGCCTCGCAATAATTCGAAATAACGACAAATCACTCAAGGACACTCCGAATCGCGATATTTACAATTTCCGCTCGCTGTATATCGAAAGAAGCGAAGGATTCACATCACAAGCCTCGCAATCGTTCAAAATATCGATAAATCACAGTACCAGACTCGGGATCGCGATATTTACATTTACCACTCGCTGTATATCGAAAGAAGCTGATAATTCATTTTCCGAGCCTCGCAACCGTTCGAAATAACAACAAATCACTCAAGGACACTCCGAATCGCGATATTTACCGTTTCCGCTCGCTGTATATCGAAAGAAGCGAAGGATTCACATCCCAGGCCTCGCAATCGTTCAAAATATCGATAAATCAGAGTAGGACACTCCGCATCACGATATTTAGCGTTTCCGCTTTCTGTATATCGGAAGAAGATAAGGATTCACATCCCAAATCTCGCAATCGTTTAAAATATCGATAAATCACAATAGGAGACTCGGGATCGCGATATTTACATTTACCACTCGCTGTATATCGAAAGAGGCGAAGGATTCACTTCCCAGGCCTCGCAATAATTTGAAATAACGACGAATCACTCAAGGACACTCCGAATCGCGATATTTACCGTTTCCGCTTGCTGTATATCGAAAGAAGCCTAGGATTCACATCCCAAGCCTCGCAACCGTTCGAACTAACGAGAAATCACTCAAGGTCACTCGGAATCACGATATTGACCTTTTCCATAAGGAGTGTATTGAAAGAAGCTAAGGATTCGTTTCCCTAGCCTCGCAATCGTTCAAAATATCGATAAATCAGAGTAGGAGACTCAGGATCGGGATATTTTCATTTACCACTCGCTGTATATCGAAAGAAGCGAAGGATTCACTTCCCAAGCATTGCAATAATTCGAAATAACGACAAATCACTCAAGGACACTCCGAATCGCGATATTTACCGTTTCCGCTCGCTGTATATCGAAAGAAGCGAAGGATTCACATCACAAGCCTCGCAATCGTTCAAAATATCGATAAATCACAGTACGAGACTCGGGATCGCGATATTTACATTTACCACTCGCTGTATATCGAAAGAAGCTGATAATTCATTTTCCGAGCCTCGCAACCGTTCGAAATAACAACAAATCACTCAAGGACACTCCGAATCGCGATATTTACCGTTTCCGCTCGCTGTATATCGAAAGAAGCGAAGGATTCACATCCCAGGCCTCGCAATCGTTCAAAATATCGATAAATCAGAGTAGGACACTCCGCATCACGATATTTAGCGTTTCCGCTTTCTGTATATTTGAAGAAGATAAGGATTCACATCCCAAATCTCGCAATCGTTTAAAATATCGATAAATCACAATAGGAGACTCGGGATCGCGATATTTACATTTACCACTCGCTGTATATCGAAAGAGGCGAAGGATTCACTTCCCAGGCCTCGCAATAATTTGAAATAACGACGAATCACTCAAGGACACTCCGAATCGCGATATTTACCGTTTCCGCTTGCTGTATATCGAAAGAAGCGAAGGATTCACATTCCAAGCCTCGCAATCGTTCAAAATATCGATAAATCAGAGTAGGACACTCCGAATCGCGATATTTAACGTTTCCGCTCGCTGTATATCGGAAGAAGATAAGGATTCACATCCCAAATCTCGCAATCGTTTAAAATATCGATAAATCAGAGTAGGAGACTCGGGATCGCGATATTTACATTTACCACTCGCTGTATATCGAAAGAAGCCTAGGATTCACATCCCAAGCCTCGCAATCGTTCAAAATATCGATAAATCAGAGTAGGAGACTCGGAATCGCGATATTTACATTTACCACTCGCTGTATATCGAAAGAAGCGAAGGATTCACTTCACAAGCCTCACAATAATTCGAAATAACGACAAATCACTCAAGGACACTCCGACTCGCGATATTTACCGTTTCTGCTCGCTGTATATCGAAAGAAGCGAAGGATTCACATCACAGGCCTCGCAACCGTTCGAAATAACGAGAAATCACTCAAGGTCACTCGGAATCACGATATTAACCTTTTCCATAAGGAGTGTATTGAAAGAAGCTAAGGATTCACATCACAAGATTCGCAATCGTTCAAAATATCGATAAATCACAGTACGAGACTCGGGATCGCGATATTTACATTTACCACTCGCGGTATATCGAAAGAAGCTGATAATTCATTTTCCGAGAATCGCAACCGTTCGATATATCGACAAATCACTCAAGGACACTCCGAATCGCGATATTTACCGTTTCCGCTTGCTGTATATCGAAACAAGATAAGGATTCACATCTCAAGCCTCGCAATCGTTCAAAATATCGGTATATCAGAGTAGGAGACTCGGGAACGCGATATTTACATTTACCACTCGCTGTATATCGAAAGAGGCGAAGGATTCACTTCCCAAGCATCACAATAATTCGAAATAACGACAAATCACTCAAGGACACTCCGACTCGCGATATTTACCGTTTCTGCTCGCTGTATATCGAAAGAAGCGAAGGATTCACATCACAGGCCTCGCAACCGTTCGAAATAACGAGAAATCACTCAAGGTCACTCGGAATCACGATATTAACCTTTTCCATAAGGAGTGTATTGAAAGAAGCTAAGGATTCACATCACAAGCCTCGCAATCGTTCAAAATATCGATAAATCACAGTACGAGACTCGGGATCGCGATATTTACATTTACCACTCGCGGTATATCGAAAGAAGCTGATAATTCATTTTCCGAGAATCGCAACCGTTCGATATATCGACAAATCACTCAAGGACACTCCGAATCGCGATATTTACCGTTTCCGCTTGCTGTATATCGAAACAAGATAAGGATTCACATCTCAAGCCTCGCAATCGTTCAAAATATCGGTATATCAGAGTAGGAGACTCGGGAACGCGATATTTACATTTACCACTCGCTGTATATCGAAAGAGGCGAAGGATTCACTTCCCAAGCATCACAATAATTCGAAATAACGACAAATCACTCAAGGACACTCCGACTCGCGATATTTACCGTTTCTGCTCGCTGTATATCGAAAGAAGCGAAGGATTCACATCACAGGCCTCGCAACCGTTCGAAATAACGAGAAATCACTCAAGGTCACTCGGAATCACGATATTAACCTTTTCCATAAGGAGTGTATTGAAAGAAGCTAAGGATTCACATCACAAGCCTCGCAATCGTTCAAAATATCGATAAATCACAGTACGAGACTCGGGATCGCGATATTTACATTTACCACTCGCTGTATTTCGAAAGAAGCTGATAATTCATTTTCCGAGCCTCGCAACCGTTCGAAATATCGATAAATCACTTTAGGAGACTCGGGATCGCGATATTTACATTTACCACTCGCTGTATATCGAAAGAAGCTGATAATTCATTTTCCGAGAATCGCAACCGTTCGAAATAACGACAAATCACTCAAGGACACTCGGAATCGCGATATTTATCGTTTCCGCTTGCTGTATATCGAAACAAGCGAAGGATTCGCATCCCAAGCCTCGCAATCGTTCAAAATATCTATAAATCACAGTACGAGACTCGGGATCGCGATATTTACATTTACCACTCGCTGTAAATCGATAGAAGCTGATAATTCATTTTCCGAGAATCGCAACCTATCGAAATAACGACAAATCACTCAAGGACACTCGGAATCGCGATATTTATCGTTTCCGCTTGCTGTATATCGAAACAAGCGAAGGATTCGCATCCCAAGTCTCGCAACCGTTCAAAATAAAGATAAATCAGAGTAGGAGACGCGGAATCGCGATATTTACATTTACCACTCGCTGTATATCGAAAGAAGCGAAGGATTCACTTCCCAAGCATCGCAATAATTCGAAATATCGACAAATCACTCAAGGACACTCGGAATCGCGATATTCACCGTTTCTGCTCGCTGTATATCGAAAGAAGCGAAGGATTCACATCCCAAGTCTCGCAACCGTTCAAAATAAAGATAAATCAGAGTAGGAGACGCGGAATCGCGATATTTACATTTACCACTCGCTGTATATCGAAAGAAGCGAAGGATTCACTTCCCAAGCATCGCAATAATTCGAAATAACGACAAATCACTCAAGGACACTCCGAATCGCGATATTTACCTTTTCCGCTCGCTGAATATCGAAAGAAGCGACGGATTCATATCTCAAGCCTCGCAATCGTTCAAAATATCAATAAATCAGAGTAGGAGACTCGGAATCGCGATATTTACATTTACCACTCGCTGTATATCGAAAGAAGCGAAGGATTCACTTCCCAAGCATCGCAATAATTCGAAATATCGACAAATCACTCAAGGACACTCCGAATCGCGATATTTACCGTTTCCGCTTGCTGTATATCGAAACAAGCGAAGGATTCGCATCCCAAGCCTCGCAATCGTTTAAAATATCTATAAATCAGAGTAGGAGGCTCGGAATCGCGATATTTACCTTTTCCGCTATCTGTATATCGAAAGAAGCGAAGGATTCACATCCCAAGTCTCGCAACCGTTCAAAATAAAGATAAATCAGAGTAGGAGACGCGGAATCGCGATATTTACATTTACCACTCGCTGTATATCGAAAGAAGCGAAGGATTCACTTCCCAAGCATCGCAATAATTCGAAATAACGACAAATCACTCAAGGACACTCCGAATCGCGATATTTACCTTTTCCGCTCGCTGAATATCGAAAGAAGCGACGGATTCATATCTCAAGCCTCGCAATCGTTCAAAATATCAATAAATCAGAGTAGGAGACTCGGAATCGCGATATTTACATTTACCACTCGCTGTATATCGAAAGAAGCGAAGGATTCACTTCCCAAGCATCGCAATAATTCGAAATATCGACAAATCACTCAAGGACACTCGGAATCGCGATATTCACCGTTTCTGCTCGCTGTATATCGAAAGAAGCGAAGGATTCACATCCCAAGTCTCGCAACCGTTCAAAATAAAGATAAATCAGAGTAGGAGACGCGGAATCGCGATATTTACATTTACCACTCGCTGTATATCGAAAGAAGCGAAGGATTCACTTCCCAAGCATCGCAATAATTCGAAATAACGACAAATCACTCAAGGACACTCCGAATCGCGATATTTACCTTTTCCGCTCGCTGAATATCGAAAGAAGCGACGGATTCATATCTCAAGCCTCGCAATCGTTCAAAATATCAATAAATCAGAGTAGGAGACTCGGAATCGCGATATTTACATTTACCACTCGCTGTATATCGAAAGAAGCGAAGGATTCACTTCCCAAGCATCGCAATAATTCGAAATATCGACAAATCACTCAAGGACACTCCGAATCGCGATATTTACCGTTTCCGCTTGCTGTATATCGAAACAAGCGAAGGATTCGCATCCCAAGCCTCGCAATCGTTTAAAATATCTATAAATCAGAGTAGGAGGCTCGGAATCGCGATATTTACCTTTTCCGCTATCTGTATATCGAAAGAAGCGAAGGATTCACATCCCAAGCCTCGCAATCGTTTAAAATATCTATAAATCACAGTCCGAGACTCGGGATCGCGATATTTACATTTACCACTCGCTGTATATCGAAAGAAGCTGATAATTCATTTTCCGAGCCTCGCAACCGTTCGAAATAACGACAAATCACTCAAGGACACTCCCAATCGCGATATTTACCGATTCCGCTTGCTGTATATCGAAAGAAGCGAAGGATTCACATCCCAAGCCTCGCAATCGTTCAAAATATCGATAAATCACAGTACGAGACTCGGGATCGCGATATTTACTATTACCACTCGCTGTATATCGAAAGAAGCTGATAATTCATTTTCCGAGCCTCGCAATAATTCGAAATAACGACAAATCACTCAGGGACACTCCGAATCGCGATATTTACCTTTTCCGCTATCTGTATATCGAAAGAAGCGAAGGATTCACATCACAAGCCTCGCAATCCTTCAAAATATCGATAAATCAGAGTAGGAGACTCCAAATGGCGATATTTACCGTTTCCGCTCGCCGTATATCGAAAGAAGATAAGGATTCACATCTCAAGCCTCGCAATCGTTCAAAATATCGGTATATCAGAGTAGGAGACTCGGGAACGCGATATTTACATTTACCACTCGCTGTATATCGAAAGAAGCGAGGGATTGACATCCCAAGCCTCGCAATCGTTCAAAATATCGATAAATCAGAGTAGGAGACGCGGAAACGCGATATTTAGCTTTTCGACTCGCTGTATATCGAAAGAAGCGAAGGATTCACTTCCCAGGCCTCGCAATAATTCGAAATAACGACGAATCACTCAAGGACATTCCGACTCGCGATATTTACCGTTTCCGCTCGCTGTATATCGAAAGAAGCGAAGGATTCACATCCCAAGCCTCGCAACCGTTCGAAATAACGAGAAATCACTCAATGTCACTCGGAATCGCGATATTGACCGTTTCCATAAGGAGTGTATTGAAAGAAGCGAAGGATTCGTTTCCCTAGCCTCGCAATCCTTCAAAATATCGATAAATCAGAGTAGGAGACTCCAAATGGCGATATTTACCGTTTCCGCTCGCCGTATATCGAAAGAAGATAAGGATTCACATCTCAAGCCTCGCAATCGTTCAAAATATCGGTATATCAGAGTAGGAGACACGGGAACGCGATATTTACATTTACCACTCGCTGTATATCGAAAGAAGCGAGGGATTCACATCCCAAGCCTCGCAACCGTTCGAACTAACGAGAAATCACTCAAGGTCACTCGGAATCACGATATTGACCTTTTCCATAAGGAGTGTATTGAAAGAAGCTAAGGATTCGTTTCCCTAGCCTCGCAATCGTTCAAAATATCGATAAATCAGAGTAGGAGACTCAGGATCGGGATATTTTCATTTACCACTCGCTGTATATCGAAAGAAGCGAAGGATTCACTTCCCAAGCATTGCAATAATTCGAAATAACGACAAATCACTCAAGGACACTCCGAATCGCGATATTTACAATTTCCGCTCGCTGTATATCGAAAGAAGCGAAGGATTCACATCACAAGCCTCGCAATCGTTCAAAATATCGATAAATCACAGTACGAGACTCGGGATCGCGATATTTACATTTACCACTCGCTGTATATCGAAAGAAGCTGATAATTCATTTTCCGAGCCTCGCAACCGTTCGAAATAACAACAAATCACTCAAGGACACTCCGAATCGCGATATTTACCGTTTCCGCTCGCTGTATATCGAAAGAAGCGAAGGATTCACATCCCAGGCCTCGCAATCGTTCAAAATATCGATAAATCAGAGTAGGACACTCCGCATCACGATATTTAGCGTTTCCGCTTTCTGTATATCGGAAGAAGATAAGGATTCACATCCCAAATCTCGCAATCGTTTAAAATATCGATAAATCACAATAGGAGACTCGGGATCGCGATATTTACATTTACCACTCGCTGTATATCGAAAGAGGCGAAGGATTCACTTCCCAGGCCTCGCAATAATTTGAAATAACGACGAATCACTCAAGGACACTCCGAATCGCGATATTTACCGTTTCCGCTTGCTGTATATCGAAAGAAGCGAAGGATTCACATTCCAAGCCTCGCAATCGTTCAAAATATCGATAAATCAGAGTAGGACACTCCGAATCGCGATATTTAACGTTTCCGCTCGCTGTATATCGGAAGAAGATAAGGATTCACATCCCAAATCTCGCAATCGTTTAAAATATCGATAAATCAGAGTAGGAGACTCGGGATCGCGATATTTACATTTACCACTCGCTGTATATCGAAAGAAGCCTAGGATTCACATCCCAAGCCTCGCAACCGTTCGAACTAACGAGAAATCACTCAAGGTCACTCGGAATCACGATATTGACCTTTTCCATAAGGAGTGTATTGAAAGAAGCTAAGGATTCGTTTCCCTAGCCTCGCAATCGTTCAAAATATCGATAAATCAGAGTAGGAGACTCAGGATCGGGATATTTTCATTTACCACTCGCTGTATATCGAAAGAAGCGAAGGATTCACTTCCCAAGCATTGCAATAATTCGAAATAACGACAAATCACTCAAGGACACTCCGAATCGCGATATTTACCGTTTCCGCTCGCTGTATATCGAAAGAAGCGAAGGATTCACATCACAAGCCTCGCAATCGTTCAAAATATCGATAAATCACAGTACGAGACTCGGGATCGCGATATTTACATTTACCACTCGCTGTATATCGAAAGAAGCTGATAATTCATTTTCCGAGCCTCGCAACCGTTCGAAATAACAACAAATCACTCAAGGACACTCCGAATCGCGATATTTACCGTTTCCGCTCGCTGTATATCGAAAGAAGCGAAGGATTCACATCACAAGCCTCGCAATCGTTCAAAATATCGATAAATCACAGTACGAGACTCGGGATCGCGATATTTACATTTACCACTCGCTGTATATCGAAAGAAGCTGATAATTCATTTTCCGAGCCTCGCAACCGTTCGAAATAACGACAAATCACTCAAGGACACTCCCAATCGCGATATTTACCGATTCCGCTTGCTGTATATCGAAAGAAGCGAAGGATTCACATCCCAAGCCTCGCAATCGTTCAAAATATCGATAAATCAGAGTAGGACACTCCGCATCACGATATTTAGCGTTTCCGCTTTCTGTATATCGGAAGAAGATAAGGATTCACATCCCAAATCTCGCAATCGTTTAAAATATCGATAAATCACAATAGGAGACTCGGGATCGCGATATTTACATTTACCACTCGCTGTATATCGAAAGAGGCGAAGGATTCACTTCCCAGGCCTCGCAATAATTTGAAATAACGACGAATCACTCAAGGACACTACGAATCGCGATATTTACCGTTTCCGCTTGCTGTATATCGAAAGAAGCGAAGGATTCACATTCCAAGCCTCGCAATCGTTCAAAATATCGATAAATCAGAGTAGGACACTCCGAATCGCGATATTTAACGTTTCCGCTCGCTATATATCGGAAGAAGATAAGGATTCACATCCCAAATCTCGCAATCGTTTAAAATATCGATAAATCAGAGTAGGAGACTCGGGATCGCGATATTTACATTTACCACTCGCTGTATATCGAAAGAAGCCTAGGATTCACATCCCAAGCCTCGCAATCGTTCAAAATATCGATAAATCAGAGTAGGAGACTCGGAATCGCGATATTTACATTTACCACTCGCTGTATATCGAAAGAAGCGAAGGATTCACTTCACAAGCCTCACAATAATTCGAAATAACGACAAATCACTCAAGGACACTCCGACTCGCGATATTTACCGTTTCTGCTCGCTGTATATCGAAAGAAGCGAAGGATTCACATCACAGGCCTCGCAACCGTTCGAAATAACGAGGAATCACTCAAGGTCACTCGGAATCACGATATTAACCTTTTCCATAAGGAGTGTATTGAAAGAAGCTAAGGATTCACATCACAAGATTCGCAATCGTTCAAAATATCGATAAATCACAGTACGAGACTCGGGATCGCGATATTTACATTTACCACTCGCGGTATATCGAAAGAAGCTGATAATTCATTTTCCGAGAATCGCAACCGTTCGATATATCGACAAATCACTCAAGGACACTCCGAATCGCGATATTTACCGTTTCCGCTTGCTGTATATCGAAACAAGATAAGGATTCACATCTCAAGCCTCGCAATCGTTCAAAATATCGGTATATCAGAGTAGGAGACTCGGGAACGCGATATTTACATTTACCACTCGCTGTATATCGAAAGAGGCGAAGGATTCACTTCCCAAGCATCACAATAATTCGAAATAACGACAAATCACTCAAGGACACTCCGACTCGCGATATTTACCGTTTCTGCTCGCTGTATATCGAAAGAAGCGAAGGATTCACATCACAGGCCTCGCAACCGTTCGAAATAACGAGAAATCACTCAAGGTCACTCGGAATCACGATATTAACCTTTTCCATAAGGAGTGTATTGAAAGAAGCTAAGGATTCACATCACAAGCCTCGCAATCGTTCAAAATATCGATAAATCACAGTACGAGACTCGGGATCGCGATATTTACATTTACCACTCGCTGTATTTCGAAAGAAGCTGATAATTCATTTTCCGAGCCTCGCAACCGTTCGAAATATCGATAAATCACTTTAGGAGACTCGGGATCGCGATATTTACATTTACCACTCGCTGTATATCGAAAGAAGCTGATAATTCATTTTCCGAGAATCGCAACCGTTCGAAATAACGACAAATCACTCAAGGACACTCGGAATCGCGATATTTATCGTTTCCGCTTGCTGTATATCGAAACAAGCGAAGGATTCGCATCCCAAGCCTCGCAATCGTTCAAAATATCTATAAATCACAGTACGAGACTCGGGATCGCGATATTTACATTTACCACTCGCTGTAAATCGAAAGAAGCTGATAATTCATTTTCCGAGAATCGCAACCTATCGAAATAACGACAAATCACTCAAGGACACTCGGAATCGCGATATTCACCGTTTCTGCTCGCTGTATATCGAAAGAAGCGAAGGATTCACATCCCAAGTCTCGCAACCGTTCAAAATAAAGATAAATCAGAGTAGGAGACGCGGAATCGCGATATTTACATTTACCACTCGCTGTATATCGAAAGAAGCGAAGGATTCACTTCCCAAGCATCGCAATAATTCGAAATAACGACAAATCACTCAAGGACACTCCGAATCGCGATATTTACCTTTTCCGCTCGCTGAATATCGAAAGAAGCGACGGATTCATATCTCAAGCCTCGCAATCGTTCAAAATATCAATAAATCAGAGTAGGAGACTCGGAATCGCGATATTTACATTTACCACTCGCTGTATATCGAAAGAAGCGAAGGATTCACTTCCCAAGCATCGCAATAATTCGAAATATCGACAAATCACTCAAGGACACTCCGAATCGCGATATTTACCGTTTCCGCTTGCTGTATATCGAAACAAGCGAAGGATTCGCATCCCAAGCCTCGCAATCGTTTAAAATATCTATAAATCAGAGTAGGAGGCTCGGAATCGCGATATTTACCTTTTCCGCTATCTGTATATCGAAAGAAGCGAAGGATTCACATCCCAAGCCTCGCAATCGTTTAAAATATCTATAAATCACAGTCCGAGACTCGGGATCGCGATATTTACATTTACCACTCGCTGTATATCGAAAGAAGCTGATAATTCATTTTCCGAGCCTCGCAACCGTTCGAAATAACGACAAATCACTCAAGGACACTCCCAATCGCGATATTTACCGATTCCGCTTGCTGTATATCGAAAGAAGCGAAGGATTCACATCCCAAGCCTCGCAATCGTTCAAAATATCGATAAATCACAGTACGAGACTCGGGATCGCGATATTTACATTTACCACTCGCTGTATATCGAAAGAAGCTGATAATTCATTTTCCGAGCCTCGCAATAATTCGAAATAACGACAAATCACTCAGGGACACTCCGAATCGCGATATTTACCTTTTCCGCTATCTGTATATCGAAAGAAGCGAAGGATTCACATCACAAGCCTCGCAATCCTTCAAAATATCGATAAATCAGAGTAGGAGACTCCAAATGGCGATATTTACCGTTTCCGCTCGCCGTATATCGAAAGAAGATAAGGATTCACATCTCAAGCCTCGCAATCGTTCAAAATATCGGTATATCAGAGTAGGAGACTCGGGAACGCGATATTTACATTTACCACTCGCTGTATATCGAAGGAAGCGAGGGATTCACATCCCAAGCCTCGCAATCGTTCGAACTAACGAGAAATCACTCAAGGTCACTCGGAATCACGATATTGACCTTTTCCATAAGGAGTGTATTGAAAGAAGCTAAGGATTCGTTTCCCTAGCCTCGCAATCGTTCAAAATATCGATAAATCAGAGTAGGAGACTCAGGATCGGGATATTTTCATTTACCACTCGCTGTATATCGAAAGAAGCGAAGGATTCACTTCCCAAGCATTGCAATAATTCGAAATAACGACAAATCACTCAAGGACACTCCGAATCGCGATATTTACCGTTTCCGCTCGCTGTATATCGAAAGATGCGAAGGATTCACATCACAAGCCTCGCAATCGTTCAAAATATCGATAAATCACAGTACGAGACTCGGGATCGCGATATTTACATTTACCACTCGCTGTATATCGAAAGAAGCTGATAATTCATTTTCCGAGCCTCGCAACCGTTCGAAATAACGACAAATCACTCAAGGACACTCCGAATCGCGATATTTACCGTTTCCGCTCGCTGTATATCGAAAGAAGCGAAGGATTCACATCACAAGCCTCGCAATCGTTCAAAATATCGATAAATCACAGTACGAGACTCGGGATCGCGATATTTACATTTACCACTCGCTGTATATCGAAAGAAGCTGATAATTCATTTTCCGAGCCTCGCAACCGTTCGAAATAACGACAAATCACTCAAGGACACTCCCAATCGCGATATTTACCGATTCCGCTTGCTGTTTATCGAAAGAAGCGAAGGATTCACATCACAAGCCTCGCAATCGTTCAAAATATCGATAAATCACAGTACGAGACTCGGGATCGCGATATTTACATTTACCACTCGCTGTATATCGAAAGAAGCTGATAATTCATTTTCCGAGCCTCGCAACCGTTCGAAATAACGACAAATCACTCAAGGACACTCCGAATCGCGATATTTACCGATTCTGCTTGCTGTATATCGAAAGAAGCGAAGGATTCACATCCCAAGCCTCGCAATCCTTCAAAATATCGATAAATCAGAGTAGGAGACTCCGAATGGCGATATTTACCGTTTCCGCTCGCTGTATATCGAAAGAAGATAAGGATTCACATCTCAAGCCTCGCAATCGTTCAAAATATCGGTATATCAGAGTAGGAGACTCGGGAACGCGATATTTACATTTACCACTCGCTGTATATCGAAAGAAGCGAAGGATTCACATCACAAGCCTCGCAATCGTTCAAAATATCGATAAATCAGAGTAGGAGACGCGGAAACGCGATATTTAGCTTTTCGACTCGCTGTATATCGAAAGAAGCGAAGGATTCACTTCCCAGGCCTCGCAATAATTCGAAATAACGACGAATCACTCAAGGACACTCCGAATCGCGATATTTACCTTTTCCGCTCGCTGTATATCGAAAGAAGCAAAGGATTCACATCTCAAGCCTCGCAATAATTCGAAATAACGACAAATAAGTCAAGGACATTCCGACTCGCGATATTTACCGTTTCCGCTCGCTGTATATCGAAAGAAGCGAAGGATTCACATCCCAAGCCTCGCAACCGTTCGAAATAACGAGAAATCACTCAATGTCACTCGGAATCGCGATATTGACCGTTTCCATAAGGAGTGTATTGAAAGAAGCGAAGGATTCGTTTCCCTAGCCTCGCAATCCTTCAAAATATCGATAAATCAGAGTAGGAGACTCCAAATGGCGATATTTACAGTTTCCGCTCGCCGTATATCGAAAGAAGATAAGGATTCACATCTCAAGCCTCGCAATCGTTCAAAATATCGGTATATCAGAGTAGGAGACTCGGGAACGCGATATTTACATTTACCACTCGCTGTATATCGAAAGAAGCGAGGGATTCACATCCCAAGCCTCGCAACCGTTCGAACTAACGAGAAATCACTCAAGGTCACTCGGAATCACGATATTGACCTTTTCCATAAGGAGTGTATTGAAAGAAGCTAAGGATTCGTTTCCCTAGCCTCGCAATCGTTCAAAATATCGATATATCAGAGTAGGAGACTTAGGATCGGGATATTTTCATTTACCACTCGCTGTATATCGAAAGAAGCGAAGGATTCACTTCCCAAGCATTGCAATAATTCGAAATAACGACAAATCACTCAAGGACACTCCGAATCGCGATATTTACCGTTTCCGCTTGCTGTATATCGAAAGAAGCGAAGGATTCACATCCCAAGCCTCGCAATCGTTCAAAATATCGATAAATCACAGTACGAGACTCGGGATCGCGATATTTACATTTACCACTCGCTGTATATCGAAAGAAGCTGATAATTCATTTTCCGAGCCTCGCAACCGTTCGAAATAACGACAAATCACTCAAGGACACTCCCAATCGCGATATTTACCGATTCCGCTTGCTGTATATCGAAAGAAGCGAAGGATTCACATCCCAAGCCTCGCAATCGTTCAAAATATCGATAAATCAGAGTAGGACACTCCGCATCACGATATTTAGCGTTTCCGCTTTCTGTATATCGGAAGAAGATAAGGATTCACATCCCAAATCTCGCAATCGTTTAAAATATCGATAAATCACAATAGGAGACTCGGGATCGCGATATTTACATTTACCACTCGCTGTATATCGAAAGAGGCGAAGGATTCACTTCCCAGGCCTCGCAATAATTTGAAATAACGACGAATCACTCAAGGACACTCCGAATCGCGATATTTACCGTTTCCGCTTGCTGTATATCGAAAGAAGCGAAGGATTCACATTCCAAGCCTCGCAATCGTTCAAAATATCGATAAATCAGAGTAGGGCACTCCGAATCGCGATATTTAACGTTTCCGCTCGCTGTATATCGGAAGAAGATAAGGATTCACATCCCAAATCTCGCAATCGTTTAAAATATCGATAAATCAGAGTAGGAGACTCGGGATCGCGATATTTACATTTACCACTCGCTGTATATCGAAAGAAGCCTAGGATTCACATCCCAAGCCTCGCAATCGTTCAAAATATCGATAAATCAGAGTAGGAGACTCGGAATCGCGATATTTACATTTACCACTCGCTGTATATCGAAAGAAGCGAAGGATTCACTTCACAAGCCTCACAATAATTCGAAATAACGACAAATCACTCAAGGACACTCCGACTCGCGATATTTACCGTTTCTGCTCGCTGTATATCGAAAGAAGCGAAGGATTCACATCACAGGAATCGCAACCGTTCGAAATAACGAGAAATCACTCAAGGTCACTCGGAATCACGATATTAACCTTTTCCATAAGGAGTGTATTGAAAGAAGCTAAGGATTCACATCACAAGATTCGCAATCGTTCAAAATATCGATAAATCACAGTACGAGACTCGGGATCGCGATATTTACATTTACCACTCGCGGTATATCGAAAGAAGCTGATAATTCATTTTCCGAGAATCGCAACCGTTCGATATATCGACAAATCACTCAAGGACACTCCGAATCGCGATATTTACCGTTTCCGCTTGCTGTATATCGAAACAAGATAAGGATTCACATCTCAAGCCTCGCAATCGTTCAAAATATCGGTATATCAGAGTAGGAGACTCGGGAACGCGATATTTACATTTACCACTCGCTGTATATCGAAAGAGGCGAAGGATTCACTTCCCAAGCATCACAATAATTCGAAATAACGACAAATCACTCAAGGACACTCCGACTCGCGATATTTACCGTTTCTGCTCGCTGTATATCGAAAGAAGCGAAGGATTCACATCACAGGCCTCGCAACCGTTCGAAATAACGAGAAATCACTCAAGGTCACTCGGAATCACGATATTAACCTTTTCCATAAGGAGTGTATTGAAAGAAGCTAAGGATTCACATCACAAGCCTCGCAATCGTTCAAAATATCGATAAATCAGAGTACGAGACTCGGGATCGCGATATTTACATTTACCACTCGCTGTATTTCGAAAGAAGCTGATAATTCATTTTCCGAGAATCGCAACCGTTCGAAATAACGACAAATCACTCAAGGACACTCGGAATCGCGATATTTATCGTTTCCGCTTGCTGTATATCGGAACAAGCGAAGGATTCGCATCCCAAGCCTCGCAATCGTTCAAAATATCTATAAATCACAGTACGAGACTCGGGATCGCGATATTTACATTTACCACTCGCTGTATATCGAAAGAAGCGAAGGATTCACTTCCCAAGAATCTCAATAATTCGAAATAACGACAAATCACTCAAGGACACTCCGAATCGCGATATTTACCTTTTCCGCTCGCTGAATATCGAAAGAAGCGACGGATTCATATCTCAAGCCTCGCAATCGTTCAAAATATCAATAAATCAGAGTAGGAGACTCGGAATCGCGATATTTACATTTACCACTCGCTGTATATCGAAAGAAGCGAAGGATTCACTTCCCAAGCATCGCAATAATTCGAAATATCGACAAATCACTCAAGGACACTCCGAATCGCGATATTTACCGTTTCCGCTTGCTGTATATCGAAACAAGCGAAGGATTCGCATCCCAAGCCTCGCAATCGTTTAAAATATCTATAAATCAGAGCAGGAGGCTCGGAATCGCGATATTTACCTTTTCCGCTATCTGTATATCGAAAGAAGCGAAGGATTCACATCCCAAGCCTCGCAATCGTTTAAAATATCTATAAATCACAGTCCGAGACTCGGGATCGCGATATTTACATTTACCACTCGCTGTATATCGAGGGAAGCTGATAATTCATTTTCCGAGAATCGCAACCGTTCGAAATAACGACAAATCACTCAAGGACACTCCGAATCGCGATATTTACCGTTTCCGCTTGCTGTATATCGAAACAAGCGAAGGATTCGCATCCCAAATCTCGCAATCGTTTAAAATATCGATAAATAACAGTAGGAGACTCGGGATCGCGATATTTACATTTACCACTCGCTGTATATAGAAAGAAGCGAAGGATTCACATCCCAAGCCTCGCAATCGTTTAAAATATCTATAAATCACAGTACGAGACTGGGGATCGCGATATTTACATTTACCACTCGCTGTATATCGAAAGAAGCGAAGGATTCACTTCCCAAGCATCGCAATAATTCGAAATAACGACAAATCACTCAGGGACACTCCGAATCGCGATATTTACCGTTTCCGCTCGCTGTATATCGAAAGAAGCGAAGGATTCACATCACAAGCCTCGCAATCGTTCAAAATATCGATAAATCACAGTACGAGACTCGGGATCGCGATATTTACATTTACCACTCGCTGTATATCGAAAGAAGCTGATAATTCATTTTCCGAGCCTCGCAATAATTCGAAATAACGACAAATCACTCAGGGACACTCCGAATCGCGATATTTACCTTTTCCGCTATCTGTATATCGAAAGAAGCGAAGGATTCACATCACAAGCCTCGCAATCCTTCAAAATATCGATAAATCAGAGTAGGAGACTCCAAATGGCGATATTTACCGTTTCCGCTCGCCGTATATCGAAAGAAGATAAGGATTCACATCTCAAGCCTCGCAATCGTTCAAAATATCGGTATATCAGAGTAGGAGACTCGGGAACGCGATATTTACATTTACCACTCGCTGTATATCGAAAGAAGCGAGGGATTCACATCCCAAGCCTCGCAACCGTTCGAACTAACGAGAAATCACTCAAGGTCACTCGGAATCACGATATTGACCTTTTCCATAAGGAGTGTATTGAAAGAAGCTAAGGATTCGTTTCCCTAGCCTCGCAATCGTTCAAAATATCGATAAATCAGAGTAGGAGACTCAGGATCGGGATATTTTCATTTACCACTCGCTGTATATCGAAAGAAGCGAAGGATTCACTTCCCAAGCATTGCAATAATTCGAAATAACGACAAATCACTCAAGGACACTCCGAATCGCGATATTTACCGTTTCCGCTCGCTGTATATCGAAAGAAGCGAAGGATTCACATCACAAGCCTCGCAATCGTTCAAAATATCGATAAATCACAGTACGAGACTCGGGATCGCGATATTTACATTTACCACTCGCTGTATATCGAAAGAAGCTGATAATTCATTTTCCGAGCCTCGCAACCGTTCGAAATAACGACAAATCACTCAAGGACACTCCGAATCGCGATATTTACCGTTTCCGCTCGCTGTATATCGAAAGAAGCGAAGGATTCACATCACAAGCCTCGCAATCGTTCAAAATATCGATAAATCACAGTACGAGACTCGGGATCGCGATATTTACATTTACCACTCGCTGTATATCGAAAGAAGCTGATAATTCATTTTCCGAGCCTCGCAACCGTTCGAAATAACGACAAATCACTCAAGGACACTCCCAATCGCGATATTTACCGATTCCGCTTGCTGTATATCGAAAGAAGCGAAGGATTCACATCCCAAGCCTCGCAATCGTTCAAAATATCGATAAATCAGAGTAGGACACTCCGAATCACGATATTTAGCGTTTCCGCTTTCTGTATATCGGAAGAAGATAAGGATTCACATCCCAAATCTCGCAATCGTTTAAAATATCGATAAATCACAATAGGAGACTCGGGATCGCGATATTTACATTTACCACTCGCTGTATATCGAAAGAGGCGAAGGATTCACTTCCCAGGCCTCGCAATAATTTGAAATAACGACGAATCACTCAAGGACACTCCGAATCGCGATATTTACCGTTTCCGCTCGCTGTATATCGAAAGAAGCGAAGGATTCACATCACAAGCCTCGCAATCGTTCAAAATATCGATAAATCACAGTACGAGACTCGGGATCGCGATATTTACATTTACCACTCGCTGTATATCGAAAGAAGCTGATAATTCATTTTCCGAGCCTCGCAACCGTTCGAAATAACGACAAATCACTCAAGGACACTCCGAATCGCGATATTTACCGTTTCCGCTCGCTGTATATCGAAAGAAGCGAAGGATTCACATCACAAGCCTCGCAATCGTTCAAAATATCGATAAATCACAGTACGAGACTCGGGATCGCGATATTTACATTTACCACTCGCTGTATATCGAAAGAAGCGAAGGATTCACTTCACAAGCCTCACAATAATTCGAAATAACGACAAATCACTCAAGGACACTCCGACTCGCGATATTTACCGTTTCTGCTCGCTGGATATCGAAAGAAGCGAAGGATTCACATCACAGGAATCGCAACCGTTCGAAATAACGAGAAATCACTCAAGGTCACTCGGAATCACGATATTAACCTTTTCCATAAGGAGTGTATTGAAAGAAGCTAAGGATTCACATCACAAGATTCGCAATCGTTCAAAATATCGATAAATCACAGTACGAGACTCGGGATCGCGATATTTACATTTACCACTCGCGGTATATCGAAAGAAGCTGATAATTCATTTTCCGAGAATCGCAACCGTTCGATATATCGACAAATCACTCAAGGACACTCCGAATCGCGATATTTACCGTTTCCGCTTGCTGTATATCGAAACAAGATAAGGATTCACATCTCAAGCCTCGCAATCGTTCAAAATATCGGTATATCAGAGTAGGAGACTCGGGAACGCGATATTTACATTTACCACTCGCTGTATATCGAAAGAGGCGAAGGATTCACTTCCCAAGCATCACAATAATTCGAAATAACGACAAATCACTCAAGGACACTCCGACTCGCGATATTTACCGTTTCTGCTCGCTGTATATCGAAAGAAGCGAAGGATTCACATCACAGGCCTCGCAACCGTTCGAAATAACGAGAAATCACTCAAGGTCACTCGGAATCACGATATTAACCTTTTCCATAAGGAGTGTATTGAAAGAAGCTAAGGATTCACATCACAAGCCTCGCAATCGTTCAAAATATCGATAAATCACAGTACGAGACTCGGGATCGCGATATTTACATTTACCACTCGCTGTATTTCGAAAGAAGCTGATAATTCATTTTCGGAGCCTCGCAACCGTTCGAAATATCGATAAATCACTTTAGGAGACTCGGGATCGCGATATTTACATTTACCACTCGCTGTATATCGAAAGAAGCTGATAATTCATTTTCCGAGAATCGCAACCGTTCGAAATAACGACAAATCACTCAAGGACACTCGGAATCGCGATATTTATCGTTTCCGCTTGCTGTATATCGGAACAAGCGAAGGATTCGCATCCCAAGCCTCGCAATCGTTCAAAATATCTATAAATCACAGTACGAGACTCGGGATCGCGATATTTACATTTACCACTCGCTGTATATCGAAAGAAACGAAGGATTCACTTCCCAAGAATCGCAATAATTCGAAATAACGACAAATCACTCAAGGACACTCCGAATCGCGATATTTACCTTTTCCGCTCGCTGAATATCGAAAGAAGCGACGGATTCATATCTCAAGCCTCGCAATCGTTCAAAATATCAATAAATCAGAGTAGGAGACTCGGAATCGCGATATTTACATTTACCACTCGCTGTATATCGAAAGAAGCGAAGGATTCACTTCCCAAGCATCGCAATAATTCGAAATATCGACAAATCACTCAAGGACACTCCGAATCGCGATATTTACCGTTTCCGCTTGCTGTATATCGAAACAAGCGAAGGATTCGCATCCCAAGCCTCGCAATCGTTTAAAATATCTATAAATCAGAGCAGGAGGCTCGGAATCGCGATATTTACCTTTTCCGCTATCTGTATATCGAAAGAAGCGAAGGATTCACATCCCAAGCCTCGCAATCGTTTAAAATATCTATAAATCACAGTCCGAGACTCGGGATCGCGATATTTACATTTACCACTCGCTGTATATCGAGGGAAGCTGATAATTCATTTTCCGAGAATCGCAATAATTCGAAATAACGACAAATCACTCAGGGACACTCCGAATCGCGATATTTACCTTTTCCGCTATCTGTATATCGAAAGAAGCGAAGGATTCACATCACAAGCCTCGCAATCCTTCAAAATATCGATAAATCACAGTACGAGACTCGGGATCGCGATATTTACATTTACCACTCGCTGTATATCGAAAGAAACGAAGGATTCACTTCCCAAGAATCGCAATAATTCGAAATAACGACAAATCACTCAAGGACACTCCGAATCGCGATATTTACCTTTTCCGCTCGCTGAATATCGAAAGAAGCGACGGATTCATATCTCAAGCCTCGCAATCGTTCAAAATATCAATAAATCAGAGTAGGAGACTCGGAATCGCGATATTTACATTTACCACTCGCTGTATATCGAAAGAAGCGAAGGATTCACTTCCCAAGAATCGCAATAATTCGAAATAACGACAAATCACTCAAGGACACTCCGAATCGCGATATTTATCGTTTCCGCTTGCTGTATATCGGAACAAGCGAAGGATTCGCATCCCAAGCCTCGCAATCGTTCAAAATATCTATAAATCACAGTACGAGACTCGGGATCGCGATATTTACATTTACCACTCGCTGTATATCGAAAGAAACGAAGGATTCACTTCCCAAGAATCGCAATAATTCGAAATAACGACAAATCACTCAAGGACACTCCGAATCGCGATATTTACCTTTTCCGCTCGCTGAATATCGAAAGAAGCGACGGATTCATATCTCAAGCCTCGCAATCGTTCAAAATATCAATAAATCAGAGTAGGAGACTCGGAATCGCGATATTTACATTTACCACTCGCTGTATATCGAAAGAAGCGAAGGATTCACTTCCCAAGCATCGCAATAATTCGAAATAACGACAAATCACTCAGGGACACTCCGAATCGCGATATTTACCGTTTCCGCTCGCTGTATATCGAAAGAAGCGAAGGATTCACATCACAAGCCTCGCAATCGTTCAAAATATCGATAAATCACAGTACGAGACTCGGGATCGCGATATTTACATTTACCACTCGCTGTATATCGAAAGAAGCTGATAATTCATTTTCCGAGCCTCGCAATAATTCGAAATAACGACAAATCACTCAGGGACACTCCGAATCGCGATATTTACCTTTTCCGCTATCTGTATATCGAAAGAAGCGAAGGATTCACATCACAAGCCACGCAATCCTTCAAAATATCGATAAATCAGAGTAGGAGACTCCAAATGGCGATATTTACCGTTTCCGCTCGCCGTATATCGAAAGAAGATAAGGATTCACATCTCAAGCCTCGCAATCGTTCAAAATATCGGTATATCAGAGTAGGAGACTCGGGAACGCGATATTTACATTTACCACTCGCTGTATATCGAAAGAAGCGAGGGATTCACATCCCAAGCCTCGCAACCGTTCGAACTAACGAGAAATCACTCAAGGTCACTCGGAATCACGATATTGACCTTTTCCATAAGGAGTGTATTGAAAGAAGCTAAGGATTCGTTTCCCTAGCCTCGCAATCGTTCAAAATATCGATAAATCAGAGTAGGAGACTCAGGATCGGGATATTTTCATTTACCACTCGCTGTATATCGAAAGAAGCGAAGGATTCACTTCCCAAGCATTGCAATAATTCGAAATAACGACAAATCACTCAAGGACACTCCGAATCGCGATATTTACCGTTTCCGCTCGCTGTATATCGAAAGAAGCGAAGGATTCACATCACAAGCCTCGCAATCGTTCAAAATATCGATAAATCACAGTACGAGACTCGGGATCGCGATATTTACATTTACCACTCGCTGTATATCGAAAGAAGCTGATAATTCATTTTCCGAGCCTCGCAACCGTTCGAAATAACGACAAATCACTCAAGGACACTCCGAATCGCGATATTTACCGTTTCCGCTCGCTGTATATCGAAAGAAGCGAAGGATTCACATCACAAGCCTCGCAATCGTTCAAAATATCGATAAATCACAGTACGAGACTCGGGATCGCGATATTTACATTTACCACTCGCTGTATATCGAAAGAAGCTGATAATTCATTTTCCGAGCCTCGCAACCGTTCGAAATAACGACAAATCACTCAAGGACACTCCCAATCGCGATATTTACCGATTCCGCTTGCTGTATATCGAAAGAAGCGAAGGATTCACATCCCAAGCCTCGCAATCGTTCAAAATATCGATAAATCAGAGTAGGACACTCCGAATCACGATATTTAGCGTTTCCGCTTTCTGTATATCGGAAGAAGATAAGGATTCACATCCCAAATCTCGCAATCGTTTAAAATATCGATAAATCACAATAGGAGACTCGGGATCGCGATATTTACATTTACCACTCGCTGTATATCGAAAGAGGCGAAGGATTCACTTCCCAGGCCTCGCAATAATTTGAAATAACGACGAATCACTCAAGGACACTCCGAATCGCGATATTTACCGTTTCCGCTCGCTGTATATCGAAAGAAGCGAAGGATTCACATCACAAGCCTCGCAATCGTTCAAAATATCGATAAATCACAGTACGAGACTCGGGATCGCGATATTTACATTTACCACTCGCTGTATATCGAAAGAAGCTGATAATTCATTTTCCGAGCCTCGCAACCGTTCGAAATAACGACAAATCACTCAAGGACACTCCGAATCGCGATATTTACCGTTTCCGCTCGCTGTATATCGAAAGAAGCGAAGGATTCACATCACAAGCCTCGCAATCGTTCAAAATATCGATAAATCACAGTACGAGACTCGGGATCGCGATATTTACATTTACCACTCGCTGTATATCGAAAGAAGCGAAGGATTCACTTCACAAGCCTCACAATAATTCGAAATAACGACAAATCACTCAAGGACACTCCGACTCGCGATATTTACCGTTTCTGCTCGCTGGATATCGAAAGAAGCGAAGGATTCACATCACAGGAATCGCAACCGTTCGAAATAACGAGAAATCACTCAAGGTCACTCGGAATCACGATATTAACCTTTTCCATAAGGAGTGTATTGAAAGAAGCTAAGGATTCACATCACAAGATTCGCAATCGTTCAAAATATCGATAAATCACAGTACGAGACTCGGGATCGCGATATTTACATTTACCACTCGCGGTATATCGAAAGAAGCTGATAATTCATTTTCCGAGAATCGCAACCGTTCGATATATCGACAAATCACTCAAGGACACTCCGAATCGCGATATTTACCGTTTCCGCTTGCTGTATATCGAAACAAGATAAGGATTCACATCTCAAGCCTCGCAATCGTTCAAAATATCGGTATATCAGAGTAGGAGACTCGGGAACGCGATATTTACATTTACCACTCGCTGTATATCGAAAGAGGCGAAGGATTCACTTCCCAAGCATCACAATAATTCGAAATAACGACAAATCACTCAAGGACACTCCGACTCGCGATATTTACCGTTTCTGCTCGCTGTATATCGAAAGAAGCGAAGGATTCACATCACAGGCCTCGCAACCGTTCGAAATAACGAGAAATCACTCAAGGTCACTCGGAATCACGATATTAACCTTTTCCATAAGGAGTGTATTGAAAGAAGCTAAGGATTCACATCACAAGCCTCGCAATCGTTCAAAATATCGATAAATCACAGTACGAGACTCGGGATCGCGATATTTACATTTACCACTCGCTGTATTTCGAAAGAAGCTGATAATTCATTTTCGGAGCCTCGCAACCGTTCGAAATATCGATAAATCACTTTAGGAGACTCGGGATCGCGATATTTACATTTACCACTCGCTGTATATCGAAAGAAGCTGATAATTCATTTTCCGAGAATCGCAACCGTTCGAAATAACGACAAATCACTCAAGGACACTCGGAATCGCGATATTTATCGTTTCCGCTTGCTGTATATCGGAACAAGCGAAGGATTCGCATCCCAAGCCTCGCAATCGTTCAAAATATCTATAAATCACAGTACGAGACTCGGGATCGCGATATTTACATTTACCACTCGCTGTATATCGAAAGAAACGAAGGATTCACTTCCCAAGAATCGCAATAATTCGAAATAACGACAAATCACTCAAGGACACTCCGAATCGCGATATTTACCTTTTCCGCTCGCTGAATATCGAAAGAAGCGACGGATTCATATCTCAAGCCTCGCAATCGTTCAAAATATCAATAAATCAGAGTAGGAGACTCGGAATCGCGATATTTACATTTACCACTCGCTGTATATCGAAAGAAGCGAAGGATTCACTTCCCAAGCATCGCAATAATTCGAAATATCGACAAATCACTCAAGGACACTCCGAATCGCGATATTTACCGTTTCCGCTTGCTGTATATCGAAACAAGCGAAGGATTCGCATCCCAAGCCTCGCAATCGTTTAAAATATCTATAAATCAGAGCAGGAGGCTCGGAATCGCGATATTTACCTTTTCCGCTATCTGTATATCGAAAGAAGCGAAGGATTCACATCCCAAGCCTCGCAATCGTTTAAAATATCTATAAATCACAGTCCGAGACTCGGGATCGCGATATTTACATTTACCACTCGCTGTATATCGAGGGAAGCTGATAATTCATTTTCCGAGAATCGCAACCGTTCGAAATAACGACAAATCACTCAAGGACACTCCGAATCGCGCTATTTACCGTTTCCGCTTGCTGTATATCGAAACAAGCGAAGGATTCGCATCCCAAATCTCGCAATCGTTTAAAATATCGATAAATAACAGTAGGAGACTCGGGATCGCGATATTTACATTTACCACTCGCTGTATATAGAAAGAAGCGAAGGATTCACATCCCAAGCCTCGCAATCGTTTAAAATATCTATAAATCACAGTACGAGACTGGGGATCGCGATATTTACATTTACCACTCGCTGTATATCGAAAGAAGCGAAGGATTCACTTCCCAAGCATCGCAATAATTCGAAATAACGACAAATCACTCAGGGACACTCCGAATCGCGATATTTACCGTTTCCGCTCGCTGTATATCGAAAGAAGCGAAGGATTCACATCACAAGCCTCGCAATCGTTCAAAATATCGATAAATCACAGTACGAGACTCGGGATCGCGATATTTACATTTACCACTCGCTGTATATCGAAAGAAGCTGATAATTCATTTTCCGAGCCTCGCAATAATTCGAAATAACGACAAATCACTCAGGGACACTCCGAATCGCGATATTTACCTTTTCCGCTATCTGTATATCGAAAGAAGCGAAGGATTCACATCACAAGCCTCGCAATCCTTCAAAATATCGATAAATCAGAGTAGGAGACTCCAAATGGCGATATTTACCGTTTCCGCTCGCCGTATATCGAAAGAAGATAAGGATTCACATCTCAAGCCTCGCAATCGTTCAAAATATCGGTATATCAGAGTAGGAGACTCGGGAACGCGATATTTACATTTACCACTCGCTGTATATCGAAAGAAGCGAAGGATTCACTTCCCAGGCCTCGCAATAATTTGAAATAACGACGAATCACTCAAGGACACTCCGAATCGCGATATTTACCGTTTCCGCTTGCTGTATATCGAAAGAAGCGAAGGATTCACATTCCAAGCCTCGCAATCGTTCAAAATATCGATAAATCAGAGTAGGACACTCCGAATCGCGATATTTAACGTTTCCGCTCGCTGTATATCGGAAGAAGATAAGGATTCACATCCCAAATCTCGCAATCGTTTAAAATATCGATAAATCAGAGTAGGAGACTCGGGATCGCGATATTTACATTTACCACTCGCTGTATATCGAAAGAAGCCTAGGATTCACATCCCAAGCCTCGCAATCGTTCAAAATATCGATAAATCAGAGTAGGAGACTCGGAATCGCGATATTTACATTTACCACTCGCTGTATATCGAAAGAAGCGAAGGATTCACTTCACAAGCCTCACAATAATTCGAAATAACGACAAATCACTCAAGGACACTCCGACTCGCGATATTTACCGTTTCTGCTCGCTGTATATCGAAAGAAGCGAAGGATTCACATCACAGGAATCGCAACCGTTCGAAATAACGAGAAATCACTCAAGGTCACTCGGAATCACGATATTAACCTTTTCCATAAGGAGTGTATTGAAAGAAGCTAAGGATTCACATCACAAGATTCGCAATCGTTCAAAATATCGATAAATCACAGTACGAGACTCGGGATCGCGATATTTACATTTACCACTCGCGGTATATCGAAAGAAGCTGATAATTCATTTTCCGAGAATCGCAACCGTTCGATATATCGACAAATCACTCAAGGACACTCCGAATCGCGATATTTACCGTTTCCGCTTGCTGTATATCGAAACAAGATAAGGATTCACATCTCAAGCCTCGCAATCGTTCAAAATATCGGTATATCAGAGTAGGAGACTCGGGAACGCGATATTTACATTTACCACTCGCTGTATATCGAAAGAGGCGAAGGATTCACTTCCCAAGCATCACAATAATTCGAAATAACGACAAATCACTCAAGGACACTCCGACTCGCGATATTTACCGTTTCTGCTCGCTGTATATCGAAAGAAGCGAAGGATTCACATCACAGGCCTCGCAACCGTTCGAAATAACGAGAAATCACTCAAGGTCACTCGGAATCACGATATTAACCTTTTCCATAAGGAGTGTATTGAAAGAAGCTAAGGATTCACATCACAAGCCTCGCAATCGTTCAAAATATCGATAAATCACAGTACGAGACTCGGGATCGCGATATTTACATTTACCACTCGCTGTATTTCGAAAGAAGCTGATAATTCATTTTCGGAGCCTCGCAACCGTTCGAAATATCGATAAATCACTTTAGGAGACTCGGGATCGCGATATTTACATTTACCACTCGCTGTATATCGAAAGAAGCTGATAATTCATTTTCCGAGAATCGCAACCGTTCGAAATAACGACAAATCACTCAAGGACACTCGGAATCGCGATATTTATCGTTTCCGCTTGCTGTATATCGGAACAAGCGAAGGATTCGCATCCCAAGCCTCGCAATCGTTCAAAATATCTATAAATCACAGTACGAGACTCGGGATCGCGATATTTACATTTACCACTCGCTGTATATCGAAAGAAGCGAAGGATTCACTTCCCAAGAATCGCAATAATTCGAAATAACGACAAATCACTCAAGGACACTCCGAATCGCGATATTTACCTTTTCCGCTCGCTGAATATCGAAAGAAGCGACGGATTCATATCTCAAGCCTCGCAATCGTTCAAAATATCAATAAATCAGAGTAGGAGACTCGGAATCGCGATATTTACATTTACCACTCGCTGTATATCGAAAGAAGCGAAGGATTCACTTCCCAAGCATCGCAATAATTCGAAATATCGACAAATCACTCAAGGACACTCCGAATCGCGATATTTACCGTTTCCGCTTGCTGTATATCGAAACAAGCGAAGGATTCGCATCCCAAGCCTCGCAATCGTTTAAAATATCTATAAATCACAGTCCGAGACTCGGGATCGCGATATTTACATTTACCACTCGCTGTATATCGAGGGAAGCTGATAATTCATTTTCCGAGAATCGCAACCGTTCGAAATAACGACAAATCACTCAAGGACACTCCGAATCGCGATATTTACCGTTTCCGCTTGCTGTATATCGAAACAAGCGAAGGATTCGCATCCCAAATCTCGCAATCGTTTAAAATATCGATAAATAACAGTAGGAGACTCGGGATCGCGATATTTACATTTACCACTCGCTGTATATAGAAAGAAGCGAAGGATTCACATCCCAAGCCTCGCAATCGTTTAAAATATCTATAAATCACAGTACGAGACTGGGGATCGCGATATTTACATTTACCACTCGCTGTATATCGAAAGAAGCGAAGGATTCACTTCCCAAGCATCGCAATAATTCGAAATAACGACAAATCACTCAGGGACACTCCGAATCGCGATATTTACCGTTTCCGCTCGCTGTATATCGAAAGAAGCGAAGGATTCACATCACAAGCCTCGCAATCGTTCAAAATATCGATAAATCACAGTACGAGACTCGGGATCGCGATATTTACATTTACCACTCGCTGTATATCGAAAGAAGCTGATAATTCATTTTCCGAGCCTCGCAATAATTCGAAATAACGACAAATCACTCAGGGACACTCCGAATCGCGATATTTACCTTTTCCGCTATCTGTATATCGAAAGAAGCGAAGGATTCACATCACAAGCCTCGCAATCCTTCAAAATATCGATAAATCAGAGTAGGAGACTCCAAATGGCGATATTTACCGTTTCCGCTCGCCGTATATCGAAAGAAGATAAGGATTCACATCTCAAGCCTCGCAATCGTTCAAAATATCGGTATATCAGAGTAGGAGACTCGGGAACGCGATATTTACATTTACCACTCGCTGTATATCGAAAGAAGCGAGGGATTCACATCCCAAGCCTCGCAACCGTTCGAACTAACGAGAAATCACTCAAGGTCACTCGGAATCACGATATTGACCTTTTCCATAAGGAGTGTATTGAAAGAAGCTAAGGATTCGTTTCCCTAGCCTCGCAATCGTTCAAAATATCGATAAATCAGAGTAGGAGACTCAGGATCGGGATATTTTCATTTACCACTCGCTGTATATCGAAAGAAGCGAAGGATTCACTTCCCAAGCATTGCAATAATTCGAAATAACGACAAATCACTCAAGGACACTCCGAATCGCGATATTTACCGTTTCCGCTCGCTGTATATCGAAAGAAGCGAAGGATTCACATCACAAGCCTCGCAATCGTTCAAAATATCGATAAATCACAGTACGAGACTCGGGATCGCGATATTTACATTTACCACTCGCTGTATATCGAAAGAAGCTGATAATTCATTTTCCGAGCCTCGCAACCGTTCGAAATAACGACAAATCACTCAAGGACACTCCGAATCGCGATATTTACCGTTTCCGCTCGCTGTATATCGAAAGAAGCGAAGGATTCACATCACAAGCCTCGCAATCGTTCAAAATATCGATAAATCACAGTACGAGACTCGGGATCGCGATATTTACATTTACCACTCGCTGTATATCGAAAGAAGCTGATAATTCATTTTCCGAGCCTCGCAACCGTTCGAAATAACGACAAATCACTCAAGGACACTCCCAATCGCGATATTTACCGATTCCGCTTGCTGTATATCGAAAGAAGCGAAGGATTCACATCCCAAGCCTCGCAATCGTTCAAAATATCGATAAATCAGAGTAGGACACTCCGAATCACGATATTTAGCGTTTCCGCTTTCTGTATATCGGAAGAAGATAAGGATTCACATCCCAAATCTCGCAATCGTTTAAAATATCGATAAATCACAATAGGAGACTCGGGATCGCGATATTTACATTTACCACTCGCTGTATATCGAAAGAGGCGAAGGATTCACTTCCCAGGCCTCGCAATAATTTGAAATAACGACGAATCACTCAAGGACACTCCGAATCGCGATATTTACCGTTTCCGCTCGCTGTATATCGAAAGAAGCGAAGGATTCACATCACAAGCCTCGCAATCGTTCAAAATATCGATAAATCACAGTACGAGACTCGGGATCGCGATATTTACATTTACCACTCGCTGTATATCGAAAGAAGCTGATAATTCATTTTCCGAGCCTCGCAACCGTTCGAAATAACGACAAATCACTCAAGGACACTCCGAATCGCGATATTTACCGTTTCCGCTCGCTGTATATCGAAAGAAGCGAAGGATTCACATCACAAGCCTCGCAATCGTTCAAAATATCGATAAATCACAGTACGAGACTCGGGATCGCGATATTTACATTTACCACTCGCTGTATATCGAAAGAAGCGAAGGATTCACTTCCCAAGCATTGCAATAATTCGAAATAACGACAAATCACTCAAGGACACTCCGAATCGCGATATTTACCGTTTCCGCTGGCTGTATATCGAAAGAAGCGAAGGATTCACATCACAAGCCTCGCAATCGTTCAAAATATCGATAAATCACAGTACGAGACTCGGGATCGCGATATTTACATTTACCACTCGCTGTATATCGAAAGAAGCTGATAATTCATTTTCCGAGCCTCGCAACCGTTCGAAATAACGACAAATCACTCAAGGACACTCCGAATCGCGATATTTACCGTTTCCGCTCGCTGTATATCGAAAGAAGCGAAGGATTCACATCACAAGCCTCGCAATCGTTCAAAATATCGATAAATCACAGTACGAGACTCGGGATCGCGATATTTACATTTACCACTCGCTGTATATCGAAAGAAGCTGATAATTCATTTTCCGAGCCTCGCAACCGTTCGAAATAACGACAAATCACTCAAGGACACTCCCAATCGCGATATTTACCGATTCCGCTTGCTGTATATCGAAAGAAGCGAAGGATTCACATCCCAAGCCTCGCAATCGTTCAAAATATCGATAAATCAGAGTAGGACACTCCGAATCACGATATTTAGCGTTTCCGCTTTCTGTATATCGGAAGAAGATAAGGATTCACATCCCAAATCTCGCAATCGTTTAAAATATCGATAAATCACAATAGGAGACTCGGGATCGCGATATTTACATTTACCACTCGCTGTATATCGAAAGAGGCGAAGGATTCACTTCCCAGGCCTCGCAATAATTTGAAATAACGACGAATCACTCAAGGACACTCCGAATCGCGATATTTACCGTTTCCGCTCGCTGTATATCGAAAGAAGCGAAGGATTCACATCACAAGCCTCGCAATCGTTCAAAATATCGATAAATCACAGTACGAGACTCGGGATCGCGATATTTACATTTACCACTCGCTGTATATCGAAAGAAGCTGATAATTCATTTTCCGAGCCTCGCAACCGTTCGAAATAACGACAAATCACTCAAGGACACTCCGAATCGCGATATTTACCGTTTCCGCTCGCTGTATATCGAAAGAAGCGAAGGATTCACATCACAAGCCTCGCAATCGTTCAAAATATCGATAAATCACAGTACGAGACTCGGGATCGCGATATTTACATTTACCACTCGCTGTATATCGAAAGAAGCGAAGGATTCACTTCACAAGCCTCACAATAATTCGAAATAACGACAAATCACTCAAGGACACTCCGACTCGCGATATTTACCGTTTCTGCTCGCTGTATATCGAAAGAAGCGAAGGATTCACATCACAGGCCTCGCAACCGTTCGAAATAACGAGAAATCACTCAAGGTCACTCGGAATCACGATATTAACCTTTTCCATAAGGAGTGTATTGAAAGAAGCTAAGGATTCACATCACAAGCCTCGCAATCGTTCAAAATATCTATAAATCACAGTACGAGACTCGGGATCGCGATATTTACATTTACCACTCGCTGTATATCGAAAGAAGCGAAGGATTCACTTCCCAAGAATCGCAATAATTCGAAATAACGACAAATCACTCAAGGACACTCCGAATCGCGATATTTACCTTTTCCGCTCGCTGAATATCGAAAGAAGCGACGGATTCATATCTCAAGCCTCGCAATCGTTCAAAATATCAATAAATCAGAGTAGGAGACTCGGAATCGCGATATTTACATTTACCACTCGCTGTATATCGAAAGAAGCGAAGGATTCACTTCCCAAGCATCGCAATAATTCGAAATATCGACAAATCACTCAAGGACACTCCGAATCGCGATATTTACCGTTTCCGCTTGCTGTATATCGAAACAAGCGAAGGATTCGCATCCCAAGCCTCGCAATCGTTTAAAATATCTATAAATCAGAGCAGGAGGCTCGGAATCGCGATATTTACCTTTTCCGCTATCTGTATATCGAAAGAAGCGAAGGATTCACATCCCAAGCCTCGCAATCGTTTAAAATATCTATAAATCACAGTCCGAGACTCGGGATCGCGATATTTACATTTACCACTCGCTGTATATCGAGGGAAGCTGATAATTCATTTTCCGAGAATCGCAACCGTTCGAAATAACGACAAATCACTCAAGGACACTCCGAATCGCGATATTTACCGTTTCCGCTTGCTGTATATCGAAACAAGCGAAGGATTCGCATCCCAAATCTCGCAATCGTTTAAAATATCGATAAATAACAGTAGGAGACTCGGGATCGCGATATTTACATTTACCACTCGCTGTATATAGAAAGAAGCGAAGGATTCACATCCCAAGCCTCGCAATCGTTTAAAATATCTATAAATCACAGTACGAGACTGGGGATCGCGATATTTACATTTACCACTCGCTGTATATCGAAAGAAGCGAAGGATTCACTTCCCAAGCATCGCAATAATTCGAAATAACGACAAATCACTCAGGGACACTCCGAATCGCGATATTTACCGTTTCCGCTCGCTGTATATCGAAAGAAGCGAAGGATTCACATCACAAGCCTCGCAATCGTTCAAAATATCGATAAATCACAGTACGAGACTCGGGATCGCGATATTTACATTTACCACTCGCTGTATATCGAAAGAAGCTGATAATTCATTTTCCGGGCCTCGCAACCGTTCGAAATAACGACAAATCACTCAAGGACACTCCGAATCGCGATATTTACCGCTTCCGCTCGCTGTATATCGAAAGAAGCGAAGGATTCACATCACAAGCCTCGCAATCGTTCAAAATATCGATAAATCACAGTACGAGACTCGGGATCGCGATATTTACATTTACCACTCGCTGTATATCGAAAGAAGCTGATAATTCATTTTCCGAGCCTCGCAACCGTTCGAAATAACGACAAATCACTCAAGGACACTCCCAATCGCGATATTTACCGATTCCGCTTGCTGTATATCGAAAGAAGCGAAGGATTCACATCCCAAGCCTCGCAATCGTTCAAAATATCGATAAATCAGAGTAGGACACTCCGAATCACGATATTTAGCGTTTCCGCTTTCTGTATATCGGAAGAAGATAAGGATTCACATCCCAAATCTCGCAATCGTTTAAAATATCGATAAATCACAATAGGAGACTCGGGATCGCGATATTTACATTTACCACTCGCTGTATATCGAAAGAGGCGAAGGATTCACTTCCCAGGCCTCGCAATAATTTGAAATAACGACGAATCACTCAAGGACACTCCGAATCGCGATATTTACCGTTTCCGCTGGCTGTATATCGAAAGAAGCGAAGGATTCACATCACAAGCCTCGCAATCGTTCAAAATATCGATAAATCACAGTACGAGACTCGGGATCGCGATATTTACATTTACCACTCGCTGTATATCGAAAGAAGCTGATAATTCATTTTCCGAGCCTCGCAACCGTTCGAAATAACGACAAATCACTCAAGGACACTCCGAATCGCGATATTTACCGTTTCCGCTCGCTGTATATCGAAAGAAGCGAAGGATTCACATCACAAGCCTCGCAATCGTTCAAAATATCGATAAATCACAGTACGAGACTCGGGATCGCGATATTTACATTTACCACTCGCTGTATATCGAAAGAAGCTGATAATTCATTTTCCGAGCCTCGCAACCGTTCGAAATAACGACAAATCACTCAAGGACACTCCCAATCGCGATATTTACCGATTCCGCTTGCTGTATATCGAAAGAAGCGAAGGATTCACATCCCAAGCCTCGCAATCGTTCAAAATATCGATAAATCAGAGTCGGACACTCCGAATCACGATATTTAGCGTTTCCGCTTTCTGTATATCGGAAGAAGATAAGGATTCACATCCCAAATCTCGCAATCGTTTAAAATATCGATAAATCACAATAGGAGACTCGGGATCGCGATATTTACATTTAAATCTCGCTGTATATCGAAAGAGGCGAAGGATTCACTTCCCAGGCCTCGCAATAATTTGAAATAACGACGAATCACTCAAGGACACTCCGAATCGCGATATTTACCGTTTCCGCTTGCTGTATATCGAAAGAAGCGAAGGATTCACATTCCAAGCCTCGCAATCGTTCAAAATATCGATAAATCAGAGTAGGACACTCCGAATCGCGATATTTAACGTTTCCGCTCGCTGTATATCGGAAGAAGATAAGGATTCACATCCCAAATCTCGCAATCGTTTAAAATATCGATAAATCAGAGTAGGAGACTCGGGATCGCGATATTTACATTTACCACTCGCTGTATATCGAAAGAAGCCTAGGATTCACATCCCAAACCTCGCAATCGTTCAAAATATCGATAAATCAGAGTAGGAGACTCGGAATCGCGATATTTACATTTACCACTCGCTGTATATCGAAAGAAGCGAAGGATTCACTTCACAAGCCTCACAATAATTCGAAATAACCACAAATCACTCAAGGACACTCCGACTCGCGATATTTACCGTTTCTGCTCGCTGTATATCGAAAGAAGCGAAGGATTCACATCACAGGCCTCGCAACCGTTCGAAATAACGAGAAATCACTCAAGGTCACTCGGAATCACGATATTAACCTTTTCCATAAGGAGTGTATTGAAAGAAGCTAAGGATTCACATCACAAGATTCGCAATCGTTCAAAATATCGATAAATCACAGTACGAGACTCGGGATCGCGATATTTACATTTACCACTCGCGGTATATCGAAAGAAGCTGATAATTCATTTTCCGAGAATCGCAACCGTTCGATATATCGACAAATCACTCAAGGACACTCCGAATCGCGATATTTACCGTTTCCGCTTGCTGTATATCGAAACAAGCGAAGGATTCGCATCCCAAGCCTCGCAATCGTTTAAAATATCTATAAATCAGAGCAGGAGGCTCGGAATCGCGATATTTACCTTTTCCGCTATCTGTATATCGAAAGAAGCGAAGGATTCACATCCCAAGCCTCGCAATCGTTTAAAATATCTATAAATCACAGTCCGAGACTCGGGATCGCGATATTTACATTTACCACTCGCTGTATATCGAGGGAAGCTGATAATTCATTTTCCGAGAATCGCAACCGTTCGAAATAACGACAAATCACTCAAGGACACTCCGAATCGCGATATTTACCGTTTCCGCTTGCTGTATATCGAAACAAGCGAAGGATTCGCATCCCAAATCTCGCAATCGTTTAAAATATCGATAAATAACAGTAGGAGACTCGGGATCGCGATATTTACATTTACCACTCGCTGTATATAGAAAGAAGCGAAGGATTCACATCCCAAGCCTCGCAATCGTTTAAAATATCTATAAATCACAGTACGAGACTGGGGATCGCGATATTTACATTTACCACTCGCTGTATATCGAAAGAAGCGAAGGATTCACTTCCCAAGCATCGCAATAATTCGAAATAACGACAAATCACTCAGGGACACTCCGAATCGCGATATTTACCGTTTCCGCTCGCTGTATATCGAAAGAAGCGAAGGATTCACATCACAAGCCTCGCAATCGTTCAAAATATCGATAAATCACAGTACGAGACTCGGGATCGCGATATTTACATTTACCACTCGCTGTATATAAAAAGAAGCTGATAATTCATTTTCCGAGCCTCGCAATAATTCGAAATAACGACAAATCACTCAGGGACACTCCGAATCGCGATATTTACCTTTTCCGCTATCTGTATATCGAAAGAAGCGAAGGATTCACATCACAAGCCTCGCAATCCTTCAAAATATCGATAAATCAGAGTAGGAGACTCCAAATGGCGATATTTACCGTTTCCGCTCGCCGTATATCGAAAGAAGATAAGGATTCACATCTCAAGCCTCGCAATCGTTCAAAATATCGGTATATCAGAGTAGGAGACTCGGGAACGCGATATTTACATTTACCACTCGCTGTATATCGAAAGAAGCGAGGGATTCACATCCCAAGCCTCGCAACCGTTCGAACTAACGAGAAATCACTCAAGGTCACTCGGAATCACGATATTGACCTTTTCCATAAGGAGTGTATTGAAAGAAGCTAAGGATTCGTTTCCCTAGCCTCGCAATCGTTCAAAATATCGATAAATCAGAGTAGGAGACTCAGGATCGGGATATTTTCATTTACCACTCGCTGTATATCGAAAGAAGCGAAGGATTCACTTCCCAAGCATTGCAATAATTCGAAATAACGACAAATCACTCAAGGACACTCCGAATCGCGATATTTACCGTTTCCGCTCGCTGTATATCGAAAGAAGCGAAGGATTCACATCACAAGCCTCGCAATCGTTCAAAATATCGATAAATCACAGTACGAGACTCGGGATCGCGATATTTACATTTACCACTCGCTGTATATCGAAAGAAGCTGATAATTCATTTTCCGAGCCTCGCAACCGTTCGAAATAACGACAAATCACTCAAGGACACTCCGAATCGCGATATTTACCGTTTCCGCTCGCTGTATATCGAAAGAAGCGAAGGATTCACATCACAAGCCTCGCAATCGTTCAAAATATCGATAAATCACAGTACGAGACTCGGGATCGCGATATTTACATTTACCACTCGCTGTATATCGAAAGAAGCTGATAATTCATTTTCCGAGCCTCGCAACCGTTCGAAATAACGACAAATCACTCAAGGACACTCCCAATCGCGATATTTACCGATTCCGCTTGCTGTATATCGAAAGAAGCGAAGGATTCACATCCCAAGCCTCGCAATCGTTCAAAATATCGATAAATCAGAGTAGGACACTCCGAATCACGATATTTAGCGTTTCCGCTTTCTGTATATCGGAAGAAGATAAGGATTCACATCCCAAATCTCGCAATCGTTTAAAATATCGATAAATCACAATAGGAGACTCGGGATCGCGATATTTACATTTACCACTCGCTGTATATCGAAAGAGGCGAAGGATTCACTTCCCAGGCCTCGCAATAATTTGAAATAACGACGAATCACTCAAGGACACTCCGAATCGCGATATTTACCGTTTCCGCTCTCTGTATATCGAAAGAAGCGAAGGATTCACATCACAAGCCTCGCAATCGTTCAAAATATCGATAAATCACAGTACGAGACTCGGGATCGCGATATTTACATTTACCACTCGCTGTATATCGAAAGAAGCTGATAATTCATTTTCCGAGCCTCGCAACCGTTCGAAATAACGACAAATCACTCAAGGACACTCCGAATCGCGATATTTACCGTTTCCGCTCGCTGTATATCGAAAGAAGCGAAGGATTCACATCACAAGCCTCGCAATCGTTCAAAATATCGATAAATCACAGTACGAGACTCGGGATCGCGATATTTACATTTACCACTCGCTGTATATCGAAAGAAGCTGATAATTCATTTTCCGGGCCTCGCAACCGTTCGAAATAACGACAAATCACTCAAGGACACTCCGAATCGCGATATTTACCGCTTCCGCTCGCTGTATATCGAAAGAAGCGAAGGATTCACATCACAAGCCTCGCAATCGTTCAAAATATCGATAAATCACAGTACGAGACTCGGGATCGCGATATTTACATTTACCACTCGCTGTATATCGAAAGAAGCTGATAATTCATTTTCCGAGCCTCGCAACCGTTCGAAATAACGACAAATCACTCAAGGACACTCCCAATCGCGATATTTACCGATTCCGCTTGCTGTATATCGAAAGAAGCGAAGGATTCACATCCCAAGCCTCGCAATCGTTCAAAATATCGATAAATCAGAGTAGGACACTCCGAATCACGATATTTAGCGTTTCCGCTTTCTGTATATCGGAAGAAGATAAGGATTCACATCCCAAATCTCGCAATCGTTTAAAATATCGATAAATCACAATAGGAGACTCGGGATCGCGATATTTACATTTACCACTCGCTGTATATCGAAAGAGGCGAAGGATTCACTTCCCAGGCCTCGCAATAATTTGAAATAACGACGAATCACTCAAGGACACTCCGAATCGCGATATTTACCGTTTCCGCTCGCTGTATATCGAAAGAAGCGAAGGATTCACATCACAAGCCTCGCAATCGTTCAAAATATCGATAAATCACAGTACGAGACTCGGGATCGCGATATTTACATTTACCACTCGCTGTATATCGAAAGAAGCTGATAATTCATTTTCCGAGCCTCGCAACCGTTCGAAATAACGACAAATCACTCAAGGACACTCCGAATCGCGATATTTACCGTTTCCGCTCGCTGTATATCGAAAGAAGCGAAGGATTCACATCACAAGCCTCGCAATCGTTCAAAATATCGATAAATCACAGTACGAGACTCGGGATCGCGATATTTACATTTACCACTCGCTGTATATCGAAAGAAGCTGATAATTCATTTTCCGAGCCTCGCAACCGTTCGAAATAACGACAAATCACTCAAGGACACTCCCAATCGCGATATTTACCGATTCCGCTTGCTGTATATCGAAAGAAGCGAAGGATTCACATCCCAAGCCTCGCAATCGTTCAAAATATCGATAAATCAGAGTCGGACACTCCGAATCACGATATTTAGCGTTTCCGCTTTCTGTATATCGGAAGAAGATAAGGATTCACATCCCAAATCTCGCAATCGTTTAAAATATCGATAAATCACAATAGGAGACTCGGGATCGCGATATTTACATTTAAAACTCGCTGTATATCGAAAGAGGCGAAGGATTCACTTCCCAGGCCTCGCAATAATTTGAAATAACGACGAATCACTCAAGGACACTCCGAATCGCGATATTTACCGTTTCCGCTTGCTGTATATCGAAAGAAGCGAAGGATTCACATTCCAAGCCTCGCAATCGTTCAAAATATCGATAAATCAGAGTAGGACACTCCGAATCGCGATATTTAACGTTTCCGCTCGCTGTATATCGGAAGAAGATAAGGATTCACATCCCAAATCTCGCAATCGTTTAAAATATCGATAAATCAGAGTAGGAGACTCGGGATCGCGATATTTACATTTACCACTCGCTGTATATCGAAAGAAGCCTAGGATTCACATCCCAAACCTCGCAATCGTTCAAAATATCGATAAATCAGAGTAGGAGACTCGGAATCGCGATATTTACATTTACCACTCGCTGTATATCGAAAGAAGCGAAGGATTCACTTCACAAGCCTCACAATAATTCGAAATAACCACAAATCACTCAAGGACACTCCGACTCGCGATATTTACCGTTTCTGCTCGCTGTATATCGAAAGAAGCGAAGGATTCACATCACAGGCCTCGCAACCGTTCGAAATAACGAGAAATCACTCAAGGTCACTCGGAATCACGATATTAACCTTTTCCATAAGGAGTGTATTGAAAGAAGCTAAGGATTCACATCACAAGATTCGCAATCGTTCAAAATATCGATAAATCACAGTACGAGACTCGGGATCGCGATATTTACATTTACCACTCGCGGTATATCGAAAGAAGCTGATAATTCATTTTCCGAGAATCGCAACCGTTCGATATATCGACAAATCACTCAAGGACACTCCGAATCGCGATATTTACCGTTTCCGCTTGCTGTATATCGAAACAAGATAAGGATTCACATCTCAAGCCTCGCAATCGTTCAAAATATCGGTATATCAGAGTAGGAGACTCGGGAACGCGATATTTACATTTACCACTCGCTGTATATCGAAAGAGGCGAAGGATTCACTTCCCAAGCATCACAATAATTCGAAATAACGACAAATCACTCAAGGACACTCCGACTCGCGATATTTACCGTTTCTGCTCGCTGTATATCGAAAGAAGCGAAGGATTCACATCACAGGCCTCGCAACCGTTCGAAATAACGAGAAATCACTCGAGGTCACTCGGAATCACGATATTAACCTTTTCCATAAGGAGTGTATTGAAAGAAGCTAAGGATTCACATCACAAGCCTCGCAATCGTTCAAAATATCGATAAATCACAGTACGAGACTCGGGATCGCGATATTTACATTTACCACTCGCTGTATTTCGAAAGAAGCTGATAATTCATTTTCCGAGCCTCGTAACCGTTCGAAATATCGATAAATCACTTTAGGAGACTCGGGATCGCGATATTTACATTTACCACACGCTGTATATCGAAAGAAGCTGATAATTCATTTTCCGAGAATCGCAACCGTTCGAAATAACGACAAATCACTCAAGGACACTCGGAATCGCGATATTTATCGTTTCCGCTTGCTGTATATCGAAACAAGCGAAGGATTCGCGTCCCAAGCCTCGCAATCGTTCAAAATATCTATAAATCACAGTACGAGACTCGGGATCGCGATATTTACATTTACCACTCGCTGTAAATCGAAAGAAGCTGATAATTCATTTTCCGAGAATCGCAACCTATCGAAATAACGACAAATCACTCAAGGACACTCGGAATCGCGATATTCACCGTTTCTGCTCGCTGTATATCGAAAGAAGCGAAGGATTCACATCCCAAGTCTCGCAACCGTTCAAAATAAAGATAAATCAGAGTAGGAGACGCGGAATCGCGATATTTACATTTACCACTCGCTGTATATCGAAAGAAGCGAAGGATTCACTTCCCAAGCATCGCAATAATTCGAAATAACGACAAATCACTCAAGGACACTCCGAATCGCGATATTTACCTTTTCCGCTCGCTGAATATCGAAAGAAGCGACGGATTCATATCTCAAGCCTCGCAATCGTTCAAAATATCAATAAATCAGAGTAGGAGACTCGGAATCGCGATATTTACATTTACCACTCGCTGTATATCGAAAGAAGCGAAGGATTCACTTCCCAAGCATCGCAATAATTCGAAATATCGACAAATCACTCAAGGACACTCCGAATCGCGATATTTACCGTTTCCGCTTGCTGTATATCGAAACAAGCGAAGGATTCGCATCCCAAGCCTCGCAATCGTTTAAAATATCTATAAATCAGAGTAGGAGGCTCGGAATCGCGATATTTACCTTTTCCGCTATCTGTATATCGAAAGAAGCGAAGGATTCACATCCCAAGCCTCGCAATCGCTTAAAATATCTATAAATCACAGTCCGAGACTCGGGATCGCGATATTTACATTTACCACTCGCTGTATATCGAAGGAAGCTGATAATTCATTTTCCGAGAATCGCAACCGTTCGAAATAACGACAAATCACTCAAGGACACTCCGAATCGCGATATTTACCGTTTCCGCTTGCTGTATATCGAAACAAGCGAAGGATTCGCATCCCAAATCTCGCAATCGTTTAAAATATCGATAAATAACAGTAGGAGACTCGGGATCGCGATATTTACATTTACCACTCGCTGTATATAGAAAGAAGCGAAGGATTCACATCCCAAGCCTCGCAATCGTTTAAAATATCTATAAATCACAGTACGAGACTGGGGATCGCGATATTTCCATTTACCACTCGCTGTATATCGAAAGAAGCGAAGGATTCACTTCCCAAGCATCGCAATAATTCGAAATAACGACAAATCACTCAGGGACACTCCGAATCGCGATATTTACCGTTTCCGCTTGCTGTATATCGGAAGAAGATATGGATTCACATCCCAAATCTCGCAATCGTTTAAAATATCGATAAATAACAGTAGGAGACTCGGGATCACGATATTTACATTTACCACTCGCTGTATATCGAAAGAAGCGAAGGATTCGCATCCCAAGCCTCGCAATAATTCGAAATAACGACAAATCACTCAAGGACACTCCGAATCGCGATATTTACCGTTTCCGCTTGCTGTATATCGAAAGAAGCGAAGGATTCACATCCCAAGCCTCGCAATCGTTCAAAATATCTTTAGATCACAGTAGGAGACTCGGGATCGCGATATTTACATTTACCACTCGCTGTATATCGAAAGAAGCGAAGGATTCACTTCCCAAGCATCGCAATAATTCGAAATAACGACAAATCACTCAGGGACACTACGAATCGCGATATTTACCGTTTCCGCTTGCTGTATATCGGAAGAAGATATGGATTCACATCCCAAATCTCGCAATCGTTTAAAATATCGATAAATAACAGTAGGAGACTCGGGATCACGATATTTACATTTACCACTCGCTGTATATCGAAAGAAGCGAAGGATTCACATCTCAAGCCTCGCAATCGTTCAAAATATCTATAAATCACAGTACGAGATTCGGGATCGCGATATTTACATTTACCACTCGCTGTAAATCGAAAGAAGCTGATAATTCATTTTCCGAGAATCGCAACGGTTCGTAATAACGACAAATCACTCAAGGACACTCCGAATCGCGATATTTACCGTTTCCGCTCGCTGTACTTCGAAAGAAGCGAAGGATTCGCATCCCAAGCCTCGCAATAATTCGAAATAACGACAAATCACTCAAGGACACTCCGAATCGCGATATTCACCGTTTCTGCTCGCTGTATATCGAAAGAAGCGAAGGATTCACATCCCAAGTCTCGCAATAATTTGAAATAACGACAAATCACTCAAGGACACTCCGAATCGAAATATTCACCGTTTCTGCTCGCTGTATATCGAAAGAGGCGAAGGATTCACTTCCCAAGCATCACAATAATTCGAAATAACGACAAATCACTCAAGGACACTCCGACTCGCGATATTTACCGTTTCTGCTCGCTGTATATCGAAAGAAGCGAAGGATTCACATCACAAGCCTCGCAACCGTTCGAAATAACGAGAAATCACTCAAGGTCACTCGGAATCACGATATTAACCTTTTCCATAAGGAGTGTATTGAAAGAAGCTAAGGATTCACATCACAAGCCTCGCAATCGTTCAAAATATCGATAAATCACAGTACGAGACTCGGGATCGCGATATTTACATTTACCACTCGCTGTATATCGAAAGAAGCTGATAATTCATTTTCCGAGCCTCGCAACCGTTCGAAATAACGACAAATCACTCAAGGACACTCCGAATCGCGATATTTACCGATTCCGCTTGCTGTATATCGAAAAAAGCGAAGGATTCACATCCCAAGCCTCGCAATCGTTCAAAATATCGATAAATCAGAGTAGGACACTCCGCATCACGATATTTAGCGTTTCCGCTTTCTGTATATCGGAAGAAGATAAGGATTCACATCTCAAGCCTCGCAATCGTTCAAAATATCGGTATATCAGAGTAGGAGACTCGGGAACGCGATATTTAGCTTTTCGACTCGCTGTATATCGAAAGAAGCGAAGGATTCACTTCCCAGGCCTCGCAATAATTCGAAATAACGACAAATCACTCAAGGACACTCCGAATCGCGATATTTACCGATTCCGCTTGCTGTATATCGAAAGAAGCGAAGGATTCACATCCCAAGCCTCGCAATCCTTCAAAATATCGATAAATCAGAGTAGGAGACTCCGAATGGCGATATTTACCGTTTCCGCTCGCTGTATATCGAAAGAAGATAAGGATTCACATCTCAAGCCTCGCAATCGTTCAAAATATCGGTATATCAGAGTAGGAGACTCGGGAACGCGATATTTACATTTACCACTCGCTGTATATCGAAAGAAGCGAAGGATTCACATCACAAGCCTCGCAATCGTTCAAAATATCGATAAATCAGAGTAGGAGACGCGGAAACGCGATATTTAGCTTTTCGACTCGCTGTATATCGAAAGAAGCGAAGGATTCACTTCCCAGGCCTCGCAATAATTCGAAATAACGACGAATCACTCAAGGACACTCCGAATCGCGATATTTACCTTTTCCGCTCGCTGTATATCGAAAGAAGCAAAGGATTCACATCTCAAGCCTCGCAATAATTCGAAATAACGACAAATAAGTCAAGGACATTCCGAATCGCGATATTTACCGATTCCGCTTGCTGTATATCGAAAGAAGCGAAGGATTCACATCCCAAGCCTCGCAATCCTTCAAAATATCGATAAATCAGAGTAGGACACTCCGAATCGCGATATTTAACGTTTCCGCTCGCTGTATATCGGAAGAAGATAAGGATTCACATCCCAAATCTCGCAATCGTTTAAAATATCGATAAATCACAATAGGAGACTCGGGATCGCGATATTTACATTTACCACTCGCTGTATATCGAAAGAGGCGAAGGATTCACTTCCCAGGCCTCGCAATAATTTGAAATAACGACGAATCACTCAAGGACACTCCGAATCGCGATATTTACCGTTTCTGCTAGCTGTATATCGAAAGAAGAAAAGGATTCACATCACAAGCCTCGCAATCGATCAAAATATCGATAAATCAGAGAAGGAGACTCGGAAACGCGATATTTACATTTACCGCAAGCTGTATATCGAAAGAAGCGAAGGATTCACTTACCAAGCCTCGCAATCGTTCAAAATATCGATAAATCAGAGAAGAAGACTCGGAAACATGATATTTACATTTACCACTCGCTGTATATCGAAAGAGGCGAAGGATTCACTTCCCAGGCCTCGCAATAATTTGAAATAACGAGAAATCACTCAAGGTCACTCGGAATCACGATATTTACCGTTTCCGCTCCCTGTATATCGAAACAAGCGAAGGATTCGCATCCCAAGCCTCGCAATCGATCAAAATATCGATAAATCAGAGAAGGAGACTCGGAAACGCGATATTTACATTTACCGCAAGCTGTATATCGAAAGAAGCGAAGGATTCACTTACCAAGCCTCGCAATCGTTCAAAATATCGATAAATCAGAGAAGAAGACTCGGAAACATGATATTTACATTTACCACTCGCTGTATATCGAAAGAGGCGAAGGATTCACTTCCCAGGCCTCGCAATAATTTGAAATAACGACGAATCACTCAAGGACACTCCGAATCGCGATATTTACCGTTTCTGCTAGCTGTATATCGAAAGAAGAAAAGGATTCACATCACAAGCCTCGCAATCCTTCAAAATATCGATAAATCAGAGTAGGAGACTCCGAATGGCGATATTTACCGGTTCCGCTCACTGTATATCGAAAGAAGCGAAGGATTCACATCACAAGCCTCGCAATCCTTCAAAATATCGATAAATCAGAGTAGGAGACTCCGAATGGCGATATTTACCGTTTCCGCTCGCTGTATATCGAAAGAAGATAAGGATTCACATCTCAAGCCTCGCAATCGTTCAAAATATCGGTATATCAGAGTAGGAGACTCGGGAACGCGATATTTACATTTACCACTCGCTGTATATCGAAAGAAGCGAAGGATTCACATCCCAAGCCTCGCAACCGTTTGAAATAACGAGAAATCACTCAAGGTCACTCGGAATCACGATATTGACCTTTTCCATAACTAGTGTATTGAAAGAAGCTAAGGATTCGTTTCCCTAGCCTCGCAATCGTTCAAAATATCGATAAATCAGAGTAGGAGACTCGGGATCGGGATATTTACATTTACCACTCGCTGTATATCGAAAGAAGCGAAGGATTCACTTCCCAAGCATTGCAATAATTCGAAATAACGACAAATCACTCAAGGACACTCCGAATCGCGATATTTGCCGTTTCCGCTCGCTGTATATCGAAAGAAGCGAAGGATTCACATCACAAGCCTCGCAATCGTTCAAAATATCGATAAATCCGAGTAGGACACTCCGAATCGCGATATTTAGCGTTTCCGCTTTCTGTATATCGGAAGAAGATAAGGATTCACATCCCAAGTCTCGCAACCGTTCAAAATAAAGATAAATCAGAGTAGGAGACGCGGAATCGCGATATTTACATTTACCACTCGCTGTATATCGAAAGAAGCGAAGGATTCACTTCCCAAGCATCGCAATAATTCGAAATAACGACAAATCACTCAAGGACACTCCGAATCGCGATATTTACCTTTTCCGCTCGCTGAATATCGAAAGAAGCGACGGATTCATATCTCAAGCCTCGCAATCGTTCAAAATATCAATAAATCAGAGTAGGAGACTCGGAATCGCGATATTTACATTTACCACTCGCTGTATATCGAAAGAAGCGAAGGATTCACTTCCCAAGCATCGCAATAATTCGAAATATCGACAAATCACTCAAGGACACTCCGAATCGCGATATTTACCGTTTCCGCTTGCTGTATATCGAAACAAGCGAAGGATTCGCATCCCAAGCCTCGCAATCGTTTAAAATATCTATAAATCAGAGTAGGAGGCTCGGAATCGCGATATTTACCTTTTCCGCTATCTGTATATCGAAAGAAGCGAAGGATTCACATCCCAAGCCTCGCAATCGTTTAAAATATCTATAAATCACAGTCCGACACTCGGGATCGCGATATTTACATTTACCACTCGCTGTATATCGAAGGAAGCTGATAATTCATTTTCCGAGAATCGCAACCGTTCGAAATAACGACAAATCACTCAAGGACACTCCGAATCGCGATATTTACCGTTTCCGCTTGCTGTATATCGAAACAAGCGAAGGATTCGCATCCCAAGCCTCGCAATCGTTTAAAATATCTATAAATCAGAGTAGGAGGCTCGGAATCGCGATATTTACCTTTTCCGCTATCTGTATATCGAAAGAAGCGAAGGATTCACATCCCAAGCCTCGCAATCGTTTAAAATATCTATAAATCACAGTACGAGACTGGGGATCGCGATATTTCCATTTACCACTCGCTGTATATCGAAAGAAGCGAAGGATTCACTTCCCAAGCATCGCAATAATTCGAAATAACGACAAATCACTCAGGGACACTCCGAATCGCGATATTTACCGTTTCCGCTTGCTGTATATCGGAAGAAGATATGGATTCACATCCCAAATCTCGCAATCGTTTAAAATATCGATAAATAACAGTAGGAGACTCGGGATCACGATATTTACATTTACCACTCGCTGTATATCGAAAGAAGCGAAGGATTCGCATCCCAAGCCTCGCAATAATTCGAAATAACGACAAATCACTCAAGGACACTCCGAATCGCGATATTTACCGTTTCCGCTTGCTGTATATCGAAAGAAGCGAAGGATTCACATCCCAAGCCTCGCAATCGTTCAAAATATCTTTAGATCACAGTAGGAGACTCGGGATCGCGATATTTACATTTACCACTCGCTGTATATCGAAAGAAGCGAAGGATTCACTTCCCAAGCATCGCAATAATTCGAAATAACGACAAATCACTCAGGGACACTACGAATCGCGATATTTACCGTTTCCGCTTGCTGTATATCGGAAGAAGATATGGATTCACATCCCAAATCTCGCAATAATTCGAAATAACGACAAATCACTCAAGGACACTCCGACTCGCGATATTTACCGTTTCTGCTCGCTGTATATCGAAAGAAGCGAAGGATTCACATCACAAGCCTCGCAACCGTTCGAAATAACGAGAAATCACTCAAGGTCACTCGGAATCACGATATTAACCTTTTCCATAAGGAGTGTATTGAAAGAAGCTAAGGATTCACATCACAAGCCTCGCAATCGTTCAAAATATCGATAAATCACAGTACGAGACTCGGGATCGCGATATTTACATTTACCACTCGCTGTATATCGAAAGAAGCTGATAATTCATTTTCCGAGCCTCGCAACCGTTCGAAATAACGACAAATCACTCAAGGACACTCCGAATCGCGATATTTACCGATTCTGCTTGCTGTATATCGAAAGAAGCGAAGGATTCACATCCCAAGCCTCGCAATCCTTCAAAATATCGATAAATCAGAGTAGGAGACTCCGAATGGCGATATTTACCGTTTCCGCTCGCTGTATATCGAAAGAAGATAAGGATTCACATCTCAAGCCTCGCAATCGTTCAAAATATCGGTATATCAGAGTAGGAGACTCGGGAACGCGATATTTACATTTACCACTCGCTGTATATCGAAAGAAGCGAAGGATTCACATCACAAGCCTCGCAATCGTTCAAAATATCGATAAATCAGAGTAGGAGACGCGGAAACGCGATATTTAGCTTTTCGACTCTCTGTATATCGAAAGAAGCGAAGGATTCACTTCCCAGGCCTCGCAATAATTCGAAATAACGACGAATCACTCAAGGACACTCCGAATCGCGATATTTACCGTTTCTGCTAGCTGTATATCGAAAGAAGCGAAGGATTCACATCACAGGCCTCGCAACCGTTCGAAATAACGAGAAATCACTCGAGGTCACTCGGAATCACGATATTAACCTTTTCCATAAGGAGTGTATTGAAAGAAGCTAAGGATTCACATTCCAAGCCTCGCAATCGTTCAAAATATCGATAAATCAGAGTAGGACACTCCGAATCGCGATATTTAACGTTTCCGCTCGCTGTATATCGGAAGAAGATAAGGATTCACATCCCAAATCTCGCAATCGTTTAAAATATCGATAAATCAGAGTAGGAGACTCGGGATCGCGATATTTACATTTACCACTCGCTGTATATCGAAAGAAGCCTAGGATTCACATCCCAAACCTCGCAATCGTTCAAAATATCGATAAATCAGAGTAGGAGACTCGGAATCGCGATATTTACATTTACCACTCGCTGTATATCGAAAGAAGCGAAGGATTCACTTCACAAGCCTCACAATAATTCGAAATAACGACAAATCACTCAAGGACACTCCGACTCGCGATATTTACCGTTTCCGCTTGCTGCATATCGAAACAAGATAAGGATTCACATCTCAAGCCTCGCAATCGTTCAAAATATCGGTATATCAGAGTAGGAGACTCGGGAACGCGATATTTACATTTACCACTCGCTGTATATCGAAAGAGGCGAAGGATTCACTTCCCAAGCATCACAATAATTCGAAATAACGACAAATCACTCAAGGACACTCCGACTCGCGATATTTACCGTTTCTGCTCGCTGTATATCGAAAGAAGCGAAGGATTCACATCACAGGCCTCGCAACCGTTCGAAATAACGAGAAATCACTCGAGGTCACTCGGAATCACGATATTAACCTTTTCCATAAGGAGTGTATTGAAAGAAGCTAAGGATTCACATCACAAGCCTCGCAATCGTTCAAAATATCGATAAATCACAGTACGAGACTCGGGATCGCGATATTTACATTTACCACTCGCTGTATTTCGAAAGAAGCTGATAATTCATTTTCCGAGCCTCGCAACCGTTCGAAATATCGATAAATCACTTTAGGAGACTCGGGATCGCGATATTTACATTTACCACTCGCTGTATATCGAAAGAAGCTGATAATTCATTTTCCGAGAATCGCAACCGTTCGAAATAACGACAAATCACTCAAGGACACTCGGAATCGCGATATTTATCGTTTCCGCTTGCTGTATATCGAAACAAGCGAAGGATTCGCGTCCCAAGCCTCGCAATCGTTCAAAATATCTATAAATCACAGTACGAGACTCGGGATCGCGATATTTACATTTACCACTCGCTGTAAATCGAAAGAAGCTGATAATTCATTTTCCGAGAATCGCAACCTATCGAAATAACGACAAATCACTCAAGGACACTCGGAATCGCGATATTCACCGTTTCTGCTCGCTGTATATCGAAAGAAGCGAAGGATTCACATCCCAAGTCTCGCAACCGTTCAAAATAAAGATAAATCAGAGTAGGAGACGCGGAATCGCGATATTTACATTTACCACTCGCTGTATATCGAAAGAAGCGAAGGATTCACTTCCCAAGCATCGCAATAATTCGAAATAACGACAAATCACTCAAGGACACTCCGAATCGCGATATTTACCTTTTCCGCTCGCTGAATATCGAAAGAAGCGACGGATTCATATCTCAAGCCTCGCAATCGTTCAAAATATCAATAAATCAGAGTAGGAGAATCGGAATCGCGATATTTACATTTACCACTCGCTGTATATCGAAAGAAGCGAAGGATTCACTTCCCAAGCATCGCAATAATTCGAAATATCGACAAATCACTCAAGGACACTCCGAATCGCGATATTTACCGTTTCCGCTTGCTGTATATCGAAACAAGCGAAGGATTCGCATCCCAAGCCTCGCAATCGTTTAAAATATCTATAAATCAGAGTAGGAGGCTCGGAATCGCGATATTTACCTTTTCCGCTATCTGTATATCGAAAGAAGCGAAGGATTCACATCCCAAGCCTCGCAATCGTTTAAAATATCTATAAATCACAGTCCGACACTCGGGATCGCGATATTTACATTTACCACTCGCTGTATATCGAAGGAAGCTGATAATTCATTTTCCGAGAATCGCAACCGTTCGAAATAACGACAAATCACTCAAGGACACTCCGAATCGCGATATTTACCGTTTCCGCTTGCTGTATATCGAAACAAGCGAAGGATTCGCATCCCAAGCCTCGCAATCGTTTAAAATATCTATAAATCAGAGTAGGAGGCTCGGAATCGCGATATTTACCTTTTCCGCTATCTGTATATCGAAAGAAGCGAAGGATTCACATCCCAAGCCTCGCAATCGTTTAAAATATCTATAAATCACAGTACGAGACTGGGGATCGCGATATTTCCATTTACCACTCGCTGTATATCGAAAGAAGCGAAGGATTCACTTCCCAAGCATCGCAATAATTCGAAATAACGACAAATCACTCAGGGACACTCCGAATCGCGATATTTACCGTTTCCGCTTGCTGTATATCGGAAGAAGATATGGATTCACATCCCAAATCTCGCAATCGTTTAAAATATCGATAAATAACAGTAGGAGACTCGGGATCACGATATTTACATTTACCACTCGCTGTATATCGAAAGAAGCGAAGGATTCGCATCCCAAGCCTCGCAATAATTCGAAATAACGACAAATCACTCAAGGACACTCCGAATCGCGATATTTACCGTTTCCGCTTGCTGTATATCGAAAGAAGCGAAGGATTCACATCCCAAGCCTCGCAATCGTTCAAAATATCTTTAGATCACAGTAGGAGACTCGGGATCGCGATATTTACATTTACCACTCGCTGTATATCGAAAGAAGCGAAGGATTCACTTCCCAAGCATCGCAATAATTCGAAATAACGACAAATCACTCAGGGACACTACGAATCGCGATATTTACCGTTTCCGCTTGCTGTATATCGGAAGAAGATATGGATTCACATCCCAAATCTCGCAATAATTCGAAATAACGACAAATCACTCAAGGACACTCCGACTCGCGATATTTACCGTTTCTGCTCGCTGTATATCGAAAGAAGCGAAGGATTCACATCACAAGCCTCGCAACCGTTCGAAATAACGAGAAATCACTCAAGGTCACTCGGAATCACGATATTAACCTTTTCCATAAGGAGTGTATTGAAAGAAGCTAAGGATTCACATCACAAGCCTCGCAATCGTTCAAAATATCGATAAATCACAGTACGAGACTCGGGATCGCGATATTTACATTTACCACTCGCTGTATATCGAAAGAAGCTGATAATTCATTTTCCGAGCCTCGCAACCGTTCGAAATAACGACAAATCACTCAAGGACACTCCGAATCGCGATATTTACCGATTCTGCTTGCTGTATATCGAAAGAAGCGAAGGATTCACATCCCAAGCCTCGCAATCCTTCAAAATATCGATAAATCAGAGTAGGAGACTCCGAATGGCAATATTTACCGTTTCCGCTCGCTGTATATCGAAAGAAGATAAGGATTCACATCTCAAGCCTCGCAATCGTTCAAAATATCGGTATATCAGAGTAGGAGACTCGGGAACGCGATATTTACATTTACCACTCGCTGTATATCGAAAGAAGCGAAGGATTCACATCACAAGCCTCGCAATCGTTCAAAATATCGATAAATCAGAGTAGGAGACGCGGAAACGCGATATTTAGCTTTTCGACTCTCTGTATATCGAAAGAAGCGAAGGATTCACTTCCCAGGCCTCGCAATAATTCGAAATAACGACGAATCACTCAAGGACACTCCGAATCGCGATATTTACCCTTTCCGCTCGCTGTATATCGAAAGAAGCAAAGGATTCACATCTCAAGCCTCGCAATAATTCGAAATAACGACAAATAAGTCAAGGACATTCCGACTCGCGATATTTACCGTTTCCGCTCGCTGTATATCGAAAGAAGCGAAGGATTCACATCCCAAGCCTCGCAACCGTTCGAAATAACGAGAAATCACTCAATGTCACTCGGAATCACGATATTGACCGTTTCCATAAGGAGTGTATTGAAAGAAGCGAAGGATTCGTTTCCCTAGCCTCGCAATCCTTCAAAATATCGATAAATCAGAGTAGGAGACTCCAAATGGCGATATTTACCGTTTCCGCTCGCTGTATATCGATAGAAGCGAAGGATTCACATCACAAGCCTCGCAATCCTTCAAAATATCGATAAATCAGAGTAGGACACTCCGAATCGCGATATTTAACGTTTCCGCTCGCTGTATATCGGAAGAAGATAAGGATTCACATCCCAAATCTCGCAATCGTTTAAAATATCGATAAATCACAATAGGAGACTCGGGATCGCGATATTTACATTTACCACTCGCTGTATATCGAAAGAGGCGAAGGATTCACTTCCCAGGCCTCGCAATAATTTGAAATAACGACGAATCACTCAAGGACACTCCGAATCGCGATATTTACCGTTTCTGCTAGCTGTATATCGAAAGAAGCGAAGGATTCACATCACAAGCCTCGCAATCCTTCAAAATATCGATAAATCAGAGTAGGAGACTCCGAATGGCGATATTTACCGGTTCCGCTCGCTGTATATCGAAAGAAGCGAAGGATTCACATCACAAGCCTCGCAATCCTTCAAAATATCGATAAATCAGAGTAGGAGACTCCGAATGGCGATATTTACCGTTTCCGCTCGCTGTATATCGAAAGAAGATAAGGATTCACATCTCAAGCCTCGCAATCGTTCAAAATATCGGTATATCAGAATAGGAGACTCGGGAACGCGATATTTACATTTACCACTCGCTGTATATCGAAAGAGGCGAAGGATTCACTTCCCAGGCCTCGCAATAATTTGAAATAACGACGAATCACTCAAGGACACTCCGAATCGCGATATTTACCGTTTCCGCTTGCTGTATATCGAAAGAAGCGAAGGATTCACATTCCAAGCCTCGCAATCGTTCAAAATATCGATAAATCAGAGTAGGACACTCCGAATCGCGATATTTAACGTTTCCGCTCGCTGTATATCGGAAGAAGATAAGGATTCACATCCCAAATCTCGCAATCGTTTAAAATATCGATAAATCAGAGTAGGAGACTCGGGATCGCGATATTTACATTTACCACTCGCTGTATATCGAAAGAAGCCTAGGATTCACATCCCAAGCCTCGCAATCGTTCAAAATATCGATAAATCCGAGTAGGACACTCCGAATCGCGATATTTAGCGTTTCCGCTTTCTGTATATCGGAAGAAGATAAGGATTCACATCCCAAATCTCGCAATCGTTTAAAATATCGATAAATCACAATAGGAGACTCGGGATCGCGATATTTACATTTACCACTCGCTGTATATCGAAAGAGGCGAAGGATTCACTTCCCAGGCCTCGCAATAATTTGAAATAACGACGAATCACTCAAGGACACTCCGAATCGCGATATTTACCGTTTCTGCTAGCTGTATATCGAAAGAAGCGAAGGATTCACATCACAAGCCTCGCAATCCTTCAAAATATCGATAAATCAGAGTAGGAGACTCCGAATGGCGATATTTACCGTTTCCGCTCGCTGTATATCGAAAGAAGCGAAGGATTCACATCACAAGCCTCGCAATCCTTCAAAATATCGATAAATCAGAGTAGGAGACTCCGAATGGCGATATTTACCGTTTCCGCTCGCTGTATATCGAAAGAAGATAAGGATTCACATCTCAAGCCTCGCAATCGTTCAAAATATCGGTATATCAGAGTAGGAGACTCGGGAACGCGATATTTACATTTACCACTCGCTGTATATCGAAAGAAGCGAAGGATTCACATCCCAAGCCTCGCAACCGTTTGAAATAACGAGAAATCACTCAAGGTCACTCGGAATCACGATATTGACCTTTTCCATAACTAGTGTATTGAAAGAAGCTAAGGATTCGTTTCCCTAGCCTCGCAATCGTTCAAAATATCGATAAATCAGAGTAGGAGACTCGGGATCGGGATATTTACATTTACCACTCGCTGTATATCGAAAGAAGCGAAGGATTCACTTCCCAAGCATTGCAATAATTCGAAATAACGACAAATCACTCAAGGACACTCCGAATCGCGATATTTACCGTTTCCGCTCGCTGTATATCGAAAGAAGCGAAGGATTCACATCACAAGCCTCGCAATCGTTCAAAATATCGATAAATCACAGTACGAGACTCGGGATCGCGATATTTACATTTACCACTCGCTGTATATCGAAAGAAGCTGATAATTCATTTTCCGAGCCTCGCAACCGTTCGAAATAAATACAAATCACTCAAGGACACTCCGAATCGCGATATTTACCTTTTCCGCTCGCTGAATATCGAAAGAAGCGACGGATTCATATCTCAAGCCTCGCAATCGTTCAAAATATCAATAAATCAGAGTTGGAGACTCGGAATCGCGATATTTACATTTACCACTCGCTGTATATCGAAAGAAGAGAAGGATTCACTTCACAAGCCTCACAATAATTCGAAATAATGACAAATCACTCAAGGACACTCCCAATCGCGATATTTACCTTTTCCGCTCGCTGTATATCGAAAGATGATAAGGATTCACATCTCAAGCCTCGCAATCGTTCAAAATATCGGTATATCAGAGTAGGAGACTCGGGAACGCGATATTTACATTTACCACTCGCTGTATATCGAAAGAGGCGAAGGATTCACTTCCCAAGCATCACAATAATTCGAAATAACGACAAATCACTCAAGGACACTCCGACTCGCGATATTTACCGTTTCTGCTCGCTGTATATCGAAAGAAGCGAAGGATTCACATCACAGGCCTCGCAACCGTTCGAAATAACGAGAAATCACTCAAGGTCACTCGGAATCACGATATTAACCTTTTCCATAAGGAGTGTATTGAAAGAAGCTAAGGATTCACATCACAAGCCTCGCAATCGTTCAAAATATCGATAAATCACAGTACGAGACTCGGGATCGCGATATTTACATTTACCACTCGCTGTATTTCGAAAGAAGCTGATAATTCATTTTCCGAGCCTCGCAACCGTTCGAAATAACGACAAATCACTCAAGGACACTCCGAATCGCGATATTTACCGATTCTGCTTGCTGTATATCGAAAGAAGCGAAGGATTCACATCCCAAGCCTCGCAATCGTTCAAAATATCGATAAATCACAATAGGAGACGCGGAATCGCGATATTTACATTTACCACTCGCTGTATATCGAAAGAAGCGAAGGATTCACTTCCCAAGCATCGCAATAATTCGAAATAACGACAAATCACTCAAGGACACTCCCAATCGCGATATTTACCTTTTCCGCTCGCTGTATATCGAAAGAAGATAAGGATTCACATCTCAAGCCTCGCAATCGTTCAAAATATCGGTATATCAGAGTAGGAGACTCGGGATCGCGATATTTACATTTACCACTCGCTGTATATCGAAAGAAGCGAAGGATTCACTTCCCAAGCATTGCAATAATTCGAAATAACGACAAATCACTCAAGGACACTCCGACTCGCGATATTTACCGTTTCTGCTCGCTGTATATCGAAAGAAGCGAAGGATTCACATCACAGGCCTCGCAACCGTTCGAAATAACGAGAAATCACTCAAGGTCACTCGGAATCACGATATTAACCTTTTCCATAAGGAGTGTATTGAAAGAAACTAAGGATTCACATCACAAGCCTCGCAATCGTTCAAAATATCGATAAATCACAGTACGAGACTCGGGATCGCGATATTTACATTTACCACTCGCTGTATATCGAAGGAAGCTGATAATTCATTTTCCGAGAATCGCAATCGTTCGAAATAACGACAAATCACTCAAGGACACTCCGAATCGCGATATTTACCGTTTCCGCTTGCTGTATATCGAAACAAGCGAAGGATTCGCATCCCAAATCTCGCAATCGTTTAAAATATCGATAAATAACAGTAGGAGACTCGGGATCGCGATATTTACATTTACCACTCGCTGTATATAGAAAGAAGCGAAGGATTCACATCCCAAGCCTCGCAATCGTTTAAAATATCGATAAATCACAGTACGAGACTCGGGATCGCGATATTTACATTTACCACTCGCTGTATATCGAAAGAAGCTGATAATTCATTTTCCGAGAATCGCAACCGTTCGAAATAACGACAAATCACTCAAGAACACTCCGAATCGCGATATTTACCGTTTCTGCTCGCTGTATATCCAAAGAAGCGAAGGATTGACATCACAAGCCTCACAATAGGTCAAAATATCGATAAATCAGAGTAGGACACTCCGAATTTCGATATTTACCGTTTCCGCTCGCTGTATATCGGAAGAAGATATGGATTCACATCCCAAATCTCGCAATCGTTTAAAATATCGATAAATAACAGTAGGGGACTCGGGATCGCGATATTTACATTTACCACTCGCTGTATATCGAAAGAAGCGGAGGATTCACTTCCCAAGCATCGCAATAATTCGAAATAACGACAAATCACTCAAGGACACTCCGAATCGCGATATTTACCGTTTCCGCTTGCTGTATATCGAAACAAGCGATGGATTCGCATCCCAAGCCTCGCAATCGTTTAAAATATCTATAAATCAGAGTAGGAGGCTCGGAATCGCGATATTTACCTTTTCCGCTCGCTGTATATCGGAAGAAGATATGGATTCACATCCCAAATCTCGCAATCGTTTAAAATATCGATAAATCACAGTAGGAGACTCGGGATCGCGAAATTTACATTTACCACACGCTGTATAAAGAAAGAAGCGATGGATTCACTTCCCAAGCATCGCAATAATTCGAAATAACGACAAATCACTCAAGGACACTCCGAATCGCGATATTTACCGTTTCCGCTTGCTGTATATCGAAACAAGCGAAGGATTCGCATCCCAAGCCTCGCAATCGTTTAAAATATCTATAAATCAGAGTAGGAGGCTCGGAATCGCGATATTTACCTTTTCCGCTCGCTGTATATCGAAAGAAGCGAAGGATTCACATCCCAAGCCTCGCAATCGTTCAAAATATCGATAAATCAGAGTAGGACACTCCGAATTGCGATATTTACCGTTTCCGCTCGCTGTATATCGGAAGAAGATATGGATTCACATCCCAAATCTCGCAATCGTTTAAAATATCGATAAATCACAGTAGGAGACTCGGGATCGCGATATTTACATTTACCACTCGCGGTATATCGAAAGAAGCGAAGGATTCACTTCCCAAGCATCGCAATAATTCGAGATAACGACAAATCACTCAAGGACACTCCGACTCGCGATATTTACCGTTTCCGCACTCGGAATCGCGATATTTACATTTACCACTCGCTGTATATCGAAAGAGGCGAAGGATTCACTTCCCAAGCATCACAATAATTCGAAATAACGACAAATCACTCAAGGACACTCCGAATCGCGATATTTACCGTTTCCGCTCGCTGTATATTGGAAGAAGATAGGGATTCACATCCCAAATCTCGCAATCGTTTAAAATATCGATAAATCAGAGTAGGAGACTCGGAATCGCGATATTTACATTTACCACTAGCTGTATATCGAAAGAAGCGAAGGATTCACTTCCCAAGCATTGCAATAATTCGAAATAACGACAAATCACTCAAGGACACTCCGAATCGCGATATTTACCGTTTCCGCACTCGGAATCGCGATATTTACATTTACCACTCGCTGTATATCGAAAGAAGCGAAGGATTCACTTCACAAGCCTCACAATAATTCGAAATAACGACAAATCACTCAAGGACACTCCCAATCGCGATATTTACCTTTTCCGCTCGCTGTATATCGAAAGAAGAAAAGGATTCACATCGCAAGCCTCGCAATAATTCGAAATAACGAGAAATCACTCAAGGTCACTCGGAATCACGATATTGACCTTTTCCATAAGGAGTGTATTGAAAGAAGCTAAGGATTCATTTCCCTAGCCTCGCAATCGTTCAAAATAGAGATAAAACAGAGTAGGAGACTCGGGATCGCGATATTTACATTTACCACTGTCTGTATATCGAAAGAAGCGAAGGATTCACTTCCCAAGCATTGCAATAATTCGAAATAACGACAAATCACTCAAGGACACTCCGAATCGCGATATTTACCGTTTCCGCACTCGGAATCGCGATATTTACATTTACCACTCGCTGTATATCGAAAGAAGCGAAGGATTCACTTCACAAGCCTCACAATAATTCGAAATAACGACAAATCACTCAAGGACACTCCCAATCGCGATATTTACCTTTTCCGCTCGCTGTATATCGAAAGAAGAAAAGGATTCACATCGCAAGCCTCGCAATAATTCGAAATAACGAGAAATCACTCAAGGTCACTCGGAATCACGATATTGACCTTTTCCATAAGGAGTGTATTGAAAGAAGCTAAGGATTCGTTTCCCTAGCCTCGCAATCGTTCAAAATAGAGATAAAACAGAGTAGGAGACTCGGGATCGCGATATTTACATTTACCACTGTCTGTATATCGAAAGAAGCGAAGGATTCACTTCCCAAGCATTGCAATAATTCGAAATAACGACAAATCACTCAAGGACACTCCGAATCGCGATATTTACCGTTTCAGCACTCGGAATCGCGATATTTACATTTACCACTCGCTGTATATCGAAAGAGGAAAAGGATTCACATCCCAAGCCTCGCAATCGTTCAAAATATCGATAAATCAGAGTAGGACACTCCGAATCGCGATATTTACCTTTTCTGCTCGCTGTATATCGAAAGAAGCGCAGGATTCACATCCCAAATCTCGCAATCGTTTAAAATATCGATAAATCACAATAGGAGACTCGGGATCGCGATATTTACATTTACCACTCGCTGTATATCGAAAGAGGCGAAGGATTCACTTCCCAGGCCTCGCAATAATTCGAAATAGCGACGAATCACTCAAGGACACACCGAATTGCGATATATAGCGTTTCCGCTCGCTGTATATCGAAAGATGATAAGGATTCACATCCCAAGCCTCGCAACCGTTCGAAATAACGAGAAATAACTCAAGGTCACTCGGAATCACGATATTGACCTTTTCCATAACTAGTGTATTGAAAGAAGCTAAGGATTCACATCCCAAATCTCGCAATCGTTTAAAATATCGATAAATCACAATAGGAGACTCGGGATCGCGATATTTATATTTACCACTCGCTGTATATCGCAAGAAGCTAATAATTCACTTTCCGAGAATCGCAACCGTTCGAAATAACGACAAATCGCTCAAGGACACTCCGAATCGCGATATTTACCGTTTCCGCTTACTGTATATCGAAAGAAGCGAAGCATTCACATCCCAAGCCTCGCAATCGTTCAAAATATCGATAAATCAGAGTAGGACACTCCGAATCGCGATATTTACCGTTTCCGCTTTCTCTATATCGGAAGAAGATAAGGATTCACATCCCAAATCTCGCAATCGTTTAAAATATCCATAAATCACAATAGGAGACTCGGGATCGCGATATTTACATTTACCACTCGCTGTATATCGCAAGAAGCTAATAATTCATTTTCCGAGAATCGCAACCGTTCGAAATAACGACAAATCACTCAAGGACACTCCGAATCGCGATATTTACCGTTTCCGCTTACTGTTTATCGAAAGAAGCGAAGGATTCACTTCCCAAGCATTGCAATAATTCGAAATAACGACAAATCACTCAAGGACACTCCGAATCGCGATATATAGCGTTTCCGCTCGCTGTATATCGAAAGAAGCGAAGGATTCACATCACAGGCCTCGCAACCGTTCGAAATAACGAGAAATCACTCAAGGTCACTCGGAATCACGATATTGACCTTTTCCATAAGGAGTGTATTGAAAGAAGCTAAGGATTCGTTTCCCTAGCCTCGCAATCGTTCAAAATATCGATAAAACAGAGTAGGAGACTCGGGATCGCGATATTTACATTTACCACTCGCTGTATATCGAAAGAAGCGAAGGATTCACTTCCCAAGCATTGCAATAATTCGAAATAACGACAAATCACTCAAGGACACTCCGAATCGCGATATTTACCGTTTCCGCTCGCTGTATATCGAAAGAAGCGAAGGATTCACATCACAAGCCTCGCAATCGTTCAAAATATCGATAAATCACAGTACGAGACTCGGGATCGCGATATTTACATTTACCACTCGCTGTATATCGAAAGAAGCTGATAATTCATTTTCCGAGCCTCGCAACCGTTCGAAATAACGACAAATCACTCAAGGACACTCCCAATCGCGATATTTACCGATTCCGCTTGCTGTATATCGAAAGAAGCGAAGGATTCACATCCCAAGCCTCGCAATCGTTCAAAATATCGATAAATCAGAGTAGGACACTCCGAATCACGATATTTAGCGTTTCCGCTTTCTGTATATCGGAAGAAGATAAGGATTCACATCCCAAATCTCGCAATCGTTTAAAATATCGATAAATCACAATAGGAGACTCGGGATCGCGATATTTACATTTACCACTCGCTGTATATCGAAAGAGGCGAAGGATTCACTTCCCAGGCCTCGCAATAATTTGAAATAACGACGAATCACTCAAGGACACTCCGAATCGCGATATTTACCGTTTCCGCTCGCTGTATATCGAAAGAAGCGAAGGATTCACATCACAAGCCTCGCAATCGTTCAAAATATCGATAAATCACAGTACGAGACTCGGGATCGCGATATTTACATTTACCACTCGCTGTATATCGAAAGAAGCTGATAATTCATTTTCCGAGCCTCGCAACCGTTCGAAATAACGACAAATCACTCAAGGACACTCCGAATCGCGATATTTACCGTTTCCGCTCGCTGTATATCGAAAGAAGCGAAGGATTCACATCACAAGCCTCGCAATCGTTCAAAATATCGATAAATCACAGTACGAGACTCGGGATCGCGATATTTACATTTACCACTCGCTGTATATCGAAAGAAGCGAAGGATTCACTTCACAAGCCTCACAATAATTCGAAATAACGACAAATCACTCAAGGACACTCCGACTCGCGATATTTACCGTTTCTGCTCGCTGTATATCGAAAGAAGCGAAGGATTCACATCACAGGCCTCGCAACCGTTCGAAATAACGAGAAATCACTCAAGGTCACTCGGAATCACGATATTAACCTTTTCCATAAGGAGTGTATTGAAAGAAGCTAAGGATTCACATCACAAGCCTCGCAATCGTTCAAAATATCTATAAATCACAGTACGAGACTCGGGATCGCGATATTTACATTTACCACTCGCTGTATATCGAAAGAAGCGAAGGATTCACTTCCCAAGAATCGCAATAATTCGAAATAACGACAAATCACTCAAGGACACTCCGAATCGCGATATTTACCTTTTCCGCTCGCTGAATATCGAAAGAAGCGACGGATTCATATCTCAAGCCTCGCAATCGTTCAAAATATCAATAAATCAGAGTAGGAGACTCGGAATCGCGATATTTACATTTACCACTCGCTGTATATCGAAAGAAGCGAAGGATTCACTTCCCAAGCATCGCAATAATTCGAAATATCGACAAATCACTCAAGGACACTCCGAATCGCGATATTTACCGTTTCCGCTTGCTGTATATCGAAACAAGCGAAGGATTCGCATCCCAAGCCTCGCAATCGTTTAAAATATCTATAAATCAGAGCAGGAGGCTCGGAATCGCGATATTTACCTTTTCCGCTATCTGTATATCGAAAGAAGCGAAGGATTCACATCCCAAGCCTCGCAATCGTTTAAAATATCTATAAATCACAGTCCGAGACTCGGGATCGCGATATTTACATTTACCACTCGCTGTATATCGAGGGAAGCTGATAATTCATTTTCCGAGAATCGCAACCGTTCGAAATAACGACAAATCACTCAAGGACACTCCGAATCGCGATATTTACCGTTTCCGCTTGCTGTATATCGAAACAAGCGAAGGATTCGCATCCCAAATCTCGCAATCGTTTAAAATATCGATAAATAACAGTAGGAGACTCGGGATCGCGATATTTACATTTACCACTCGCTGTATATAGAAAGAAGCGAAGGATTCACATCCCAAGCCTCGCAATCGTTTAAAATATCTATAAATCACAGTACGAGACTGGGGATCGCGATATTTACATTTACCACTCGCTGTATATCGAAAGAAGCGAAGGATTCACTTCCCAAGCATCGCAATAATTCGAAATAACGACAAATCACTCAGGGACACTCCGAATCGCGATATTTACCGTTTCCGCTCGCTGTATATCGAAAGAAGCGAAGGATTCACATCACAAGCCTCGCAATCGTTCAAAATATCGATAAATCACAGTACGAGACTCGGGATCGCGATATTTACATTTACCACTCGCTGTATATAAAAAGAAGCTGATAATTCATTTTCCGAGCCTCGCAATAATTCGAAATAACGACAAATCACTCAGGGACACTCCGAATCGCGATATTTACCTTTTCCGCTATCTGTATATCGAAAGAAGCGAAGGATTCACATCACAAGCCTCGCAATCCTTCAAAATATCGATAAATCAGAGTAGGAGACTCCAAATGGCGATATTTACCGTTTCCGCTCGCCGTATATCGAAAGAAGATAAGGATTCACATCTCAAGCCTCGCAATCGTTCAAAATATCGGTATATCAGAGTAGGAGACTCGGGAACGCGATATTTACATTTACCACTCGCTGTATATCGAAAGAAGCGAGGGATTCACATCCCAAGCCTCGCAACCGTTCGAACTAACGAGAAATCACTCAAGGTCACTCGGAATCACGATATTGACCTTTTCCATAAGGAGTGTATTGAAAGAAGCTAAGGATTCGTTTCCCTAGCCTCGCAATCGTTCAAAATATCGATAAATCAGAGTAGGAGACTCAGGATCGGGATATTTTCATTTACCACTCGCTGTATATCGAAAGAAGCGAAGGATTCACTTCCCAAGCATTGCAATAATTCGAAATAACGACAAATCACTCAAGGACACTCCGAATCGCGATATTTACCGTTTCCGCTCGCTGTATATCGAAAGAAGCGAAGGATTCACATCACAAGCCTCGCAATCGTTCAAAATATCGATAAATCACAGTACGAGACTCGGGATCGCGATATTTACATTTACCACTCGCTGTATATCGAAAGAAGCTGATAATTCATTTTCCGAGCCTCGCAACCGTTCGAAATAACGACAAATCACTCAAGGACACTCCGAATCGCGATATTTACCGTTTCCGCTCGCTGTATATCGAAAGAAGCGAAGGATTCACATCACAAGCCTCGCAATCGTTCAAAATATCGATAAATCACAGTACGAGACTCGGGATCGCGATATTTACATTTACCACTCGCTGTATATCGAAAGAAGCTGATAATTCATTTTCCGAGCCTCGCAACCGTTCGAAATAACGACAAATCACTCAAGGACACTCCCAATCGCGATATTTACCGATTCCGCTTGCTGTATATCGAAAGAAGCGAAGGATTCACATCCCAAGCCTCGCAATCGTTCAAAATATCGATAAATCAGAGTAGGACACTCCGAATCACGATATTTAGCGTTTCCGCTTTCTGTATATCGGAAGAAGATAAGGATTCACATCCCAAATCTCGCAATCGTTTAAAATATCGATAAATCACAATAGGAGACTCGGGATCGCGATATTTACATTTACCACTCGCTGTATATCGAAAGAGGCGAAGGATTCACTTCCCAGGCCTCGCAATAATTTGAAATAACGACGAATCACTCAAGGACACTCCGAATCGCGATATTTACCGTTTCCGCTCTCTGTATATCGAAAGAAGCGAAGGATTCACATCACAAGCCTCGCAATCGTTCAAAATATCGATAAATCACAGTACGAGACTCGGGATCGCGATATTTACATTTACCACTCGCTGTATATCGAAAGAAGCTGATAATTCATTTTCCGAGCCTCGCAACCGTTCGAAATAACGACAAATCACTCAAGGACACTCCGAATCGCGATATTTACCGTTTCCGCTCGCTGTATATCGAAAGAAGCGAAGGATTCACATCACAAGCCTCGCAATCGTTCAAAATATCGATAAATCACAGTACGAGACTCGGGATCGCGATATTTACATTTACCACTCGCTGTATATCGAAAGAAGCTGATAATTCATTTTCCGGGCCTCGCAACCGTTCGAAATAACGACAAATCACTCAAGGACACTCCGAATCGCGATATTTACCGCTTCCGCTCGCTGTATATCGAAAGAAGCGAAGGATTCACATCACAAGCCTCGCAATCGTTCAAAATATCGATAAATCACAGTACGAGACTCGGGATCGCGATATTTACATTTACCACTCGCTGTATATCGAAAGAAGCTGATAATTCATTTTCCGAGCCTCGCAACCGTTCGAAATAACGACAAATCACTCAAGGACACTCCCAATCGCGATATTTACCGATTCCGCTTGCTGTATATCGAAAGAAGCGAAGGATTCACATCCCAAGCCTCGCAATCGTTCAAAATATCGATAAATCAGAGTAGGACACTCCGAATCACGATATTTAGCGTTTCCGCTTTCTGTATATCGGAAGAAGATAAGGATTCACATCCCAAATCTCGCAATCGTTTAAAATATCGATAAATCACAATAGGAGACTCGGGATCGCGATATTTACATTTACCACTCGCTGTATATCGAAAGAGGCGAAGGATTCACTTCCCAGGCCTCGCAATAATTTGAAATAACGACGAATCACTCAAGGACACTCCGAATCGCGATATTTACCGTTTCCGCTCGCTGTATATCGAAAGAAGCGAAGGATTCACATCACAAGCCTCGCAATCGTTCAAAATATCGATAAATCACAGTACGAGACTCGGGATCGCGATATTTACATTTACCACTCGCTGTATATCGAAAGAAGCTGATAATTCATTTTCCGAGCCTCGCAACCGTTCGAAATAACGACAAATCACTCAAGGACACTCCGAATCGCGATATTTACCGTTTCCGCTCGCTGTATATCGAAAGAAGCGAAGGATTCACATCACAAGCCTCGCAATCGTTCAAAATATCGATAAATCACAGTACGAGACTCGGGATCGCGATATTTACATTTACCACTCGCTGTATATCGAAAGAAGCTGATAATTCATTTTCCGAGCCTCGCAACCGTTCGAAATAACGACAAATCACTCAAGGACACTCCCAATCGCGATATTTACCGATTCCGCTTGCTGTATATCGAAAGAAGCGAAGGATTCACATCCCAAGCCTCGCAATCGTTCAAAATATCGATAAATCAGAGTAGGACACTCCGAATCACGATATTTAGCGTTTCCGCTTTCTGTATATCGGAAGAAGATAAGGATTCACATCCCAAATCTCGCAATCGTTTAAAATATCGATAAATCACAATAGGAGACTCGGGATCGCGATATTTACATTTAAAACTCGCTGTATATCGAAAGAGGCGAAGGATTCACTTCCCAGGCCTCGCAATAATTTGAAATAACGACGAATCACTCAAGGACACTCCGAATCGCGATATTTACCGTTTCCGCTTGCTGTATATCGAAAGAAGCGAAGGATTCACATTCCAAGCCTCGCAATCGTTCAAAATATCGATAAATCAGAGTAGGACACTCCGAATCGCGATATTTAACGTTTCCGCTCGCTGTATATCGGAAGAAGATAAGGATTCACATCCCAAATCTCGCAATCGTTTAAAATATCGATAAATCAGAGTAGGAGACTCGGGATCGCGATATTTACATTTACCACTCGCTGTATATCGAAAGAAGCCTAGGATTCACATCCCAAACCTCGCAATCGTTCAAAATATCGATAAATCAGAGTAGGAGACTCGGAATCGCGATATTTACATTTACCACTCGCTGTATATCGAAAGAAGCGAAGGATTCACTTCACAAGCCTCACAATAATTCGAAATAACCTCAAATCACTCAAGGACACTCCGACTCGCGATATTTACCGTTTCTGCTCGCTGTATATCGAAAGAAGCGAAGGATTCACATCACAGGCCTCGCAACCGTTCGAAATAACGAGAAATCACTCAAGGTCACTCGGAATCACGATATTAACCTTTTCCATAAGGAGTGTATTGAAAGAAGCTAAGGATTCACATCACAAGATTCGCAATCGTTCAAAATATCGATAAATCACAGTACGAGACTCGGGATCGCGATATTTACATTTACCACTCGCTGTATTTCGAAAGAAGCTGATAATTCATTTTCCGAGCCTCGTAACCGTTCGAAATATCGATAAATCACTTTAGGAGACTTGGGATCGCGATATTTACATTTACCACACGCTGTATATCGAAAGAAGCTGATAATTCATTTTCCGAGAATCGCAACCGTTCGAAATAACGACAAATCACTCAAGGACACTCGGAATCGCGATATTTATCGTTTCCGCTTGCTGTATATCGAAACAAGCGAAGGATTCGCGTCCCAAGCCTCGCAATCGTTCAAAATATCTATAAATCACAGTACGAGACTCGGGATCGCGATATTTACATTTACCACTCGCTGTAAATCGAAAGAAGCTGATAATTCATTTTCCGAGAATCGCAACCTATCGAAATAACGACAAATCACTCAAGGACACTCGGAATCGCGATATTCACCGTTTCTGCTCGCTGTATATCGAAAGAAGCGAAGGATTCACATCCCAAGTCTCGCAACCGTTCAAAATAAAGATAAATCAGAGTAGGAGACGCGGAATCGCGATATTTACATTTACCACTCGCTGTATATCGAAAGAAGCGAAGGATTCACTTCCCAAGCATCGCAATAATTCGAAATAACGACAAATCACTCAAGGACACTCCGAATCGCGATATTTACCTTTTCCGCTCGCTGAATATCGAAAGAAGCGACGGATTCATATCTCAAGCCTCGCAATCGTTCAAAATATCAATAAATCAGAGTAGGAGACTCGGAATCGCGATATTTACATTTACCACTCGCTGTATATCGAAAGAAGCGAAGGATTCACTTCCCAAGCATCGCAATAATTCGAAATATCGACAAATCACTCAAGGACACTCCGAATCGCGATATTTACCGTTTCCGCTTGCTGTATATCGAAACAAGCGAAGGATTCGCATCCCAAGCCTCGCAATCGTTTAAAATATCTATAAATCAGAGTAGGAGGCTCGGAATCGCGATATTTACCTTTTCCGCTATCTGTATATCGAAAGAAGCGAAGGATTCACATCCCAAGCCTCGCAATCGCTTAAAATATCTATAAATCACAGTCCGAGACTCGGGATCGCGATATTTACATTTACCACTCGCTGTATATCGAAGGAAGCTGATAATTCATTTTCCGAGAATCGCAACCGTTCGAAATAACGACAAATCACTCAAGGACACTCCGAATCGCGATATTTACCGTTTCCGCTTGCTGTATATCGAAACAAGCGAAGGATTCGCATCCCAAATCTCGCAATCGTTTAAAATATCGATAAATAACAGTAGGAGACTCGGGATCGCGATATTTACATTTACCACTCGCTGTATATAGAAAGAAGCGAAGGATTCACATCCCAAGCCTCGCAATCGTTTAAAATATCTATAAATCACAGTACGAGACTGGGGATCGCGATATTCCCATTTACCACTCGCTGTATATCGAAAGAAGCGAAGGATTCACTTCCCAAGCATCGCAATAATTCGAAATAACGACAAATCACTCAGGGACACTCCGAATCGCGATATTTACCGTTTCCGCTTGCTGTATATCGGAAGAAGATATGGATTCACATCCCAAATCTCGCAATCGTTTAAAATATCGATAAATAACAGTAGGAGACTCGGGATCACGATATTTACATTTACCACTCGCTGTATATCGAAAGAAGCGAAGGATTCGCATCCCAAGCCTCGCAATAATTCGAAATAACGACAAATCACTCAAGGACACTCCGAATCGCGATATTTACCGTTTCCGCTTGCTGTATATCGAAAGAAGCGAAGGATTCACATCCCAAGCCTCGCAATCGTTCAAAATATCTTTAGATCACAGTAGGAGACTCGGGATCGCGATATTTACATTTACCACTCGCTGTATATCGAAAGAAGCGAAGGATTCACTTCCCAAGCATCGCAATAATTCGAAATAACGACAAATCACTCAGGGACACTACGAATCGCGATATTTACCGTTTCCGCTTGCTGTATATCGGAAGAAGATATGGATTCACATCCCAAATCTCGCAATCGTTTAAAATATCGATAAATAACAGTAGGAGACTCGGGATCACGATATTTACATTTACCACTCGCTGTATATCGAAAGAAGCGAAGGATTCACATCTCAAGCCTCGCAATCGTTCAAAATATCTATAAATCACAGTACGAGATTCGGGATCGCGATATTTACATTTACCACTCGCTGTAAATCGAAAGAAGCTGATAATTCATTTTCCGAGAATCGCAACGGTTCGTAATAACGACAAATCACTCAAGGACACTCCGAATCGCGATATTTACCGTTTCCGCTCGCTGTACTTCGAAAGAAGCGAAGGATTCGCATCCCAAGCCTCGCAATAATTCGAAATAACGACAAATCACTCAAGGACACTCCGAATCGCGATATTCACCGTTTCTGCTCGCTGTATATCGAAAGAAGCGAAGGATTCACATCCCAAGTCTCGCAATAATTTGAAATAACGACAAATCACTCAAGGACACTCCGAATCGAAATATTCACCGTTTCTGCTCGCTGTATATCGAAAGAGGCGAAGGATTCACTTCCCAAGCATCACAATAATTCGAAATAACGACAAATCACTCAAGGACACTCCGACTCGCGATATTTACCGTTTCTGCTCGCTGTATATCGAAAGAAGCGAAGGATTCACATCACAAGCCTCGCAACCGTTCGAAATAACGAGAAATCACTCAAGGTCACTCGGAATCACGATATTAACCTTTTCCATAAGGAGTGTATTGAAAGAAGCTAAGGATTCACATCACAAGCCTCGCAATCGTTCAAAATATCGATAAATCACAGTACGAGACTCGGGATCGCGATATTTACATTTACCACTCGCTGTATATCGAAAGAAGCTGATAATTCATTTTCCGAGCCTCGCAACCGTTCGAAATAACGACAAATCACTCAAGGACACTCCGAATCGCGATATTTACCGATTCCGCTTGCTGTATATCGAAAGAAGCGAAGGATTCACATCCCAAGCCTCGCAATCGTTCAAAATATCGATAAATCAGAGTAGGACACTCCGCATCACGATATTTAGCGTTTCCGCTTTCTGTATATCGGAAGAAGATAAGGATTCACATCTCAAGCCTCGCAATCGTTCAAAATATCGGTATATCAGAGTAGGAGACTCGGGAACGCGATATTTAGCTTTTCGACTCGCTGTATATCGAAAGAAGCGAAGGATTCACTTCCCAGGCCTCGCAATAATTCGAAATAACGACAAATCACTCAAGGACACTCCGAATCGCGATATTTACCGATTCCGCTTGCTGTATATCGAAAGAAGCGAAGGATTCACATCCCAAGCCTCGCAATCCTTCAAAATATCGATAAATCAGAGTAGGAGACTCCGAATGGCGATATTTACCGTTTCCGCTCGCTGTATATCGAAAGAAGATAAGGATTCACATCTCAAGCCTCGCAATCGTTCAAAATATCGGTATATCAGAGTAGGAGACTCGGGAACGCGATATTTACATTTACCACTCGCTGTATATCGAAAGAAGCGAAGGATTCACATCACAAGCCTCGCAATCGTTCAAAATATCGATAAATCAGAGTAGGAGACGCGGAAACGCGATATTTAGCTTTTCGACTCGCTGTATATCGAAAGAAGCGAAGGATTCACTTCCCAGGCCTCGCAATAATTCGAAATAACGACGAATCACTCAAGGACACTCCGAATCGCGATATTTACCTTTTCCGCTCGCTGTATATCGAAAGAAGCAAAGGATTCACATCTCAAGCCTCGCAATAATTCGAAATAACGACAAATAAGTCAAGGACATTCCGACTCGCGATATTTACCGTTTCCGCTCGCTGTATATCGAAAGAAGCGAAGGATTCACATCCCAAGCCTCGCAACCGTTCGAAATAACGAGAAATCACTCAATGTCACTCGGAATCACGATATTGACCGTTTCCATAAGGAGTGTATTGAAAGAAGCGAAGGATTCGTTTCCCTAGCCTCGCAATCCTTCAAAATATCGATAAATCAGAGTAGGAGACTCCAAATGGCGATATTTACCGTTTCCGCTCGCTGTATATCGATAGAAGCGAAGGATTCACATCACAAGCCTCGCAATCCTTCAAAATATCGATAAATCAGAGTAGGACACTCCGAATCGCGATATTTAACGTTTCCGCTCGCTGTATATCGGAAGAAGATAAGGATTCACATCCCAAATCTCGCAATCGTTTAAAATATCGATAAATCACAATAGGAGACTCGGGATCGCGATATTTACATTTACCACTCGCTGTATATCGAAAGAGGCGAAGGATTCACTTCCCAGGCCTCGCAATAATTTGAAATAACGACGAATCACTCAAGGACACTCCGAATCGCGATATTTACCGTTTCTGCTAGCTGTATATCGAAAGAAGAAAAGGATTCACATCACAAGCCTCGCAATCCTTCAAAATATCGATAAATCAGAGTAGGAGACTCCGAATGGCGATATTTACCGGTTCCGCTCACTGTATATCGAAAGAAGCGAAGGATTCACATCACAAGCCTCGCAATCCTTCAAAATATCGATAAATCAGAGTAGGAGACTCCGAATGGCGATATTTACCGTTTCCGCTCGCTGTATATCGAAAGAAGATAAGGATTCACATCTCAAGCCTCGCAATCGTTCAAAATATCGGTATATCAGAGTAGGAGACTCGGGAACGCGATATTTACATTTACCACTCGCTGTATATCGAAAGAAGCGAAGGATTCACATCCCAAGCCTCGCAACCGTTTGAAATAACGAGAAATCACTCAAGGTCACTCGGAATCACGATATTGACCTTTTCCATAACTAGTGTATTGAAAGAAGCTAAGGATTCGTTTCCCTAGCCTCGCAATCGTTCAAAATATCGATAAATCAGAGTAGGAGACTCGGGATCGGGATATTTACATTTACCACTCGCTGTATATCGAAAGAAGCGAAGGATTCACTTCCCAAGCATTGCAATAATTCGAAATAACGACAAATCACTCAAGGACACTCCGAATCGCGATATTTGCCGTTTCCGCTCGCTGTATATCGAAAGAAGCGAAGGATTCACATCACAAGCCTCGCAATCGTTCAAAATATCGATAAATCAGAGTAGGACACTCCGAATCACGATATTTAGCGTTTCCGCTTTCTGTATATCGGAATAAGATAAGGATTCACATCCCAAATCTCGCAATCGTTTAAAATATCGATAAATCACAATAGGAGACTCGGGATCGCGATATTTACATTTACCACTCGCTGTATATCGAAAGAGGCGAAGGATTCACTTCCCAGGCCTCGCAATAATTTGAAATAACGACGAATCACTCAAGGACACTCCGAATCGCGATATTTACCGTTTCCGCTTGCTGTATATCGAAAGAAGCGAAGGATTCACATTCCAAGCCTCGCAATCGTTCAAAATATCGATAAATCCGAGTAGGACACTCCGAATCGCGATATTTAGCGTTTCCGCTTTCTGTATATCGGAAGAAGATAAGGATTCACATCCCAAATCTCGCAATCGTTTAAAATATCGATAAATCACAATAGGAGACTCGGGATCGCGATATTTACATTTACCACTCGCTGTATATCGAAAGAGGCGAAGGATTCACTTCCCAGGCCTCGCAATAATTTGAAATAACGACGAATCACTCAAGGACACTCCGAATCGCGATATTTACCGTTTCTGCTAGCTGTATATCGAAAGAAGCGAAGGATTCACATCACAGGCCTCGCAACCGTTCGAAATAACGAGAAATCACTCGAGGTCACTCGGAATCACGATATTAACCTTTTCCATAAGGAGTGTATTGAAAGAAGCTAAGGATTCACATTCCAAGCCTCGCAATCGTTCAAAATATCGATAAATCAGAGTAGGACACTCCGAATCGCGATATTTAACGTTTCCGCTCGCTGTATATCGGAAGAAGATAAGGATTCACATCCCAAATCTCGCAATCGTTTAAAATATCGATAAATCAGAGTAGGAGACTCGGGATCGCGATATTTACATTTACCACTCGCTGTATATCGAAAGAAGCCTAGGATTCACATCCCAAACCTCGCAATCGTTCAAAATATCGATAAATCAGAGTAGGAGACTCGGAATCGCGATATTTACATTTACCACTCGCTGTATATCGAAAGAAGCGAAGGATTCACTTCACAAGCCTCACAATAATTCGAAATAACGACAAATCACTCAAGGACACTCCGACTCGCGATATTTACCGTTTCTGCTCGCTGTATATCGAAAGAAGCGAAGGATTCACATCACAGGCCTCGCAACCGTTCGAAATAACGAGAAATCACTCAAGGTCACTCGGAATCACGATATTAACCTTTTCCATAAGGAGTGTATTGAAAGAAGCTAAGGATTCACATCACAAGATTCGCAATCGTTCAAAATATCGATAAATCACAGTACGAGACTCGGGATCGCGATATTTACATTTACCACTCGCGGTATATCGAAAGAAGCTGATAATTCATTTTCCGAGAATCGCAACCGTTCGATATATCGACAAATCACTCAAGGACACTCCGAATCGCGATATTTACCGTTTCCGCTTGCTGTATATCGAAACAAGATAAGGATTCACATCTCAAGCCTCGCAATCGTTCAAAATATCGGTATATCAGAGTAGGAGACTCGGGAACGCGATATTTACATTTACCACTCGCTGTATATCGAAAGAGGCGAAGGATTCACTTCCCAAGCATCACAATAATTCGAAATAACGACAAATCACTCAAGGACACTCCGACTCGCGATATTTACCGTTTCTGCTCGCTGTATATCGAAAGAAGCGAAGGATTCACATCACAGGCCTCGCAACCGTTCGAAATAACGAGAAATCACTCGAGGTCACTCGGAATCACGATATTAACCTTTTCCATAAGGAGTGTATTGAAAGAAGCTAAGGATTCACATCACAAGCCTCGCAATCGTTCAAAATATCGATAAATCACAGTACGAGACTCGGGATCGCGATATTTACATTTACCACTCGCTGTATTTCGAAAGAAGCTGATAATTCATTTTCCGAGCCTCGCAACCGTTCGAAATATCGATAAATCACTTTAGGAGACTCGGGATCGCGATATTTACATTTACCACTCGCTGTATATCGAAAGAAGCTGATAATTCATTTTCCGAGAATCGCAACCGTTCGAAATAACGACAAATCACTCAAGGACACTCGGAATCGCGATATTTATCGTTTCCGCTTGCTGTATATCGAAACAAGCGAAGGATTCGCGTCCCAAGCCTCGCAATCGTTCAAAATATCTATAAATCACAGTACGAGACTCGGGATCGCGATATTTACATTTACCACTCGCTGTATATCGAAAGAAGCGAAGGATTCACTTCCCAAGCATCGCAATAATTCGAAATAACGACAAATCACTCAAGGACACTCCGAATCGCGATATTTACCTTTTCCGCTCGCTGAATATCGAAAGAAGCGACGGATTCATATCTCAAGCCTCGCAATCGTTCAAAATATCAATAAATCAGAGTAGGAGACTCGGAATCGCGATATTTACATTTACCACTCGCTGTATATCGAAAGAAGCGAAGGATTCACTTCCCAAGCATCGCAATAATTCGAAATATCGACAAATCACTCAAGGACACTCCGAATCGCGATATTTACCGTTTCCGCTTGCTGTATATCGAAACAAGCGAAGGATTCGCATCCCAAGCCTCGCAATCGTTTAAAATATCTATAAATCAGAGTAGGAGGCTCGGAATCGCGATATTTACCTTTTCCGCTATCTGTATATCGAAAGAAGCGAAGGATTCACATCCCAAGCCTCGCAATCGTTTAAAATATCTATAAATCACAGTCCGACACTCGGGATCGCGATATTTACATTTACCACTCGCTGTATATCGAAGGAAGCTGATAATTCATTTTCCGAGAATCGCAACCGTTCGAAATAACGACAAATCACTCAAGGACACTCCGAATCGCGATATTTACCGTTTCCGCTTGCTGTATATCGAAACAAGCGAAGGATTCGCATCCCAAGCCTCGCAATCGTTTAAAATATCTATAAATCAGAGTAGGAGGCTCGGAATCGCGATATTTACCTTTTCCGCTATCTGTATATCGAAAGAAGCGAAGGATTCACATCCCAAGCCTCGCAATCGTTTAAAATATCTGTAAATCACAGTACGAGACTGGGGATCGCGATATTTCCATTTACCACTCGCTGTATATCGAAAGAAGCGAAGGATTCACTTCCCAAGCATCGCAATAATTCGAAATAACGACAAATCACTCAGGGACACTCCGAATCGCGATATTTACCGTTTCCGCTTGCTGTATATCGGAAGAAGATATGGATTCACATCCCAAATCTCGCAATCGTTTAAAATATCGATAAATAACAGTAGGAGACTCGGGATCACGATATTTACATTTACCACTCGCTGTATATCGAAAGAAGCGAAGGATTCGCATCCCAAGCCTCGCAATAATTCGAAATAACGACAAATCACTCAAGGACACTCCGAATCGCGATATTTACCGTTTCCGCTTGCTGAATATCGAAAGAAGCGACGGATTCATATCTCAAGCCTCGCAATCGTTCAAAATATCAATAAATCAGAGTAGGAGACTCGGAATCGCGATATTTACATTTACCACTCGCTGTATATCGAAAGAAGCGAAGGATTCACTTCCCAAGCATCGCAATAATTCGAAATATCGACAAATCACTCAAGGACACTCCGAATCGCGATATTTACCGTTTCCGCTTGCTGTATATCGAAACAAGCGAAGGATTCGCATCCCAAGCCTCGCAATCGTTTAAAATATCTATAAATCAGAGTAGGAGGCTCGGAATCGCGATATTTACCTTTTCCGCTATCTGTATATCGAAAGAAGCGAAGGATTCACATCCCAAGCCTCGCAATCGTTTAAAATATCTATAAATCACAGTCCGACACTCGGGATCGCGATATTTACATTTACCACTCGCTGTATATCGAAGGAAGCTGATAATTCATTTTCCGAGAATCGCAACCGTTCGAAATAACGACAAATCACTCAAGGACACTCCGAATCGCGATATTTACCGTTTCCGCTTGCTGTATATCGAAACAAGCGAAGGATTCGCATCCCAAGCCTCGCAATCGTTTAAAATATCTATAAATCAGAGTAGGAGGCTCGGAATCGCGATATTTACCTTTTCCGCTATCTGTATATCGAAAGAAGCGAAGGATTCACATCCCAAGCCTCGCAATCGTTTAAAATATCTGTAAATCACAGTACGAGACTGGGGATCGCGATATTTCCATTTACCACTCGCTGTATATCGAAAGAAGCGAAGGATTCACTTCCCAAGCATCGCAATAATTCGAAATAACGACAAATCACTCAGGGACACTCCGAATCGCGATATTTACCGTTTCCGCTTGCTGTATATCGGAAGAAGATATGGATTCACATCCCAAATCTCGCAATCGTTTAAAATATCGATAAATAACAGTAGGAGACTCGGGATCACGATATTTACATTTACCACTCGCTGTATATCGAAAGAAGCGAAGGATTCGCATCCCAAGCCTCGCAATAATTCGAAATAACGACAAATCACTCAAGGACACTCCGAATCGCGATATTTACCGTTTCCGCTTGCTGTATATCGAAAGAAGCGAAGGATTCACATCCCAAGCCTCGCAATCGTTCAAAATATCTTTAGATCACAGTAGGAGACTCGGGATCGCGATATTTACATTTACCACTCGCTGTATATCGAAAGAAGCGAAGGATTCACTTCCCAAGCATCGCAATAATTCGAAATAACGACAAATCACTCAGGGACACTACGAATCGCGATATTTACCGTTTCCGCTTGCTGTATATCGGAAGAAGATATGGATTCACATCCCAAATCTCGCAATAATTCGAAATAACGACAAATCACTCAAGGACACTCCGACTCGCGATATTTACCGTTTCTGCTCGCTGTATATCGAAAGAAGCGAAGGATTCACATCACAAGCCTCGCAACCGTTCGAAATAACGAGAAATCACTCAAGGTCACTCGGAATCACGATATTAACCTTTTCCATAAGGAGTGTATTGAAAGAAGCTAAGGATTCACATCACAAGCCTCGCAATCGTTCAAAATATCGATAAATCACAGTACGAGACTCGGGATCGCGATATTTACATTTACCACTCGCTGTATATCGAAAGAAGCTGATAATTCATTTTCCGAGCCTCGCAACCGTTCGAAATAACGACAAATCACTCAAGGACACTCCGAATCGCGATATTTACCGATTCTGCTTGCTGTATATCGAAAGAAGCGAAGGATTCACATCCCAAGCCTCGCAATCCTTCAAAATATCGATAAATCAGAGTAGGAGACTCCGAATGGCGATATTTACCGTTTCCGCTCGCTGTATATCGAAAGAAGATAAGGATTCACATCTCAAGCCTCGCAATCGTTCAAAATATCGGTATATCAGAGTAGGAGACTCGGGAACGCGATATTTACATTTACCACTCGCTGTATATCGAAAGAAGCGAAGGATTCACATCACAAGCCTCGCAATCGTTCAAAATATCGATAAATCAGAGTAGGAGACGCGGAAACGCGATATTTAGCTTTTCGACTCTCTGTATATCGAAAGAAGCGAAGGATTCACTTCCCAGGCCTCGCAATAATTCGAAATAACGACGAATCACTCAAGGACACTCCGAATCGCGATATTTACCGTTTCTGCTAGCTGTATATCGAAAGAAGCGAAGGATTCACATCACAGGCCTCGCAACCGTTCGAAATAACGAGAAATCACTCGAGGTCACTCGGAATCACGATATTAACCTTTTCCATAAGGAGTGTATTGAAAGAAGCTAAGGATTCACATTCCAAGCCTCGCAATCGTTCAAAATATCGATAAATCAGAGTAGGACACTCCGAATCGCGATATTTAACGTTTCCGCTCGCTGTATATCGGAAGAAGATAAGGATTCACATCCCAAATCTCGCAATCGTTTAAAATATCGATAAATCAGAGTAGGAGACTCGGGATCGCGATATTTACATTTACCACTCGCTGTATATCGAAAGAGGCGAAGGATTCACTTCCCAAGCATCACAATAATTCGAAATAACGACAAATCACTCAAGGACACTCCGACTCGCGATATTTACCGTTTCTGCTCGCTGTATATCGAAAGAAGCGAAGGATTCACATCACAGGCCTCGCAACCGTTCGAAATAACGAGAAATCACTCAAGGTCACTCGGAATCACGATATTAACCTTTTCCATAAGGAGTGTATTGAAAGAAGCTAAGGATTCACATCACAAGATTCGCAATCGTTCAAAATATCGATAAATCACAGTACGAGACTCGGGATCGCGATATTTACATTTACCACTCGCGGTATATCGAAAGAAGCTGATAATTCATTTTCCGAGAATCGCAACCGTTCGATATATCGACAAATCACTCAAGGACACTCCGAATCGCGATATTTACCGTTTCCGCTTGCTGTATATCGAAACAAGATAAGGATTCACATCTCAAGCCTCGCAATCGTTCAAAATATCGGTATATCAGAGTAGGAGACTCGGGAACGCGATATTTACATTTACCACTCGCTGTATATCGAAAGAGGCGAAGGATTCACTTCCCAAGCATCACAATAATTCGAAATAACGACAAATCACTCAAGGACACTCCGACTCGCGATATTTACCGTTTCTGCTCGCTGTATATCGAAAGAAGCGAAGGATTCACATCACAGGCCTCGCAACCGTTCGAAATAACGAGAAATCACTCGAGGTCACTCGGAATCACGATATTAACCTTTTCCATAAGGAGTGTATTGAAAGAAGCTAAGGATTCACATCACAAGCCTCGCAATCGTTCAAAATATCGATAAATCACAGTACGAGACTCGGGATCGCGATATTTACATTTACCACTCGCGGTATATCGAAAGAAGCTGATAATTCATTTTCCGAGAATCGCAACCGTTCGATATATCGACAAATCACTCAAGGACACTCCGAATCGCGATATTTACCGTTTCCGCTTGCTGTATATCGAAACAAGATAAGGATTCACATCTCAAGCCTCGCAATCGTTCAAAATATCGGTATATCAGAGTAGGAGACTCGGGAACGCGATATTTACATTTACCACTCGCTGTATATCGAAAGAGGCGAAGGATTCACTTCCCAAGCATCACAATAATTCGAAATAACGACAAATCACTCAAGGACACTCCGACTCGCGATATTTACCGTTTCTGCTCGCTGTATATCGAAAGAAGCGAAGGATTCACATCACAGGCCTCGCAACCGTTCGAAATAACGAGAAATCACTCAAGGTCACTCGGAATCACGATATTAACCTTTTCCATAAGGAGTGTATTGAAAGAAGCTAAGGATTCACATCACAAGATTCGCAATCGTTCAAAATATCGATAAATCACAGTACGAGACTCGGGATCGCGATATTTACATTTACCACTCGCGGTATATCGAAAGAAGCTGATAATTCATTTTCCGAGAATCGCAACCGTTCGATATATCGACAAATCACTCAAGGACACTCCGAATCGCGATATTTACCGTTTCCGCTTGCTGTATATCGAAACAAGATAAGGATTCACATCTCAAGCCTCGCAATCGTTCAAAATATCGGTATATCAGAGTAGGAGACTCGGGAACGCGATATTTACATTTACCACTCGCTGTATATCGAAAGAGGCGAAGGATTCACTTCCCAAGCATCACAATAATTCGAAATAACGACAAATCACTCAAGGACACTCCGACTCGCGATATTTACCGTTTCTGCTCGCTGTATATCGAAAGAAGCGAAGGATTCACATCACAGGCCTCGCAACCGTTCGAAATAACGAGAAATCACTCGAGGTCACTCGGAATCACGATATTAACCTTTTCCATAAGGAGTGTATTGAAAGAAGCTAAGGATTCACATCACAAGCCTCGCAATCGTTCAAAATATCGATAAATCACAGTACGAGACTCGGGATCGCGATATTTACATTTACCACTCGCTGTATTTCGAAAGAAGCTGATAATTCATTTTCCGAGCCTCGCAACCGTTCGAAATATCGATAAATCACTTTAGGAGACTCGGGATCGCGATATTTACATTTACCACTCGCTGTATATCGAAAGAAGCTGATAATTCATTTTCCGAGAATCGCAACCGTTCGAAATAACGACAAATCACTCAAGGACACTCGGAATCGCGATATTTATCGTTTCCGCTTGCTGTATATCGAAACAAGCGAAGGATTCGCGTCCCAAGCCTCGCAATCGTTCAAAATATCTATAAATCACAGTACGAGACTCGGGATCGCGATATTTACATTTACCACTCGCTGTAAATCGAAAGAAGCTGATAATTCATTTTCCGAGAATCGCAACCTATCGAAATAACGACAAATCACTCAAGGACACTCGGAATCGCGATATTCACCGTTTCTGCTCGCTGTATATCGAAAGAAGCGAAGGATTCACATCCCAAGTCTCGCAACCGTTCAAAATAAAGATAAATCAGAGTAGGAGACGCGGAATCGCGATATTTACATTTACCACTCGCTGTATATCGAAAGAAGCGAAGGATTCACTTCCCAAGCATCGCAATAATTCGAAATAACGACAAATCACTCAAGGACACTCCGAATCGCGATATTTACCTTTTCCGCTCGCTGAATATCGAAAGAAGCGACGGATTCATATCTCAAGCCTCGCAATCGTTCAAAATATCAATAAATCAGAGTAGGAGACTCGGAATCGCGATATTTACATTTACCACTCGCTGTATATCGAAAGAAGCGAAGGATTCACTTCCCAAGCATCGCAATAATTCGAAATATCGACAAATCACTCAAGGACACTCCGAATCGCGATATTTACCGTTTCCGCTTGCTGTATATCGAAACAAGCGAAGGATTCGCATCCCAAGCCTCGCAATCGTTTAAAATATCTATAAATCAGAGTAGGAGGCTCGGAATCGCGATATTTACCTTTTCCGCTATCTGTATATCGAAAGAAGCGAAGGATTCACATCCCAAGCCTCGCAATCGTTTAAAATATCTATAAATCACAGTCCGACACTCGGGATCGCGATATTTACATTTACCACTCGCTGTATATCGAAGGAAGCTGATAATTCATTTTCCGAGAATCGCAACCGTTCGAAATAACGACAAATCACTCAAGGACACTCCGAATCGCGATATTTACCGTTTCCGCTTGCTGTATATCGAAACAAGCGAAGGATTCGCATCCCAAGCCTCGCAATCGTTTAAAATATCTATAAATCAGAGTAGGAGGCTCGGAATCGCGATATTTACCTTTTCCGCTATCTGTATATCGAAAGAAGCGAAGGATTCACATCCCAAGCCTCGCAATCGTTTAAAATATCTATAAATCACAGTACGAGACTGGGGATCGCGATATTTCCATTTACCACTCGCTGTATATCGAAAGAAGCGAAGGATTCACTTCCCAAGCATCGCAATAATTCGAAATAACGACAAATCACTCAGGGACACTCCGAATCGCGATATTTACCGTTTCCGCTTGCTGTATATCGGAAGAAGATATGGATTCACATCCCAAATCTCGCAATCGTTTAAAATATCGATAAATAACAGTAGGAGACTCGGGATCACGATATTTACATTTACCACTCGCTGTATATCGAAAGAAGCGAAGGATTCGCATCCCAAGCCTCGCAATAATTCGAAATAACGACAAATCACTCATGGACACTCCGAATCGCGATATTTACCGTTTCCGCTTGCTGTATATCGAAAGAAGCGAAGGATTCACATCCCAAGCCTCGCAATCGTTCAAAATATCTTTAGATCACAGTAGGAGACTCGGGATCGCGATATTTACATTTACCACTCGCTGTATATCGAAAGAAGCGAAGGATTCACTTCCCAAGCATCGCAATAATTCGAAATAACGACAAATCACTCAGGGACACTACGAATCGCGATATTTACCGTTTCCGCTTGCTGTATATCGGAAGAAGATATGGATTCACATCCCAAATCTCGCAATAATTCGAAATAACGACAAATCACTCAAGGACACTCCGACTCGCGATATTTACCGTTTCTGCTCGCTGTATATCGAAAGAAGCGAAGGATTCACATCACAAGCCTCGCAACCGTTCGAAATAACGAGAAATCACTCAAGGTCACTCGGAATCACGATATTAACCTTTTCCATAAGGAGTGTATTGAAAGAAGCTAAGGATTCACATCACAAGCCTCGCAATCGTTCAAAATATCGATAAATCACAGTACGAGACTCGGGATCGCGATATTTACATTTACCACTCGCTGTATATCGAAAGAAGCTGATAATTCATTTTCCGAGCCTCGCAACCGTTCGAAATAACGACAAATCACTCAAGGACACTCCGAATCGCGATATTTACCGATTCTGCTTGCTGTATATCGAAAGAAGCGAAGGATTCACATCCCAAGCCTCGCAATCCTTCAAAATATCGATAAATCAGAGTAGGAGACTCCGAATGGCGATATTTACCGTTTCCGCTCGCTGTATATCGAAAGAAGATAAGGATTCACATCTCAAGCCTCGCAATCGTTCAAAATATCGGTATATCAGAGTAGGAGACTCGGGAACGCGATATTTACATTTACCACTCGCTGTATATCGAAAGAAGCGAAGGATTCACATCACAAGCCTCGCAATCGTTCAAAATATCGATAAATCAGAGTAGGAGACGCGGAAACGCGATATTTAGCTTTTCGACTCTCTGTATATCGAAAGAAGCGAAGGATTCACTTCCCAGGCCTCGCAATAATTCGAAATAACGACGAATCACTCAAGGACACTCCGAATCGCGATATTTACCCTTTCCGCTCGCTGTATATCGAAAGAAGCAAAGGATTCACATCTCAAGCCTCGCAATAATTCGAAATAACGACAAATAAGTCAAGGACATTCCGACTCGCGATATTTACCGTTTCCGCTCGCTGTATATCGAAAGAAGCGAAGGATTCACATCCCAAGCCTCGCAACCGTTCGAAATAACGAGAAATCACTCAATGTCACTCGGAATCACGATATTGACCGTTTCCATAAGGAGTGTATTGAAAGAAGCGAAGGATTCGTTTCCCTAGCCTCGCAATCCTTCAAAATATCGATAAATCAGAGTAGGAGACTCCAAATGGCGATATTTACCGTTTCCGCTCGCTGTATATCGATAGAAGCGAAGGATTCACATCACAAGCCTCGCAATCCTTCAAAATATCGATAAATCAGAGTAGGACACTCCGAATCGCGATATTTAACGTTTCCGCTCGCTGTATATCGGAAGAAGATAAGGATTCACATCCCAAATCTCGCAATCGTTTAAAATATCGATAAATCACAATAGGAGACTCGGGATCGCGATATTTACATTTACCACTCGCTGTATATCGAAAGAGGCGAAGGATTCACTTCCCAGGCCTCGCAATAATTTGAAATAACGACGAATCACTCAAGGACACTCCGAATCGCGATATTTACCGTTTCTGCTAGCTGTATATCGAAAGAAGCGAAGGATTCACATCACAAGCCTCGCAATCCTTCAAAATATCGATAAATCAGAATAGGAGACTCCGAATGGCGATATTTACCGGTTCCGCTCGCTGTATATCGAAAGAAGCGAAGGATTCACATCACAAGCCTCGCAATCCTTCAAAATATCGATAAATCAGAGTAGGAGACTCCGAATGGCGATATTTACCGTTTCCGCTCGCTGTATATCGAAAGAAGATAAGGATTCACATCTCAAGCCTCGCAATCGTTCAAAATATCGGTATATCAGAGTAGGAGACTCGGGAACGCGATATTTACATTTACCACTCGCTGTATATCGAAAGAGGCGAAGGATTCACTTCCCAGGCCTCGCAATAATTTGAAATAACGACGAATCACTCAAGGACACTCCGAATCGCGATATTTACCGTTTCCGCTTGCTGTATATCGAAAGAAGCGAAGGATTCACATTCCAAGCCTCGCAATCGTTCAAAATATCGATAAATCAGAGTAGGACACTCCGAATCGCGATATTTAACGTTTCCGCTCGCTGTATATCGGAAGAAGATAAGGATTCACATCCCAAATCTCGCAATCGTTTAAAATATCGATAAATCAGAGTAGGAGACTCGGGATCGCGATATTTACATTTACCACTCGCTGTATATCGAAAGAAGCCTAGGATTCACATCCCAAGCCTCGCAATCGTTCAAAATATCGATAAATCCGAGTAGGACACTCCGAATCGCGATATTTAGCGTTTCCGCTTTCTGTATATCGGAAGAAGATAAGGATTCACATCCCAAATCTCGCAATCGTTTAAAATATCGATAAATCACAATAGGAGACTCGGGATCGCGATATTTACATTTACCACTCGCTGTATATCGAAAGAGGCGAAGGATTCACTTCCCAGGCCTCGCAATAATTTGAAATAACGACGAATCACTCAAGGACACTCCGAATCGCGATATTTACCGTTTCTGCTAGCTGTATATCGAAAGAAGCGAAGGATTCACATCACAAGCCTCGCAATCCTTCAAAATATCGATAAATCAGAGTAGGAGACTCCGAATGGCGATATTTACCGTTTCCGCTCGCTGTATATCGAAAGAAGCGAAGGATTCACATCACAAGCCTCGCAATCCTTCAAAATATCGATAAATCAGAGTAGGAGACTCCGAATGGCGATATTTACCGTTTCCGCTCGCTGTATATCGAAAGAAGATAAGGATTCACATCTCAAGCCTCGCAATCGTTCAAAATATCGGTATATCAGAGTAGGAGACTCGGGAACGCGATATTTACATTTACCACTCGCTGTATATCGAAAGAAGCGAAGGATTCACATCCCAAGCCTCGCAACCGTTTGAAATAACGAGAAATCACTCAAGGTCACTCGGAATCACGATATTGACCTTTTCCATAACTAGTGTATTGAAAGAAGCTAAGGATTCGTTTCCCTAGCCTCGCAATCGTTCAAAATATCGATAAATCAGAGTAGGAGACTCGGGATCGGGATATTTACATTTACCACTCGCTGTATATCGAAAGAAGCGAAGGATTCACTTCCCAAGCATTGCAATAATTCGAAATAACGACAAATCACTCAAGGACACTCCGAATCGCGATATTTACCGTTTCCGCTCGCTGTATATCGAAAGAAGCGAAGGATTCACATCACAAGCCTCGCAATCGTTCAAAATATCGATAAATCACAGTACGAGACTCGGGATCGCGATATTTACATTTACCACTCGCTGTATATCGAAAGAAGCTGATAATTCATTTTCCGAGCCTCGCAACCGTTCGAAATAAATACAAATCACTCAAGGACACTCCGAATCGCGATATTTACCTTTTCCGCTCGCTGAATATCGAAAGAAGCGACGGATTCATATCTCAAGCCTCGCAATCGTTCAAAATATCAATAAATCAGAGTTGGAGACTCGGAATCGCGATATTTACATTTACCACTCGCTGTATATCGAAAGAAGAGAAGGATTCACTTCACAAGCCTCACAATAATTCGAAATAATGACAAATCACTCAAGGACACTCCCAATCGCGATATTTACCTTTTCCGCTCGCTGTATATCGAAAGATGATAAGGATTCACATCTCAAGCCTCGCAATCGTTCAAAATATCGGTATATCAGAGTAGGAGACTCGGGAACGCGATATTTACATTTACCACTCGCTGTATATCGAAAGAGGCGAAGGATTCACTTCCCAAGCATCACAATAATTCGAAATAACGACAAATCACTCAAGGACACTCCGACTCGCGATATTTACCGTTTCTGCTCGCTGTATATCGAAAGAAGCGAAGGATTCACATCACAGGCCTCGCAACCGTTCGAAATAACGAGAAATCACTCAAGGTCACTCGGAATCACGATATTAACCTTTTCCATAAGGAGTGTATTGAAAGAAGCTAAGGATTCACATCACAAGCCTCGCAATCGTTCAAAATATCGATAAATCACAGTACGAGACTCGGGATCGCGATATTTACATTTACCACTCGCTGTATTTCGAAAGAAGCTGATAATTCATTTTCCGAGCCTCGCAACCGTTCGAAATAACGACAAATCACTCAAGGACACTCCGAATCGCGATATTTACCGATTCTGCTTGCTGTATATCGAAAGAAGCGAAGGATTCAGATCCCAAGCCTCGCAATCGTTCAAAATATCGATAAATCACAATAGGAGACGCGGAATCGCGATATTTACATTTACCACTCGCTGTATATCGAAAGAAGCGAAGGATTCACTTCCCAAGCATCGCAATAATTCGAAATAACGACAAATCACTCAAGGACACTCCCAATCGCGATATTTACCTTTTCCGCTCGCTGTATATCGAAAGAAGATAAGGATTCACATCTCAAGCCTCGCAATCGTTCAAAATATCGGTATATCAGAGTAGGAGACTCGGGATCGCGATATTTACATTTACCACTCGCTGTATATCGAAAGAAGCGAAGGATTCACTTCCCAAGCATTGCAATAATTCGAAATAACGACAAATCACTCAAGGACACTCCGACTCGCGATATTTACCGTTTCTGCTCGCTGTATATCGAAAGAAGCGAAGGATTCACATCACAGGCCTCGCAACCGTTCGAAATAACGAGAAATCACTCAAGGTCACTCGGAATCACGATATTAACCTTTTCCATAAGGAGTGTATTGAAAGAAACTAAGGATTCACATCACAAGCCTCGCAATCGTTCAAAATATCGATAAATCACAGTACGAGACTCGGGATCGCGATATTTACATTTACCACTCGCTGTATATCGAAGGAAGCTGATAATTCATTTTCCGAGAATCGCAATCGTTCGAAATAACGACAAATCACTCAAGGACACTCCGAATCGCGATATTTACCGTTTCCGCTTGCTGTATATCGAAACAAGCGAAGGATTCGCATCCCAAATCTCGCAATCGTTTAAAATATCGATAAATAACAGTAGGAGACTCGGGATCGCGATATTTACATTTACCACTCGCTGTATATAGAAAGAAGCGAAGGATTCACATCCCAAGCCTCGCAATCGTTTAAAATATCGATAAATCACAGTACGAGACTCGGGATCGCGATATTTACATTTACCACTCGCTGTATATCGAAAGAAGCTGATAATTCATTTTCCGAGAATCGCAACCGTTCGAAATAACGACAAATCACTCAAGAACACTCCGAATCGCGATATTTACCGTTTCTGCTCGCTGTATATCCAAAGAAGCGAAGGATTGACATCACAAGCCTCGCAATCGTTCAAAATATCGATAAATCACAGTACGAGACTCGGGATCGCGATATTTACATTTACCACTCGCTGTATATCGAAGGAAGCTGATAATTCATTTTCCGAGAATCGCAATCGTTCGAAATAACGACAAATCACTCAAGGACACTCCGAATCGCGATATTTACCGTTTCCGCTTGCTGTATATCGAAACAAGCGATGGATTCGCATCCCAAGCCTCGCAATCGTTTAAAATATCTATAAATCAGAGTAGGAGGCTCGGAATCGCGATATTTACCTTTTCCGCTCGCTGTATATCGGAAGAAGATATGGATTCACATCCCAAATCTCGCAATCGTTTAAAATATCGATAAATCACAGTAGGAGACTCGGGATCGCGAAATTTACATTTACCACACGCTGTATAAAGAAAGAAGCGATGGATTCACTTCCCAAGCATCGCAATAATTCGAAATAACGACAAATCACTCAAGGACACTCCGAATCGCGATATTTACCGTTTCCGCTTGCTGTATATCGAAACAAGCGAAGGATTCGCATCCCAAGCCTCGCAATCGTTTAAAATATCTATAAATCAGAGTAGGAGGCTCGGAATCGCGATATTTACCTTTTCCGCTCGCTGTATATCGAAAGAAGCGAAGGATTCACATCCCAAGCCTCGCAATCGTTCAAAATATCGATAAATCAGAGTAGGACACTCCGAATTGCGATATTTACCGTTTCCGCTCGCTGTATATCGGAAGAAGATATGGATTCACATCCCAAATCTCGCAATCGTTTAAAATATCGATAAATCACAGTAGGAGACTCGGGATCGCGATATTTACATTTACCACTCGCGGTATATCGAAAGAAGCGAAGGATTCACTTCCCAAGCATCGCAATAATTCGAGATAACGACAAATCACTCAAGGACACTCCGACTCGCGATATTTACCGTTTCCGCACTCGGAATCGCGATATTTACATTTACCACTCGCTGTATATCGAAAGAGGCGAAGGATTCACTTCCCAAGCATCACAATAATTCGAAATAACGACAAATCACTCAAGGACACTCCGAATCGCGATATTTACCGTTTCCGCTCGCTGTATATTGGAAGAAGATAGGGATTCACATCCCAAATCTCGCAATCGTTTAAAATATCGATAAATCAGAGTAGGAGACTCGGAATCGCGATATTTACATTTACCACTAGCTGTATATCGAAAGAAGCGAAGGATTCACTTCCCAAGCATTGCAATAATTCGAAATAACGACAAATCACTCAAGGACACTCCGAATCGCGATATTTACCGTTTCCGCACTCGGAATCGCGATATTTACATTTACCACTCGCTGTATATCGAAAGAAGCGAAGGATTCACTTCACAAGCCTCACAATAATTCGAAATAACGACAAATCACTCAAGGACACTCCCAATCGCGATATTTACCTTTTCCGCTCGCTGTATATCGAAAGAAGAAAAGGATTCACATCGCAAGCCTCGCAATAATTCGAAATAACGAGAAATCACTCAAGGTCACTCGGAATCACGATATTGACCTTTTCCATAAGGAGTGTATTGAAAGAAGCTAAGGATTCGTTTCCCTAGCCTCGCAATCGTTCAAAATAGAGATAAAACAGAGTAGGAGACTCGGGATCGCGATATTTACATTTACCACTGTCTGTATATCGAAAGAAGCGAAGGATTCACTTCCCAAGCATTGCAATAATTCGAAATAACGACAAATCACTCAAGGACACTCCGAATCGCGATATTTACCGTTTCCGCACTCGGAATCGCGATATTTACATTTACCACTCGCTGTATATCGAAAGAAGCGAAGGATTCACTTCACAAGCCTCACAATAATTCGAAATAACGACAAATCACTCAAGGACACTCCCAATCGCGATATTTACCTTTTCCGCTCGCTGTATATCGAAAGAAGAAAAGGATTCACATCGCAAGCCTCGCAATAATTCGAAATAACGAGAAATCACTCAAGGTCACTCGGAATCACGATATTGACCTTTTCCATAAGGAGTGTATTGAAAGAAGCTAAGGATTCGTTTCCCTAGCCTCGCAATCGTTCAAAATAGAGATAAAACAGAGTAGGAGACTCGGGATCGCGATATTTACATTTACCACTGTCTGTATATCGAAAGAAGCGAAGGATTCACTTCCCAAGCATTGCAATAATTCGAAATAACGACAAATCACTCAAGGACACTCCGAATCGCGATATTTACCGTTTCAGCACTCGGAATCGCGATATTTACATTTACCACTCGCTGTATATCGAAAGAGGAAAAGGATTCACTTCACAAGCCTCGCAATAATTCGAAATAACGACGAATCACTCAAGGACACACCGAATCGCGATATTTACCGTTTCCGCTTGCTGTATATCGAAAGAAGCGAAGGATTCACATCCCAAGCCTCGCAATCGTTCAAAATATCGATAAATCAGAGTAGGACACTCCGAATCGCGATATTTACCTTTTCTGCTCGCTGTATATCGAAAGAAGCGCAGGATTCACATCCCAAATCTCGCAATCGTTTAAAATATCGATAAATCACAATAGGAGACTCGGGATCGCGATATTTACATTTACCACTCGCTGTATATCGAAAGAGGCGAAGGATTCACTTCCCAGGCCTCGCAATAATTCGAAATAGCGACGAATCACTCAAGGACACACCGAATTGCGATATATAGCGTTTCCGCTCGCTGTATATCGAAAGATGATAAGGATTCACATCCCAAGCCTCGCAACCGTTCGAAATAACGAGAAATAACTCAAGGTCACTCGGAATCACGATATTAACCTTTTCCATAAGGAGTGTATTGAAATAAGCTAAGGATTCACATCCCAAATCTCGCAATCGTTTAAAATATCGATAAATCACAATAGGAGACTCGGGATCGCGATATTTATATTTACCACTCGCTGTATATCGCAAGAAGCTAATAATTCACTTTCCGAGAATCGCAACCGTTCGAAATAACGACAAATCGCTCAAGGACACTCCGAATCGCGATATTTACCGTTTCCGCTTACTGTATATCGAAAGAAGCGAAGCATTCACATCCCAAGCCTCGCAATCGTTCAAAATATCGATAAATCAGAGTAGGACACTCCGAATCGCGATATTTACCGTTTCCGCTTTCTCTATATCGGAAGAAGATAAGGATTCACATCCCAAATCTCGCAATCGTTTAAAATATCCATAAATCACAATAGGAGACTCGGGATCGCGATATTTACATTTACCACTCGCTGTATATCGCAAGAAGCTAATAATTCATTTTCCGAGAATCGCAACCGTTCGAAATAACGACAAATCACTCAAGGACACTCCGAATCGCGATATTTACCGTTTCCGCTTACTGTTTATCGAAAGAAGCGAAGGATTCACTTCCCAAGCATTGCAATAATTCGAAATAACGACAAATCACTCAAGGACACTCCGAATCGCGATATATAGCGTTTCCGCTCGCTGTATATCGAAAGAAGCGAAGGATTCACATCACAGGCCTCGCAACCGTTCGAAATAACGAGAAATCACTCAAGGTCACTCGGAATCACGATATTGACCTTTTCCATAAGGAGTGTATTGAAAGAAGCTAAGGATTCGTTTCCCTAGCCTCGCAATCGTTCAAAATATCGATAAAACAGAGTAGGAGACTCGGGATCGCGATATTTACATTTACCACTCGCTGTATATCGAAAGAAGCGAAGGATTCACTTCCCAAGCATCACAATAATTCGAAATAACGACAAATCACTCAAGGACACTCCGAATCGCGATATTTACCGTTTCCGCTCGCTGTATATTGGAAGAAGATAGGGATTCACATCCCAAATCTCGCAATCGTTTAAAATATCGATAAATCAGAGTAGGAGACTCGGAATCGCGATATTTACATTTACCACTAGCTGTATATCGAAAGAAGCGAAGGATTCACTTCCCAAGCATTGCAATAATTCGAAATAACGACAAATCACTCAAGGACACTCCGAATCGCGATATTTACCGTTTCCGCACTCGGAATCGCGATATTTACATTTACCACTCGCTGTATATCGAAAGAAGCGAAGGATTCACTTCACAAGCCTCACAATAATTCGAAATAACGACAAATCACTCAAGGACACTCCCAATCGCGATATTTACCTTTTCCGCTCGCTGTATATCGAAAGAAGAAAAGGATTCACATCGCAAGCCTCGCAATAATTCGAAATAACGAGAAATCACTCAAGGTCACTCGGAATCACGATATTGACCTTTTCCATAAGGAGTGTATTGAAAGAAGCTAAGGATTCGTTTCCCTAGCCTCGCAATCGTTCAAAATAGAGATAAAACAGAGTAGGAGACTCGGGATCGCGATATTTACATTTACCACTGTCTGTATATCGAAAGAAGCGAAGGATTCACTTCCCAAGCATTGCAATAATTCGAAATAACGACAAATCACTCAAGGACACTCCGAATCGCGATATTTACCGTTTCAGCACTCGGAATCGCGATATTTACATTTACCACTCGCTGTATATCGAAAGAGGAAAAGGATTCACTTCACAAGCCTCGCAATAATTCGAAATAACGACGAATCACTCAAGGACACACCGAATCGCGATATTTACCGTTTCCGCTTGCTGTATATCGAAAGAAGCGAAGGATTCACATCCCAAGCCTCGCAATCGTTCAAAATATCGATAAATCAGAGTAGGACACTCCGAATCGCGATATTTACCTTTTCTGCTCGCTGTATATCGAAAGAAGCGCAGGATTCACATCCCAAATCTCGCAATCGTTTAAAATATCGATAAATCACAATAGGAGACTCGGGATCGCGATATTTACATTTACCACTCGCTGTATATCGAAAGAGGCGAAGGATTCACTTCCCAGGCCTCGCAATAATTCGAAATAGCGACGAATCACTCAAGGACACACCGAATTGCGATATATAGCGTTTCCGCTCGCTGTATATCGAAAGATGATAAGGATTCACATCCCAAGCCTCGCAACCGTTCGAAATAACGAGAAATAACTCAAGGTCACTCGGAATCACGATATTAACCTTTTCCATAAGGAGTGTATTGAAATAAGCTAAGGATTCACATCCCAAATCTCGCAATCGTTTAAAATATCGATAAATCACAATAGGAGACTCGGGATCGCGATATTTATATTTACCACTCGCTGTATATCGCAAGAAGCTAATAATTCATTTTCCGAGAATCGCAACCGTTCGAAATAACGACAAATCGCTCAAGGACACTCCGAATCGCGATATTTACCGTTTCCGCTTACTGTATATCGAAAGAAGCGAAGCATTCACATCCCAAGCCTCGCAATCGTTCAAAATATCGATAAATCAGAGTAGGACACTCCGAATCGCGATATTTACCGTTTCCGCTTTCTCTATATCGGAAGAAGATAAGGATTCACATCCCAAATCTCGCAATCGTTTAAAATATCCATAAATCACAATAGGAGACTCGGGATCGCGATATTTATATTTACCACTCGCTGTATATCGCAAGAAGCTAATAATTCATTTTCCGAGAATCGCAACCGTTCGAAATAACGACAAATCGCTCAAGGACACTCCGAATCGCGATATTTACCGTTTCCGCTTACTGTTTATCGAAAGAAGCGAAGGATTCACTTCCCAAGCATTGCAATAATTCGAAATAACGACAAATCACTCAAGGACACTCCGAATCGCGATATTTACCGTTTCCGCTCGCTGTATATCGAAAGAAGCGAAGGATTCACATGCCAGGCCTCGCAATCGTTCAAAATATCGATAAATCAGAGTAGGACACTCCGAATCGCGATATTTACCGTTTCCGCACTTGGAATCGCGATATTTACATTTACCACTCGCTGTATATCGAAAGAAGCGAAGGATTCACTTCACAAGCCTCACAATAATTCGAAATAACGACAAATCACTCAAGGACACTCCCAATCGCGATATTTACCTTTTCCGCTCGCTGTATATCGAAAGAAGAAAAGGATTCACATCGCAAGCCTCGCAATAATTCGAAATAACGAGAAATCACTCAAGGTCACTCGGAATCACGATATTGACCTTTTCCATAAGGAGTGTATTGAAAGAAGCTAAGGATTCGTTTCCCTAGCCTCGCAATCGTTCAAAATATCGATAAAACAGAGTAGGAGACTCGGGATCGCGATATTTACATTTACCACTCGCTGTATATCGAAAGAAGCGAAGGATTCACTTCCCAAGCATTGCAATAATTCGAAATAACGACAAATCACTCAAGGACACTCCGAATCGCGATATTTACCGTTTCCGCACTCGGAATCGCGATATTTACATTTACCACTCGCTGTATATCGAAAGAGGCGAAGGATTCACTTCCCAAGCATCACAATAATTCGAAATAACGACAAATCACTCAAGGACACTCCCAATCGCGATATTTACCTTTTCCGCTCGCTGTATATCGAAAAAAGAAAAGGATTCACATCGCAAGCCTCGCAATAATTCGAAATAACGAGAAATCACTCAAGGTCACTCGGAATCACGATATTGACCTTTTCCATAAGGAGTGTATTGAAAGAAGCTAAGGATTCGTTTCCCTAGCCTCGCAATCGTTCAAAATATCGATAAAACAGAGTAGGAGACTCGGGATCGCGATATTTACATTTACCACTCGCTGTATATCGAAAGAAGCGAAGGATTCACTTCCCAAGCATTGCAATAATTCGAAATAACGACAAATCACTCAAGGACACTCCGACTCGCGATATTTACCGTTTCTGCTCGCTGTATATCGAAAGAAGCGAAGGATTCACATCACAAGCCTCGCAATCGTTCAAAATATCGATAAATCACAGTACGAGACTCGGGATCGCGATATTTACATTTACCACTCGCTGTATATCGAAAGAAGCTGATAATTCATTTTCCGAGCCTCGCAACCGTTCCAAATAACGACAAATCACTCAAGGACACTCCGAATCGCGATATTTACCTTTTCCGCTCGCTGAATATCGAAAGAAGCGACAGATTCATATCTCAAGCCTCGCAATCGTTCAAAATATCAATAAATCAGAGTAGGAGACTCGGAATCGCGATATTTACAATTACCACTCGCTGTATATCGAAAGAAGCCTAGGATTCACTTCCCAAGCATCGCAATAATTCGAAATAACGACAAATCACTCAAGGACACTCCGAATCGCGATATTTACCGTTTCTGCTCGCTGTATATCGAAAGAAGCGAAGGATTCACATGACAAGCCTCGCAATCCTTCAAGATATCGATAAATCAGAGTAGGAGACTCCGAATGGCGATATTTACCGTTTCCGCTCGCTGTATATCGAAAGAAGCGAAGGATTCACATCACAAGCCTCGCAATCCTTCAAAATATCGATAAATCAGAGTAGGAGACTCCGAATGGCGATATTTACCGTTTCCGCTCGCTGTATATCGAAAGAAGATAAGGATTCACATTTCAAGCCTCGCAATCGTTCAAAATATCGGTATATCAGAGTAGGAGACTCGGGATCGCGATATTTACATTTACCACTCGCTGTATATCGAAAGAGGCGAAGGATTCACTTCCCAGGCCTCGCAATAATTCGAAATAACGACGAATCACTCAAGGACACACCGAATCGCGATATTTACCGTTTCCGCACTCGGAATCGCGATATTTACATTTACCACTCGCTGTATATCGAATGAAGCGAAGGATTCACTTCACAAGCCTCACAATAATTCGAAATAACGACAAATCACTCAAGGACACTCCCAATCGCGATATTTACCTTTTCCGCTCGCTGTATATCGAAAGGAGAAAAGGATTCACATCGCAAGCCTCGCAATCGTTCAAAATATCGATAAATCAGAGTAGGACACTCCGAATCGCGATATTTACCTTTTCTGCTCGCTGTATATCGAAAGAAGCGCAGGATTCACATCCCAAATCTCGCAATCGTTTAAAGTATCGATAAATCACAATAGGAGACTCGGGATCGCGATATTTACATTTACCACTCGCTGTATATCGAAAGAGGCGAAGGATTCACTTCCCAGGCCTCGCAATAATTCGAAATAACGACAAATCACTCAAGGACACTCCGAATCGCGATATTTAAAGTTTCCGCACTCGGAATCGCGATATTTACATTTACCACTCGCTGTATATCGAATGAAGCGAAGGATTCACTTCACAAGCCTCACAATAATTCGAAATAACGACAAATCACTCAAGGACACTCCGAATCGCGATATTTACCGTTTCCATACTCGGAATCGCGATATTTACGTTTACCACTCGCTGTATATCGAAAGAAGTGAAGGATTCACTTCACAAGCCTCGCAATAATTCGAAATAACGACGAATCACTCAAGGACACACCGAATCGCGATATTTACCGTTTCCGCTCGCTGTATATCGAAAGAAGCGAAGGATTCACATCCCAGGCCTCGCAATCGTTCAAAATATCGATAAATCAGAGTAGGACACTCCGAATCGCGATATTTACCGTTTCCGCACTTGGAATCGCGATATTTACATTTACCACTCGCTGTATATCGAAAGAAGCGAAGGATTCACTTCACAAGCCTCACAATAATTCGAAATAACGACAAATCACTCAAGGACACTCCCAATCGCGATATTTACCTTTTCCGCTCGCTGTATATCGAAAGAAGAAAAGGATTCACATCGCAAGCCTCGCAATAATTCGAAATAACGAGAAATCACTCAAGGTCACTCGGAATCACGATATTGACCTTTTCCATAAGGAGTGTATTGAAAGAAGCTAAGGATTCGTTTCCCTAGCCTCGCAATCGTTCAAAATATCGATAAAACAGAGTAGGAGACTCGGGATCGCGATATTTACATTTACCACTCGCTGTATATCGAAAGAAGCGAAGGATTCACTTCCCAAGCATTGCAATAATTCGAAATAACGACAAATCACTCAAGGACACTCCGAATCGCGATATTTACCGTTTCCGCACTCGGAATCGCGATATTTACATTTACCACTCGCTGTATATCGAAAGAGGCGAAGGATTCACTTCCCAAGCATCACAATAATTCGAAATAACGACAAATCACTCAAGGACACTCCCAATCGCGATATTTACCTTTTCCGCTCGCTGTATATCGAAAAAAGAAAAGGATTCACATCGCAAGCCTCGCAATAATTCGAAATAACGAGAAATCACTCAAGGTCACTCGGAATCACGATATTGACCTTTTCCATAAGGAGTGTATTGAAAGAAGCTAAGGATTCGTTTCCCTAGCCTCGCAATCGTTCAAAATATCGATAAAACAGAGTAGGAGACTCGGGATCGCGATATTTACATTTACCACTCGCTGTATATCGAAAGAAGCGAAGGATTCACTTCCCAAGCATTGCAATAATTCGAAATAACGACAAATCACTCAAGGACACTCCGACTCGCGATATTTACCGTTTCTGCTCGCTGTATATCGAAAGAAGCGAAGGATTCACATCAGAAGCCTCGCAATCGTTCAAAATATCGATAAATCACAGTACGAGACTCGGGATCGCGATATTTACATTTACCACTCGCTGTATATCGAAAGAAGCTGATAATTCATTTTCCGAGCCTCGCAACCGTTCCAAATAACGACAAATCACTCAAGGACACTCCGAATCGCGATATTTACCTTTTCCGCTCGCTGAATATCGAAAGAAGCGACAGATTCATATCTCAAGCCTCGCAATCGTTCAAAATATCAATAAATCAGAGTAGGAGACTCGGAATCGCGATATTTACAATTACCACTCGCTGTATATCGAAAGAAGCCTAGGATTCACTTCCCAAGCATCGCAATAATTCGAAATAACGACAAATCACTCAAGGACACTCCGAATCGCGATATTTACCGTTTCTGCTCGCTGTATATCGAAAGAAGCGAAGGATTCACATGACAAGCCTCGCAATCCTTCAAGATATCGATAAATCAGAGTAGGAGACTCCGAATGGCGATATTTACCGTTTCCGCTCGCTGTATATCGAAAGAAGCGAAGGATTCACATCACAAGCCTCGCAATCCTTCAAAATATCGATAAATCAGAGTAGGAGACTCCGAATGGCGATATTTACCGTTTCCGCTCGCTGTATATCGAAAGAAGATAAGGATTCACATTTCAAGCCTCGCAATCGTTCAAAATATCGGTATATCAGAGTAGGAGACTCGGGATCGCGATATTTACATTTACCACTCGCTGTATATCGAAAGAGGCGAAGGATTCACTTCCCAGGCCTCGCAATAATTCGAAATAACGACGAATCACTCAAGGACACACCGAATCGCGATATTTACCGTTTCCGCACTCGGAATCGCGATATTTACATTTACCACTCGCTGTATATCGAATGAAGCGAAGGATTCACTTCACAAGCCTCACAATAATTCGAAATAACGACAAATCACTCAAGGACACTCCCAATCGCGATATTTACCTTTTCCGCTCGCTGTATATCGAAAGGAGAAAAGGATTCACATCGCAAGCCTCGCAATCGTTCAAAATATCGATAAATCAGAGTAGGACACTCCGAATCGCGATATTTACCTTTTCTGCTCGCTGTATATCGAAAGAAGCGCAGGATTCACATCCCAAATCTCGCAATCGTTTAAAGTATCGATAAATCACAATAGGAGACTCGGGATCGCGATATTTACATTTACCACTCGCTGTATATCGAATGAAGCGAAGGATTCACTTCACAAGCCTCACAATAATTCGAAATAACGACAAATCACTCAAGGACACTCCGAATCGCGATATTTAAAGTTTCCGCACTCGGAATCGCGATATTTACATTTACCACTCGCTGTATATCGAAAGAAGCGAGGGATTCACATCCCAAGCCTCGCAACCGTTCGAACTAACGAGAAATCACTCAAGGTCACTCGGAATCACGATATTGACCTTTTCCATAAGGAGTGTATTGAAAGAAGCTAAGGATTCGTTTCCCTAGCCTCGCAATCGTTCAAAATATCGATAAAACAGAGTAGGAGACTCGGGATCGCGATATTTACATTTACCACTCGCTGTATATCGAAAGAAGCGAAGGATTCACTTCCCAAGCATTGCAATAATTCGAAATAACGACAAATCACTCAAGGACACTCCGAATCGCGATATTTACCGTTTCCATACTCGGAATCGCGATATTTACGTTTACCACTCGCTGTATATCGAAAGAAGCGAAGGATTCACTTCACAAGCCTCGCAATAATTCGAAATAACGACGAATCACTCAAGGACACACCGAATCGCGATATTTACCGTTTCCGCTTGCTGTATATCGAAAGAAGCGAAGGATTCACATCCCAAGCCTCGCAATCGTTCAAATTATCGATAAATCAGAGTAGGACACTCCGAATCGCGATATTTACCTTTTCTGCTCGCTGTATATCGAAAGAAGCGCAGGATTCACATCCCAAATCTCGCAATCGTTTAAAATATCGATAAATCACAATAGGAGACTCGGGATCGCGATATTTACATTTACCACTCGCTGTATATCGAAAGAGGCGAAGGATTCACTTCCCAGGCCTCGCAATAATTCGAAATAGCGACGAATCACTCAAGGACACACCGAATTGCGATATTTACCGTTTCCGCTCGCTGCATAGCGAAAGAAGATAAGGATTCACATCTCAAGCCTCGCAATCGTTCAAAATATCGATAAATCAGAGTAGGACACTCCGAATAGCGATATTTACCTTTTCTGCTCGCTGTATATCGAAAGAAGCGCAGGATTCACATCCCAAATCTCGCAATCGTTTAAAATATCGATAAATCACAATAGGAGACTCGGGATCGCGATATTTACATTTACCACTCGCTGTATATCGAAAGAGGCGAAGGATTCACTTCCCAGGCCTCGCAATAATTCGAAATAGCGACGAATCACTCAAGGACACACCGAATTGCGATATTTACCGTTTCCGCTCGCTGCATAGCGAAAGAAGATAAGGATTCACATCTCAAGCCTCGCAATCGTTCAAAATATCGATAAATCAGAGTAGGACACTCCGAATAGCGATATTTACCTTTTCTGCTCGCTGTATATCGAAAGAGGCGAAGGATTCACTTCCCAGGCCTCGCAATAATTCGAAATAACGACAAATCACTCAAGGACACTCCGAATCGCGATATTTAAAGTTTCCGCACTCGGAATCGCGATATTTACATTTACCACTCGCTGTATATCGAATGAAGCGAAGGATTCACTTCACAAGCCTCACAATAATTCGAAATAACGACAAATCACTCAAGGACACTCCGAATCGCGATATTTAAAGTTTCCGCACTCGGAATCGCGATATTTACATTTACCACTCGCTGTATATCGAAAGAAGCGAGGGATTCACATCCCAAGCCTCGCAACCGTTCGAACTAACGAGAAATCACTCAAGGTCACTCGGAATCACGATATTGACCTTTTCCATAAGGAGTGTATTGAAAGAAGCTAAGGATTCGTTTCCCTAGCCTCGCAATCGTTCAAAATATCGATAAAACAGAGTAGGAGACTCGGGATCGCGATATTTACATTTACCACTCGCTGTATATCGAAAGAAGCGAAGGATTCACTTCCCAAGCATTGCAATAATTCGAAATAACGACAAATCACTCAAGGACACTCCGAATCGCGATATTTACCGTTTCCATACTCGGAATCGCGATATTTACGTTTACCACTCGCTGTATATCGAAAGAAGCGAAGGATTCACTTCACAAGCCTCGCAATAATTCGAAATAACGACGAATCACTCAAGGACACACCGAATCGCGATATTTACCGTTTCCGCTTGCTGTATATCGAAAGAAGCGAAGGATTCACATCCCAAGCCTCGCAATCGTTCAAATTATCGATAAATCAGAGTAGGACACTCCGAATCGCGATATTTACCTTTTCTGCTCGCTGTATATCGAAAGAAGCGCAGGATTCACATCCCAAATCTCGCAATCGTTTAAAATATCGATAAATCACAATAGGAGACTCGGGATCGCGATATTTACATTTACCACTCGCTGTATATCGAAAGAGGCGAAGGATTCACTTCCCAGGCCTCGCAATAATTCGAAATAGATACGAATCACTCAAGGACACACCGAATTGCGATATTTACCGTTTCCGCTCGCTGCATAGCGAAAGAAGATAAGGATTCACATCTCAAGCCTCGCAATCGTTCAAAATATCGATAAATCAGAGTAGCACACTCCGAATAGCGATATTTACCTTTTCTGCTCGCTGTATATCGAAAGAAGCGCAGGATTCACATCCCAAATCTCGCAATCGTTTAAAATATCGATAAATCACAATAGGAGACTCGGGATCGCGATATTTACATTTACCACTCGCTGTATATCGAAAGAGGCGAAGGATTCACTTCCCAGGCCTCGCAATAATTCGAAATAGCGACGAATCACTCAAGGACACACCGAATCGCGATATTTACCGTTTCCGCTTGCTGTATATCGAAAGAAGCGGAGGATTCACATCCCAAGCCTCGCAATCGTTCAAAATATCGATAAATCACAATAGGAGACTCGGGATCGCGATATTTACATTTACCACTCGCTGTATATCGAAAGAGGCGAAGGATTCACTTCCCAGGCCTCGCAATAATTCGAAATAGCGACGAATCACTCAAGGACACACCGAATCGCGATATTTACCGTTTCCGCTTGCTGTATATCGAAAGAAGCGGAGGATTCACATCCCAAGCCTCGCAATCGTTCAAAATATCGATAAATCACAATAGGAGACTCGGGATCGCGATATTTACATTTACCACTCGCTGTATATCGAAAGAGGCGAAGGATTCACTTCCCAGGCCTCGCAATAATTCGAAATAGCGACGAATCACTCAAGGACACACCGAATCGCGATATTTACCGTTTCCGCTTGCTGTATATCGAAAGAAGCGGAGGATTCACATCCCAAGCCTCGCAATCGTTCAAAATATCGATAAATCACAATAGGAGACTCGGGATCGCGATATTTACATTTACCACTCGCTGTATATCGAAAGAGGCGAAGGATTCACTTCCCAGGCCTCGCAATAATTCGAAATAACGACGAATCACTCAAGGACACACCGAATCGCGATATTTACCGTTTCCGCTTGCTGTATATCGAAAGAAGCGGAGGATTCACATCCCAAGCCTCGCAATCGTTCAAAATATCGATAAATCACAATAGGAGACTCGGGATCGCGATATTTACATTTACCACTCGCTGTATATCGAAAGAGGCGAAGGATTCACTTCCCAGGCCTCGCAATAATTCGAAATAGCGACGAATCACTCAAGGACACACCGAATCGCGATATTTACCGTTTCCGCTTGCTGTATATCGAAAGAAGCGGAGGATTCGCATCCCAAGCCTCGCAATCGTTGAAAATATCTATAAATTACAGTACGAGATTCGGGATCGCGATATTTACATTTACCACTCGCTGTAAATCGAAAGAAGCTGATAATTCATTTTCCGAGAATCGCAACGGTTCGTAATAACGACAAATCACTCAAGGACACTCCGAATCGCGATATTTACCGTTTCCGCTCGCTGTACTTCGAAAGAAGCGAAGGATTCGCATCCCAAGCCTCGCAATCGTTCAAAATATCTATAAATCACAGTAAGAGACTCGGGATCGCGATATTTACATTTACCACTCACTGTATATCGAAAGAAGCGAAGGATTCACTTCCCAAGCATCGCAATAATTCGAGATAACGACAAATCACTCAAGGACACTCCGAATCGCGATATTTACCGTTTCCGCTTGCTGTATATCGAAACAAGCGAAGGATTCGCATCCCAAATCTCGCAATCGTTTAAAATATCGATAAATAACAGTAGGAGACTCGTGATCGCGATATTTACATTCACCACTCGCTGTATATAGAAAGAAGCGAAGGATTCACATCCCAAGCCTTGCAATAATTCGAAATAACGACAAATCACTCAAGGACACTCCGAATCGCGATATTTACCGTTTCCGCTTGCTGTATATCGGAAGAAGATATGGATTCACATCCCAAATCTCGCAATCGTTTAAAATATCGATAAATAACAGTAGGAGACTCGGGATCACGATATTTACATTTACCACTCGCTGTATATCGAAAGAAGAAAAGGATTCACATCTCAAGCCTCGCAATCGTTCAAAATATCGATAAATCACAGTACGAGACTCGGGATCGCGATATTTACATTTACCACTCGCTGTATTTCGAAAGAAGCTGATAATTCATTTTCCGAGCCTCGCAATAATTCGAAATAACGACAAATCACTCAAGGACACTCCGAATCGCGATATTCACCGTTTCTGCTCGCTGTATATCGAAAGAAGCAAAGGATTCATATCTCAAGCCTCGCAATCGTTCAAAATAAAGATAAATCAGAGTAGGACACTCCGAATTGCGATATTTACCGTTTCCGCTCGCTGTATATCGGAAGAAGATATGGATTCACATCCCAAATCTCGCAATCGTTTAAAATATCGCTAAATCACAGTAGGAGACTCGGGATCGCGATATTTACATTTACCACTCGCGGTATATCGAAAGAAGCTGATAATTCATTTTCCGAGAATCGCAACCGTTCGATATATCGACAAATCACTCAAGGACACTCCGAATCGCGATATTTACCGTTTCCGCCTGCTGTATATCGAAACAAGCGAAGGATTCGCATCCCAAGCCACGCAATCGTTTAAAATATCTATAAATCAGAGTAGGAGGCTCGGAATCGCGATATTTACCTTTTCCGCTCGCTGTATATCGAAAGAAGCGAAGGATTCACATCCCAAGCCTCGCAATCGTTTAAAATATCTATAAATCACAGTCCGAGACTCGGGATCGCGATATTTACATTTACCACTCGCTGTATATCGAAGGAAGCTGATAATTCATTTTCCGAGAATCGCAACCGTTCGAAATAACGACAAATCACTCAAGGACACTCCGAATCGCGATATTTACCGTTTCCGCTTGCTGTATATCGAAACAAGCGAAGGATTCGCATCCCAAATCTCGCAATCGTTTAAAATATCGATAAATAACAGTAGGAGACTCGTGATCGCGATATTTACATTCACCACTCGCTGTATATAGAAAGAAGCGAAGGATTCACATCCCAAGCCTTGCAATAATTCGAAATAACGACAAATCACTCAAGGACACTCCGAATCGCGATATTTACCGTTTCCGCTTGCTGTATATCGGAAGAAGATATGGATTCACATCCCAAATCTCGCAATCGTTTAAAATATCGATAAATAACAGTAGGAGACTCGGGATCACGATATTTACATTTACCACTCGCTGTATATCGAAAGAAGAAAAGGATTCACATCTCAAGCCTCGCAATCGTTCAAAATATCGATAAATCACAGTCCGAGACTCGGGATCGCGATATTTACATTTACCACTCGCTGTATATCGAAAGAAGCTGATAATTCATTTTCCGAGAATCGCAACCGTTCGAAATAACGACAAATCACTCAAGGACACTCCGAATCGCGATATTTATCGTATCCGCTTGCTGTATATCGAAACAAGCGAAGGATTCGCATCCCAAGCCTCGCAATCGTTGAAAATATCTATAAATCACAGTAAGAGACTCGGGATCGCGATATTAACATTTACCACTCACTGTATATCGAAAGAAGCGAAGGATTCACTTCCCAAGCATCGCAATAATTCGAGATAACGACAAATCACTCAAGGACACTCCGAATCGCGATATTTACCGTTTCCGCTTGCTGTATATCGGAAGAAGATATGGATTCACATCCCAAATCTCGCAATCGTTTAAAATATCGATAAATAACAGTAGGAGACTCGGGATCACGATATTTACATTCACCACTCGCTGTATATAGAAAGAAGCGAAGGATTCACATCCCAAGCCTTGCAATAATTCGAAATAACGACAAATCACTCAAGGACACTCCGAATCGCGATATTTACCGTTTCCGCTTGCTGTATATCGGAAGAAGATATGGATTCACATCCCAAATCTCGCAATCGTTTAAAATATCGATAAATAACAGTAGGAGACTCGGGATCACGATATTTACATTTACCACCCGCTGTATATCGAAAGAAGAAAAGGATTCACATCTCAAGCCTCGCAATCGTTCAAAATATCGATAAATCACATTAGGAGACTCGGGATCGCGATATTTACATTTACCACTCGCTGTATATCGAAAGAAGCTGATAATTCATTTTCCGAGAATCGCAACCGTTCGAAATAACGACAAATCACTCAAGGACACTCCGAATCGCGATATTTATCGTATCCGCTTGCTGTATATCGAAACAAGCGAAGGATTCGCATCCCAAGCCTCGCAATCGTTGAAAATATCTATAAATTACAGTACGAGATTCGGGATCGCGATATTTACATTTACCACTCGCTGTAAATCGAAAGAAGCTGATAATTCATTTTCCGAGAATCGCAACGGTTCGTAATAACGACAAATCACTCAAGGACACTCCGAATCGCGATATTTACCGTTTCCGCTCGCTGTACTTCGAAAGAAGCGAAGGATTCGCATCCCAAGCCTCGCAATCGTTCAAAATATCTATAAATCACAGTAAGAGACTCGGGATCGCGATATTTACATTTACCACTCACTGTATATCGAAAGAAGCGAAGGATTCACTTCCCAAGCATCGCAATAATTCGAGATAACGACAAATCACTCAAGGACACTCCGAATCGCGATATTTACCGTTTCCGCATGCTGTATATCGATACAAGCGAAGGATTCGCATCCCAAGCGACGCAATCGTTTAAAATATCTATAAATCAGAGTAGGAGACGCGGAATTGCGATATTTACATTTACCACTCGCTGTATATCGAAAGAAGCGAAGGATTCACATCCCAAGCCTCGCAATCGTTCAAAATATCTTTAGATCACAGTAGGAGACTCGGGATCGCGATATTTACATTTACCACTCGCTGTATATCGAAGGAAGCTGATAATTCATTTTCCGAGAATCGCAACCGTTCGAAATAACGACAAATCACTCAAGGACACTCCGAATCGCGATATTTACCGTTTCCGCTTGCTGTATATCGAAACAAGCGAAGGATTCGCATCCCAAGCCTCGCAATCGTTGAAAATATCTATAAATCACAGTACGAGATTCGGGATCGCGATATTTACATTTACCACTCGCTGTATTTCGAAAGAAGCTGATAATTCATTTTCCGAGCCTCGCAATAATTCGAAATAACGACAAATCACTCAAGGACACTCCGAATCGCGATATTCACCGTTTCTGCTCGCTGTATATCGAAAGAAGCAAAGGATTCATATCTCAAGCCTCGCAATCGTTCAAAATAAAGATAAATCAGAGTAGGACACTCCGAATTGCGATATTTACCGTTTCCGCTCGCTGTATATCGGAAGAAGATATGGATTCACATCCCAAATCTCGCAATCGTTTAAAATATCGCTAAATCACAGTAGGAGACTCGGGATCGCGATATTTACATTTACCACTCGCGGTATATCGAAAGAAGCGAAGGATTCACATCTCAAGCCTCGCAATCGTTCAAAATATCGATAAATCACATTAGGAGACTCGGGATCGCGATATTTACATTTACCACTCGCTGTATATCGAAAGAAGCGAAGGATTCACATCCCAAGCCTCGCAATCGTTTAAAATATCTATAAATCACAGTCCGAGACTCGGGATCGCGATATTTACATTTACCACTCGCTGTATATCGAAGGAAGCTGATAATTCATTTTCCGAGAATCGCAACCGTTCGATATATCGACAAATCACTCAAGGACACTCCGAATCGCGATATTTACCGTTTCCGCCTGCTGTATATCGAAACAAGCGAAGGATTCGCATCCCAAGCCACGCAATCGTTTAAAATATCTATAAATCAGAGTAGGAGGCTCGGAATCGCGATATTTACCTTTTCCGCTCGCTGTATATCGAAAGAAGCGAAGGATTCACATCCCAAGCCTCGCAATCGTTTAAAATATCTATAAATCACAGTCCGAGACTCGGGATCGCGATATTTACATTTACCACTCGCTGTATATCGAAGGAAGCTGATAATTCATTTTCCGAGAATCGCAACCGTTCGAAATAACGACAAATCACTCAAGGACACTCCGAATCGCGATATTTACCGTTTCCGCTTGCTGTATATCGAAACAAGCGAAGGATTCGCATCCCAAATCTCGCAATCGTTTAAAATATCGATAAATAACAGTAGGAGACTCGTGATCGCGATATTTACATTTACCACTCGCTGTATATAGAAAGAAGCGAAGGATTCACATCCCAAGCCTCGCAATCGTTTAAAATATCTATAAATCACAGTACGAGACTCGGGATCGCGATATTTACATTTACCACACGCTGTATATCGAAAGAAGCGAAGGATTCACTTCCCAAGCATCGCAATAATTCGAAATAACGACAAATCACTCAAGGACACTCCGAATCGCGATATTTACCGTTTCCGCTTGCTGTATATCGGAAGAAGATATGGATTCACATCCCAAATCTCGCAATCGTTTAAAATATCGATAAATAACAGTAGGAGACTCGGGATCACGATATTTACATTTACCACTCGCTGTATATCGAAAGAAGCGAAGGATTCACATCTCAAGCCTCGCAATAGTTCAAAATATCGATAAATCACATTAGGAGACTCGGGATCGCGATATTTACATTTACCACTCGCTGTATATCGAAAGAAGCTGATAATTCATTTTCCGAGAATCGCAACCGTTCGAAATAACGACAAATCACTCAAGGACACTCCGAATCGCGATATTTATCGTATCCGCTTGCTGTATATCGAAACAAGCGAAGGATTCGCATCCCAAGCCTCGCAATCGTTGAAAATATCTATAAATCACAGTACGAGATTCGGGATCGCGATATTTACATTTACCACTCGCTGTAAATCGAAAGAAGCTGATAATTCATTTTCCGAGAATCGCAACGGTTCGTAATAACGACAAATCACTCAAGGACACTCCGAATCGCGATATTTACCGTTTCCGCTTGCTGTATATCGAAACAAGCGAAGGATTCGCATCCCAAATCTCGCAATCGTTTAAAATATCGATAAATAACAGTAAGAGACTCGGGATCGCGATATTTACATTTACCACTCACTGTATATCGAAAGAAGCGAAGGATTCACATCCCAAGCCTCGCAATCGTTTAAAATATCTATAAATCACAGTCCGAGACTCGGGATCGCGATATTTACATTTACCACTCGCTGTATATCGAAGGAAGCTGATAATTCATTTTCCGAGAATCGCAACCGTTCGAAATAACGACAAATCACTCAAGGACACTCCGAATCGCGATATTTACCGTTTCCGCTTGCTGTATATCGAAACAAGCCAAGGATTCGCATCCCAAATCTCGCAATCGTTTAAAATATCGATAAATAACAGTAGGAGACTCGGGATCGCGATATTTACATTTACCACTCGCTGTATTTCGAAAGAAGCTGATAATTCATTTTCCGAGCCTCGCAATAATTCGAAATAACGACAAATCACTCAAGGACACTCCGAATCGCGATATTCACCGTTTCTGCTCGCTGTATATCGAAAGAAGCAAAGGATTCATATCTCAAGCCTCGCAATCGTTCAAAATAAAGATAAATCAGAGTAGGACACTCCGAATTGCGATATTTACCGTTTCCGCTCGCTGTATATCGGAAGAAGATATGGATTCACATCCCAAATCTCGCAATCGTTTAAAATATCGCTAAATCACAGTAGGAGACTCGGGATCGCGATATTTACATTTACCACTCGCGGTATATCGAAAGAAGCTGATAATTCATTTTCCGAGAATCGCAACCGTTCGATATATCGACAAATTACTCAAGGACACTCCGAATCGCGATATTTACCGTTTCCGCCTGCTGTATATCGAAACAAGCGAAGGATTCGCATCCCAAGCCACGCAATCGTTTAAAATATCTATAAATCAGAGTAGGAGGCTCGGAATCGCGATATTTACCTTTTCCGCTCGCTGTATATCGAAAGAAGCGAAGGATTCACATCCCAAGCCTCGCAATCGTTTAAAATATCTATAAATCACAGTCCGAGACTCGGGATCGCGATATTTACATTTACCACTCGCTGTATATCGAAAGAAGCTGATAATTCATTTTCCGAGAATCGCAACCGTTCGAAATAACGACAAATCACTCAAGGACACTCCGAATCGCGATATTTATCGTATCCGCTTGCTGTATATCGAAACAAGCGAAGGATTCGCATCCCAAGCCTCGCATTCGTTCAAAATATCTATAAATCACAGTACGAGACTCGGGATCGCGATATTTACATTTACCACTCGCTGTAAATCGAAAGAAGCTGATAATTCATTTTCCGAGAATCGCAACCGTTCGAAATAACGACAAATCACTCAAACACACTCCGAATCGCGATATTTACCGTTTCCGCTCGCTGTACTTCGAAAGAAGCGAAGGATTCGCATCCCAAGCCTCGCAATCGTTCAAAATATCTATAAATCACAGTAAGAGACTCGGGATCGCGATATTTACATTTACCACTCACTGTATATCGAAAGAAGCGAAGGATTCACTTCCCAAGCATCGCAATAATTCGAGATAACGACAAATCACTCAAGGACACTCCGAATCGCGATATTTACCGTTTCCGCTTGCTGTATATCGAAACAAGCGAAGGATTCGCATCCCAAATCTCGCAATCGTTTAAAATATCGATAAATAACAGTAGGAGACTCGGATTCGCGTTATTTACATTTACCACTCGCTGTATATCGAAAGAAGCGAAGGATTCACTTCCCAAGCATCGCAATAATTCGAAATAATGACAAATCACTCAAGGACACTCCGAATCACGATATTTACCGTTTCCGCTTGCTGTATATCGAAACAAGCGAAGGATTCGCATCCCAAGCCTCGCAATCGTTTAAAATATCTATAAATCAGAGTAGGAGACTCGGAATCGCGATATTTACCTTTTCCGCTCGCTGCATATCGAAAGAAGCGAAGGGTTCACATCCCAAGCCTCGCAATAATTCGAAATAACGACAAATCACTCAAGGACACTCCGAATCGCGATATTTACCGTTTCCGCTTGCTGTATATCGAAACATGCGAAGGAATCATATCTCAAGCCTCGCAATCGTTCAAAATAAAGATAAATCAGAGTAGGACACTCCGAATTTCGATATTTACCGTTTCCGCTCGCTGTATATCGGAAGAAGATATGGATTCACATCCCAAATCTCGCAATCGTTTAAAATATCGATAAATCACAGTAGGAGACTCGGGATCGCGATATTTACATTTACCACTCGCGGTATATCGAAAGAAGCTGATAATTCATTTTCCGAGAATCGCAACCGTTCGATATATCGACAAATCACTCAAGGACACTCCGAATCGCGATATTTACCGTTTCCGCTTGCTGTATATCGAAACAAGCGATGGATTCGCATCCCAAGCCTCGCAATCGTTCAAAATATCTATAAATCAGAGTAGGAGCTTCGGAATCGCGATATTTACCTTTTCCGCTCGATGTATATCGAAAGAAGCGAAGGATTCACATCCCAAGCCTCGCAATAATTCGAAATAACGACAAATAACTCAAGGACACTCCGACTCGCGATATTTACATTTTCCGCTCGCTGTACATCGAAAGAAGATAAGGATTCACATCCCAAGCCTCGCAACCGTTCAAAATATCGATAAATCACATTAGGAGACTCGGGATCGCGACATTTACATTTACCACTCGCTGTATATCGAAAGAAGCTGATAATTCATTTTCCGAGAATCGCAACCGTTCGAAATAACGACAAATCACTCAAGAACACTCCGAATCGCGATATTTACCGTTTCTGCTCGCTGTATATCCAAAGAAGCGAAGGATTGACATCACAAGCCTCGCAATAGGTCAAAATATCGATAAATCAGAGTAGGACACTCCGAATTGCGATATTTACCGTTTCCGCTCGCTGTATATCGGAAGAAGATATGGATTCACATCCCAAATCTCGCAATCGTTTAAAATATCGCTAAATCACAGTAGGAGACTCGGGATCGCGATATTTACATTTACCACTCGCGGTATATCGAAAGAAGCTGATAATTCATTTTCCGAGCCTCGCAATCGTTCGAAATAAATACAAATCACTCAAGGACACTCCGAATCGCGATATTTACCTTTTCCGCTCGCTGAATATCGAAAGAAGCGACGGATTCATATCTCAAGTCTCGCAATCGTTCAAAATATCAATAAATCAGAGTAGGAGACTCGGAATCGCGATATTTACATTTACCACTCGCTGTATATCGAAAGAAGCGAAGGATTCACTTCACAAGCCTCACAATAATTCGAAATAACGACAAATCACTCAAGGACACTCCCAATCGCGATATTTACCTTTTCCGCTCGCTGTATATCGAAAGAAGATAAGGATTCACATCTCAAGCCTCGCAATCGTTCAAAATATCGGTATATCAGAGTAGGAGACTCGGGAACGCGATATTTACATTTACCACTCGCTGTATATCGAAAGAAGCGAAGGATTCACATCTCAAGCCTCGCAATCGTTCAAAATATCGATAAATCACATTAGGAGACTCGGGATCGCGATATTTACATTTACCACTCGCTGTATATCGAAAGAAGCTGATAATTCATTTTCCGAGAATCGCAACCGTTCGAAATAACGACAAATCACTCAAGGACACTCCGAATTTCGATATTTACCGTTTCCGCTCGCTGTATATCGGAAGAAGATATGGATTCACATCCCAAATCTCGCAATCGTTTAAAATATCGATAAATAACAGTAGGAGACTCGGGATCACGATATTTACATTTACCACTCGCTGTATATCGAAAGAAGCGAAGCATTCACATCTCAAGCCTCGCAATCGTTCAAAATATCGATAAATCACATTAGGAGACTCGGGATCGCGATATTTACATTTACCACTCGCTGTAAATCGAAAGAAGCTGATAATTCATTTTCCGAGAATCGCAACCGTTCGAAATAACGACAAATCACTCAAGGACACTCCGAATCGCGATATTTATCGTATCCGCTTGCTGTATATCGAAACAAGCGAAGGATTCGCATCCCAAGCCTCGCATTCGTTCAAAATATCTATAAATCACAGTACGAGACTCGGGATCGCGATATTTACATTTACCACTCGCTGTAAATCGAAAGAAGCTGATAATTCATTTTCCGAGAATCGCAACCGTTCGAAATAACGACAAATCACTCAAACACACTCCGAATCGCGATATTTACCGTTTCCGCTCGCTGTACTTCGAAAGAAGCGAAGGATTCGCATCCCAAGCCTCGCAATCGTTCAAAATATCTATAAATCACAGTAAGAGACTCGGGATCGCGATATTTACATTTACCACTCACTGTATATCGAAAGAAGCGAAGGATTCACTTCCCAAGCATCGCAATAATTCGAGATAACGACAAATCACTCAAGGACACTCCGAATCGCGATATTTACCGTTTCCGCTTGCTGTATATCGAAACAAGCGAAGGATTCGCATCCCAAATCTCGCAATCGTTTAAAATATCGATAAATAACAGTAGGAGACTCGGATTCGCGTTATTTACATTTACCACTCGCTGTATATCGAAAGAAGCGAAGGATTCACTTCCCAAGCATCGCAATAATTCGAAATAATGACAAATCACTCAAGGACACTCCGAATCACGATATTTACCGTTTCCGCTTGCTGTATATCGAAACAAGCGAAGGATTCGCATCCCAAGCCTCGCAATCGTTTAAAATATCTATAAATCAGAGTAGGAGACTCGGAATCGCGATATTTACCTTTTCCGCTCGCTGCATATCGAAAGAAGCGAAGGGTTCACATCCCAAGCCTCGCAATAATTCGAAATAACGACAAATCACTCAAGGACACTCCGAATCGCGATATTTACCGTTTCCGCTTGCTGTATATCGAAACAAGCGAAGGAATCATATCTCAAGCCTCGCAATCGTTCAAAATAAAGATAAATCAGAGTAGGACACTCCGAATTTCGATATTTACCGTTTCCGCTCGCTGTATATCGGAAGAAGATATGGATTCACATCCCAAATCTCGCAATCGTTTAAAATATCGATAAATCACAGTAGGAGACTCGGGATCGCGATATTTACATTTACCACTCGCGGTATATCGAAAGAAGCTGATAATTCATTTTCCGAGAATCGCAACCGTTCGATATATCGACAAATCACTCAAGGACACTCCGAATCGCGATATTTACCGTTTCCGCTTGCTGTATATCGAAACAAGCGATGGATTCGCATCCCAAGCCTCGCAATCGTTCAAAATATCTATAAATCAGAGTAGGAGACTCGGAATCGCGATATTTACCTTTTCCGCTCGATGTATATCGAAAGAAGCGAAGGATTCACATCCCAAGCCTCGCAATAATTCGAAATAACGACAAATAACTCAAGGACACTCCGACTCGCGATATTTACATTTTCCGCTCGCTGTACATCGAAAGAAGATAAGGATTCACATCCCAAGCCTCGCAACCGTTCAAAATATCGATAAATCACATTAGGAGACTCGGGATCGCGACATTTACATTTACCACTCGCTGTATATCGAAAGAAGCTGATAATTCATTTTCCGAGAATCGCAACCGTTCGAAATAACGACAAATCACTCAAGAACACTCCGAATCGCGATATTTACCGTTTCTGCTCGCTGTATATCCAAAGAAGCGAAGGATTGACATCACAAGCCTCGCAATAGGTCAAAATATCGATAAATCAGAGTAGGACACTCCGAATTGCGATATTTACATTTACCACTCGCTGTATATCGAAAGAAGCTGATAATTCATTTTCCGAGAATCGCAACCGTTCGAAATAACGACAAATCACTCAAGGACACTCCGAATCGCGATATTTATCGTATCCGCTTGCTGTATATCGAAACAAGCGAAGGATTCGCATCCCAAGCCTCGCAATCGTTGAAAATATCTATAAATCACAGTACGAGATTCGGGATCGCGATATTTACATTTACCACTCGCTGTAAATCGAAAGAAGCTGATAATTCATTTTCCGAGAATCGCAACGGTTCGTAATAACGACAAATCACTCAAGGACACTCCGAATCGCGATATTTACCGTTTCCGCTCGCTGTACTTCGAAAGAAGCGAAGGATTCGCATCCCAAGCCTCGCAATCGTTGAAAATATCTATAAATCACAGTACGAGATTCGGGATCGCGATATTTACATTTACCACTCGCTGTAAATCGAAAGAAGCTGATAATTCATTTTCCGAGAATCGCAACGGTTCGTAATAACGACAAATCACTCAAGGACACTCCGAATCGCGATATTTACCGTTTCCGCTCGCTGTACTTCGAAAGAAGCGAAGGATTCGCATCCCAAGCATCGCAATCGTTCAAAATATCTATAAATCACAGTAAGAGACTCGGGATCGCGATATTTACATTTACCACTCACTGTATATCGAAAGAAGCGAAGGATTCACTTCCCAAGCATCGCAATAATTCGAGATAACGACAAATCACTCAAGGACACTCCGAATCGCGATATTTACCGTTTCCGCTTGCTGTATATCGATACAAGCGAAGGATTCGCATCCCAAGCGACGCAATCGTTTAAAATATCTATAAATCAGAGTAGGAGACTCGGAATCGCGATATTTACCTTTTCCGCTCGCTGCATATCGAAAGAAGCGAAGGATTCACATCCCAAGCCTCGCAATAATTCGAAATAACGACAAATAACTCAAGGACACTCCGACTCGCGATATTTACATTTTCCGCTCGCTGTACATCGAAAGAAGATAAGGATTCACATCCCAAGCCTCGCAATCGTTCAAAATATCTTTAGATCACAGTAGGAGACTCGGGATCGCGATATTTACATTTACCACTCACTGTATATCGAAAGAAGCGAAGGATTCACTTCCCAAGCATCGCAATAATTCGAGATAACGACAAATCACTCAAGGACACTCCGAATCGCGATATTTACCGTTTCCGCTTGCTGTATATCGATACAAGCGAAGGATTCGCATCCCAAGCGACGCAATCGTTTAAAATATCTATAAATCAGAGTAGGAGACTCGGAATCGCGATATTTACCTTTTCCGCTCGCTGCATATCGAAAGAAGCGAAGGATTCACATCCCAAGCCTCGCAATAATTCGAGATAACGACAAATCACTCAAGGACACTCCGAATCGCGATATTTACCGTTTCCGCATGCTGTATATCGATACAAGCGAAGGATTCGCATCCCAAGCGACGCAATCGTTTAAAATATCTATAAATCAGAGTAGGAGACGCGGAATTGCGATATTTACATTTACCACTCGCTGTATATCGAAGGAAGCTGATAATTCATTTTCCGAGAATCGCAACCGTTCGAAATAACGACAAATCACTCAAGGACACTCCGAATCGCGATATTTACCGTTTCCGCTTGCTGTATATCGAAACAAGCGAAGGATTCGCATCCCAAATCTCGCAATCGTTTAAAATATCGATAAATAACAGTAGGAGACTCGGGATCGCGATATTTACATTTACCACTCGCTGTATATAGAAAGAAGCGAAGGATTCACATCCCAAGCCTCGCAATCGTTTAAAATATCTATAAATCACAGTACGAGACTCGGGATCGCGATATTTACATTTACCACTCGCTGTATATCGAAAGAAGCGAAGGATTCACATCTCAAGCCTCGCAATCGTTCAAAATATCGATAAATCACATTAGGAGACTCGGGATCGCGATATTTACATTTACCACTCGCTGTATATCGAAGGAAGCTGATAATTCATTTTCCGAGAATCGCAACCGTTCGAAATAACGACAAATCACTCAAGGACACTCCGAATTTCGATATTTACCGTTTCCGCTCGCTGTATATCGGAAGAAGATATGGATTCACATCCCAAATCTCGCAATCGTTTAAAATATCGATAAATAACAGTAGGAGACTCGGGATCACGATATTTACATTTACCACTCGCTGTATATCGAAAGAAGCGAAGGATTCACATCTCAAGGCTCGCAATCGTTCAAAATATCGATAAATCACATTAGGAGACTCGGAATCGCGTTATTTACATTTACCACTCGCTGTATATCGAAAGAAGCTGATAATTCATTTTCCGAGAATCGCAACCGTTCGAAATAACGACAAATCACTCAAGGACACTCCGAATCGCGATATTTATCGTATCCGCTTGCTGTATATCGAAACAAGCGAAGGATTCGCATCCCAAGCCTCGCAATCGTTCAAAATATCTATAAATCACAGTACGAGACTCGGGATCGCGATATTTACATTTACCACTCGCTGTATATCGAAAGAAGCTGATAATTCATTTTCCGAGAATCGCAACCGTTCGAAATAACGACAAATCACTCAAGGACACTCCGAATCGCGATATTTACCGTTTCCGCTCGCTGTACTTCGAAAGAAGCGAAGGATTCGCATCCCAAGCCTCGAAATCGTTCAAAATATCTATAAATCACAGTAAGAGACTCGGGATCGCGATATTTACATTTACCACTCACTGTATATCGAAAGAAGCGAAGGATTCACTTCCCAAGCATCGCAATAATTCGAGATAACGACAAATCACTCAAGGACACTCCGAATCGCGATATTTACCGTTTCCGCTTGCTGTATATCGATACAAGCGAAGGATTCGCATCCCAAGCGACGCAATCGTTTAAAATATCTATAAATCAGAGTAGGAGACTCGGAATCGCGATATTTACCTTTTCCGCTCGCTGCATATCGAAAGAAGCGAAGGATTCACATCCCAAGCCTCGCAATAATTCGAGATAACGACAAATCACTCAAGGACACTCCGAATCGCGATATTTACCGTTTCCGCATGCTGTATATCGATACAAGCGAAGGATTCGCATCCCAAGCGACGCAATCGTTTAAAATATCTATAAATCAGAGTAGGAGACTCGGAATTGCGATATTTACATTTACCACTCGCTGTACTTCGAAAGAAGCGAAGGATTCGCATCCCAAGCCTCGCAATCGTTCAAAATATCTATAAATCACAGTAAGAGACTCGGGATCGCGATATTTACATTTACCACTCACTGTATATCGAAAGAAGCGAAGGATTCACTTCCCAAGCATCGCAATAATTCGAGATAACGACAAATCACTCAAGGACACTCCGAATTGCGATATTTACCGTTTCCGCTCGCTGTATATCGGAAGAAGATATGGATTCACATCCCAAATCTCGCAATCGTTTAAAATATCGCTAAATCACAGTAGGAGACTCGGGATCGCGATATTTACATTTACCACTCGCGGTATATCGAAAGAAGCTGATAATTCATTTTCCGAGCCTCGCAACCGTTCGAAATAAATACAAATCACTCAAGGACACTCCGAATCGCGATATTTACCTTTTCCGCTCGCTGAATATCGAAAGAAGCGACGGATTCATATCTCAAGCCTCGCAATCGTTCAAAATATCAATAAATCAGAGTAGGAGACTCGGAATCGCGATATTTACATTTACCACTCGCTGTATATCGAAAGAAGCGAAGGATTCACTTCACAAGCCTCACAATAATTCGAAATAACGACAAATCACTCAAGGACACTCCCAATCGCGATATTTACCTTTTCCGCTCGCTGTATATCGAAAGAAGATAAGGATTCACATCTCAAGCCTCGCAATCGTTCAAAATATCGGTATATCAGAGTAGGAGACTCGGGAACGCGATATTTACATTTACCACTCGTTGTATATCGAAAGAAGCGAAGGATTCACTTCCCAAGCCTCCCAATAATTCGAAATAACGACGAATCACTCAAGGACACACCGAATCGCGATATTTACCGTTTCCGCTTGCTGTATATCGAAATAAGCGAAGGATTCACATCCCAAACCTCGCAATATTTCAAAATATCGATAAATCAGAGTAGGACACTCCGAATTGCGATATATAGCGTTTCCGCTCGCTGTATATCGAAAGAAGATAAGGATTCACATCCCAAGCCTCGCAACCGTTCGAAATAACGAGAAATCACTCAAGGTCACTCGGAATCACGATATTAACCTTTTCCATAAGGAGTGTATTGAAAGAAGCTAAGGATTCACATCCCAAATCTCGCAATAGTTTAAAATATCAATAAATCACAGTACGAGACTCGGGATCGCGATATTTACATTTACAACTCGCTGTATATCGAAAGAAGCGAAGGATTCACATACCAAGCCTCGCAACCGTTCAAAATATCTATAAATCACAGTAGGAGACTCGGGAACGCGATATTTACATTTACCACTCGCTGTATATCGAAAGAAGCGAAGGATTCATATCCCAAGCAACGCAACCGTTCGAAAAAACGAGCAATCACTCAAGGTCACTCGGAATCACGATATTGACCTTTTCCATAAGGAGTGTATTGAAAGAAGCTAAGGATTCGTTTCCCTAGCCTCGCAATCGTTCAAAATATCGATAAATCAGAGTAGGAGACTCAGGATCGCGATATTTACATTTACCACTCGCTGTATATCGAAAGAAGCGAAGGATTCACTTCCCAGGCCTCGCAATAATTTGAAATAACGACGAATCACTCAAGGACACTCCGAATCGCGATATTTACCTTTTCCGCTTGCTGTATATCGAAAGAAGCGAACGATTCACATCCCAGGCCTCGCAATCGTTCAAAATATCGATAAATCGGAGTAGGACACTCCGAATCGCGATATTTACCGTTTCCGCTCGCTGTATATCGGAAGAAGATAAGGATTCACATCCCAAATCTCGCAATCGTTTAAAATATCGATAAATCAGAGTAGGAGACTCCGAATGGCGATATTTACCGTTTCCGCTCGCTGTATATCGAAAGAAGATAAGGATTCACATCTCAAGCCTCGCAATCGTTCAAAATATCGGTATATCAGAGTAGGAGACTCGGGATCGCGATATTTACATTTACCACTCGCTGTATATCGAAAGAGGCGAAGGATTCACATCCCAGGCCTCGCAATCGTTCAAAATATCGATAAATCGGAGTAGGACACTCCGAATCGCGATATTTACCGTTTCCGCTCGCTGTATATCGAAAGAAGCCTAGGATTCACTTCCCAAGCATCGCAATAATTCGAAATAACGACAAATCACTCAAGGACACTCCGAATCGCGATATTTACCGTTTCTGCTCGCTGTATATCGAAAGAAGCGAAGGATTCACATGACAAGCCTCGCAATCCTTCAAAATATCGATAAATCAGAGTAGGAGACTCCGAATGGCGATATTTACCGTTTCCGCTCGCTGTATATCGAAAGAAGATAAGGATTCACATCCCAAATCTCGCAATAGTTTAAAATATCTATAAATCACAGTACGAGACTCGGGATCGCGATATTTACATTTACAACTCGCTGTATATCGAAAGAAGCGAAGGATTCACATCACAAGCCTCGCAATAGTTCAAAATATCGATAAATCACAGTACGAGACTCGGGATCGCGATATTTACATTTACCACTCGCTGTATATCGAAAGAAGCTGATAATTCATTTTCCGAGCCTCGCAACCGTTCGAAATAAATACAAATCACTCAAGGACACTCCGAATCGCGATATTTACCTTTTCCGCTTGCTGTATATCGAAAGAAGCGAACGATTCACATCCCAGGCCTCGCAATCGTTCAAAATATCGATAAATCGGAGTAGGACACTCCGAATCGCGATATTTACCGTTTCCGCTCGCTGTATATCGGAAGAAGATAAGGATTCACATCCCAAATCTCGCAATCGTTTAAAATATCGATAAATCAGAGTAGGAGACTCCGAATGGCGATATTTACCGTTTCCGCTCGCTGTATATCGAAAGAAGATAAGGATTCACATCTCAAGCCTCGCAATCGTTCAAAATATCGGTATATCAGAGTAGGAGACTCGGGATCGCGATATTTACATTTACCACTCGCTGTATATCGAAAGAGGCGAAGGATTCACATCCCAGGCCTCGCAATCGTTCAAAATATCGATAAATCGGAGTAGGACACTCCGAATCGCGATATTTACCGTTTCCGCTCGCTGTATATCGAAAGAAGCCTAGGATTCACTTCCCAAGCATCGCAATAATTCGAAATAACGACAAATCACTCAAGGACACTCCGAATCGCGATATTTACCGTTTCTGCTCGCTGTATATCGAAAGAAGCGAAGGATTCACATGACAAGCCTCGCAATCCTTCAAAATATCGATAAATCAGAGTAGGAGACTCCGAATGGCGATATTTACCGTTTCCGCTCGCTGTATATCGAAAGAAGATAAGGATTCACATCCCAAATCTCGCAATAGTTTAAAATATCTATAAATCACAGTACGAGACTCGGGATCGCGATATTTACATTTACAACTCGCTGTATATCGAAAGAAGCGACGGATTCACATCACAAGCCTCGCAATAGTTCAAAATATCGATAAATCACAGTACGAGACTCGGGATCGCGATATTTACATTTACCACTCGCTGTATATCGAAAGAAGCTGATAATTCATTTTCCGAGCCTCGCAACCGTTCGAAATAAATACAAATCACTCAAGGACACTCCGAATCGCGATATTTACCTTTTCCGCTCGCTGAATATCGAAAGAAGCGACGGATTCATATCTCAAGCCTCGCAATCGTTCATAATATCAATAAATCAGAGTAGGAGACTCGGAATCGCGATATTTACATTTACCACTCGCTGTATATCGAAAGAAGCGAAGGATTCACTTCACAAGCCTCACAATAATTCGAAAGAACGACAAATCACTCAAGGACACTCCCAATCGCGATATTTACCTTTTCCGCTCGCTGTATATCGAAAGAAGATAAGGATTCACATCTCAAGCCTCGCAATCGTTCAAAATATCGGTATATCAGAGTAGGAGACTCGGGAACGCGATATTTACATTTACCACTCGCTGTATATCGAAAGAGGCGAAGGATTCACTTCCCAAGCATCACAATAATTCGAAATAACGACAAATCACTCAAGGACACTCCGACTCGCGATATTTACCGTTTCTGCTCGCTGTATATCGAAAGAAGCGAAGGATTCACATCACAGGCCTCGCAACCGTTCGAAATAACGAGAAATCACTCAAGGTCACTCGGAATCACGATATTAAGCTTTTCCATAAGGAGTGTATTGAAAGAAGCTAAGGATTCACATCACAAGCCTCGCAACCGTTCAAAATATCGATAAATCACAGTACGAGACTCGGGATCGCGATATTTACATTTACCACTCGCTGTATTTCGAAAGAAGCTGATAATTCATTTTCCGAGCCTCGCAATAATTCGAAATAACGACAAATCACTCAAGGACACTCCGAATCGCGATATTCACCGTTTCTGCTCGCTGTATATCGAAAGAAGCAAAGGATTCATATCTCAAGCCTCGCAATCGTTCAAAATAAAGATAAATCAGAGTAGGACACTCCGAATTGCGATATTTACCGTTTCCGCTCGCTGTATATCGGAAGAAGCTGATAATTCATTTTCCGAGAATCGCAACCGTTCGATATATCGACAAATCACTCAAGGACACTCCGAATCGCGATATTTACCGTTTCCGCCTGCTGTATATCGAAACAAGCGAAGGATTCGCATCCCAAGCCACGCAATCGTTTAAAATATCGATAAATAACAGTAGGAGACTCGTGATCGCGATATTTACATTCACCACTCGCTGTATATAGAAAGAAGCGAAGGATTCACATCCCAAGCCTTGCAATAATTCGAAATAACGACAAATCACTCAAGGACACTCCGAATCGCGATATTTACCGTTTCCGCTTGCTGTATATCGGAAGAAGATATGGATTCACATCCCAAATCTCGCAATCGTTTAAAATATCGATAAATAACAGTAGGAGACTCGGGATCACGATATTTACATTTACCACTCGCTGTATATCGAAAGAAGCTGATAATTCATTTTCCGAGCCTCGCAACCGTTCGAAATAAATACAAATCACTCAAGGACACTCCGAATCGCGATATTTACCTTTTCCGCTCGCTGAATATCGAAAGAAGCGACGGATTCATATCTCAAGCCTCGCAATCGTTCATAATATCAATAAATCAGAGTAGGAGACTCGGAATCGCGATATTTACATTTACCACTCGCTGTATATCGAAAGAAGCGAAGGATTCACTTCACAAGCCTCACAATAATTCGAAAGAACGACAAATCACTCAAGGACACTCCCAATCGCGATATTTACCTTTTCCGCTCGCTGTATATCGAAAGAAGATAAGGATTCACATCTCAAGCCTCGCAATCGTTCAAAATATCGGTATATCAGAGTAGGAGACTCGGGAACGCGATATTTACATTTACCACTCGCTGTATATCGAAAGAGGCGAAGGATTCACTTCCCAAGCATCACAATAATTCGAAATAACGACAAATCACTCAAGGACACTCCGACTCGCGATATTTACCGTTTCTGCTCGCTGTATATCGAAAGAAGCGAAGGATTCACATCACAGGCCTCGCAACCGTTCGAAATAACGAGAAATCACTCAAGGTCACTCGGAATCACGATATTAAGCTTTTCCATAAGGAGTGTATTGAAAGAAGCTAAGGATTCACATCACAAGCCTCGCAACCGTTCAAAATATCGATAAATCACAGTACGAGACTCGGGATCGCGATATTTACATTTACCACTCGCTGTATTTCGAAAGAAGCTGATAATTCATTTTCCGAGCCTCGCAATAATTCGAAATAACGACAAATCACTCAAGGACACTCCGAATCGCGATATTCACCGTTTCTGCTCGCTGTATATCGAAAGAAGCAAAGGATTCATATCTCAAGCCTCGCAATCGTTCAAAATAAAGATAAATCAGAGTAGGACACTCCGAATTGCGATATTTACCGTTTCCGCTCGCTGTATATCGGAAGAAGATATGGATTCACATCCCAAATCTCGCAATCGTTTAAAATATCGCTAAATCACAGTAGGAGACTCGGGATCGCGATATTTACATTTACCACTCGCTGTATATCGAAGGAAGCTGATAATTCATTTTCCGAGAATCGCAACCGTTCTAAATAACGACAAATCACTCAAGGACACTCCGAATCGCGATATTTACCGTTTCCGCTTGCTGTATATCGAAACAAGCGAAGGATTCGCATCCCAAATCTCGCAATCGTTTAAAATACCGATAAATAACAGTAGGAGACTCGTGATCGCGATATTTACATTCACCACTCGCTGTATATAGAAAGAAGCGAAGGATTCACATCCCAAGCCTTGCAATAATTCGAAATAACGACAAATCACTCAAGGACACTCCGAATCGCGATATTTACCGTTTCCGCTTGCTGTATATCGGAAGAAGATATGGATTCACATCCCAAATCTCGCAATCGTTTAAAATATCGATAAATAACAGTAGGAGACTCGGGATCACGATATTTACATTTACCACTCGCTGTATATCGAAAGAAGAAAAGGATTCACATCTCAAGCCTCGCAATCGTTCAAAATATCGATAAATCACATTAGGAGACTCGGGATCGCGATATTTACATTTACCACTCGCTGTATATCGAAAGAAGCTGATAATTCATTTTCCGAGAATCGCAACCGTTCGAAATAACGACAAATCACTCAAGGACACTCCGAATCGCGATATTTATCGTATCCGCTTGCTGTATATCGAAACAAGCGAAGGATTCGCATCCCAAGCCTCGCAATCGTTGAAAATATCTATAAATTACAGTACGAGATTCGGGATCGCGATATTTACATTTACCACTCGCTGTAAATCGAAAGAAGCTGATAATTCATTTTCCGAGAATCGCAACGGTTCGTAATAACGACAAATCACTCAAGGACACTCCGAATCGCGATATTTACCGTTTCCGCTCGCTGTACTTCGAAAGAAGCGAAGGATTCGCATCCCAAGCCTCGCAATCGTTCAAAATATCTATAAATCACAGTAAGAGACTCGGGATCGCGATATTTACATTTACCACTCACTGTATATCGAAAGAAGCGAAGGATTCACTTCCCAAGCATCGCAATAATTCGAGATAACGACAAATCACTCAAGGACACTCCGAATCGCGATATTTACCGTTTCCGCTTGCTGTATATCGAAACAAGCGAAGGATTCGCATCCCAAATCTCGCAATCGTTTAAAATATCGATAAATAACAGTAGGAGACTCGTGATCGCGATATTTACATTCACCACTCGCTGTATATAGAAAGAAGCGAAGGATTCACATCCCAAGCCTTGCAATAATTCGAAATAACGACAAATCACTCAAGGACACTCCGAATCGCGATATTTACCGTTTCCGCTTGCTGTATATCGGAAGAAGATATGGATTCACATCCCAAATCTCGCAATCGTTTAAAATATCGATAAATAACAGTAGGAGACTCGGGATCACGATATTTACATTTACCACTCGCTGTATATCGAAAGAAGAATAGGATTCACATCTCAAGCCTCGCAATCGTTCAAAATATCGATAAATCACATTAGGAGACTCGGGATCGCGATATTTACATTTACCACTCGCTGTATATCGAAAGAAGCTGATAATTCATTTTCCGAGAATCGCAACCGTTCGAAATAACGACAAATCACTCAAGGACACTCCGAATCGCGATATTTATCGTATCCGCTTGCTGTATATCGAAACAAGCGAAGGATTCGCATCCCAAGCCTCGCAATCGTTGAAAATATCTATAAATTACAGTACGAGATTCGGGATCGCGATATTTACATTTACCACTCGCTGTAAATCGAAAGAAGCTGATAATTCATTTTCCGAGAATCGCAACGGTTCGTAATAACGACAAATCACTCAAGGACACTCCGAATCGCGATATTTACCGTTTCCGCTCGCTGTACTTCGAAAGAAGCGAAGGATTCGCATCCCAAGCCTCGCAATCGTTCAAAATATCTATAAATCACAGTAAGAGACTCGGGATCGCGATATTTACATTTACCACTCACTGTATATCGAAAGAAGCGAAGGATTCACTTCCCAAGCATCGCAATAATTCGAGATAACGACAAATCACTCAAGGACACTCCGAATCGCGATATTTACCGTTTCCGCTTGCTGTATATCGAAACAAGCGAAGGATTCGCATCCCAAATCTCGCAATCGTTTAAAATATCGATAAATAACAGTAGGAGACTCGTGATCGCGATATTTACATTCACCACTCGCTGTATATAGAAAGAAGCGAAGGATTCACATCCCAAGCCTTGCAATAATTCGAAATAACGACAAATCACTCAAGGACACTCCGAATCGCGATATTTACCGTTTCCGCTTGCTGTATATCGGAAGAAGATATGGATTCACATCCCAAATCTCGCAATCGTTTAAAATATCGATAAATAACAGTAGGAGACTCGGGATCACGATATTTACATTTACCACTCGCTGTATATCGAAAGAAGAAAAGGATTCACATCTCAAGCCTCGCAATCGTTCAAAATATCGATAAATCACAGTACGAGACTCGGGATCGCGATATTTACATTTACCACTCGCTGTATTTCGAAAGAAGCTGATAATTCATTTTCCGAGCCTCGCAATAATTCGAAATAACGACAAATCACTCAAGGACACTCCGAATCGCGATATTCACCGTTTCTGCTCGCTGTATATCGAAAGAAGCAAAGGATTCATATCTCAAGCCTCGCAATCGTTCAAAATAAAGATAAATCAGAGTAGGACACTCCGAATTGCGATATTTACCGTTTCCGCTCGCTGTATATCGGAAGAAGATATGGATTCACATCCCAAATCTCGCAATCGTTTAAAATATCGCTAAATCACAGTAGGAGACTCGGGATCGCGATATTTACATTTACCACTCGCGGTATATCGAAAGAAGCTGATAATTCATTTTCCGAGAATCGCAACCGTTCGATATATCGACAAATCACTCAAGGACACTCCGAATCGCGATATTTACCGTTTCCGCCTGCTGTATATCGAAACAAGCGAAGGATTCGCATCCCAAGCCACGCAATCGTTTAAAATATCTATAAATCAGAGTAGGAGGCTCGGAATCGCGATATTTACCTTTTCCGCTCGCTGTATATCGAAAGAAGCGAAGGATTCACATCCCAAGCCTCGCAATCGTTTAAAATATCTATAAATCACAGTCCGAGACTCGGGATCGCGATATTTACATTTACCACTCGCTGTATATCGAAGGAAGCTGATAATTCATTTTCCGAGAATCGCAACCGTTCGAAATAACGACAAATCACTCAAGGACACTCCGAATCGCGATATTTACCGTTTCCGCTTGCTGTATATCGAAACAAGCGAAGGATTCGCATCCCAAATCTCGCAATCGTTTAAAATATCGATAAATAACAGTAGGAGACTCGGGATCACGATATTTACATTTACCACTCGCTGTATATCGAAAGAAGAAAAGGATTCACATCTCAAGCCTCGCAATCGTTCAAAATATCGATAAATCACATTAGGAGACTCGGGATCGCGATATTTACATTTACCACTCGCTGTATATCGAAAGAAGCTGATAATTCATTTTCCGAGAATCGCAACCGTTCGAAATAACGACAAATCACTCAAGGACACTCCGAATCGCGATATTTATCGTATCCGCTTGCTGTATATCGAAACAAGCGAAGGATTCGCATCCCAAGCCTCGCAATCGTTGAAAATATCTATAAATTACAGTACGAGATTCGGGATCGCGATATTTACATTTACCACTCGCTGTAAATCGAAAGAAGCTGATAATTCATTTTCCGAGAATCGCAACGGTTCGTAATAACGACAAATCACTCAAGGACACTCCGAATCGCGATATTTACCGTTTCCGCTCGCTGTACTTCGAAAGAAGCGAAGGATTCGCATCCCAAGCCTCGCAATCGTTCAAAATATCTATAAATCACAGTAAGAGACTCGGGATCGCGATATTTACATTTACCACTCACTGTATATCGAAAGAAGCGAAGGATTCACTTCCCAAGCATCGCAATAATTCGAGATAACGACAAATCACTCAAGGACACTCCGAATCGCGATATTTACCGTTTCCGCTTGCTGTATATCGAAACAAGCGAAGGATTCGCATCCCAAATCTCGCAATCGTTTAAAATATCGATAAATAACAGTAGGAGACTCGTGATCGCGATATTTACATTCACCACTCGCTGTATATAGAAAGAAGCGAAGGATTCACATCCCAAGCCTTGCAATAATTCGAAATAACGACAAATCACTCAAGGACACTCCGAATCGCGATATTTACCGTTTCCGCTTGCTGTATATCGGAAGAAGATATGGATTCACATCCCAAATCTCGCAATCGTTTAAAATATCGATAAATAACAGTAGGAGACTCGGGATCACGATATTTACATTTACCACTCGCTGTATATCGAAAGAAGAAAAGGATTCACATCTCAAGCCTCGCAATCGTTCAAAATATCGATAAATCACATTAGGAGACTCGGGATCGCGATATTTACATTTACCACTCGCTGTATATCGAAAGAAGCTGATAATTCATTTTCCGAGAATCGCAACCGTTCGAAATAACGACAAATCACTCAAGGACACTCCGAATCGCGATATTTATCGTATCCGCTTGCTGTATATCGAAACAAGCGAAGGATTCGCATCCCAAGCCTCGCAATCGTTGAAAATATCTATAAATCACAGTAAGAGACTCGGGATCGCGATATTAACATTTACCACTCACTGTATATCGAAAGAAGCGAAGGATTCACTTCCCAAGCATCGCAATAATTCGAGATAACGACAAATCACTCAAGGACACTCCGAATCGCGATATTTACCGTTTCCGCTTGCTGTATATCGAAACAAGCGAAGGATTCGCATCCCAAATCTCGCAATCGTTTAAAATATCGATAAATAACAGTAGGAGACTCGTGATCGCGATATTTACATTCACCACTCGCTGTATATAGAAAGAAGCGAAGGATTCACATCCCAAGCCTTGCAATAATTCGAAATAACGACAAATCACTCAAGGACACTCCGAATCGCGATATTTACCGTTTCCGCTTGCTGTATATCGGAAGAAGATATGGATTCACATCCCAAATCTCGCAATCGTTTAAAATATCGATAAATAACAGTAGGAGACTCGGGATCACGATATTTACATTTACCACTCGCTGTATATCGAAAGAAGAAAAGGATTCACATCTCAAGCCTCGCAATCGTTCAAAATATCGATAAATCACATTAGGAGACTCGGGATCGCGATATTTACATTTACCACTCGCTGTATATCGAAAGAAGCTGATAATTCATTTTCCGAGAATCGCAACCGTTCGAAATAACGACAAATCACTCAAGGACACTCCGAATCGCGATATTTATCGTATCCGCTTGCTGTATATCGAAACAAGCGAAGGATTCGCATCCCAAGCCTCGCAATCGTTGAAAATATCTATAAATTACAGTACGAGATTCGGGATCGCGATATTTACATTTACCACTCGCTGTAAATCGAAAGAAGCTGATAATTCATTTTCCGAGAATCGCAACGGTTCGTAATAACGACAAATCACTCAAGGACACTCCGAATCGCGATATTTACCGTTTCCGCATGCTGTATATCGATACAAGCGAAGGATTCGCATCCCAAGCGACGCAATCGTTTAAAATATCTATAAATCAGAGTAGGAGACGCGGAATTGCGATATTTACATTTACCACTCGCTGTATATCGAAAGAAGCGAAGGATTCACATCCCAAGCCTCGCAATCGTTCAAAATATCTTTAGATCACAGTAGGAGACTCGGGATCGCGATATTTACATTTACCACTCGCTGTATATCGAAGGAAGCTGATAATTCATTTTCCGAGAATCGCAACCGTTCGAAATAACGACAAATCACTCAAGGACACTCCGAATCGCGATATTTACCGTTTCCGCTTGCTGTATATCGAAACAAGCGAAGGATTCGCATCCCAAGCCTCGCAATCGTTGAAAATATCTATAAATCACAGTACGAGATTCGGGATCGCGATATTTACATTTACCACTCGCTGTATTTCGAAAGAAGCTGATAATTCATTTTCCGAGCCTCGCAATAATTCGAAATAACGACAAATCACTCAAGGACACTCCGAATCGCGATATTCACCGTTTCTGCTCGCTGTATATCGAAAGAAGCAAAGGATTCATATCTCAAGCCTCGCAATCGTTCAAAATAAAGATAAATCAGAGTAGGACACTCCGAATTGCGATATTTACCGTTTCCGCTCGCTGTATATCGGAAGAAGATATGGATTCACATCCCAAATCTCGCAATCGTTTAAAATATCGCTAAATCACAGTAGGAGACTCGGGATCGCGATATTTACATTTACCACTCGCGGTATATCGAAAGAAGCGAAGGATTCACATCTCAAGCCTCGCAATCGTTCAAAATATCGATAAATCACATTAGGAGACTCGGGATCGCGATATTTACATTTACCACTCGCTGTATATCGAAAGAAGCGAAGGATTCACATCCCAAGCCTCGCAATCGTTTAAAATATCTATAAATCACAGTCCGAGACTCGGGATCGCGATATTTACATTTACCACTCGCTGTATATCGAAGGAAGCTGATAATTCATTTTCCGAGAATCGCAACCGTTCGATATATCGACAAATCACTCAAGGACACTCCGAATCGCGATATTTACCGTTTCCGCCTGCTGTATATCGAAACAAGCGAAGGATTCGCATCCCAAGCCACGCAATCGTTTAAAATATCTATAAATCAGAGTAGGAGGCTCGGAATCGCGATATTTACCTTTTCCGCTCGCTGTATATCGAAAGAAGCGAAGGATTCACATCCCAAGCCTCGCAATCGTTTAAAATATCTATAAATCACAGTCCGAGACTCGGGATCGCGATATTTACATTTACCACTCGCTGTATATCGAAGGAAGCTGATAATTCATTTTCCGAGAATCGCAACCGTTCGAAATAACGACAAATCACTCAAGGACACTCCGAATCGCGATATTTACCGTTTCCGCTTGCTGTATATCGGAAGAAGATATGGATTCACATCCCAAATCTCGCAATCGTTTAAAATATCGATAAATAACAGTAGGAGACTCGGGATCACGATATTTACATTTACCACTCGCTGTATATCGAAAGAAGCGAAGGATTCACATCTCAAGCCTCGCAATAGTTCAAAATATCGATAAATCACATTAGGAGACTCGGGATCGCGATATTTACATTTACCACTCGCTGTATATCGAAAGAAGCTGATAATTCATTTTCCGAGAATCGCAACCGTTCGAAATAACGACAAATCACTCAAGGACACTCCGAATCGCGATATTTATCGTATCCGCTTGCTGTATATCGAAACAAGCGAAGGATTCGCATCCCAAGCCTCGCAATCGTTGAAAATATCTATAAATCACAGTACGAGATTCGGGATCGCGATATTTACATTTACCACTCGCTGTAAATCGAAAGAAGCTGATAATTCATTTTCCGAGAATCGCAACGGTTCGTAATAACGACAAATCACTCAAGGACACTCCGAATCGCGATATTTACCGTTTCCGCTTGCTGTATATCGAAACAAGCGAAGGATTCGCATCCCAAATCTCGCAATCGTTTAAAATATCGATAAATAACAGTAAGAGACTCGGGATCGCGATATTTACATTTACCACTCACTGTATATCGAAAGAAGCGAAGGATTCACATCCCAAGCCTCGCAATCGTTTAAAATATCTATAAATCACAGTCCGAGACTCGGGATCGCGATATTTACATTTACCACTCGCTGTATATCGAAGGAAGCTGATAATTCATTTTCCGAGAATCGCAACCGTTCGAAATAACGACAAATCACTCAAGGACACTCCGAATCGCGATATTTACCGTTTCCGCTTGCTGTATATCGAAACAAGCCAAGGATTCGCATCCCAAATCTCGCAATCGTTTAAAATATCGATAAATAACAGTAGGAGACTCGGGATCGCGATATTTACATTTACCACTCGCTGTATTTCGAAAGAAGCTGATAATTCATTTTCCGAGCCTCGCAATAATTCGAAATAACGACAAATCACTCAAGGACACTCCGAATCGCGATATTCACCGTTTCTGCTCGCTGTATATCGAAAGAAGCAAAGGATTCATATCTCAAGCCTCGCAATCGTTCAAAATAAAGATAAATCAGAGTAGGACACTCCGAATTGCGATATTTACCGTTTCCGCTCGCTGTATATCGGAAGAAGATATGGATTCACATCCCAAATCTCGCAATCGTTTAAAATATCGCTAAATCACAGTAGGAGACTCGGGATCGCGATATTTACATTTACCACTCGCGGTATATCGAAAGAAGCTGATAATTCATTTTCCGAGAATCGCAACCGTTCGAAATAACGACAAATCACTCAAGGACACTCCGAATCGCGATATTTACCGTTTCCGCCTGCTGTATATCGAAACAAGCGAAGGATTCGCATCCCAAGCCACGCAATCGTTTAAAATATCTATAAATCAGAGTAGGAGGCTCGGAATCGCGATATTTACCTTTTCCGCTCGCTGTATATCGAAAGAAGCGAAGGATTCACATCCCAAGCCTCGCAATCGTTTAAAATATCTATAAATCACAGTCCGAGACTCGGGATCGCGATATTTACATTTACCACTCGCTGTATATCGAAAGAAGCTGATAATTCATTTTCCGAGAATCGCAACCGTTCGAAATAACGACAAATCACTCAAGGACACTCCGAATCGCGATATTTATCGTATCCGCTTGCTGTATATCGAAACAAGCGAAGGATTCGCATCCCAAGCCTCGCATTCGTTCAAAATATCTATAAATCACAGTACGAGACTCGGGATCGCGATATTTACATTTACCACTCGCTGTAAATCGAAAGAAGCTGATAATTCATTTTCCGAGAATCGCAACCGTTCGAAATAACGACAAATCACTCAAACACACTCCGAATCGCGATATTTACCGTTTCCGCTCGCTGTACTTCGAAAGAAGCGAAGGATTCGCATCCCAAGCCTCGCAATCGTTCAAAATATCTATAAATCACAGTAAGAGACTCGGGATCGCGATATTTACATTTACCACTCACTGTATATCGAAAGAAGCGAAGGATTCACTTCCCAAGCATCGCAATAATTCGAGATAACGACAAATCACTCAAGGACACTCCGAATCGCGATATTTACCGTTTCCGCTTGCTGTATATCGAAACAAGCGAAGGATTCGCATCCCAAATCTCGCAATCGTTTAAAATATCGATAAATAACAGTAGGAGACTCGGATTCGCGTTATTTACATTTACCACTCGCTGTATATCGAAAGAAGCGAAGGATTCACTTCCCAAGCATCGCAATAATTCGAAATAATGACAAATCACTCAAGGACACTCCGAATCACGATATTTACCGTTTCCGCTTGCTGTATATCGAAACAAGCGAAGGATTCGCATCCCAAGCCTCGCAATCGTTCAAAATAAAGATAAATCAGAGTAGGACACTCCGAATTTCGATATTTACCGTTTCCGCTCGCTGTATATCGGAAGAAGATATGGATTCACATCCCAAATCTCGCAATCGTTTAAAATATCGATAAATCACAGTAGGAGACTCGGGATCGCGATATTTACATTTACCACTCGCGGTATATCGAAAGAAGCTGATAATTCATTTTCCGAGAATCGCAACCGTTCGATATATCGACAAATCACTCAAGGACACTCCGAATCGCGATATTTACCGTTTCCGCTTGCTGTATATCGAAACAAGCGATGGATTCGCATCCCAAGCCTCGCAATCGTTCAAAATATCTATAAATCAGAGTAGGAGCTTCGGAATCGCGATATTTACCTTTTCCGCTCGATGTATATCGAAAGAAGCGAAGGATTCACATCCCAAGCCTCGCAATAATTCGAAATAACGACAAATAACTCAAGGACACTCCGACTCGCGATATTTACATTTTCCGCTCGCTGTACATCGAAAGAAGATAAGGATTCACATCCCAAGCCTCGCAACCGTTCAAAATATCGATAAATCACATTAGGAGACTCGGGATCGCGACATTTACATTTACCACTCGCTGTATATCGAAAGAAGCTGATAATTCATTTTCCGAGAATCGCAACCGTTCGAAATAACGACAAATCACTCAAGAACACTCCGAATCGCGATATTTACCGTTTCTGCTCGCTGTATATCCAAAGAAGCGAAGGATTGACATCACAAGCCTCGCAATAGGTCAAAATATCGATAAATCAGAGTAGGACACTCCGAATTGCGATATTTACCGTTTCCGCTCGCTGTATATCGGAAGAAGATATGGATTCACATCCCAAATCTCGCAATCGTTTAAAATATCGCTAAATCACAGTAGGAGACTCGGGATCGCGATATTTACATTTACCACTCGCGGTATATCGAAAGAAGCTGATAATTCATTTTCCGAGCCTCGCAATCGTTCGAAATAAATACAAATCACTCAAGGACACTCCGAATCGCGATATTTACCTTTTCCGCTCGCTGAATATCGAAAGAAGCGACGGATTCATATCTCAAGTCTCGCAATCGTTCAAAATATCAATAAATCAGAGTAGGAGACTCGGAATCGCGATATTTACATTTACCACTCGCTGTATATCGAAAGAAGCGAAGGATTCACTTCACAAGCCTCACAATAATTCGAAATAACGACAAATCACTCAAGGACACTCCCAATCGCGATATTTACCTTTTCCGCTCGCTGTATATCGAAAGAAGATAAGGATTCACATCTCAAGCCTCGCAATCGTTCAAAATATCGGTATATCAGAGTAGGAGACTCGGGAACGCGATATTTACATTTACCACTCGCTGTATATCGAAAGAAGCGAAGGATTCACATCTCAAGCCTCGCAATCGTTCAAAATATCGATAAATCACATTAGGAGACTCGGGATCGCGATATTTACATTTACCACTCGCTGTATATCGAAAGAAGCTGATAATTCATTTTCCGAGAATCGCAACCGTTCGAAATAACGACAAATCACTCAAGGACACTCCGAATTTCGATATTTACCGTTTCCGCTCGCTGTATATCGGAAGAAGATATGGATTCACATCCCAAATCTCGCAATCGTTTAAAATATCGATAAATAACAGTAGGAGACTCGGGATCACGATATTTACATTTACCACTCGCTGTATATCGAAAGAAGCGAAGCATTCACATCTCAAGCCTCGCAATCGTTCAAAATATCGATAAATCACATTAGGAGACTCGGGATCGCGATATTTACATTTACCACTCGCTGTAAATCGAAAGAAGCTGATAATTCATTTTCCGAGAATCGCAACCGTTCGAAATAACGACAAATCACTCAAGGACACTCCGAATCGCGATATTTATCGTATCCGCTTGCTGTATATCGAAACAAGCGAAGGATTCGCATCCCAAGCCTCGCATTCGTTCAAAATATCTATAAATCACAGTACGAGACTCGGGATCGCGATATTTACATTTACCACTCGCTGTAAATCGAAAGAAGCTGATAATTCATTTTCCGAGAATCGCAACCGTTCGAAATAACGACAAATCACTCAAACACACTCCGAATCGCGATATTTACCGTTTCCGCTCGTTGTACTTCGAAAGAAGCGAAGGATTCGCATCCCAAGCCTCGCAATCGTTCAAAATATCTATAAATCACAGTAAGAGACTCGGGATCGCGATATTTACATTTACCACTCACTGTATATCGAAAGAAGCGAAGGATTCACTTCCCAAGCATCGCAATAATTCGAGATAACGACAAATCACTCAAGGACACTCCGAATCGCGATATTTACCGTTTCCGCTTGCTGTATATCGAAACAAGCGAAGGAATCATATCTCAAGCCTCGCAATCGTTCAAAATAAAGATAAATCAGAGTAGGACACTCCGAATTTCGATATTTACCGTTTCCGCTCGCTGTATATCGGAAGAAGATATGGATTCACATCCCAAATCTCGCAATCGTTTAAAATATCGATAAATCACAGTAGGAGACTCGGGATCGCGATATTTACATTTACCACTCGCGGTATATCGAAAGAAGCTGATAATTCATTTTCCGAGAATCGCAACCGTTCGATATATCGACAAATCACTCAAGGACACTCCGAATCGCGATATTTACCGTTTCCGCTTGCTGTATATCGAAACAAGCGATGGATTCGCATCCCAAGCCTCGCAATCGTTCAAAATATCTATAAATCAGAGTAGGAGACTCGGAATCGCGATATTTACCTTTTCCGCTCGATGTATATCGAAAGAAGCGAAGGATTCACATCCCAAGCCTCGCAATAATTCGAAATAACGACAAATAACTCAAGGACACTCCGACTCGCGATATTTACATTTTCCGCTCGCTGTACATCGAAAGAAGATAAGGATTCACATCCCAAGCCTCGCAACCGTTCAAAATATCGATAAATCACATTAGGAGACTCGGGATCGCGACATTTACATTTACCACTCGCTGTATATCGAAAGAAGCTGATAATTCATTTTCCGAGAATCGCAACCGTTCGAAATAACGACAAATCACTCAAGAACACTCCGAATCGCGATATTTACCGTTTCTGCTCGCTGTATATCCAAAGAAGCGAAGGATTGACATCACAAGCCTCGCAATAGGTCAAAATATCGATAAATCAGAGTAGGACACTCCGAATTGCGATATTTACATTTACCACTCGCTGTATATCGAAAGAAGCTGATAATTCATTTTCCGAGAATCGCAACCGTTCGAAATAACGACAAATCACTCAAGGACACTCCGAATCGCGATATTTATCGTATCCGCTTGCTGTATATCGAAACAAGCGAAGGATTCGCATCCCAAGCCTCGCAATCGTTGAAAATATCTATAAATCACAGTACGAGATTCGGGATCGCGATATTTACATTTACCACTCGCTGTAAATCGAAAGAAGCTGATAATTCATTTTCCGAGAATCGCAACGGTTCGTAATAACGACAAATCACTCAAGGACACTCCGAATCGCGATATTTACCGTTTCCGCTCGCTGTACTTCGAAAGAAGCGAAGGATTCGCATCCCAAGCCTCGCAATCGTTGAAAATATCTATAAATCACAGTACGAGATTCGGGATCGCGATATTTACATTTACCACTCGCTGTAAATCGAAAGAAGCTGATAATTCATTTTCCGAGAATCGCAACGGTTCGTAATAACGACAAATCACTCAAGGACACTCCGAATCGCGATATTTACCGTTTCCGCTCGCTGTACTTCGAAAGAAGCGAAGGATTCGCATCCCAAGCATCGCAATCGTTCAAAATATCTATAAATCACAGTAAGAGACTCGGGATCGCGATATTTACATTTACCACTCACTGTATATCGAAAGAAGCGAAGGATTCACTTCCCAAGCATCGCAATAATTCGAGATAACGACAAATCACTCAAGGACACTCCGAATCGCGATATTTACCGTTTCCGCTTGCTGTATATCGATACAAGCGAAGGATTCGCATCCCAAGCGACGCAATCGTTTAAAATATCTATAAATCAGAGTAGGAGACTCGGAATCGCGATATTTACCTTTTCCGCTCGCTGCATATCGAAAGAAGCGAAGGATTCACATCCCAAGCCTCGCAATAATTCGAAATAACGACAAATAACTCAAGGACACTCCGACTCGCGATATTTACATTTTCCGCTCGCTGTACATCGAAAGAAGATAAGGATTCACATCCCAAGCCTCGCAATCGTTCAAAATATCTTTAGATCACAGTAGGAGACTCGGGATCGCGATATTTACATTTACCACTCACTGTATATCGAAAGAAGCGAAGGATTCACTTCCCAAGCATCGCAATAATTCGAGATAACGACAAATCACTCAAGGACACTCCGAATCGCGATATTTACCGTTTCCGCTTGCTGTATATCGATACAAGCGAAGGATTCGCATCCCAAGCGACGCAATCGTTTAAAATATCTATAAATCAGAGTAGGAGACTCGGAATCGCGATATTTACCTTTTCCGCTCGCTGCATATCGAAAGAAGCGAAGGATTCACATCCCAAGCCTCGCAATAATTCGAGATAACGACAAATCACTCAAGGACACTCCGAATCGCGATATTTACCGTTTCCGCATGCTGTATATCGATACAAGCGAAGGATTCGCATCCCAAGCGACGCAATCGTTTAAAATATCTATAAATCAGAGTAGGAGACGCGGAATTGCGATATTTACATTTACCACTCGCTGTATATCGAAGGAAGCTGATAATTCATTTTCCGAGAATCGCAACCGTTCGAAATAACGACAAATCACTCAAGGACACTCCGAATCGCGATATTTACCGTTTCCGCTTGCTGTATATCGAAACAAGCGAAGGATTCGCATCCCAAATCTCGCAATCGTTTAAAATATCGATAAATAACAGTAGGAGACTCGGGATCGCGATATTTACATTTACCACTCGCTGTATATAGAAAGAAGCGAAGGATTCACATCCCAAGCCTCGCAATCGTTTAAAATATCTATAAATCACAGTACGAGACTCGGGATCGCGATATTTACATTTACCACTCGCTGTATATCGAAAGAAGCGAAGGATTCACATCTCAAGCCTCGCAATCGTTCAAAATATCGATAAATCACATTAGGAGACTCGGGATCGCGATATTTACATTTACCACTCGCTGTATATCGAAGGAAGCTGATAATTCATTTTCCGAGAATCGCAACCGTTCGAAATAACGACAAATCACTCAAGGACACTCCGAATTTCGATATTTACCGTTTCCGCTCGCTGTATATCGGAAGAAGATATGGATTCACATCCCAAATCTCGCAATCGTTTAAAATATCGATAAATAACAGTAGGAGACTCGGGATCACGATATTTACATTTACCACTCGCTGTATATCGAAAGAAGCGAAGGATTCACATCTCAAGGCTCGCAATCGTTCAAAATATCGATAAATCACATTAGGAGACTCGGAATCGCGTTATTTACATTTACCACTCGCTGTATATCGAAAGAAGCTGATAATTCATTTTCCGAGAATCGCAACCGTTCGAAATAACGACAAATCACTCAAGGACACTCCGAATCGCGATATTTATCGTATCCGCTTGCTGTATATCGAAACAAGCGAAGGATTCGCATCCCAAGCCTCGCAATCGTTCAAAATATCTATAAATCACAGTACGAGACTCGGGATCGCGATATTTACATTTACCACTCGCTGTATATCGAAAGAAGCTGATAATTCATTTTCCGAGAATCGCAACCGTTCGAAATAACGACAAATCACTCAAGGACACTCCGAATCGCGATATTTACCGTTTCCGCTCGCTGTACTTCGAAAGAAGCGAAGGATTCGCATCCCAAGCCTCGAAATCGTTCAAAATATCTATAAATCACAGTAAGAGACTCGGGATCGCGATATTTACATTTACCACTCACTGTATATCGAAAGAAGCGAAGGATTCACTTCCCAAGCATCGCAATAATTCGAGATAACGACAAATCACTCAAGGACACTCCGAATCGCGATATTTACCGTTTCCGCTTGCTGTATATCGATACAAGCGAAGGATTCGCATCCCAAGCGACGCAATCGTTTAAAATATCTATAAATCAGAGTAGGAGACTCGGAATCGCGATATTTACCTTTTCCGCTCGCTGCATATCGAAAGAAGCGAAGGATTCACATCCCAAGCCTCGCAATAATTCGAGATAACGACAAATCACTCAAGGACACTCCGAATCGCGATATTTACCGTTTCCGCATGCTGTATATCGATACAAGCGAAGGATTCGCATCCCAAGCGACGCAATCGTTTAAAATATCTATAAATCAGAGTAGGAGACTCGGAATTGCGATATTTACATTTACCACTCGCTGTATATCGAAAGAAGCGAAGGATTCACATCCCAAGCCTCGCAATCGTTCAAAATATCTTTAGATCACAGTAGGAGACTCGGGATCGCGATATTTACATTTACCACTCGCTGTATATCGAAAGAAGCTGATAATTCATTTTCCGAGAATCGCAACCGTTCGAAATAACGACAAATCACTCAAGGACACTCCGAATCGCGATATTTACCGTTTCCGCTCGCTGTACTTCGAAAGAAGCGAAGGATTCGCATCCCAAGCCTCGCAATCGTTCAAAATATCTATAAATCACAGTAAGAGACTCGGGATCGCGATATTTACATTTACCACTCACTGTATATCGAAAGAAGCGAAGGATTCACTTCCCAAGCATCGCAATAATTCGAGATAACGACAAATCACTCAAGGACACTCCGAATTGCGATATTTACCGTTTCCGCTCGCTGTATATCGGAAGAAGATATGGATTCACATCCCAAATCTCGCAATCGTTTAAAATATCGCTAAATCACAGTAGGAGACTCGGGATCGCGATATTTACATTTACCACTCGCGGTATATCGAAAGAAGCTGATAATTCATTTTCCGAGCCTCGCAACCGTTCGAAATAAATACAAATCACTCAAGGACACTCCGAATCGCGATATTTACCTTTTCCGCTCGCTGAATATCGAAAGAAGCGACGGATTCATATCTCAAGCCTCGCAATCGTTCAAAATATCAATAAATCAGAGTAGGAGACTCGGAATCGCGATATTTACATTTACCACTCGCTGTATATCGAAAGAAGCGAAGGATTCACTTCACAAGCCTCACAATAATTCGAAATAACGACAAATCACTCAAGGACACTCCCAATCGCGATATTTACCTTTTCCGCTCGCTGTATATCGAAAGAAGATAAGGATTCACATCTCAAGCCTCGCAATCGTTCAAAATATCGGTATATCAGAGTAGGAGACTCGGGAACGCGATATTTACATTTACCACTCGCTGTATATCGAAAGAAGCGAAGGATTCACATCTCAAGCCTCGCAATCGTTCAAAATATCGATAAATCACATTAGGAGACTCGGGATCGCGATATTTACATTTACCACTCGCTGTATATCGAAAGAAGCTGATAATTCATTTTCCGAGAATCGCAACCGTTCGAAATAACGACAAATCACTCAAGGACACTCCGAATCGCGATATTTATCGTATCCGCTTGCTGTATATCGAAACAAGCGAAGGATTCGCATCCCAAGCCTCGCAATCGTTGAAAATATCTATAAATCACAGTACGAGATTCGGGATCGCGATATTTACATTTACCACTCGCTGTAAATCGAAAGAAGCTGATAATTCATTTTCCGTGAATCGCAACGGTTCGTAATAACGACAAATCACTCAAGGACACTCCGAATCGCGATATTTACCGTTTCCGCTCGCTGTACTTCAAAAGAAGCGAAGGATTCGCATCCCAAGCCTCGCAATCGTTCAAAATATCTATAAATCACAGTAAGAGACTCGGGATCGCGATATTTACATTTACCACTCACTGTATATCGAAAGAAGCGAAGGATTCACTTCCCAAGCATCGCAATAATTCGAGATAACGACAAATCACTCAAGGACACTCCGAATCGCGATATTTACCGTTTCCGCTTGCTGTATATCGATACAAGCGAAGGATTCGCATCCCAAGCGACGCAATCGTTTAAAATATCTATAAATCAGAGTAGGAGACTCGGAATCGCGATATTTACCTTTTCCGCTCGCTGCATATCGAAAGAAGCGAAGGATTCACATCCCAAGCCTCGCAATAATTCGAGATAACGACAAATCACTCAAGGACACTCCGAATCGCGATATTTACCGTTTCCGCATGCTGTATATCGATACAAGCGAAGGATTCGCATCCCAAGCGACGCAATCGTTTAAAATATCTATAAATCAGAGTAGGAGACGCGGAATTGCGATATTTACATTTACCACTCGCTGTATATCGAAAGAAGCGAAGGATTCACATCTCAAGCCTCGCAATCGTTCAAAATATCGATAAATCACATTAGGAGACTCGGGATCGCGATATTTACATTTACCACTCGCGGTATATCGAAGGAAGCTGATAATTCATTTTCCGAGAATCGCAACCGTTCGAAATAACGACAAATCACTCAAGGACACTCCGAATTTCGATATTTACCGTTTCCGCTCGCTGTATATCGGAAGAAGATATGGATTCACATCCCAAATCTCGCAATCGTTTAAAATATCGATAAATCACAGTAGGAGACTCGGGATCGCGATATTTACATTTACCACTCGCGGTATATCGAAAGAAGCTGATAATTCATTTTCCGAGAATCGCAACCGTTCGATATATCGACAAATCACTCAAGGACACTCCGAATCGCGATATTTACCGTTTCCGCTTGCTGTATATCGAAACAAGCGATGGATTCATATCTCAAGCCTCGCAATCGTTCAAAATATCAATAAATCAGAGTAGGAGACTCGGAATCGCGATATTTACATTTACCACTCGCTGTATATCGAAAGAAGCGAAGGATTCACTTCACAAGCCTCACAATAATTCGAAATAACGACAAATCACTCAAGGACACTCCCAATCGCGATATTTACCTTTTCCGCTCGCTGTATATCGAAAGAAGATAAGGATTCACATCTCAAGCCTCGCAATCGTTCAAAATATCGGTATATCAGAGTAGGAGACTCGGGAACGCGATATTTACATTTACCACTCGCTGTATATCGAAAGAAGCGAAGGATTCACATCTCAAGCCTCGCAATCGTTCAAAATATCGATAAATCACATTAGGAGACTCGGGATCGCGATATTTACATTTACCACTCGCGGTATATCGAAAGAAGCTGATAATTCATTTTCCGAGAATCGCAACCGTTCGATATATCGACAAATCACTCAAGGACACTCCGAATCGCGATATTTATCGTATCCGCTTGCTGTATATCGAAACAAGCGAAGGATTCGCATCCCAAGCCTCGCAATCGTTGAAAATATCTATAAATCACAGTACGAGATTCGGGATCGCGATATTTACATTTACCACTCGCTGTAAATCGAAAGAAGCTGATAATTCATTTTCCGAGAATCGCAACGGTTCGTAATAACGACAAATCACTCAAGGACACTCCGAATCGCGATATTTACCGTTTCCGCTCGCTGTACTTCAAAAGAAGCGAAGGATTCGCATCCCAAGCCTCGCAATCGGTCAAAATATCTATAAATCACAGTAAGAGACTCGGGATCGCGATATTTACATTTACCACTCACTGTATATCGAAAGAAGCGAAGGATTCACTTCCCAAGCATCGCAATAATTCGAGATAACGACAAATCACTCAAGGACACTCCGAATCGCGATATTTACCGTTTCCGCTTGCTGTATATCGATACAAGCGAAGGATTCGCATCCCAAGCGACGCAATCGTTTAAAATATCTATAAATCAGAGTAGGAGACTCGGAATCGCGATATTTACCTTTTCCGCTCGCTGCATATCGAAAGAAGCGAAGGATTCACATCCCAAGCCTCGCAATAATTCGAGATAACGACAAATCACTCAAGGACACTCCGAATCGCGATATTTACCGTTTCCGCATGCTGTATATCGATACAAGCGAAGGATTCGCATCCCAAGCGACGCAATCGTTTAAAATATCTATAAATCAGAGTAGGAGACGCGGAATTGCGATATTTACATTTACCACTCGCTGTATATCGAAAGAAGCGAAGGATTCACATCCCAAGCCTCGCAATCGTTCAAAATATCTTTAGATCACAGTAGGAGACTCGGGATCGCGATATTTACATTTACCACTCGCTGTATATCGAAGGAAACTGATAATTCATTTTCCGAGAATCGCAACCGTTCGAAATAACGACAAATCACTCAAGGACACTCCGAATCGCGATATTTACCGTTTCCGCTTGCTGTATATCGAAACAAGCGAAGGATTCGCATCCCAAATCTCGCAATCGTTTAAAATATCGATAAATAACAGTAGGAGACTCGGGATCGCGATATTTACATTTACCACTCGCTGTATATAGAAAGAAGCGAAGGATTCACATCCCAAGCCTCGCAATCGTTTAAAATATCTATAAATCACAGTACGAGACTCGGGATCGCGATATTTACATTTACCACTCGCTGTATATCGAAAGAAGCGAAGGATTCACATCTCAAGCCTCGCAATCGTTCAAAATATCGATAAATCACATTAGGAGACTCGGGATCGCGATATTTACATTTAGCACTCGCTGTATATCGAAGGAAGCTGATAATTCATTTTCCGAGAATCGCAACCGTTCGAAATAACGACAAATCACTCAAGGACACTCCGAATTTCGATATTTACCGTTTCCGCTCGCTGTATATCGGAAGAAGATATGGATTCACATCCCAAATCTCGCAATCGTTTAAAATATCGATAAATCACAGTAGGAGACTCGGGATCGCGATATTTACATTTACCACTCGCGGTATATCGAAAGAAGCTGATAATTCATTTTCCGAGAATCGCAACCGTTCGATATATCGACAAATCACTCAAGGACACTCCGAATCGCGATATTTACCGTTTCCGCTTGCTGTATATCGAAAGAAGCGACGGATTCATATCTCAAGCCTCGCAATCGTTCAAAATATCAATAAATCAGAGTAGGAGACTCGGAATCGCGATATTTACATTTACCACTCGCTGTATATCGAAAGAAGCGAAGGATTCACTTCACAAGCCTCACAATAATTCGAAATAACGACAAATCACTCAAGGACACTCCCAATCGCGATATTTACCTTTTCCGCTCGCTGTATATCGAAAGAAGATAAGGATTCACATCTCAAGCCTCGCAATCGTTCAAAATATCGGTATATCAGAGTAGGAGACTCGGGAACGCGATATTTACATTTACCACTCGCTGTATATCGAAAGAAGCGAAGGATTCACATCTCAAGCCTCGCAATCGTTCAAAATATCGATAAATCACATTAGGAGACTCGGGATCGCGATATTTACATTTACCACTCGCTGTATATCGAAAGAAGCTGATAATTCATTTTCCGAGAATCGCAACCGTTCGAAATAACGACAAATCACTCAAGGACACTCCGATTCGCGATATTTATCGTATCCGCTTGCTGTATATCGAAACAAGCGAAGGATTCGCATCCCAAGCCTCGCAATCGTTCAAAATATCTATAAATCACAGTAAGAGACTCGGGATCGCGATATTTACATTTACCACTCACTGTATATCGAAAGAAGCGAAGGATTCACTTCCCAAGCATCGCAATAATTCGAGATAACGACAAATCACTCAAGGACACTCCGAATCGCGATATTTATCGTATCCGCTTGCTGTATATCGAAACAAGCGAAGGATTCGCATCCCAAGCCTCGCAATCGTTCAAAATATCTATAAATCACAGTAAGAGACTCGGGATCGCGATATTTACCTTTTCCGCTCCCTGCATATCGAAAGAAGCGAAGGATTCACATCCCAAGCCTCGCAATAATTCTAGATAACGACAAATCACTCAAGGACACTCCGAATCGCGATATTTACCGTTTCCGCATGCTGTATATCGATACAAGCGAAGGATTCGCATCCCAAGCGACGCAATCGTTTAAAATATCTATAAATCAGAGTAGGAGACGCAGAATTGCGATATTTACATTTACCACTCGCTGTATATCGAAAGAAGCGAAGGATTCACATCCCAAGCCTCGCAATCGTTCAAAATATCTTTAGATCACAGTAGGAGACTCGGGATCGCGATATTTACATTTACCACTCGCTGTATATCGAAGGAAGCTGATAATTCATTTTCCGAGAATCGCAACCGTTCGAAATAACGACAAATCACTCAAGGACACTCCGAATCGCGATATTTACCGTTTCCGCTTGCTGTATATCGAAACAAGCGAAGGATTCGCATCCCAAATCTCGCAATCGTTTAAAATATCGATAAATAACAGTAGGAGACTCGGGATCGCGATATTTACATTTACCACTCGCTGTATATAGAAAGAAGCGAAGGATTCACATCCCAAGCCTCGCAATCGTTCAAAATATCTTTAGATCACAGTAGGAGACTCGGGATCGCGATATTTACATTTACCACTCGCTGTATATCGAAAGAAGCTGATAATTCATTTTCCGAGAATCGCAACCGTTCGAAATAACGACAAATCACTCAAGGACACTCCGAATTTCGATATTTACCGTTTCCGCTCGCTGTATATCGGAAGAAGATATGGATTCACATCCCAAATCTCGCAATCGTTTAAAATATCGATAAATAACAGTAGGAGACTCGGGATCACGATATTTACATTTACCACTCGCTGTATATCGAAAGAAGCGAAGGATTCACATCTCAAGCCTCGCAATCGTTCAAAATATCGATAAATCACATTAGGAGACTCGGGATCGCGATATTTACATTTACCACTCGCTGTATATCGAAAGAAGCTGATAATTCATTTTCCGAGAATCGCAACCGTTCGAAATAACGACAAATCACTCAAGGACACTCCGATTCGCGATATTTATCGTATCCGCTTGCTGTATATCGAAACAAGCGAAGGATTCGCATCCCAAGCCTCGCAATCGTTCAAAATATCTATAAATCACAGTACGAGACTCGGGATCGCGATATTTACATTTACCACTCGCTGTAAATCGAAAGAAGCTGATAATTCATTTTCCGAGAATCGCAACCGTTCGAAATAACGACAAATCACTCAAGGACACTCCGAATCGCGATATTTACCGTTTCCGCTCGCTGTACTTCGAAAGAAGCGAAGGATTCGCATCCCAAGCCTCGCAATCGTTCAAAATATCTATAAATCACAGTAAGAGACTCGGGATCGCGATATTTACATTTACCACTCACTGTATATCGAAAGAAGCAAAGGATTCACTTCCCAAGCATCGCAATAATTCGAGATAACGACAAATCACTCAAGGACACTCCGAATCGCGATATTTACCGTTTCCGCTTGCTGTATATCGAAACAAGCGAAGGATTCGCATCCCAAATCTCGCAATCGTTTAAAATATCGATAAATAACAGTATTAGACTCGGATTCGCGTTATTTACATTTACCACTCGCTGTATATCGAAAGAAGCGAAGGATTCACTTCCCAAGCATCGCAATAATTCGAAATAATGACAAATCACTCAAGGACACTCCGAATCACGATATTTACCGTTTCCGCTTGCTGTATATCGAAACAAGCGAAGGAATCATATCTCAAGCCTCGCAATCGTTCAAAATAAAGATAAATCAGAGTAGGACACTCCGAATTTCGATATTTACCGTTTCCGCTCGCTGTATATCGGAAGAAGATATGGATTCACATCCCAAATCTCGCAATCGTTTAAAATATCGATAAATCACAGTAGGAGACTCGGGATCGCGATATTTACATTTACCACTCGCGGTATATCGAAAGAAGCTGATAATTCATTTTCCGAGAATCGCAACCGTTCGATATATCGACAAATCACTCAAGGACACTCCGAATCGCGATATTTACCGTTTCCGCTTGCTGTATATCGAAACAAGCGATGGATTCGCATCCCAAGCCTCGCAATCGTTCAAAATATCAATAAATCAGAGTAGGAGACTCGGAATCGCGATATTTACCTTTTCCGCTCGATGTATATCGAAAGAAGCGAAGGATTCACATCCCAAGCCTCGCAATAATTCGAAATAACGACAAATAACTCAAGGACACTCCGACTCGCGATATTTACATTTTCCGCTCGCTGTACATCGAAAGAAGATAAGGATTCACATCCCAAGCCTCGCAACCGTTCAAAATATCGATAAATCACATTAGGAGACTCGGGATCGCGACATTTACATTTACCACTCGCTGTATATCGAAAGAAGCTGATAATTCATTTTCCGAGAATCGCAACCGTTCGAAATAACGACAAATCACTCAAGAACACTCCGAATCGCGATATTTACCGTTTCTGCTCGCTGTATATCCAAAGAAGCGAAGGATTGACATCACAAGCCTCGCAATAGGTCAAAATATCGATAAATCAGAGTAGGACACTCCGAATTGCGATATTTACCGTTTCCGCTCGCTGTATATCGGAAGAAGATATGGATTCACATCCCAAATCTCGAAATCGTTTAAAATATCGCTAAATCACAGTAGGAGACTCGGGATCGCGATATTTACATTTACCACTCGCGGTATATCGAAAGAAGCTGATAATTCATTTTCCGAGCCTCGCAACCGTTCGAAATAAATACAAATCACTCAAGGACACTCCGAATTTCGATATTTACCGTTTCCGCTCGCTGTATATCGGAAGAAGATATGGATTCACATCCCAAATCTCGCAATCGTTTAAAATATCGATAAATAACAGTAGGAGACTCGGGATCACGATATTTACATTTACCACTCGCTGTATATCGAAAGAAGCGAAGGATTCACATCTCAAGCCTCGCAATCGTTCAAAATATCGATAAATCACATTAGGAGACTCGGGATCGCGATATTTACATTTACCACTCGCTGTATATCGAAAGAAGCTGATAATTCATTTTCCGAGAATCGCAACCGTTCGAAATAACGACAAATCACTCAAGGACACTCCGATTCGCGATATTTATCGTATCCGCTTGCTGTATATCGAAACAAGCGAAGGATTCGCATCCCAAGCCTCGCAATCGTTCAAAATATCTATAAATCACAGTACGAGACTCGGGATCGCGATATTTACATTTACCACTCGCTGTAAATCGAAAGAAGCTGATAATTCATTTTCCGAGAATCGCAACCGTTCGAAATAACGACAAATCACTCAAGGACACTCCGAATCGCGATATTTACCGTTTCCGCTCGCTGTACTTCGAAAGAAGCGAAGGATTCGCATCCCAAGCCTCGCAATCGTTCAAAATATCTATAAATCACAGTAAGAGACTCGGGATCGCGATATTTACATTTACCACTCACTGTATATCGAAAGAAGCAAAGGATTCACTTCCCAAGCATCGCAATAATTCGAGATAACGACAAATCACTCAAGGACACTCCGAATCGCGATATTTACCGTTTCCGCTTGCTGTATATCGAAACAAGCGAAGGATTCGCATCCCAAATCTCGCAATCGTTTAAAATATCGATAAATAACAGTATTAGACTCGGATTCGCGTTATTTACATTTACCACTCGCTGTATATCGAAAGAAGCGAAGGATTCACTTCCCAAGCATCGCAATAATTCGAAATAATGACAAATCACTCAAGGACACTCCGAATCACGATATTTACCGTTTCCGCTTGCTGTATATCGAAACAAGCGAAGGAATCATATCTCAAGCCTCGCAATCGTTCAAAATAAAGATAAATCAGAGTAGGACACTCCGAATTTCGATATTTACCGTTTCCGCTCGCTGTATATCGGAAGAAGATATGGATTCACATCCCAAATCTCGCAATCGTTTAAAATATCGATAAATCACAGTAGGAGACTCGGGATCGCGATATTTACATTTACCACTCGCGGTATATCGAAAGAAGCTGATAATTCATTTTCCGAGAATCGCAACCGTTCGATATATCGACAAATCACTCAAGGACACTCCGAATCGCGATATTTACCGTTTCCGCTTGCTGTATATCGAAACAAGCGATGGATTCGCATCCCAAGCCTCGCAATCGTTCAAAATATCAATAAATCAGAGTAGGAGACTCGGAATCGCGATATTTACCTTTTCCGCTCGATGTATATCGAAAGAAGCGAAGGATTCACATCCCAAGCCTCGCAATAATTCGAAATAACGACAAATAACTCAAGGACACTCCGACTCGCGATATTTACATTTTCCGCTCGCTGTACATCGAAAGAAGATAAGGATTCACATCCCAAGCCTCGCAACCGTTCAAAATATCGATAAATCACATTAGGAGACTCGGGATCGCGACATTTACATTTACCACTCGCTGTATATCGAAAGAAGCTGATAATTCATTTTCCGAGAATCGCAACCGTTCGAAATAACGACAAATCACTCAAGAACACTCCGAATCGCGATATTTACCGTTTCTGCTCGCTGTATATCCAAAGAAGCGAAGGATTGACATCACAAGCCTCGCAATAGGTCAAAATATCGATAAATCAGAGTAGGACACTCCGAATTGCGATATTTACCGTTTCCGCTCGCTGTATATCGGAAGAAGATATGGATTCACATCCCAAATCTCGAAATCGTTTAAAATATCGCTAAATCACAGTAGGAGACTCGGGATCGCGATATTTACATTTACCACTCGCGGTATATCGAAAGAAGCTGATAATTCATTTTCCGAGCCTCGCAACCGTTCGAAATAAATACAAATCACTCAAGGACACTCCGAATCACGATATTTACCGTTTCCGCTTGCTGTATATCGAAACAAGCGAAGGATTCGCATCCCAAGCCTCGCAATAATTCGAAATAACGACAAATAACTCAAGGACACTCCGACTCGCGATATTTACATTTTCCGCTCGCTGTATATCGAAAGAAGATAAGGATTCACATCCCAAGCCTCGCACCGTTCAAAATATCGATAAATCACATTAGGAGACTCGGGATCGCTACATTTACATTTACCACTCGCTGTATATCGAAAGAAGCGAAGGATTCACTTCACAAGCCTCACAATAATTCGAAATAACGACAAATCACTCAAGGACACTCCCAATCGCGATATTTACCTTTTCCGCTCGCTGTATATCGAAAGAAGATAAGGATTCACATCTCAAGCCTCGCAATCGTTCAAAATATCGGTATATCAGAGTAGGAGACTCGGGAACGCGATATTTACATTTACCACTCGCTGTATATCGAAAGAGGCGACGGATTCACTTCCCAAGCATCACAATAATTCGAAATAACGACAAATCACTCAAGGACACTCCGACTCGCGATATTTACCGTTTCTGCTCGCTGTATATCGAAAGAAGCGAAGGATTCACATCACAGGCCTCGCAACCGTTCGAGATAACGACAAATCACTCAAGGACACTCCGAATTGCGATATTTACCGTTTCCGCTCGCTGTATATCGGAAGAAGATATGGATTCACATCCCAAATCTCGCAATCGTTTAAAATATCGCTAAATCACAGTAGGAGACTCGGGATCGCGATATTTACATTTACCACTCGCGGTATATCGAAAGAAGCTGATAATTCATTTTCCGAGCCTCGCAACCGTTCGAAATAAATACAAATCACTCAAGGACACTCCGAATCGCGATATTTACCTTTTCCGCTCGCTGAATATCGAAAGAAGCGACGGATTCATATCTCAAGCCTCGCAATCGTTCAAAATATCAATAAATCAGAGTAGGAGACTCGGAATCGCGATATTTACATTTACCACTCGCTGTATATCGAAAGAAGCGAAGGATTCACTTCACAAGCCTCACAATAATTCGAAATAACGACAAATCACTCAAGGACACTCCCAATCGCGATATTTACCTTTTCCGCTCGCTGTATATCGAAAGAAGATAAGGATTCACATCTCAAGCCTCGCAATCGTTCAAAATATCGGTATATCAGAGTAGGAGACTCGGGAACGCGATATTTACATTTACCACTCGCTGTATATCGAAAGAAGCGAAGGATTCACATCTCAAGCCTCGCAATCGTTCAAAATATCGATAAATCACATTAGGAGACTCGGGATCGCGATATTTACATTTACCACTCGCTGTATATCGAAAGAAGCTGATAATTCATTTTCCGAGAATCGCAACCGTTCGAAATAACGACAAATCACTCAAGGACACTCCGAATCGCGATATTTATCGTATCCGCTTGCTGTATATCGAAACAAGCGAAGGATTCGCATCCCAAGCCTCGCAATCGTTGAAAATATCTATAAATCACAGTACGAGATTCGGGATCGCGATATTTACATTTACCACTCGCTGTAAATCGAAAGAAGCTGATAATTCATTTTCCGTGAATCGCAACGGTTCGTAATAACGACAAATCACTCAAGGACACTCCGAATCGCGATATTTACCGTTTCCGCTCGCTGTACTTCAAAAGAAGCGAAGGATTCGCATCCCAAGCCTCGCAATCGTTCAAAATATCTATAAATCACAGTAAGAGACTCGGGATCGCGATATTTACATTTACCACTCACTGTATATCGAAAGAAGCGAAGGATTCACTTCCCAAGCATCGCAATAATTCGAGATAACGACAAATCACTCAAGGACACTCCGAATCGCGATATTTACCGTTTCCGCTTGCTGTATATCGATACAAGCGAAGGATTCGCATCCCAAGCGACGCAATCGTTTAAAATATCTATAAATCAGAGTAGGAGACTCGGAATCGCGATATTTACCTTTTCCGCTCGCTGCATATCGAAAGAAGCGAAGGATTCACATCCCAAGCCTCGCAATAATTCGAGATAACGACAAATCACTCAAGGACACTCCGAATCGCGATATTTACCGTTTCCGCATGCTGTATATCGATACAAGCGAAGGATTCGCATCCCAAGCGACGCAATCGTTTAAAATATCTATAAATCAGAGTAGGAGACGCGGAATTGCGATATTTACATTTACCACTCGCTGTATATCGAAAGAAGCGAAGGATTCACATCTCAAGCCTCGCAATCGTTCAAAATATCGATAAATCACATTAGGAGACTCGGGATCGCGATATTTACATTTACCACTCGCGGTATATCGAAGGAAGCTGATAATTCATTTTCCGAGAATCGCAACCGTTCGAAATAACGACAAATCACTCAAGGACACTCCGAATTTCGATATTTACCGTTTCCGCTCGCTGTATATCGGAAGAAGATATGGATTCACATCCCAAATCTCGCAATCGTTTAAAATATCGATAAATCACAGTAGGAGACTCGGGATCGCGATATTTACATTTACCACTCGCGGTATATCGAAAGAAGCTGATAATTCATTTTCCGAGAATCGCAACCGTTCGATATATCGACAAATCACTCAAGGACACTCCGAATCGCGATATTTACCGTTTCCGCTTGCTGTATATCGAAACAAGCGATGGATTCATATCTCAAGCCTCGCAATCGTTCAAAATATCAATAAATCAGAGTAGGAGACTCGGAATCGCGATATTTACATTTACCACTCGCTGTATATCGAAAGAAGCGAAGGATTCACTTCACAAGCCTCACAATAATTCGAAATAACGACAAATCACTCAAGGACACTCCCAATCGCGATATTTACCTTTTCCGCTCGCTGTATATCGAAAGAAGATAAGGATTCACATCTCAAGCCTCGCAATCGTTCAAAATATCGGTATATCAGAGTAGGAGACTCGGGAACGCGATATTTACATTTACCACTCGCTGTATATCGAAAGAAGCGAAGGATTCACATCTCAAGCCTCGCAATCGTTCAAAATATCGATAAATCACATTAGGAGACTCGGGATCGCGATATTTACATTTACCACTCGCGGTATATCGAAAGAAGCTGATAATTCATTTTCCGAGAATCGCAACCGTTCGATATATCGACAAATCACTCAAGGACACTCCGAATCGCGATATTTATCGTATCCGCTTGCTGTATATCGAAACAAGCGAAGGATTCGCATCCCAAGCCTCGCAATCGTTGAAAATATCTATAAATCACAGTACGAGATTCGGGATCGCGATATTTACATTTACCACTCGCTGTAAATCGAAAGAAGCTGATAATTCATTTTCCGAGAATCGCAACGGTTCGTAATAACGACAAATCACTCAAGGACACTCCGAATCGCGATATTTACCGTTTCCGCTCGCTGTACTTCAAAAGAAGCGAAGGATTCGCATCCCAAGCCTCGCAATCGGTCAAAATATCTATAAATCACAGTAAGAGACTCGGGATCGCGATATTTACATTTACCACTCACTGTATATCGAAAGAAGCGAAGGATTCACTTCCCAAGCATCGCAATAATTCGAGATAACGACAAATCACTCAAGGACACTCCGAATCGCGATATTTACCGTTTCCGCTTGCTGTATATCGATACAAGCGAAGGATTCGCATCCCAAGCGACGCAATCGTTTAAAATATCTATAAATCAGAGTAGGAGACTCGGAATCGCGATATTTACCTTTTCCGCTCGCTGCATATCGAAAGAAGCGAAGGATTCACATCCCAAGCCTCGCAATAATTCGAGATAACGACAAATCACTCAAGGACACTCCGAATCGCGATATTTACCGTTTCCGCATGCTGTATATCGATACAAGCGAAGGATTCGCATCCCAAGCGACGCAATCGTTTAAAATATCTATAAATCAGAGTAGGAGACGCGGAATTGCGATATTTACATTTACCACTCGCTGTATATCGAAAGAAGCGAAGGATTCACATCCCAAGCCTCGCAATCGTTCAAAATATCTTTAGATCACAGTAGGAGACTCGGGATCGCGATATTTACATTTACCACTCGCTGTATATCGAAGGAAACTGATAATTCATTTTCCGAGAATCGCAACCGTTCGAAATAACGACAAATCACTCAAGGACACTCCGAATCGCGATATTTACCGTTTCCGCTTGCTGTATATCGAAACAAGCGAAGGATTCGCATCCCAAATCTCGCAATCGTTTAAAATATCGATAAATAACAGTAGGAGACTCGGGATCGCGATATTTACATTTACCACTCGCTGTATATAGAAAGAAGCGAAGGATTCACATCCCAAGCCTCGCAATCGTTTAAAATATCTATAAATCACAGTACGAGACTCGGGATCGCGATATTTACATTTACCACTCGCTGTATATCGAAAGAAGCGAAGGATTCACATCTCAAGCCTCGCAATCGTTCAAAATATCGATAAATCACATTAGGAGACTCGGGATCGCGATATTTACATTTAGCACTCGCTGTATATCGAAGGAAGCTGATAATTCATTTTCCGAGAATCGCAACCGTTCGAAATAACGACAAATCACTCAAGGACACTCCGAATTTCGATATTTACCGTTTCCGCTCGCTGTATATCGGAAGAAGATATGGATTCACATCCCAAATCTCGCAATCGTTTAAAATATCGATAAATCACAGTAGGAGACTCGGGATCGCGATATTTACATTTACCACTCGCGGTATATCGAAAGAAGCTGATAATTCATTTTCCGAGAATCGCAACCGTTCGATATATCGACAAATCACTCAAGGACACTCCGAATCGCGATATTTACCGTTTCCGCTTGCTGTATATCGAAAGAAGCGACGGATTCATATCTCAAGCCTCGCAATCGTTCAAAATATCAATAAATCAGAGTAGGAGACTCGGAATCGCGATATTTACATTTACCACTCGCTGTATATCGAAAGAAGCGAAGGATTCACTTCACAAGCCTCACAATAATTCGAAATAACGACAAATCACTCAAGGACACTCCCAATCGCGATATTTACCTTTTCCGCTCGCTGTATATCGAAAGAAGATAAGGATTCACATCTCAAGCCTCGCAATCGTTCAAAATATCGGTATATCAGAGTAGGAGACTCGGGAACGCGATATTTACATTTACCACTCGCTGTATATCGAAAGAAGCGAAGGATTCACATCTCAAGCCTCGCAATCGTTCAAAATATCGATAAATCACATTAGGAGACTCGGGATCGCGATATTTACATTTACCACTCGCTGTATATCGAAAGAAGCTGATAATTCATTTTCCGAGAATCGCAACCGTTCGAAATAACGACAAATCACTCAAGGACACTCCGATTCGCGATATTTATCGTATCCGCTTGCTGTATATCGAAACAAGCGAAGGATTCGCATCCCAAGCCTCGCAATCGTTCAAAATATCTATAAATCACAGTAAGAGACTCGGGATCGCGATATTTACATTTACCACTCACTGTATATCGAAAGAAGCGAAGGATTCACTTCCCAAGCATCGCAATAATTCGAGATAACGACAAATCACTCAAGGACACTCCGAATCGCGATATTTATCGTATCCGCTTGCTGTATATCGAAACAAGCGAAGGATTCGCATCCCAAGCCTCGCAATCGTTCAAAATATCTATAAATCACAGTAAGAGACTCGGGATCGCGATATTTACATTTACCACTCACTGTATATCGAAAGAAGCGAAGGATTCACTTCCCAAGCATCGCAATAATTCGAGATAACGACAAATCACTCAAGGACACTCCGAATCGCGATATTTACCGTTTCCGCTTGCTGTATATCTATACAAGCGAAGGATTCGCATCCCAAGCGACGCAATCGTTTAAAATATCTATAAATCAGAGTAGGAGACTCGGAATCGCGATATTTACCTTTTCCGCTCCCTGCATATCGAAAGAAGCGAAGGATTCACATCCCAAGCCTCGCAATAATTCTAGATAACGACAAATCACTCAAGGACACTCCGAATCGCGATATTTACCGTTTCCGCATGCTGTATATCGATACAAGCGAAGGATTCGCATCCCAAGCGACGCAATCGTTTAAAATATCTATAAATCAGAGTAGGAGACGCAGAATTGCGATATTTACATTTACCACTCGCTGTATATCGAAAGAAGCGAAGGATTCACATCCCAAGCCTCGCAATCGTTCAAAATATCTTTAGATCACAGTAGGAGACTCGGGATCGCGATATTTACATTTACCACTCGCTGTATATCGAAGGAAGCTGATAATTCATTTTCCGAGAATCGCAACCGTTCGAAATAACGACAAATCACTCAAGGACACTCCGAATCGCGATATTTACCGTTTCCGCTTGCTGTATATCGAAACAAGCGAAGGATTCGCATCCCAAATCTCGCAATCGTTTAAAATATCGATAAATAACAGTAGGAGACTCGGGATCGCGATATTTACATTTACCACTCGCTGTATATAGAAAGAAGCGAAGGATTCACATCCCAAGCCTCGCAATCGTTCAAAATATCTTTAGATCACAGTAGGAGACTCGGGATCGCGATATTTACATTTACCACTCGCTGTATATCGAAAGAAGCTGATAATTCATTTTCCGAGAATCGCAACCGTTCGAAATAACGACAAATCACTCAAGGACACTCCGAATTTCGATATTTACCGTTTCCGCTCGCTGTATATCGGAAGAAGATATGGATTCACATCCCAAATCTCGCAATCGTTTAAAATATCGATAAATAACAGTAGGAGACTCGGGATCACGATATTTACATTTACCACTCGCTGTATATCGAAAGAAGCGAAGGATTCACATCTCAAGCCTCGCAATCGTTCAAAATATCGATAAATCACATTAGGAGACTCGGGATCGCGATATTTACATTTACCACTCGCTGTATATCGAAAGAAGCTGATAATTCATTTTCCGAGAATCGCAACCGTTCGAAATAACGACAAATCACTCAAGGACACTCCGATTCGCGATATTTATCGTATCCGCTTGCTGTATATCGAAACAAGCGAAGGATTCGCATCCCAAGCCTCGCAATCGTTCAAAATATCTATAAATCACAGTACGAGACTCGGGATCGCGATATTTACATTTACCACTCGCTGTAAATCGAAAGAAGCTGATAATTCATTTTCCGAGAATCGCAACCGTTCGAAATAACGACAAATCACTCAAGGACACTCCGAATCGCGATATTTACCGTTTCCGCTCGCTGTACTTCGAAAGAAGCGAAGGATTCGCATCCCAAGCCTCGCAATCGTTCAAAATATCTATAAATCACAGTAAGAGACTCGGGATCGCGATATTTACATTTACCACTCACTGTATATCGAAAGAAGCAAAGGATTCACTTCCCAAGCATCGCAATAATTCGAGATAACGACAAATCACTCAAGGACACTCCGAATCGCGATATTTACCGTTTCCGCTTGCTGTATATCGAAACAAGCGAAGGATTCGCATCCCAAATCTCGCAATCGTTTAAAATATCGATAAATAACAGTATTAGACTCGGATTCGCGTTATTTACATTTACCACTCGCTGTATATCGAAAGAAGCGAAGGATTCACTTCCCAAGCATCGCAATAATTCGAAATAATGACAAATCACTCAAGGACACTCCGAATCACGATATTTACCGTTTCCGCTTGCTGTATATCGAAACAAGCGAAGGAATCATATCTCAAGCCTCGCAATCGTTCAAAATAAAGATAAATCAGAGTAGGACACTCCGAATTTCGATATTTACCGTTTCCGCTCGCTGTATATCGGAAGAAGATATGGATTCACATCCCAAATCTCGCAATCGTTTAAAATATCGATAAATCACAGTAGGAGACTCGGGATCGCGATATTTACATTTACCACTCGCGGTATATCGAAAGAAGCTGATAATTCATTTTCCGAGAATCGCAACCGTTCGATATATCGACAAATCACTCAAGGACACTCCGAATCGCGATATTTACCGTTTCCGCTTGCTGTATATCGAAACAAGCGATGGATTCGCATCCCAAGCCTCGCAATCGTTCAAAATATCAATAAATCAGAGTAGGAGACTCGGAATCGCGATATTTACCTTTTCCGCTCGATGTATATCGAAAGAAGCGAAGGATTCACATCCCAAGCCTCGCAATAATTCGAAATAACGACAAATAACTCAAGGACACTCCGACTCGCGATATTTACATTTTCCGCTCGCTGTACATCGAAAGAAGATAAGGATTCACATCCCAAGCCTCGCAACCGTTCAAAATATCGATAAATCACATTAGGAGACTCGGGATCGCGACATTTACATTTACCACTCGCTGTATATCGAAAGAAGCTGATAATTCATTTTCCGAGAATCGCAACCGTTCGAAATAACGACAAATCACTCAAGAACACTCCGAATCGCGATATTTACCGTTTCTGCTCGCTGTATATCCAAAGAAGCGAAGGATTGACATCACAAGCCTCGCAATAGGTCAAAATATCGATAAATCAGAGTAGGACACTCCGAATTGCGATATTTACCGTTTCCGCTCGCTGTATATCGGAAGAAGATATGGATTCACATCCCAAATCTCGAAATCGTTTAAAATATCGCTAAATCACAGTAGGAGACTCGGGATCGCGATATTTACATTTACCACTCGCGGTATATCGAAAGAAGCTGATAATTCATTTTCCGAGCCTCGCAACCGTTCGAAATAAATACAAATCACTCAAGGACACTCCGAATTTCGATATTTACCGTTTCCGCTCGCTGTATATCGGAAGAAGATATGGATTCACATCCCAAATCTCGCAATCGTTTAAAATATCGATAAATAACAGTAGGAGACTCGGGATCACGATATTTACATTTACCACTCGCTGTATATCGAAAGAAGCGAAGGATTCACATCTCAAGCCTCGCAATCGTTCAAAATATCGATAAATCACATTAGGAGACTCGGGATCGCGATATTTACATTTACCACTCGCTGTATATCGAAAGAAGCTGATAATTCATTTTCCGAGAATCGCAACCGTTCGAAATAACGACAAATCACTCAAGGACACTCCGATTCGCGATATTTATCGTATCCGCTTGCTGTATATCGAAACAAGCGAAGGATTCGCATCCCAAGCCTCGCAATCGTTCAAAATATCTATAAATCACAGTACGAGACTCGGGATCGCGATATTTACATTTACCACTCGCTGTAAATCGAAAGAAGCTGATAATTCATTTTCCGAGAATCGCAACCGTTCGAAATAACGACAAATCACTCAAGGACACTCCGAATCGCGATATTTACCGTTTCCGCTCGCTGTACTTCGAAAGAAGCGAAGGATTCGCATCCCAAGCCTCGCAATCGTTCAAAATATCTATAAATCACAGTAAGAGACTCGGGATCGCGATATTTACATTTACCACTCACTGTATATCGAAAGAAGCAAAGGATTCACTTCCCAAGCATCGCAATAATTCGAGATAACGACAAATCACTCAAGGACACTCCGAATCGCGATATTTACCGTTTCCGCTTGCTGTATATCGAAACAAGCGAAGGATTCGCATCCCAAATCTCGCAATCGTTTAAAATATCGATAAATAACAGTATTAGACTCGGATTCGCGTTATTTACATTTACCACTCGCTGTATATCGAAAGAAGCGAAGGATTCACTTCCCAAGCATCGCAATAATTCGAAATAATGACAAATCACTCAAGGACACTCCGAATCACGATATTTACCGTTTCCGCTTGCTGTATATCGAAACAAGCGAAGGAATCATATCTCAAGCCTCGCAATCGTTCAAAATAAAGATAAATCAGAGTAGGACACTCCGAATTTCGATATTTACCGTTTCCGCTCGCTGTATATCGGAAGAAGATATGGATTCACATCCCAAATCTCGCAATCGTTTAAAATATCGATAAATCACAGTAGGAGACTCGGGATCGCGATATTTACATTTACCACTCGCGGTATATCGAAAGAAGCTGATAATTCATTTTCCGAGAATCGCAACCGTTCGATATATCGACAAATCACTCAAGGACACTCCGAATCGCGATATTTACCGTTTCCGCTTGCTGTATATCGAAACAAGCGATGGATTCGCATCCCAAGCCTCGCAATCGTTCAAAATATCAATAAATCAGAGTAGGAGACTCGGAATCGCGATATTTACCTTTTCCGCTCGATGTATATCGAAAGAAGCGAAGGATTCACATCCCAAGCCTCGCAATAATTCGAAATAACGACAAATAACTCAAGGACACTCCGACTCGCGATATTTACATTTTCCGCTCGCTGTACATCGAAAGAAGATAAGGATTCACATCCCAAGCCTCGCAACCGTTCAAAATATCGATAAATCACATTAGGAGACTCGGGATCGCGACATTTACATTTACCACTCGCTGTATATCGAAAGAAGCTGATAATTCATTTTCCGAGAATCGCAACCGTTCGAAATAACGACAAATCACTCAAGAACACTCCGAATCGCGATATTTACCGTTTCTGCTCGCTGTATATCCAAAGAAGCGAAGGATTGACATCACAAGCCTCGCAATAGGTCAAAATATCGATAAATCAGAGTAGGACACTCCGAATTGCGATATTTACCGTTTCCGCTCGCTGTATATCGGAAGAAGATATGGATTCACATCCCAAATCTCGAAATCGTTTAAAATATCGCTAAATCACAGTAGGAGACTCGGGATCGCGATATTTACATTTACCACTCGCGGTATATCGAAAGAAGCTGATAATTCATTTTCCGAGCCTCGCAACCGTTCGAAATAAATACAAATCACTCAAGGACACTCCGAATCACGATATTTACCGTTTCCGCTTGCTGTATATCGAAACAAGCGAAGGATTCGCATCCCAAGCCTCGCAATAATTCGAAATAACGACAAATAACTCAAGGACACTCCGACTCGCGATATTTACATTTTCCGCTCGCTGTATATCGAAAGAAGATAAGGATTCACATCCCAAGCCTCGCACCGTTCAAAATATCGATAAATCACATTAGGAGACTCGGGATCGCTACATTTACATTTACCACTCGCTGTATATCGAAAGAAGCGAAGGATTCACTTCACAAGCCTCACAATAATTCGAAATAACGACAAATCACTCAAGGACACTCCCAATCGCGATATTTACCTTTTCCGCTCGCTGTATATCGAAAGAAGATAAGGATTCACATCTCAAGCCTCGCAATCGTTCAAAATATCGGTATATCAGAGTAGGAGACTCGGGAACGCGATATTTACATTTACCACTCGCTGTATATCGAAAGAGGCGACGGATTCACTTCCCAAGCATCACAATAATTCGAAATAACGACAAATCACTCAAGGACACTCCGACTCGCGATATTTACCGTTTCTGCTCGCTGTATATCGAAAGAAGCGAAGGATTCACATCACAGGCCTCGCAACCGTTCGAAATAACGAGAAATCACTCAAGGTCATTCGGAATCACGATATTATCCTTTTCCATAAGGAGTGTATTGAAAGAAGCTAAGGATTCACATCACAAGCCTCGCAATCGTTCAAAATATCGATAAATCACAGTACGAGACTCGGGATCGCGATATTTACATTTACCACTCGCTGTATTTCGAAAGAAGCTGATAATTCATTTTCCGAGCCTCGCAATAATTCGAAATAACGACAAATCACTCAAGGACACTCCGAATCGCGATATTCACCGTTTCTGCTCGCTGTATATCGAAAGAAGCAAAGGATTCATATCTCAAGCCTCGCAATCGTTCAAAATAAAGATAAATCAGAGTAGGACACTCCGAATTGCGATATTTACCGTTTCCGCTCGCTGTATATCGGAAGGAGATATGGATTCACATCCCAAATCTCGCAATCGTTTAAAATATCGCTAAATCACAGTAGGAGACTCGGGATCGCGATATTTACATTTACCACTCGCGGTATATCGAAAGAAGCTGATAATTCATTTTCCGAGAATCGCAACCGTTCGATATATCGACAAATCAGTCAAGGACACTCCGAATCGCGATATTTACAGTTTCCGCTTGCTGTATATCGAAACAAGCGATGGATTCGCATCCCAAGCCTCGCAATCGTTCAAAATATCTATAAATCAGAGTAGGAGACTCGGAATCGCGATATTTACCTTTTCCGCTCGCTGTATATCGAAAGAAGCGAAGGATTCACATCCCAAGCCTCGCAATAATTCGAAATAACGACAAATAACTCGAGGACACTCCGACTCGCGATATTTACATTTTCCGCTCGCTGTATATCGAAAGAAGATAAGGATTCACATCCCAAGCCTCGCACCGTTCAAAATATCGATAAATCACATTAGGAGACTCGGGATCGCGACATTTACATTTACCACTCGCTGTATATCGAAAGAAGCTGATAATTCATTTTCCGAGAATCGCAACCGTTCGAAATAACGACAAATCAGTCAAGAACACTCCGAATCGCGATATTTACCGTTTCTGCTCGCTGTATATCCAAAGAAGCGAAGGATTGACATCACAAGCCTCGCAATAGGTCAAAATATCGATAAATCAGAGTAGGACACTCCGAATTGCGATATTTACCGTTTCCGCTCGCTGTATATCGGAAGCAGATATGGATTCACATCCCAAATCTCGCAATCGTTTAAAATATCGATAAATAACAGTAGGAGACTCGGGATCGCGATATTTACATTTACCACTCGCTGTATATCGAAAGAAGCTGATAATTCATTTTCCGAGAATCACAACGGTTCGTAATAACGACAAATCACTCAAGGACACTCCGAATCGCGATATTTACCGTTTCCGCTCGCTGTACTTCGAAAGAAGCGAAGGATTCGCATCCCAAGCCTCGCAATCGTTCAAAATATCTATAAATCACAGTACGAGACTCGGGATCGCGATATTTACATTTACCACTCACTGTATATCGAAAGAAGCGAAGGATTCACTTCCCAAGCATCGCAATAATTCGAGATAACGACAAATCACTCAAGGACACTCCGAATCGCGATATTTACCGTTTCCGCTCGCTGTACTTCGAAAGAAGCGAAGGATTCGCATCCCAAGCCTCGCAATCGTTCAAAATATCTATAAATCACAGTACGAGACTCGGGATCGCGATATTTACATTTACCACTCACTGTATATCGAAAGAAGCGAAGGATTCACTTCCCAAGCATCGCAATAATTCGAGATAACGACAAATCACTCAAGGACACTCCGAATCGCGATATTTACCGTTTCCGCTTGCTGTATATCGAAACAAGCGAAGGATTCGCATCCCAAGCCTCGCAATCGTTTAAAATATCTATAAATCAGAGTAGGAGGCTCGGAATCGCGATATTTACCGTTTCCGCTCGCTCTACTTCGAAAGAAGCGAAGGATTCGCATCCCAAGCCTCGCAATAATTCGAAATAACGACAAATCAATCAAGGACACTCCGAATCGCGATATTCACCGTTTCTGCTCGCTGTATATCGAAAGAAGCGAAGGATTCACATCCCAAGTCTCGCAACCGTTCAAAATAAAGATAAATCAGAGTAGGAGACGCGGAATCGCGATATTTACATTTACCACTCGCTGTATATCGAAAGAAGCGAAGGATTCACTTCCCAAGCATCGCAATAATTCGAAATAACGACAAATCACTCAAGGACACTCCGAATCGCGATATTTACCTTTTCCGCTCGCTGAATATCGAAAGAAGCGACGGATTCATATCTCAAGCCTCGCAATCGTTCAAAATATCAATAAATCAGAGTAGGAGACTCGGAATCGCGATATTTACATTTACCACTCGCTGTATATCGAAAGAAGATAAGGATTCACATCCCAAGCCTCGCACCGTTCAAAATATCGATAAATCACATTAGGAGACTCGGGATCGCGACATTTACATTTACCACTCGCTGTATATCGAAAGAAGCGAAGGATTCACTTCACAAGCCTCACAATAATTCGAAATAACGACAAATCACTCAAGGACACTCCCAATCGCGATATTTACCTTTTCCGCTCGCTGTATATCGAAAGAAGATAAGGATTCACATCTCAAGCCTCGCAATCGTTCAAAATATCGGTATATCAGAGTAGGAGACTCGGGAACGCGATATTTACATTTACCACTCGCTGTATATCGAAAGAGGCGACGGATTCACTTCCCAAGCATCACAATAATTCGAAATAACGACAAATCACTCAAGGACACTCCGACTCGCGATATTTACCGTTTCTGCTCGCTGTATATCGAAAGAAGCGAAGGATTCACATCACAGGCCTCGCAACCGTTCGAAATAACGAGAAATCACTCAAGGTCATTCGGAATCACGATATTGTCCTTTTCCATAAGGAGTGTATTGAAAGAAGCTAAGGATTCACATCACAAGCCTCGCAATCGTTCAAAATATCGATAAATCACAGTACGAGACTCGGGATCGCGATATTTACATTTACCACTCGCTGTATTTCGAAAGAAGCTGATAATTCATTTTCCGAGCCTCGCAATAATTCGAAATAACGACAAATCACTCAAGGACACTCCGAATCGCGATATTGTCCTTTTCCATAAGGAGTGTATTGAAAGAAGCTAAGGATTCGCATCCCAAGTCTCGCAATCGTTCAAAATATCTATAAATCACAGTACGAGATTCGGGATCGCGATATTTACATTTACCACTCGCTGTATATCGAAAGAAGCGAAGGATTCACTTCCCAAGCATCGCAATAATTCGAGATAACGACAAATCACTCAAGGACACTCCGAATCGCGATATTTACCGTTTCCGCTTGCTGTATATCGAAACAAGCGAAGGAATCATATCTCAAGCCTCGCAATCGTTCAAAATAAAGATAAATCAGAGTAGGACACTCCGAATTTCGATATTTACCGTTTCCGCTCGCTGTATATCGGAAGAAGATATGGATTCACATCCCAAATCTCGCAATCGTTTAAAATATCGATAAATCACAGTAGGAGACTCGGGATCGCGATATTTACATTTACCACTCGCGGTATATCGAAAGAAGCTGATAATTCATTTTCCGAGAATCGCAACCGTTCGATATATCGACAAATCACTCAAGGACACTCCGAATCGCGATATTTACCGTTTCTGCTCGCTGTATATCCAAAGAAGCGAAGGATTGACATCACAAGCCTCGCAATAGGTCAAAATATCGATAAATCAGAGTAGGACACTCCGAATTGCGATATTTACCGTTTCCGCTCGCTGTATATCGGAAGAAGATATGGATTCACATCCCAAATCTCGAAATCGTTTAAAATATCGCTAAATCACAGTAGGAGACTCGGGATCGCGATATTTACATTTACCACTCGCGGTATATCGAAAGAAGCTGATAATTCATTTTCCGAGCCTCGCAACCGTTCGAAATAAATACAAATCACTCAAGGACACTCCGAATCACGATATTTACCGTTTCCGCTTGCTGTATATCGAAACAAGCGAAGGATTCGCATCCCAAGCCTCGCAATAATTCGAAATAACGACAAATAACTCAAGGACACTCCGACTCGCGATATTTACATTTTCCGCTCGCTGTATATCGAAAGAAGATAAGGATTCACATCCCAAGCCTCGCACCGTTCAAAATATCGATAAATCACATTAGGAGACTCGGGATCGCGACATTTACATTTACCACTCGCTGTATATCGAAAGAAGCGAAGGATTCACTTCACAAGCCTCACAATAATTCGAAATAACGACAAATCACTCAAGGACACTCCCAATCGCGATATTTACCTTTTCCGCTCGCTGTATATCGAAAGAAGATAAGGATTCACATCTCAAGCCTCGCAATCGTTCAAAATATCGGTATATCAGAGTAGGAGACTCGGGAACGCGATATTTACATTTACCACTCGCTGTATATCGAAAGAGGCGACGGATTCACTTCCCAAGCATCACAATAATTCGAAATAACGACAAATCACTCAAGGACACTCCGACTCGCGATATTTACCGTTTCTGCTCGCTGTATATCGAAAGAAGCGAAGGATTCACATCACAGGCCTCGCAACCGTTCGAAATAACGAGAAATCACTCAAGGTCATTCGGAATCACGATATTGTCCTTTTCCATAAGGAGTGTATTGAAAGAAGCTAAGGATTCACATCACAAGCCTCGCAATCGTTCAAAATATCGATAAATCACAGTACGAGACTCGGGATCGCGATATTTACATTTACCACTCGCTGTATTTCGAAAGAAGCTGATAATTCATTTTCCGAGCCTCGCAATAATTCGAAATAACGACAAATCACTCAAGGACACTCCGAATCGCGATATTCACCGTTTCTGCTCGCTGTATATCGAAAGAAGCAAAGGATTCATATCTCAAGCCTCGCAATCGTTCAAAATAAAGATAAATCAGAGTAGGACACTCCGAATTGCGATATTTACCGTTTCCGCTCGCTGTATATCGGAAGAAGATATGGATTCACATCCCAAATCTCGCAATCGTTTAAAATATCGCTAAATCACAGTAGGAGACTCGGGATCGCGATATTTACATTTACCACTCGCGGTATATCGAAAGAAGCTGATAATTCATTTTCCGAGAATCGCAACCGTTCGATATATCGACAAATCACTCAAGGACACTCCGAATCGCGATATTTACAGTTTCCGCTTGCTGTATATCGAAACAAGCGATGGATTCGCATCCCAAGCCTCGCAATCGTTCAAAATATCTATAAATCAGAGTAGGAGACTCGGAATCGCGATATTTACCTTTTCCGCTCGCTGTATATCGAAAGAAGCGAAGGATTCACATCCCAAGCCTCGCAATAATTCGAAATAACGACAAATCACTCAAGGACACTCCGAATCGCGATATTCACCGTTTCTGCTCGCTGTATATCGAAAGAAGCGAAGGATTCGCATCCCAAGCCTCGCAATAATTCGAAATAACGACAAATCACTCAAGGACACTCCGAATCGCGATATTTACCGTTTCCGCTTGCTGTATATCGAAAGAAGCGAAGGATTCACATCCCAAGCCTCGCAATCGTTCAAAATATCTTTAGATCACAGTAGGAGACTCGGGATCGCGATATTTACATTTACCACTCGCTGTATATCGAAAGAGGCGAAGGATTCACTTCCCAAGCATCACAATAATTCGAAATAACGACAAATCACTCAAGGACACTCCGACTCGCGATATTTACCGTTTCTGCTCGCTGTATATCGAAACAAGCGAAGGATTCGCATCCCAAGCCTCGCAATCGTTTAAAATATCTATAAATCAGAGTAGGAGGCTCGGAATCGCGATATTTACCTTTTCCGCTATCTGTATATCGAAAGAAGCGAAGGATTCACATCCCAAGCCTCGCAATCGTTTAAAATATCTATAAATCACAGTCCGAGACTCGGGATCGCGATATTTACATTTACCACTCGCTGTATATCGAAGGAAGCTGATAATTCATTTTCCGAGAATCGCAACCGTTCGAAATAACGACAAATCACTCAAGGACACTCCGAATCGCGATATTTACCGTTTCCGCTTGCTGTATATCGAAACAAGCGAAGGATTCGCATCCCAAATCTCGCAATCGTTTAAAATATCGATAAATAACAGTAGGAGACTCGGGATCGCGATATTTACATTTACCACTCGCTGTATATAGAAAGAAGCGAAGGATTCACATCCCAAGCCTCGCAATCGTTTAAAATATCTATAAATCACAGTACGAGACTGGGGATCGCGATATTTACATTTACCACTCGCTGTATATCGAAAGAAGCGAAGGATTCACTTCCCAAGCATCGCAATAATTCGAAATAACGACAAATCACTCAGGGACACTCCGAATCGCGATATTTACCGTTTCCGCTTGCTGTATATCGGAAGAAGATATGGATTCACATCCCAAATCTCGCAATCGTTTAAAATATCGATAAATAACAGTAGGAGACTCGGGATCACGATATTTACATTTACCACTCGCTGTATATCGAAAGAAGCGAAGGATTCACATCTCAAGCCTCGCAATCGTTCAAAATATCTATAAATCACAGTACGAGATTCGGGATCGCGATATTTACATTTACCACTCGCTGTAAATCGAAAGAAGCTGATAATTCATTTTCCGAGAATCGCAACGGTTCGTAATAACGACAAATCACTCAAGGACACTCCGAATCGCGATATTTACCGTTTCCGCTCGCTGTACTTCGAAAGAAGCGAAGGATTCGCATCCCAAGCCTCGCAATAATTCGAAATAACGACAAATCACTCAAGGACACTCCGAATCGCGATATTCACCGTTTCTGCTCGCTGTATATCGAAAGAAGCGAAGGATTCACATCCCAAGTCTCGCAATAATTCGAAATAACGACAAATCACTCAAGGACACTCCGAATCGCGATATTCACCGTTTCTGCTCGCTGTATATCGAAAGAAGCGAAGGATTCGCATCCCAAGCCTCGCAATAATTCGAAATAACGACAAATCACTCAAGGACACTCCGAATCGCGATATTTACCGTTTCCGCTTGCTGTATATCGAAAGAAGCGAAGGATTCACATCCCAAGCCTCGCAATCGTTCAAAATATCTTTAGATCACAGTAGGAGACTCGGGATCGCGATATTTACATTTACCACTCGCTGTATATCGAAAGAGGCGAAGGATTCACTTCCCAAGCATCACAATAATTCGAAATAACGACAAATCACTCAAGGACACTCCGACTCGCGATATTTACCGTTTCTGCTCGCTGTATATCGAAAGAAGCGAAGGATTCACATCACAAGCCTCGCAACCGTTCGAAATAACGACAAATCACTCAAGGACACTCCGAATCGCGATATTTACCGATTCTGCTTGCTGTATATCGAAACAAGCGAAGGATTCGCATCCCAGGCCTCGCAATCGTTTAAAATATCTATAAATCAGAGTAGGAGACTCGGAATCGCGATATTTACCTTTTCCGCTCGCTGCATATCGAAAGAAGCGAAGGATTCACATCCCAAGCCTCGCAATAATTCGAAATAACGACAAATCACTCAAGGACACTCCGAATCGCGATATTCACCGTTTCTGCTCGCTGTATATCGAACGAAGCGAAGGATTCACATCCCAAGTCTCGCAACCGTTCAAAATAAAGATAAATCAGAGTAGGACACTCCGAATTTCGATATTTACCGTTTCCGCTCGCTGTATATCGGAAGAAGATATGGATTCACATCCCAAATCTCGCAATCGTTTAAAATATCGATAAATCACAGTAGGAGACTCGGGATCGCGATATTTACATTTACCACTCGCTGTAAATCGAAAGAAGCTGATAATTCATTTTCCGAGAATCGCAACGGTTCGAAATAAATACAAATCACTCAAGGACACTCCGAATCACGATATTTACCGTTTCCGCTTGCTGTATATCGAAACAAGCGAAGGATTCGCATCCCAAGCCTCGCAATAATTCGAAATAACGACAAATAACTCAAGGACACTCCGACTCGCGACATTTACATTTACCACTCGCTGTATATCGAAAGAAGCGAAGGATTCACTTCACAAGCCTCACAATAATTCGAAATAACGACAAATCACTCAAGGACACTCCCAATCGCGATATTTACCTTTTCCGCTCGCTGTATATCGAAAGAAGATAAGGATTCACATCTCAAGCCTCGCAATCGTTCAAAATATCGGTATATCAGAGTAGGAGACTCGGGAACGCGATATTTACATTTACCACTCGCTGTATATCGAAAGAGGCGACGGATTCACTTCCCAAGCATCACAATAATTCGAAATAATCACAAATCACTCAAGGACACTCCGACTCGCGATATTTACCGTTTCTGCTCGCTGTATATCGAAAGAAGCGAAGGATTCACATCACAGGCCTCGCAACCGTTCGAAATAACGAGAAATCACTCAAGGTCATTCGGAATCACGATATTATCCTTTTCCATAAGGAGTGTATTGAAAGAAGCTAAGGATTCACATCCCAAGCCTCGCAATCGTTTAAAATATCTGTAAATCACAGTCCGAGACTCGGGATCGCGATATTTACATTTACCACTCGCTGTATATCGAAGGAAGCTGATAATTCATTTTCCGAGAATCGCAACCGTTCGAAATAACGACAAATCACTCAAGGACACTCCGAATCGCGATATTTACCGTTTCCGCTTGCTGTATATCGAAACAAGCGAAGGATTCGCATCCCAAATCTCGCAATCGTTTAAAATATCGATAAATAACAGTAGGAGACTCGGGATCGCGATATTTACATTTACCACTCGCTGTATATAGAAAGAAGCGAAGGATTCACATCCCAAGCCTCGCAATCGTTTAAAATATCTATAAATCACAGTACGAGACTGGGGATCGCGATATTTACATTTACCACTCGCTGTATATCGAAAGAAGCGAAGGATTCACTTCCCAAGCATCGCAATAATTCGAAATAACGACAAATCACTCAGGGACACTCCGAATCGCGATATTTACCGTTTCCGCTTGCTGTATATCGGAAGAAGATATGGATTCACATCCCAAATCTCGCAATCGTTTAAAATATCGATAAATAACAGTAGGAGACTCGGGATCACGATATTTACATTTACCACTCGCTGTATATCGAAAGAAGCGAAGGATTCACATCTCAAGCCTCGCAATCGTTCAAAATATCTATAAATCACAGTACGAGATTCGGGATCGCGATATTTACATTTACCACTCGCTGTAAATCGAAAGAAGCTGATAATTCATTTTCCGAGAATCGCAACGGTTCGTAATAACGACAAATCACTCAAGGACACTCCGAATCGCGATATTTACCGTTTCCGCTCGCTGTACTTCGAAAGAAGCGAAGGATTCGCATCCCAAGCCTCGCAATAATTCGAAATAACGACAAATCACTCAAGGACACTCCGAATCGCGATATTCACCGTTTCTGCTCGCTGTATATCGAAAGAAGCGAAGGATTCACATCCCAAGTCTCGCAATAATTCGAAATAACGACAAATCACTCAAGGACACTCCGAATCGCGATATTCACCGTTTCTGCTCGCTGTATATCGAAAGAAGCGAAGGATTCGCATCCCAAGCCTCGCAATAATTCGAAATAACGACAAATCACTCAAGGACACTCCGAATCGCGATATTTACCGTTTCCGCTTGCTGTATATCGAAAGAAGCGAAGGATTCACATCCCAAGCCTCGCAATCGTTCAAAATATCTTTAGATCACAGTAGGAGACTCGGGATCGCGATATTTACATTTACCACTCGCTGTATATCGAAAGAGGTGAAGGATTCACTTCCCAAGCATCACAATAATTCGAAATAACGACAAATCACTCAAGGACACTCCGACTCGCGATATTTACCGTTTCTGCTCGCTGTATATCGAAACAAGCGAAGGATTCGCATCCCAAGCCTCGCAATCGTTTAAAATATCTATAAATCAGAGTAGGAGGCTCGGAATCGCGATATTTACCTTTTCCGCTATCTGTATATCGAAAGAAGCGAAGGATTCACATCCCAAGCCTCGCAATCGTTTAAAATATATATAAATCACAGTCCGAGACTCGGGATCGCGATATTTACATTTACCACTCGCTGTATATCGAAGGAAGCTGATAATTCATTTTCCGAGAATCGCAACCGTTCGAAATAACGACAAATCACTCAAGGACACTCCGAATCGCGATATTTACCGTTTCCGCTTGCTGTATATCGAAACAAGCGAAGGATTCGCATCCCAAATCTCGCAATCGTTTAAAATATCGATAAATAACAGTAGGAGACTCGGGATCGCGATATTTACATTTACCACTCGCTGTATATAGAAAGAAGCGAAGGATTCACATCCCAAGCCTCGCAATCGTTTAAAATATCTATAAATCACAGTACGAGACTGGGGATCGCGATATTTACATTTACCACTCGCTGTATATCGAAAGAAGCGAAGGATTCACTTCCCAAGCATCGCAATAATTCGAAATAACGACAAATCACTCAGGGACACTCCGAATCGCGATATTTACCGTTTCCGCTTGCTGTATATCGGAAGAAGATATGGATTCACATCCCAAATCTCGCAATCGTTTAAAATATCGATAAATAACAGTAGGAGACTCGGGATCACGATATTTACATTTACCACTCGCTGTATATCGAAAGAAGCGAAGGATTCACATCTCAAGCCTCGCAATCGTTCAAAATATCTATAAATCACAGTACGAGATTCGGGATCGCGATATTTACATTTACCACTCGCTGTAAATCGAAAGAAGCTGATAATTCATTTTCCGAGAATCGCAACGGTTCGTAATAACGACAAATCACTCAAGGACACTCCGAATCGCGATATTTACCGTTTCCGCTCGCTGTACTTCGAAAGAAGCGAAGGATTCGCATCCCAAGCCTCGCAATAATTCGAAATAACGACAAATCACTCAAGGACACTCCGAATCGCGATATTCACCGTTTCTGCTCGCTGTATATCGAAAGAAGCGAAGGATTCACATCCCAAGTCTCGCAATAATTCGAAATAACGACAAATCACTCAAGGACACTCCGAATCGCGATATTCACCGTTTCTGCTCGCTGTATATCGAAAGAAGCGAAGGATTCGCATCCCAAGCCTCGCAATAATTCGAAATAACGACAAATCACTCAAGGACACTCCGAATCGCGATATTTACCGTTTCCGCTTGCTGTATATCGAAAGAAGCGAAGGATTCACATCCCAAGCCTCGCAATCGTTCAAAATATCTTTAGATCACAGTAGGAGACTCGGGATCGCGATATTTACATTTACCACTCGCTGTATATCGAAAGAGGCGAAGGATTCACTTCCCAAGCATCACAATAATTCGAAATAACGACAAATCACTCAAGGACACTCCGACTCGCGATATTTACCGTTTCTGCTCGCTGTATATCGAAAGAAGCGAAGGATTCACATCACAAGCCTCGCAACCGTTCGAAATAACGACAAATCACTCAAGGACACTCCGAATCGCGATATTTACCGATTCTGCTTGCTGTATATCGAAACAAGCGAAGGATTCGCATCCCAGGCCTCGCAATCGTTTAAAATATCTATAAATCAGAGTAGGAGACTCGGAATCGCGATATTTACCTTTTCCGCTCGCTGCATATCGAAAGAAGCGAAGGATTCACATCCCAAGCCTCGCAATAATTCGAAATAACGACAAATCACTCAAGGACACTCCGAATCGCGATATTCACCGTTTCTGCTCGCTGTATATCGAACGAAGCGAAGGATTCACATCCCAAGTCTCGCAACCGTTCAAAATAAAGATAAATCAGAGTTGGAGACTCGGAATCGCGATATTTACCTTTTCCGCTCGCTGCATATCGAAAGAAGCGAAGGGTTCACATCCCAAGCCTCGCAATAATTCGAAATAACGACAAATCACTCAAGGACACTCCGAATCGCGATATTTACCGTTTCCGCTTGCTGTATATCGAAACAAGCGAAGGAATCATATCTCAAGCCTCGCAATCGTTCAAAATAAAGATAAATCAGAGTAGGACACTCCGAATTTCGATATTTACCGTTTCCGCTCGCTGTATATCGGAAGAAGATATGGATTCACATCCCAAATCTCGCAATCGTTTAAAATATCGATAAATCACAGTAGGAGACTCGGGATCGCGATATTTACATTTACCACTCGCTGTAAATCGAAAGAAGCTGATAATTCATTTTCCGAGAATCGCAACGGTTCGAAATAAATACAAATCACTCAAGGACACTCCGAATCACGATATTTACCGTTTCCGCTTGCTGTATATCGAAACAAGCGAAGGATTCGCATCCCAAGCCTCGCAATAATTCGAAATAACGACAAATAACTCAAGGACACTCCGACTCGCGACATTTACATTTACCACTCGCTGTATATCGAAAGAAGCGAAGGATTCACTTCACAAGCCTCACAATAATTCGAAATAACGACAAATCACTCAAGGACACTCCCAATCGCGATATTTACCTTTTCCGCTCGCTGTATATCGAAAGAAGATAAGGATTCACATCTCAAGCCTCGCAATCGTTCAAAATATCGGTATATCAGAGTAGGAGACTCGGGAACGCGATATTTACATTTACCACTCGCTGTATATCGAAAGAGGCGACGGATTCACTTCCCAAGCATCACAATAATTCGAAATAATCACAAATCACTCAAGGACACTCCGACTCGCGATATTTACCGTTTCTGCTCGCTGTATATCGAAAGAAGCGAAGGATTCACATCACAGGCCTCGCAACCGTTCGAAATAACGAGAAATCACTCAAGGTCATTCGGAATCACGATATTATCCTTTTCCATAAGGAGTGTATTGAAAGAAGCTAAGGATTCACATCACAAGCCTCGCAATCGTTCAAAATATCGATAAATCACAGTACGAGACTCGGGATCGCGATATTTACATTTACCACTCGCTGTATTTCGAAAGAAGCTGATAATTCATTTTCCGAGCCTCGCAATAATTCGAAATAACGACAAATCACTCAAGGACACTCCGAATCGCGATATTCACCGTTTCTGCTCGCTGTATATCGAAAGAAGCAAAGGATTCATATCTCAAGCCTCGCAATCGTTCAAAATAAAGATAAATCAGAGTAGGACACTCCGAATTGCGATATTTACCGTTTCCGCCCGCTGTATATCGGAAGAAGATATGGATTCACATCCCAAATCTCGCAATCGTTTAAAATATCGCTAAATCACAGTAGGAGACTCGGGATCGCGATATTTACCTTTTCCGCTCGCTGTATATCGAAAGAAGATAAGGATTCACATCCCAAGCCTCGCACCGTTCAAAATATCGATAAATCACATTAGGAGACTCGGGATCGCGACATTTACATTTACCACTCGCTGTATATCGAAAGAAGCTGATAATTCATTTTCCGAGAATCGCAACCGTTCGAAATAACGACAAATCAGTCAAGAACACTCCGAATCGCGATATTTACCGTTTCTGCTCGCTGTATATCCAAAGAAGCGAAGGATTGACATCACAAGCCTCGCAATAGGTCAAAATATCGATAAATCAGAGTAGGACACTCCGAATTGCGATATTTACCGTTTCCGCTCGCTGTATATCGGAAGCAGATATGGATTCACATCCCAAATCTCGCAATCGTTTAAAATATCGATAAATAACAGTAGGAGACTCGGGATCGCGATATTTACATTTACCACTCGCTGTATATCGAAAGAAGCGAAGGATTCACTTCCCAAGCATCGCAATAATTCGAAATATCGACAAATCACTCAGGGACACTCCGAATCGCGATATTTACCGTTTCCGCTTGCTGTATATCGGAAGAAGATATGGATTCACATCCCAAATCTCGCAATCGTTTAAAATATCGATAAATCACAGTAGGAGACTCGGGATCGCGATATTTACATTTACCACTCGCGGTATATCGAAAGAAGCTGATAATTCATTTTCCGAGAATCGCAACCGTTCGATATATCGACAAATCACTCAAGGACACTCCGAATCGCGATATTTACCGTTTCCGCTTGCTGTATATCGAAACAAGCGATGGATTCGCATCCCAAGCCTCGCAATCGTTCAAAATATCTATAAATCAGAGTAGGAGACTCGGAATCGCGATATTTACCTTTTCCGCTCGATGTATATCGAAAGAAGCGAAGGATTCACATCCCAAGCCTCGCAATAATTCGAAATAACGACAAATAACTCAAGGACACTCCGACTCGCGATATTTACATTTTCCGCTCGCTGTACATCGAAAGAAGATAAGGATTCACATCCCAAGCCTCGCAACCGTTCAAAATATCGATAAATCACATTAGGAGACTCGGGATCGCGACATTTACTTTTACCACTCGCTGTATATCGAAAGAAGCTGATAATTCATTTTCCGAGAATCGCAACCGTTCGAAATAACGACAAATCACTCAAGAACACTCCGAATCGCGATATTTACCGTTTCTGCTCGCTGTATATCCAAAGAAGCGAAGGATTGACATCACAAGCCTCGCAATAGGTCAAAATATCGATAAATCAGAGTAGGACACTCCGAATTGCGATATTTACCGTTTCCGCTCGCTGTATATCGGAAGCAGATATGGATTCACATCCCAAATCTCGCAATCGTTTAAAATATCGATAAATAACAGTAGGAGACTCGGGATCGCGATATTTACATTTACCACTCGCTGTATATCGAAAGAAGCGAAGGATTCACTTCCCAAGCATCGCAATAATTCGAAATATCGACAAATCACTCAGGGACACTCCGAATCGCGATATTTACCGTTTCCGCTTGCTGTATATCGGAAGAAGATATGGATTCACATCCCAAATCTCGCAATCGTTTAAAATATCGATAAATCACAGTAGGAGACTCGGGATCGCGATATTTACATTTACCACTCGCGGTATATCGAAAGAAGCTGATAATTCATTTTCCGAGAATCGCAACCGTTCGATATATCGACAAATCACTCAAGGACACTCCGAATCGCGATATTTACCGTTTCCGCTTGCTGTATATCGAAACAAGCGATGGATTCGCATCCCAAGCCTCGCAATCGTTCAAAATATCTATAAATCAGAGTAGGAGACTCGGAATCGCGATATTTACCTTTTCCGCTCGATGTATATCGAAAGAAGCGAAGGATTCACATCCCAAGCCTCGCAATAATTCGAAATAACGACAAATAACTCAAGGACACTCCGACTCGCGATATTTACATTTTCCGCTCGCTGTACATCGAAAGAAGATAAGGATTCACATCCCAAGCCTCGCAACCGTTCAAAATATCGATAAATCACATTAGGAGACTCGGGATCGCGACATTTACTTTTACCACTCGCTGTATATCGAAAGAAGCTGATAATTCATTTTCCGAGAATCGCAACCGTTCGAAATAACGACAAATCACTCAAGAACACTCCGAATCGCGATATTTACCGTTTCTGCTCGCTGTATATCCAAAGAAGCGAAGGATTGACATCACAAGCCTCGCAATAGGTCAAAATATCGATAAATCAGAGTAGGACACTCCGAATTGCGATATTTACCGTTTCCGCTCGCTGTATATCGGAAGAAGATATGGATTCACATCCCAAATCTCGAAATCGTTTAAAATATCGCTAAATCACAGTAGGAGACTCGGGATCGCGATATTTACATTTACCACTCGCGGTATATCGAAAGAAGCTGATAATTCATTTTCCGAGCCTCGCAACCGTTCGAAATAAATACAAATCACTCAAGGACACTCCGAATCACGATATTTACCGTTTCCGCTTGCTGTATATCGAAACAAGCGAAGGATTCGCATCCCAAGCCTCGCAATAATTCGAAATAACGACAAATAACTCAAGGACACTCCGACTCGCGACATTTACATTTACCACTCGCTGTATATCGAAAGAAGCGAAGGATTCACTTCACAAGCCTCACAATAATTCGAAATAACGACAAATCACTCAAGGACACTCCCAATCGCGATATTTACCTTTTCCGCTCGCTGTATATCGAAAGAAGATAAGGATTCACATCTCAAGCCTCGCAATCGTTCAAAATATCGGTATATCAGAGTAGGAGACTCGGGAACGCGATATTTACATTTACCACTCGCTGTATATCGAAAGAGGCGACGGATTCACTTCCCAAGCATCACAATAATTCGAAATAATCACAAATCACTCAAGGACACTCCGACTCGCGATATTTACCGTTTCTGCTCGCTGTATATCGAAAGAAGCGAAGGATTCACATCACAGGCCTCGCAACCGTTCGAAATAACGAGAAATCACTCAAGGTCATTCGGAATCACGATATTATCCTTTTCCATAAGGAGTGTATTGAAAGAAGCTAAGGATTCACATCACAAGCCTCGCAATCGTTCAAAATATCGATAAATCACAGTACGAGACTCGGGATCGCGATATTTACATTTACCACTCGCTGTATTTCGAAAGAAGCTGATAATTCATTTTCCGAGCCTCGCAATAATTCGAAATAACGACAAATCACTCAAGGACACTCCGAATCGCGATATTCACCGTTCCTGCTCGCTGTATATCGAAAGAAGCAAAGGATTCATATCTCAAGCCTCGCAATCGTTCAAAATAAAGATAAATCAGAGTAGGACACTCCGAATTGCGATATTTACCGTTTCCGCCCGCTGTATATCGGAAGAAGATATGGATTCACATCCCAAATCTCGCAATCGTTTAAAATATCGCTAAATCACAGTAGGAGACTCGGGATCGCGATATTTACATTTACCACTCGCGGTATATCGAAAGAAGCTGATAATTCATTTTCCGAGAATCGCAACCGTTCGATATATCGACAAATCACTCAAGGACACTCCGAATCGCGATATTTACAGTTTCCGCTTGCTGTATATCGAAACAAGCGATGGATTCGCATCCCAAGCCTCGCAATCGTTCAAAATATCTATAAATCAGAGTAGGAGACTCGGAATCGCGATATTTACCTTTTCCGCTCGCTGTATATCGAAAGAAGCGAAGGATTCACATCCCAAGCCTCGCAATAATTCGAAATAACGACAAATAACTCAAGGACACTCCGACTCGCGATATTTACATTTTCCGCTCGCTGTATATCGAAAGAAGATAAGGATTCACATCCCAAGCCTCGCACCGTTCAAAATATCGATAAATCACATTAGGAGACTCGGGATCGCGACATTTACATTTACCACTCGCTGTATATCGAAAGAAGCTGATAATTCATTTTCCGAGAATCGCAACCGTTCGAAATAACGACAAATCAGTCAAGAACACTCCGAATCGCGATATTTACCGTTTCTGCTCGCTGTATATCCAAAGAAGCGAAGGATTGACATCACAAGCCTCGCAATAGGTCAAAATATCGATAAATCAGAGTAGGACACTCCGAATTGCGATATTTACCGTTTCCGCTCGCTGTATATCGGAAGCAGATATGGATTCACATCCCAAATCTCGCAATCGTTTAAAATATCGATAAATAACAGTAGGAGACTCGGGATCGCGATATTTACATTTACCACTCGCTGTATATCGAAAGAAGCGAAGGATTCACTTCCCAAGCATCGCAATAATTCGAAATATCGACAAATCACTCAGGGACACTCCGAATCGCGATATTTACCGTTTCCGCTTGCTGTATATCGGAAGAAGATATGGATTCACATCCCAAATCTCGCAATCGTTTAAAATATCGATAAATAACAGTAGGAGACTCGGGATCACGATATTTACATTTACCACTCGCTGTATATCGAAAGAAGCGAAGGATTCACATCTCAAGCCTCACAATCGTTCAAAATATCTATAAATCACAGTACGAGATTCGGGATCGCGATATTTACATTTACCACTCGCTGTAAATCGAAAGAAGCTGATAATTCATTTTCCGAGAATCGCAACGGTTCGTAATAACGACAAATCACTCAAGGACACTCCGAATCGCGATATTTACCGTTTCCGCTCGCTGTACTTCGAAAGAAGCGAAGGATTCGCATCCCAAGTCTCGCAATAATTCGAAATAACGACAAATCACTCAAGGACACTCCGAATCGCGATATTCACCGTTTCTGCTCGCTGTATATCGAAAGAAGCGAAGGATTCGCATCCCAAGCCTCGCAATAATTCGAAATAACGACAAATCACTCAAGGACACTCCGAATCGCGATATTTACCGTTTCCGCTTGCTGTATATCGAAAGAAGCGAAGGATTCACATCCCAAGCCTCGCAATCGTTCAAAATATATTTAGATCACAGTAGGAGACTCGGGATCGCGATATTTACATTTACCACTCGCTGTATATCGAAAGAGGCGAAGGATTCACTTCCCAAGCATCACAATAATTCGAAATAACGACAAATCACTCAAGGACACTCCGACTCGCGATATTTACCGTTTCTGCTCGCTGTATATCGAAAGAAGCGAAGGATACACATCACAAGCCTCGCAACCGTTCGAAATAACGAGAAATCACTCAAGGTCACTCGGAATCACGATATTAACCTTTTCCATAAGGAGTGTATTGAAAGAAGCTAAGGATTCACATCACAAGCCTCGCAATCGTTCAAAATATCGATAAATCACAGTACGAGACTCGGGATCGCGATATTTACATTTACCACTCGCTGTATATCGAAAGAAGCTGATAATTCATTTTCCGAGCCTCGCAACCGTTCGAAATAACGACAAATCACTCAAGGACACTCCGAATCGCGATATTTACCGATTCTGCTTGCTGTATATCGAAACAAGCGAAGGATTCGCATCCCAGGCCTCGCAAGCGTTTAAAATATCTATAAATCAGAGTAGGAGACTCGGAATCGCGATATTTACCTTTTCCGCTCGCTGCATATCGAAAGAAGCGAAGGATTCACATCCCAAGCCTCGCAATAATTCGAAATAACGACAAATCACTCAAGGACACTCCGAATCGCGATATTCACCGTTTCTGCTCGCTGTATATCGAACGAAGCGAAGGATTCACATCCCAAGTCTCGCAACCGTTCAAAATAAAGATAAATCAGAGTTGGAGACTCGGAATCGCGATATTTACCTTTTCCGCTCGCTGCATATCGAAAGAAGCGAAGGGTTCACATCCCAAGCCTCGCAATAATTCGAAATAACGACAAATCACTCAAGGACACTCCGAATCGCGATATTTACCGTTTCCGCTTGCTGTATATCGAAACAAGCGAAGGAATCATATCTCAAGCCTCGCAATCGTTCAAAATAAAGATAAATCAGAGTAGGACACTCCGAATTTCGATATTTACCGTTTCCGCTCGCTGTATATCGGAAGAAGATATGGATTCACATCCCAAATCTCGCAATCGTTTAAAATATCGATAAATCACAATAGGAGACTCGGGATCGCGATATTTACATTTACCACTCGCGGTGTATCGAAAGAAGCTGATAATTCATTTTCCGAGAATCGCAACCGTTCGAAATAACGACAAATCACTCAAGAACACTCCGAATCGCGATATTTACCGTTTCTGCTCGCTGTATATCCAAAGAAGCGAAGGATTGACATCACAAGCCTCGCAATAGGTCAAAATATCGATAAATCAGAGTAGGACACTCCGACTCGCGATATTTACATTTTCCGCTCGCTGTATATCGAAAGAAGATAAGGATTCACATCCCAAGCCTCGCACCGTTCAAAATATCGATAAATCACATTAGGAGACTCGGGATCGCGACATTTACATTTACCACTCGCTGTATATCGAAAGAAGCGAAGGATTCACTTCACAAGCCTCACAATAATTCGAAATAACGACAAATCACTCATTGACACTCCCAATCGCGATATTTACCTTTTCCGCTCGCTGTATATCGAAAGAAGATAAGGATTCACATCTCAAGCCTCGCAATCGTTCAAAATATCGGTATATCAGAGTAGGAGACTCGGGAACGCGATATTTACATTTACCACTCGCTGTATATCGAAAGAGGCGACGGATTCACTTCCCAAGCATCACAATAATTCGAAATAACGACAAATCACTCAAGGACACTCCGACTCGCGATATTTACCGTTTCTGCTCGCTGTATATCGAAAGAAGCGAAGGATTCACATCACAGGCCTCGCAACCGTTCGAAATAACGAGAAATCACTCAAGGTCATTCGGAATCACGATATTATCCTTTTCCATAAGGAGTGTATTGAAAGAAGCTAAGGATTCACATCACAAGCCTCGCAATCGTTCAAAATATCGATAAATCACAGTACGAGACTCGGGATCGCGATATTTACATTTACCACTCGCTGTATTTCGAAAGAAGCTGATAATTCATTTTCCGAGCCTCGCAATAATTCGAAATAACGACAAATCACTCAAGGACACTCCGAATCGCGATATTCACCGTTTCTGCTCGCTGTATATCGAAAGAAGCAAAGGATTCATATCTCAAGCCTCGCAATCGTTCAAAATAAAGATAAATCAGAGTAGGACACTCCGAATTGCGATATTTACCGTTTCCGCTCGCTGTATATCGGAAGAAGATATGGATTCACATCCCAAATCTCGCAATCGTTTAAAATATCGCTAAATCACAGTAGGAGACTCGGGATCGCGATATTTACATTTACCACTCGCGGTATATCGAAAGAAGCTGATAATTCATTTTCCGAGAATCGCAACCGTTCGATATATCGACAAATCACTCAAGGACACTCCGAATCGCGATATTTACAGTTTCCGCTTGCTGTATATCGAAACAAGCGATGGATTCGCATCCCAAGCCTCGCAATCGTTCAAAATATCTATAAATCAGAGTAGGAGACTCGGAATCGCGATATTTACCTTTTCCGCTCGCTGTATATCGAAAGAAGCGAAGGATTCACATCCCAAGCCTCGCAATAATTCGAAATAACGACAAATAACTCAAGGACACTCCGACTCGCGATATTTACATTTTCCGCTCGCTGTATATCGAAAGAAGATAAGGATTCACATCCCAAGCCTCGCACCGTTCAAAATATCGATAAATCACATTAGGAGACTCGGGATCGCGACATTTACATTTACCACTCGCTGTATATCGAAAGAAGCTGATAATTCATTTTCCGAGAATCGCAACCGTTCGAAATAACGACAAATCAGTCAAGAACACTCCGAATCGCGATATTTACCGTTTCTGCTCGCTGTATATCCAAAGAAGCGAAGGATTGACATCACAAGCCTCGCAATAGGTCAAAATATCGATAAATAACAGTAGGAGACTCGGGATCGCGATATTTACATTTACCACTCGCTGTATATCGAAAGAAGCGAAGGATTCACTTCCCAAGCATCGCAATAATTCGAAATATCGACAAATCACTCAGGGACACTCCGAATCGCGATATTTACCGTTTCCGCTTGCTGTATATCGGAAGAAGATATGGATTCACATCCCAAATCTCGCAATCGTTTAAAATATCGATAAATAACAGTAGGAGACTCGGGATCACGATATTTACATTTACCACTCGCTGTATATCGAAAGAAGCGAAGGATTCACATCTCAAGCCTCGCAATCGTTCAAAATATCTATAAATCACAGTACGAGATTCGGGATCGCGATATTTACATTTACCACTCGCTGTAAATCGAAAGAAGCTGATAATTCATTTTCCGAGAATCGCAACGGTTCGTAATAACGACAAATCACTCAAGGACACTCCGAATCGCGATATTTACCGTTTCCGCTCGCTGTACTTCGAAAGAAGCGAAGGATTCGCATCCCAAGCCTCGCAATAATTCGAAATAACGACAAATCACTCAAGGACACTCCGAATCGCGATATTCACCGTTTCTGCTCGCTGTATATCGAAAGAAGCGAAGGATTCACATCCCAAGTCTCGCAATAATTCGAAATAACGACAAATCACTCAAGGACACTCCGAATCGCGATATTCACCGTTTCTGCTCGCTGTATATCGAAAGAAGCGAAGGATTCGCATCCCAAGCCTCGCAATAATTCGAAATAACGACAAATCACTCAAGGACACTCCGAATCGCGATATTTACCGTTTCCGCTTGCTGTATATCGAAAGAAGCGAAGGATTCACATCCCAAGCCTCGCAATCGTTCAAAATATCTTTAGATCACAGTAGGAGACTCGGGATCGCGATATTTACATTTACCACTCGCTGTATATCGAAAGAGGCGAAGGATTCACTTCCCAAGCATCACAATAATTCGAAATAACGACAAATCACTCAAGGACACTCCGACTCGCGATATTTACCGTTTCTGCTCGCTGTATATCGAAAGAAGCGAAGGATACACATCACAAGCCTCGCAACCGTTCGAAATAACGAGAAATCACTCAAGGTCACTCGGAATCACGATATTAACCTTTTCCATAAGGAGTGTATTGAAAGAAGCTAAGGATTCACATCACAAGCCTCGCAATCGTTCAAAATATCGATAAATCACAGTACGAGACTCGGGATCGCGATATTTACATTTACCACTCGCTGTATATCGAAAGAAGCTGATAATTCATTTTCCGAGCCTCGCAACCGTTCGAAATAACGACAAATCACTCAAGGACACTCCGAATCGCGATATTCACCGTTTCTGCTCGCTGTATATCGAACGAAGCGAAGGATTCACATCCCAAGTCTCGCAACCGTTCAAAATAAAGATAAATCAGAGTTGGAGACTCGGAATCGCGATATTTACCTTTTCCGCTCGCTGCATATCGAAAGAAGCGAAGGGTTCACATCCCAAGCCTCGCAATAATTCGAAATAACGACAAATCACTCAAGGACACTCCGAATCGCGATATTTACCGTTTCCGCTTGCTGTATATCGAAACAAGCGAAGGATTCGCATCCCAAGCCTCGCAATCGTTTAAAATATCTATAAATCAGAGTAGGAGGCTCGGAATCGCGATATTTACCTTTTCCGCTCGCTGTATATCGAAAGAAGCGAAGGATTCACATCCCAAGCCTCGCAATCGTTCAAAATATCGATAAATCAGAGTAGGACACTCCGAATTGCGATATTTACCGTTTCCGCTCGCTGTATATCGGAAGAAGATATGGATTCACATCCCAAGCCTCGCAACCGTTCAAAATATCGATAAATCACATTAGGAGACTCGGGATCGCGACATTTACAATTACCACTCGCTGTATATCGAAAGAAGCTGATAATTCATTTTCCGAGAATCGCAACCGTTCGAAATAACGACAAATCACTCAAGAACACTCCGAATCGCGATATTTACCGTTTCTGCTCGCTGTATATCCAAAGAAGCGAAGGATTGACATCACAAGCCTCGCAATAGGTCAAAATATCGATAAATCAGAGTAGGACACTCCGAATTGCGATATTTACCGTTTCCGCTCGCTGTATATCGGAAGAAAATATGGATTCACATCCCAAATCTCGAAATCGTTTAAAATATCGCTAAATCACAGTAGGAGACTCGGGATCGCGATATTTACATTTACCACTCGCGGTATATCGAAAGAAGCTGATAATTCATTTTCCGAGCCTCGCAACCGTTCGAAATAAATACAAATCACTCAAGGACACTCCGAATCACGATATTTACCGTTTCCGCTTGCTGTATATCGAAACAAGCGAAGGATTCGCATCCCAAGCCCCGCAATAATTCGAAATAACGACAAATAACTCAAGGACACTCCGACTCGCGATATTTACATTTTCCGCTCGCTGTATATCGAAAGAAGATAAGGATTCACATCCCAAGCCTCGCACAATTCAAAATATCGATAAATCACATTAGGAGACTCGGGATCGCGACATTTACATTTACCACTCGCTGTATATCGAAAGAAGCGAAGGATTCACTTCACAAGCCTCACAATAATTCGAAATAACGACAAATCACTCAAGGACACTCCCAATCGCGATATTTACCTTTTCCGCTCGCTGTATATCGAAAGAAGATAAGGATTCACATCTCAAGCCTCGCAATCGTTCAAAATATCGGTATATCAGAGTAGGAGACTCGGGAACGCGATATTTACATTTACCACTCGCTGTATATCGAAAGAGGCGACGGATTCACTTCCCAAGCATCACAATAATTCGAAATAACGACAAATCACTCAAGGACACTCCGACTCGCGATATTTACCGTTTCTGCTCGCTGTATATCGAAAGAAGCGAAGGATTCACATCACAGGCCTCGCAACCGTTCGAAATAACGAGAAATCACTCAAGGTCATTCGGAATCACGATATTATCCTTTTCCATAAGGAGTGTATTGAAAGAAGCTAAGGATTCACATCACAAGCCTCGCAATCGTTCAAAATATCGATAAATCACAGTACGAGACTCGGGATCGCGATATTTACATTTACCACTCGCTGTATTTCGAAAGAAGCTGATAATTCATTCTCCGAGCCTCGCAATAATTCGAAATAACGACAAATCACTCAAGGACACTCCGAATCGCGATATTCACCGTTTCTGCTCGCTGTATATCGAAAGAAGCAAAGGATTCATATCTCAAGCCTCGCAATCGTTCAAAATAAAGATAAATCAGAGTAGGACACTCCGAATTGCGATATTTACCGTTTCCGCTCGCTGTATATCGGAAGAAGATATGGATTCACATCCCAAATCTCGCAATCGTTTAAAATATCGCTAAATCACAGTAGGAGACTCGGGATCGCGATATTTACATTTACCACTCGCTGTATATCGAAAGAAGCTGATAATTCATTTTCCGAGAATCACAACGGTTCGTAATAACGACAAATCACTCAAGGACACTCCGAATCGCGATATTTACCGTTTCCGCTCGCTGTACTTCGAAAGAAGCGAAGGATTCGCATCCCAAGCCTCGCAATCGTTCAAAATATCTATAAATCACAGTACGAGACTCGGGATCGCGATATTTACATTTACCACTCACTGTATATCGAAAGAAGCGAAGGATTCACTTCCCAAGCATCGCAATAATTCGAGATAACGACAAATCACTCAAGGTCACTCCGAATCGCGATATTTACCGTTTCCGCTTGCTGTATATCGAAACAAGCGAAGGATTCGCATCCCAAGCCTCGCAATCGTTTAAAATATCTATAAATCAGAGTAGGAGGCTCGGAATCGCGATATTTACCTTTTCCGCTCGCTGTATATCGAAAGAAGCGAAGGATTCACATCCCAAGCCTCGCAATCGTTTAAAATATCTATAAATCACAGTCCGAGACTCGGGATCGCGATATTTACATTTACCACTCGCTGTATATCGAAAGAAGCTGATAATTCATTTTCCGAGAATCACAACGGTTCGTAATAACGACAAATCACTCAAGGACACTCCGAATCGCGATATTTACCGTTTCCGCTCGCTGTATATCGAAAGAAGATAAGGATTCACATCCCAAGCCTCACAACCGTTCAAAATATCGATAAATCACATTAGGAGACTCCGAATTGCGATATTTACCGTTTCCACTCGCTGTATATCGAAAGAAGCGAAGGATTCACATCACATGCCTCGCAATCGTTCAAAATATCGGTATATCAGAGTAGGAGACTCGGGAACGCGATATTTACCTTTTCCGCTTGCTGTATATCGAAATAAGCGAAGGATTCACATCCCAAGCCTCGCAATCATTCAAAATATCGATAAATCAGAGTAGGACACTCCGAAATGCGATATTTACCGTTTCCGCTCGCTGTATATCGGAAGAAGATATGGATTCACATCCCAAATCTCGCAATCGTTTAAAATATCGATAAATCACAGTAGGAGACTCGGGATCGCGATATTTACATTTACCACTCGCGGTATATCGAAAGAAGCGATGGATTCACTTCCCAACCCTCGCAATCGTTTAAAATAACTATAAATCAGAGTAGGAGACTCGGAATCGCGATATTTACCTTTTCCGCTTGCTGTATATCGAAATAAGCGAAGGATTCACATCCCAAGCCTCGCAATCGTTCAAAATATCGATAAATCAGAGTAGGACACTCCGAATTGCGATATTTACCGTTTCCGCTCGCTGTATATCGGAAGAAGATATGGATTCACATCCCAAGCCTCGCAATCGTTCAAAATATCGATAAATCAGAGTAGGTGACGCGGAAACGCGATATTTACCTTTTCGACTCGCTGTATATCGAAAGAAGCGAAGGATTCATATCTCAAGCCTCGCAATCGTTCAAAATAAAGATAAATCACATTAGGAGACTCCGAATTGCGATATTTACCGTTTCCGCTCGCCGTATATCGAAACAAGCGAAGGATTCGCATCCCAAGCCTCGCAATCGTTTAAAATATCTATAAATCAGAGTAGGAGACTCGGGATCGCGATATTTACATTTACCACTCGCGGTATATCGAAAGAAGCGAAGGATTCACATCCCAAGCCTCGCAATCGTTCAAAATATCGGTATATCAGAGTAGGAGACTCGGGAACGCGATATTTACCTTTTCCGCTTGCTGTATATCGAAATAAGCGAAGGATTCACATCCCAAGCCACGCAATCATTCAAAATATCGATAAATCAGAGTAGGACACTCCGAAATGCGATATTTACCGTTTCCGCTCGCTGTATATCGGAAGAAGATATGGATTCACATCCCAAATCTCGCAATCGTTTAAAATATCGATAAATCACAGTAGGAGACTCGGGATCGCGATATTTACATTTACCACTCGCGGTATATCGAAAGAAGCGATGGATTCACTTCCCAAGCATCGCAATAATTCGAAATAACGACAAATCACTCAAGGACACTCCGACTCGCGATATTTATCGTTTCCGCCTGCTGTATATCGAAACAAGCGAAGGATTCGCATCCCAAGCCTCGCAATCGTTCAAAATATCTATAAATCACAGTACGAGACTCGGGATCGCGATATTTACATTTACCACTCGCTGTAAATCGAAAGAAGCTGATAATTCATTTTCCGGGAATCGCAACCGTTCGAAATAACGACAAATCACTCAAGGACACTCCGAATCGCGATATTTACCGTCTCCGCTTGCTGTATATCTAAACAAGCGAAGGATTCGCATCCCCAGCCTCGCAATCGTTTAAAATATCTATAAATCAGAGTAGGAGACTCGGAATCGCGATATTTACCTTTTCCGCTCGCTGTATATCGAAAGAAGCGAAGTATTCACATCCCAAGCCTCGCAATAATTCGAAATAACGACGAATCACTCAAGGACACACCGAATCGCGATATTTACCGTTTCCGCTTGCTGTATATCTAAACAAGCGAAGGATTCGTTTCCCTAGCCTCGCAATCGTTCAAAATATCGATAAATCAGAGTAGGACACTCCGAATTGCGATATTTACCGTTTCCGCTAGCTGTATATCGGAAGAAGATATGGATTCACATCCCAAATCTCGCAATCGTTTAAAATATCGATAAATCACAGTACGAGACTCGGGATCGCGATATTTACATTTACCACTCGCTGTATATCGAAATAAGCGAAGGATTCACATCTCAAGCCTCGCAATCGTTCAAAATATCGGTATATCAGAGTAGGAGACTCGGGAACGCGATATTTACATTTACCACCCGCTGTATATCGAAAGAAGCGAAGGATTCACATCTTAAGCCTCGCAATCGTTCAAAATATCGGTATATCAAAGTAGGAGACTCGGGAACGCGATATTTAAATTTACCACTCGCTGTATATCGAAAGAAGATAAGGATTCGTTTCCCTAGCCTCGCAATCGTTCAAAATATCGATAAATCAGAGTAGGACACTTCGAATTGCGATATTTACCGTTTCCGCTAGCTGTATATCAGAAGAAGATATGGATTCACATCCCAAATCTCGCAATCGTTTAAAATAACTATAAATCAGAGTAGGAGACTCGGAATCGCGATATTTACCTTTTCCGCTTGCTGTATATCGAAAGAAGCGAAGGATTCACATCCCAAGCCTCGCAATCGTTCAAAATATCGGTATATCAGAGTAGGAGACTCGGGAACGCGATATTTACATTTACCACTCGCTGTATATCGAAAGAAGCTAAGGATTCGTTTCCCTAGATTCGCAATCGTTCAAAATATCGATAAATCAGAGTAGGACACTCCGAATTGCGATATTTACCGTTTCCGCTAGCTGTATATCAGAAGAAGATATGGATTCACGTCCCAAATCTCGCAATCGTTTAAAATAACTATAAATCAGAGTAGGAGACTCGGAATCGCGATATTTACCTTTTCCGCTTGCTGTATATCGAAATAAGCGAAGGATTCATATCTCAAGCCTCGCAATCGTTCAAAATAAAGATAAATCAGAGTAGGACACTCCGAATTGCGATATTTACCGTTTCCGCTCGCTGTATATCGGAAGAAGATATGGATTCACATCCCAAGCCTCGCAATCGTTCAAAATATCGATAAATCAGAGTAGGTGACGCGGAAACGCGATATTTACCTTTTCGACTCGCTGTATATCGAAAGAAGCGAAGGATTCATATCTCAAGCCTCGCAATCGTTCAAAATAAAGATAAATCAGAGTAGGAGACGCAGAATCGCGATATTTACATTTACCACTCGCTGTATATCGAAAGAAGCGAAGGATTCGCATCCCAAGCCTCGCAATCGTTCAAAATATCTATAAATCACAGTACGAGACTCGGGATCGCGATATTTACATTTACCACTCGCTGTATATCGAAAGAAGCGAAGGATTCGCATCCCAAGCCTCGCAATCGTTCAAAATATCTATAAATCACAGTACGAGACTCCGGATCGCGATATTTACATTTACCACTCGCTGTATATCGAAATAAGCGAAGGATTCACATCCCAAGCCTCGCAATCGTTCAAAATATCGATAAATCAGAGTAGGAGACGCGGAAACGCGATATTTACCTTTTCGACTCGCTGTATATCGAAAGAAGCGAAGGATTCATATCTCAAGCCTCGCAATCGTTCAAAATAAAGATAAATCAGAGTAGGAGACGCAGAATCGCGATATTTACCGTTTCCGCTCGCTGTATATCGAAAGAAGCGAAGGATTCACATCCCAAGCCTCGCAATAATTCGAAATAACGACGAATCACTCAAGGACACACCGAATCGCGATATTTACCGTTTCCGCTTGCTGTATATCTAAACAAGCGAAGGATTCGTTTCCCTAGCCTCGCAATCGTTCAAAATATCGATAAATCAGAGTAGGACACTCCGAATTGCGATATTTACCGTTTCCGCTAGCTGTATATCGGAAGAAGATATGGATTCACATCCCAAATCTCGTAATCGTTTAAAATATCGATAAATCACAGTACGAGACTCGGGATCGCGATATTTACATTTACCACTCGCTGTATATCGAAATAAGCGAAGGATTCACATCTCAAGCCTCGCAATCGTTCAAAATATCGGTATATCAGAGTAGGAGACTCGGGAACGCGATATTTACATTTACCACCCGCTGTATATCGAAAGAAGCGAAGGATTCACATCTTAAGCCTCGCAATCGTTCAAAATATCGGTATATCAAAGTAGGAGACTCGGGAACGCGATATTTAAATTTACCACTCGCTGTATATCGAAAGAAGCTAAGGATTCGTTTCCCTAGCCTCGCAATCGTTCAAAATATCGATAAATCAGAGTAGGACACTCCGAATTGCGATATTTACCGTTTCCGCTAGCTGTATATCAGAAGAAGATATGGATTCACGTCCCAAATCTCGCAATCGTTTAAAATAACTATAAATCAGAGTAGGAGACTCGGAATCGCGATATTTACCTTTTCCGCTTGCTGTATATCGAAATAAGCGAAGGATTCATATCTCAAGCCTCGCAATCGTTCAAAATAAAGATAAATCAGAGTAGGACACTCCGAATTGCGATATTTACCGTTTCCGCTCGCTGTATATCGGAAGAAGATATGGATTCACATCCCAAGCCTCGCAATCGTTCAAAATATCGATAAATCAGAGTAGGTGACGCGGAAACGCGATATTTACCTTTTCGACTCGCTGTATATCGAAAGAAGCGAAGGATTCATATCTCAAGCCTCGCAATCGTTCAAAATAAAGATAAATCAGAGTAGGAGACGCAGAATCGCGATATTTACATTTACCACTCGCTGTATATCGAAAGAAGCGAAGGATTCGCATCCCAAGCCTCGCAATCGTTCAAAATATCTATAAATCACAGTACGAGACTCGGGATCGCGATATTTACATTTACCACTCGCTGTATATCGAAAGAAGCGAAGGATTCGCATCCCAAGCCTCGCAATCGTTCAAAATATCTATAAATCACAGTACGAGACTCCGGATCGCGATATTTACATTTACCACTCGCTGTATATCGAAATAAGCGAAGGATTCACATCCCAAGCCTCGCAATCGTTCAAAATATCGATAAATCAGAGTAGGAGACGCGGAAACGCGATATTTACCTTTTCGACTCGCTGTATATCGAAAGAAGCGAAGGATTCATATCTCAAGCCTCGCAATCGTTCAAAATAAAGATAAATCAGAGTAGGAGACGCAGAATCGCGATATTTACCGTTTCCGCTCGCTGTATATCGAAAGAAGCGAAGGATTCACATCCCAAGCCTCGCAATAATTCGAAATAACGACGAATCACTCAAGGACACACCGAATCGCGATATTTACCGTTTCCGCTTGCTGTATATCTAAACAAGCGAAGGATTCGTTTCCCTAGCCTCGCAATCGTTCAAAATATCGATAAATCAGAGTAGGACACTCCGAATTGCGATATTTACCGTTTCCGCTAGCTGTATATCGGAAGAAGATATGGATTCACATCCCAAATCTCGTAATCGTTTAAAATATCGATAAATCACAGTACGAGACTCGGGATCGCGATATTTACATTTACCACTCGCTGTATATCGAAATAAGCGAAGGATTCACATCTCAAGCCTCGCAATCGTTCAAAATATCGGTATATCAGAGTAGGAGACTCGGGAACGCGATATTTACATTTACCACCCGCTGTATATCGAAAGAAGCGAAGGATTCACATCTCAAGCCTCGCAATCGTTCAAAATATCGGTATATCAAAGTAGGAGACTCGGGAACGCGATATTTAAATTTACCACTCGCTGTATATCGAAAGAAGATAAGGATTCGTTTCCCTAGCCTCGCAATCGTTCAAAATATCGATAAATCAGAGTAGGACACTTCGAATTGCGATATTTACCGTTTCCGCTAGCTGTATATCAGAAGAAGATATGGATTCACATCCCAAATCTCGCAATCGTTTAAAATAACTATAAATCAGAGTAGGAGACTCGGAATCGCGATATTTACCTTTTCCGCTTGCTGTATATCGAAAGAAGCGAAGGATTCACATCCCAAGCCTCGCAATCGTTCAAAATATCGGTATATCAGAGTAGGAGACTCGGGAACGCGATATTTACATTTACCACTCGCTGTATATCGAAAGAAGCTAAGGATTCGTTTCCCTAGCCTCGCAATCGTTCAAAATATCGATAAATCAGAGTAGGACACTCCGAATTGCGATATTTACCGTTTCCGCTAGCTGTATATCAGAAGAAGATATGGATTCACATCCCAAATCTCGCAATCGTTTAAAATAACTATAAATCAGAGTAGGAGACTCGGAATCGCGATATTTACCTTTTCCGCTTGCTGTATATCGAAATAAGCGAAGGATTCATATCTCAAGCCTCGCAATCGTTCAAAATAAAGATAAATCAGAGTAGGACACTCCGAATTGCGATATTTACCGTTTCCGCTCGCTGTATATCGGAAGAAGATATGGATTCACATCCCAAGCCTCGCAATCGTTCAAAATATCGATAAATCAGAGTAGGTGACGCGGAAACGCGATATTTACCTTTTCGACTCGCTGTATATCGAAAGAAGCGAAGGATTCATATCTCAAGCCTCGCAATCGTTCAAAATAAAGATAAATCAGAGTAGGAGACGCAGAATCGCGATATTTACATTTACCACTCGCTGTATATCGAAAGAAGCGAAGGATTCGCATCCCAAGCCTCGCAATCGTTCAAAATATCTATAAATCACAGTACGAGACTCGGGATCGCGATATTTACATTTACCACTCGCTGTATATCGAAAGAAGCGAAGGATTCGCATCCCAAGCCTCGCAATCGTTCAAAATATCTATAAATCACAGTACGAGACTCCGGATCGCGATATTTACATTTACCACTCGCTGTATATCGAAATAAGCGAAGGATTCACATCCCAAGCCTCGCAATCGTTCAAAATATCGATAAATCAGAGTAGGAGACGCGGAAACGCGATATTTACCTTTTCGACTCGCTGTATATCGAAAGAAGCGAAGGATTCGCATCCCAAGCCTCGCAATCGTTCAAAATATCTATAAATCACAGTACGAGACTCGGGATCGCGATATTTACATTTACCACTAGCTGTAATTCGAAAGAAGCTGATAATTCATTTTCCGAGAATCGCAACCGTTCGAAATAACGACAAATCACTCAAGGACACTCCGAATCGCGATATTTACCGTTTCCGCTTGCTGTATATCGAAACAAGCGAAGGATTCGCATCCCAAGCCCCGCAATCGTTTAAAATATCTATAAATCAGAGTAGGAGACTCGGAATCGCGATATTTACCTTTTCCGCTCGCTGTATAACGAAAGAAGCGAAGGATTCACATCCCAAGCCTCGCAATAATTCGAAATAACGACAATGAACTCAAGGACACTCCGACTCGCGATATTTACCGTTTCCGCTCGCTGTATATCGAAAGAAGATAAGGATTCACATCCCAAGCCTTGCAATCGTTCAAAATATCGATAAATCACATTAGGAGACTCCGAATTGCGATATTTACCGTTTCCGCTCGCTGTATATCGAAAGAAGATAAGGATTCACACCCCAAGCCTCGCAACCGTTCAAAATATCGATAAATCACATTAGGAGACTCCGAATTGCGATATTTACCGTTTCCGCTCGCCGTATATCGAAACAAGCGAAGGATTCGCATCCCAAGCCTCGCAATCGTTCAAAATATCAATAAATCACAGTACGAGACTCGGGATCCCGATATTTACATTTACCAGTCGCTGTATATCGAAAGAAGCGAAGGATTCATATCCCAAGCCTCGCAATCGTTCAAAATATCGGTAAATGACAGTAGGGGACTCGGGATCGCGATATTTACATTTACCAGTCGGTGTATATCGATACCAGCGAAGGATTCGCATCCCAAGCGACGCAATCGTTTAAAATATCTATAAATCACAGTTCGAGACTCGGGATCGCGATATTTACATTTACCACTCGCTGTATATCGAAAGAAGCGAAGGATTCACTTCCCAAGCCTCGCAATAATTCGAAATAACGACCAATCACTCAAGGACACTCCGAATCGCGATATTTACCGTTTCCACTCCCTGTATATCGAAAGAAGCGAAGGATTCACTTCCCAAGCCTCGCAATAATTGGAAATAACGACAAATCACTCAAGAACACTCCGAATCGCGATATTTACCGTTTCCACTCGCTGTATATCGAAAGAAGCAAAGGATTCACATCTGAAGCCTCGCAGTCGTTCAAAATATCGATAAATGACAGTAGGTGACTCGGGATCGCGATATTTACATTTACCACTCGCTGTATATCGAAAGAAGCGAAGGATTCGTTTCCCTAGCCTCGCAATCGTTCAAAATATCGATAAATCACACTAGGAGACTCGGGATCGCGATATTTACGGATTTCCGCTCGCTGTATATCGAAACAAGCGAAGGATTCGCATCCCAAGCCTCGCAATCGTTTAAAATAACTATAAATCAGAGTAGGAGACTCGGAATCGCGATATTTACCTTTTCCGCTTGCTGTATATCGAAATAAGCGAAGGATTCACATCCCAAGCCTCGCAATCGTTCAAAATATCGATAAATCAGAGTAGGACACTCCGAATTGCGATATTTACCGTTTCCGCTCGCTGTATATCGGAAGAAGATATGGATTCACATCCCAAATCTCGCAATCGTTTAAAATATCGATAAATCACAGTAGGAGACTCGGGATCGCGATATTTACATTTACCACTCGCGGTATATCGAAAGAAGCGATGGATTCACTTCCCAAGCCTCGCAATCGTTTAACATAACTATAAATCAGAGTAGGAGACTCGGAATCGCGATATTTACCTTTTCCGCTTGCTGTATATCGAAATAAGCGAAGGATTCACATCCCAAGCCTCGCAATCGTTCAAAATATCGATAAATCAGAGTAGGACACTCCGAATTGCGATATTTACCGTTTCCGCTCGCTGTATATCGGAAGAAGATATGGATTCACATCCCAAGCCTCGCAATCGTTCAAAATATCGATAAATCAGAGTAGGTGACGCGGAAACGCGATATTTACCTTTTCGACTCGCTGTATATCGAAAGAAGCGAAGGATTCATATCTCAAGCCTCGCAATCGTTCAAAATAAAGATAAATCAGAGTAGGAGACGCAGAATCGCGATATTTACATTTACCACTCGCTGTATATCGAAAGTTGCGAAGGACTCGCATCCCAAGCCTCGCAATCGTTCAAAATATCTATAAATCACAGTACGAGACTCGGGATCGCGATACTTACATTTACCACTCGCTGTAAATCGAAAGAAGCTGATAATTCATTTTCCGAGAATCGCAACCGTTCGAAATAACGACAAATCACTCAAGGACACTCCGAATCGCGATATTTACCGTTTCCGCTCGCTGTATATCGAAAGAAGATAAGGATTCACATCCCAAGCCTCACAACCGTTCAAAATATCGATAAATCACATTAGGAGACTCCGAATTGCGATATTTACCGTTTCCGCTCGCCGTATATCGAAACAAGCGAAGGATTCGCATCCCAAGCCTCGCAATCGTTTAAAATATCTATAAATCAGAGTAGGAGACTCGGGATCGCGATACTTACATTTACCACTCGCTGTAAATCGAAAGAAGCTGATAATTCATTTTCCGAGAATCGCAACCGTTCGAAATAACGACAAATCACTCAAGGACACTCCGAATCGCGATATTTACCGTTTCCGCTCGCTGTATATCGAAAGAAGATAAGGATTCACATCCCAAGCCTCACAACCGTTCAAAATATCGATAAATCACATTAGGAGACTCCGAATTGCGATATTTACCGTTTCCACTCGCTGTATATCGAAAGAAGCGAAGGATTCACATCACAAGCCTCGCAATCGTTCAAAATATCGGTATATCAGAGTAGGAGACTCGGAACGCGATATTTACATTTACCACTCGCTGTATATCGAAATAAGCGAAGGATTCACATCCCAAGCCTCGCAATCGTTCAAAATATCGGTATATCAGAGTAGGAGACTCGGGAACGCGATATTTACCTTTTCCGCTTGCTGTATATCGAAATAAGCGAAGGATTCACATCCCAAGCCTCGCAATCGTTCAAAATATCGATAAATCAGAGTAGGACACTCCGAATTGCGATATTTACCGTTTCCGCTCGCTGTATATCGGAAGAAGATATGGATTCACATCCCAAGCCTCGCAATCGTTCAAAATATCGATAAATCAGAGTAGGTGACGCGGAAACGCGATATTTACCTTTTCGACTCGCTGTATATCGAAAGAAGCGAAGGATTCATATCTCAAGCCTCGCAATCGTTCAAAATAAAGATAAATCACATTAGGAGACTCCGAATTGCGATATTTACCGTTTCCGCTCGCCGTATATCGAAACAAGCGAAGGATTCGCATCCCAAGCCTCGCAATCGTTCAAAATATCGATAAATCAGAGTAGGACACTCCGAATTGCGATATTTACCGTTTCCGCTCGCTGTATATCGGAAGAAGATATGGATTCACATCCCAAGCCTCGCAATCGTTCAAAATATCGGTATATCAGAGTAGGAGACTCGGAATCGCGATATTTACCTTTTCCGCTTGCTGTATATCGAAAGAAGCGAAGGATTCACATCCCAAGCCTCGCAATCGTTCAAAATATCGGTATATCAGAGTAGGAGACTCGGGAACGCGATATTTACATTTACCACTCGCTGTATATCGAAAGAAGCTAAGGATTCGTTTCCCTAGCCTCGCAATCGTTCAAAATATCGATAAATCAGAGTAGGACACTCCGAATTGCGATATTTACCGTTTCCGCTAGCTGTATATCGGAAGAAGATATGGATTCACATCCCAAGCCTCGGAATCGTTCAAAATATCGATAAATCAGAGTAGGTGACGCGGAAACGCGATATTTACCTTTTCGACTCGCTGTATATCGAAAGAAGCGAAGGATTCATATCTCAAGCCTCGCAATCGTTCAAAATAAAGATAAATCAGAGTAGGAGACGCAGAATCGCGATATTTACATTTACCACTCGCTGTATATCGAAAGAAGCGAAGGATTCGCATCCCAAGCCTCGCAATCGTTCAAAATATCTATAAATCACAGTACGAGACTCCGGATCGCGATATTTACATTTACCACTCGCTGTATATCGAAATAAGCGAAGGATTCACATCCCAAGCCTCGCAATCGTTCAAAATATCGATAAATCAGAGTAGGAGACGCGGATACGCGATATTTACCTTTTCGACTCGCTGTATATCGAAAGAAGCGAAGGATTCATATCTCAAGCCTCGCAATCGTTCAAAATAAAGATAAATCAGAGTAGGAGACGCAGAATCGCGATATTTACCGTTTCCGCTCGCTGTATATCGGAAGAAGATATGGATTCACATCCCAAATCTCACAATCGTTTAAAATATCGATAAATCACAGTACGAGATTCGGGATCGCGATATTTACATTTACCACTCGCTGTATATCGAAATAAGCGAAGGATTCACATCCCAAGCCTCGCAATCGTTCAAAATATCGGTATATCAGAGTAGGAGACTCGGGAACGCGATATTTACATTTACCACTCGCTGTATATCGAAAGAAGCTAAGGATTCGTTTCCCTAGCCTCGCAATCGTTCAAAATATCGATAAATCAGAGTAGGACACTCCGAATTGCGATATTTACCGTTTCCGCTAGCTGTATATCAGAAGAAGATATGGATTCACATCCCAAATCTCGCAATCGTTTAAAATATCGATAAATCACAGTACGAGACTCGGGATCGCGATATTTACATTTACCACTCGCTGTATATCGAAATAAGCGAAGGATTCACATCCCAAGCCTCGCAATCGTTCAAAATATCGATAAATCAGAGTAGGAGACGCGGAAACGCGATATTTACCTTTTCGACTCGCTGTATATCGAAAGAAGCGAAGGATTCGCATCCCAAGCCTCGCAATCGTTCAAAATATCTATAAATCACAGTACGAGACTCGGGATCGCGATATTTACATTTACCACTAGCTGTAATTCGAAAGAAGCTGATAATTCATTTTCCGAGAATCGCAACCGTTCGAAATAACGACAAATCACTCAAGGACACTCCGAATCGCGATATTTACCGTTTCCGCTTGCTGTATATCGAAACAAGCGAAGGATTCGCATCCCAAGCCCCGCAATCGTTTAAAATATCTATAAATCAGAGTAGGAGACTCGGAATCGCGATATTTACATTTACCACTAGCTGTAATTCGAAAGAAGCTGATAATTCATTTTCCGAGAATCGCAACCGTTCGAAATAACGACAATGAACTCAAGGACACTCCGACTCGCGATATTTACCGTTTCCGCTCGCTGTATATCGAAAGAAGATAAGGATTCACATCCCAAGCCTCGCAATCGTTCAAAATATCGATAAATCACATTAGGAGACTCCGAATTGCGATATTTACCGTTTCCGCTCGCTGTATATCGAAAGAAGATAAGGATTCACATCCCAAGCCTCACAACCGTTCAAAATATCGATAAATCACATTAGGAGACTCCGAATTGCGATATTTACCGTTTCCACTCGCTGTATATCGAAAGAAGCGAAGGATTCACATCACAAGCCTCGCAATCGTTCAAAATATCGGTATATCAGAGTAGGAGACTCGGAACGCGATATTTACATTTACCACTCGCTGTATATCGAAATAAGCGAAGGATTCACATCCCAAGCCTCGCAATCGTTCAAAATATCGGTATATCAGAGTAGGAGACTCGGGAACGCGATATTTACCTTTTCCGCTTGCTGTATATCGAAATAAGCGAAGGATTCACATCCCAAGCCTCGCAATCGTTCAAAATATCGATAAATCAGAGTAGGAGACGCGGAAACGCGATATTTACCTATTCGACTCGCTGTATATCGAAAGAAGCGAAGGATTCATATCTCAAGCCTCGCAATCGTTCAAAATAAAGATAAATCAGAGTAGGAGACGCAGAATCGCGATATTTACCGTTTCCGCTCGCTGTATATCGGAAGAAGATATGGATTCACATCCCAAATCTCACAATCGTTTAAAATATCGATAAATCACAGTACGAGACTCGGGATCGCGATATTTACATTTACCACTAGCTGTAATTCGAAAGAAGCTGATAATTCATTTTCCGAGAATCGCAACCGTTCGAAATAACGACGAATCACTCAAGGACACACCGAATCGCGATATTTAAAGTTTCCGCTTGCTGTATATCGAAACAAGCGAAGGATTCGCATCCCAAGCCTCGCAATCGTTAAAAATATCTATAAATCAGAGTAGGAGACTCGGAATCGCGATATTTACCTTTTCCGCTTGCTGTATATCGAAATAAGAGAAGGATTCACATCCCAAGCCTCGCAATCGTTCAAAATATCGATAAATCAGAGTAGGACACTCCGAATTGCGATATTTACCGTTTCCGCTAGCTGTATATCGGAAGAAGATATGGATTCACATCCCAAATCTCGCAATCGTTTAAAATATCGATAAATCACAGTACGAGACTCGGGATCGCGATATTTACATTTACCACTCGCTGTATATCGAAATAAGCGAAGGATTCACATCCCAAGCCTCGCAATCGTTCAAAATATCGGTATATCAGAGTAGGAGACTCGGGAACGCGATATTTACCTTTTCCGCTTGCTGTATATCGAAATAAGCGAAGGATTCACATCCCAAGCCTCGCAATCGTTCAAAATATCGATAAATCAGAGTAGGAGACGCGGAAACGCGATATTTACCTATTCGACTCGCTGTATATCGAAAGAAGCGAAGGATTCACATCCCAAGCCTCGCAATCGTTCAAAATATCGATAAATCAGAGTAGGACACTCCGAATTGCGATATTTACCGTTTCCGCTAGCTGTATATCGGAAGAAGATATGGATTCACATCCCAAATCTCGCAATCGTTTAAAATATCGATAAATCACAGTACGAGACTCGGGATCGCGATATTTACATTTACCACTCGCTGTATATCGAAATAAGCGAAGGATTCACATCCCAAGCCTCGCAATCGTTCAAAATATCGGTATATCAGAGTAGGAGACTCGGAACGCGATATTTACATTTACCACTCGCTGTATATCGAAATAAGCGAAGGATTCACATCCCAAGCCTCGCAATCGTTCAAAATATCGGTATATCAGAGTAGGAGACTCGGGAACGCGATATTTACCTTTTCCGCTTGCTGTATATCGAAATAAGCGAAGGATTCACATCCCAAGCCTCGCAATCGTTCAAAATATCGATAAATCAGAGTAGGAGACGCGGAAACGCGATATTTACCTATTCGACTCGCTGTATATCGAAAGAAGCGAAGGATTCATATCTCAAGCCTCGCAATCGTTCAAAATAAAGATAAATCAGAGTAGGAGACGCAGAATCGCGATATTTACCGTTTCCGCTCGCTGTATATCGGAAGAAGATATGGATTCACATCCCAAATCTCACAATCGTTTAAAATATCGATAAATCACAGTACGAGACTCGGGATCGCGATATTTACATTTACCACTAGCTGTAATTCGAAAGAAGCTGATAATTCATTTTCCGAGAATCGCAACCGTTCGAAATAACGACGAATCACTCAAGGACACACCGAATCGCGATATTTAAAGTTTCCGCTTGCTGTATATCGAAACAAGCGAAGGATTCGCATCCCAAGCCTCGCAATCGTTAAAAATATCTATAAATCAGAGTAGGAGACTCGGAATCGCGATATTTACCTTTTCCGCTTGCTGTATATCGAAATAAGAGAAGGATTCACATCCCAAGCCTCGCAATCGTTCAAAATATCGATAAATCAGAGTAGGACACTCCGAATTGCGATATTTACCGTTTCCGCTAGCTGTATATCGGAAGAAGATATGGATTCACATCCCAAATCTCGCAATCGTTTAAAATATCGATAAATCACAGTACGAGACTCGGGATCGCGATATTTACATTTACCACTTTCTGTATATCGAAATAAGCGAAGGATTCACATCTCAAGCCTCGCAATCGTTCAAAATATCGGTATATCAGAGTAGGAGACTCGGGAACGCGATATTTACATTTACCACCCGCTGTATATCGAAAGAAGCGAAGGATTCACATCTCAAGCCTCGCAATCGTTCAAAATATCGGTATATCAAAGTAGGAGACTCGGGAACGCGATATTTAAATTTACCACTCGCTGTATATCGAAAGAAGCTAAGGATTCGTTTCCCTAGCCTCGCAATCGTTCAAAATATCGATAAATCAGAGTAGGACACTTCGAATTGCGATATTTACCGTTTCCGCTAGCTGTATATCAGAAGAAGATATGGATTCACATCCCAAATCTCGCAATCGTTTAAAATAACTATAAATCAGAGTAGGAGACTCGGAATCGCGATATTTACCTTTTCCGCTTGCTGTATATCGAAAGAAGCGAAGGATTCACATCCCAAGCCTCGCAATCGTTCAAAATATCGGTATATCAGAGTAGGAGACTCGGGAACGCGATATTTACATTTACCACTCGCTGTATATCGAAAGAAGCTAAGGATTCGTTTCCCTAGCCTCGCAATCGTTCAAAATATCGATAAATCAGAGTAGGACACTCCGAATTGCGATATTTACCGTTTCCGCTAGCTGTATATCGGAAGAAGATATGGATTCACATCCCAAGCCTCGGAATCGTTCAAAATATCGATAAATCAGAGTAGGTGACGCGGAAACGCGATATTTACCTTTTCGACTCGCTGTATATCGAAAGAAGCGAAGGATTCATATCTCAAGCCTCGCAATCGTTCAAAATAAAGATAAATCAGAGTAGGAGACGCAGAATCGCGATATTTACATTTACCACTCGCTGTATATCGAAAGAAGCGAAGGATTCGCATCCCAAGCCTCGCAATCGTTCAAAATATCTATAAATCACAGTACGAGACTCCGGATCGCGATATTTACATTTACCACTCGCTGTATATCGAAATAAGCGAAGGATTCACATCCCAAGCCTCGCAATCGTTCAAAATATCGATAAATCAGAGTAGGAGACGCGGATACGCGATATTTACCTTTTCGACTCGCTGTATATCGAAAGAAGCGAAGGATTCATATCTCAAGCCTCGCAATCGTTCAAAATAAAGATAAATCAGAGTAGGAGACGCAGAATCGCGATATTTACCGTTTCCGCTCGCTGTATATCGGAAGAAGATATGGATTCACATCCCAAATCTCACAATCGTTTAAAATATCGATAAATCACAGTACGAGATTCGGGATCGCGATATTTACATTTACCACTCGCTGTATATCGAAATAAGCGAAGGATTCACATCCCAAGCCTCGCAATCGTTCAAAATATCGGTATATCAGAGTAGGAGACTCGGGAACGCGATATTTACATTTACCACTCGCTGTATATCGAAAGAAGCTAAGGATTCGTTTCCCTAGCCTCGCAATCGTTCAAAATATCGATAAATCAGAGTAGGACACTCCGAATTGCGATATTTACCGTTTCCGCTAGCTGTATATCAGAAGAAGATATGGATTCACATCCCAAATCTCGCAATCGTTTAAAATATCGATAAATCACAGTACGAGACTCGGGATCGCGATATTTACATTTACCACTCGCTGTATATCGAAATAAGCGAAGGATTCACATCCCAAGCCTCGCAATCGTTCAAAATATCGATAAATCAGAGTAGGAGACGCGGAAACGCGATATTTACCTTTTCGACTCGCTGTATATCGAAAGAAGCGAAGGATTCGCATCCCAAGCCTCGCAATCGTTCAAAATATCTATAAATCACAGTACGAGACTCGGGATCGCGATATTTACATTTACCACTAGCTGTAATTCGAAAGAAGCTGATAATTCATTTTCCGAGAATCGCAACCGTTCGAAATAACGACAAATCACTCAAGGACACTCCGAATCGCGATATTTACCGTTTCCGCTTGCTGTATATCGAAACAAGCGAAGGATTCGCATCCCAAGCCCCGCAATCGTTTAAAATATCTATAAATCAGAGTAGGAGACTCGGAATCGCGATATTTACATTTACCACTAGCTGTAATTCGAAAGAAGCTGATAATTCATTTTCCGAGAATCGCAACCGTTCGAAATAACGACAATGAACTCAAGGACACTCCGACTCGCGATATTTACCGTTTCCGCTCGCTGTATATCGAAAGAAGATAAGGATTCACATCCCAAGCCTCGCAATCGTTCAAAATATCGATAAATCACATTAGGAGACTCCGAATTGCGATATTTACCGTTTCCGCTCGCTGTATATCGAAAGAAGATAAGGATTCACACCCCAAGCCTCGCAACCGTTCAAAATATCGATAAATCACATTAGGAGACTCCGAATTGCGATATTTACCGTTTCCGCTCGCCGTATATCGAAACAAGCGAAGGATTCGCATCCCAAGCCTCGCAATCGTTCAAAATATCAATAAATCACAGTACGAGACTCGGGATCCCGATATTTACATTTACCAGGCGCTGTATATCGAAAGAAGCGAAGGATTCATATCCCAAGCCTCGCAATCGTTCAAAATATCGGTAAATGACAGTAGGGGACTCGGGATCGCGATATTTACATTTACCAGTCGGTGTATATCGAAAGAAGCGAAGGATTCATATCCCAAGCCGCGCAATCGTTCAAAATATCGGTAAATGACAGTAGGAGACTCGGGATCGCGATATTTACATTTATCACTCGCTGTATATCGAAAGAAGCGAAGGATTCACTTCCCAAGCCTCGCAATAATTCGAAATAACGACCAATCACTCAAGGACACTCCGAATCGCGATATTTACCGTTTCCACTCCCTGTATATCGAAAGAAGCGAAGGATTCACTTCCCAAGCCTCGCAATAATTGGAAATAACGACAAATCACTCAAGAACACTCCGAATCGCGATATTTACCGTTTCCACTCGCTGTATATCGAAAGAAGCAAAGGATTCACATCTGAAGCCTCGCAGTCGTTCAAAATATCGATAAATGACAGTAGGTGACTCGGGATCGCGATATTTACATTTACCACTCGCTGTATATCGAAAGAAGCGAAGGATTCGTTTCCCTAGCCTCGCAATCGTTCAAAATATCGATAAATCACACTAGGAGACTCGGGATCGCGATATTTACGGATTTCCGCTCGCTGTATATCGAAACAAGCGAAGGATTCGCATCCCAAGCCTCGCAATCGTTTAAAATAACTATAAATCAGAGTAGGAGACTCGGAATCGCGATATTTACCTTTTCCGCTTGCTGTATATCGAAATAAGCGAAGGATTCACATCCCAAGCCTCGCAATCGTTCAAAATATCGATAAATCAGAGTAGGACACTCCGAATTGCGATATTTACCGTTTCCGCTCGCTGTATATCGGAAGAAGATATGGATTCACATCCCAAGCCTCGCAATCGTTCAAAATATCGATAAATCAGAGTAGGTGACGCGGAAACGCGATATTTACATTTACCACTCGCTGTATATCGAAAGAAGCGAAGGATTCACTTCCCAAGCCTCGCAATAATTCGAAATAACGACAAATCACTCAAGGATACTCCGAATCGCATTATTTACCGTTTTCGCTCGCTGTATTTCGAAAGAAGCAAAGGATTCACATATCAAGAAGCGCAATAATTCGAAATAACGACAAATCACTCAAGGACACTCCCAATCGCGATATTTACCTTTTCCGCTCGCTGTATATCGAAAGAAGCAAAGGATTCACATCTGAAGCCTCGCAATCGTTCAAAATATCGATAAATGACAGTAGGTGACTCGGGATCGCGATATTTACATTTACCACTCGCTGTATATCGAAAGAAGCGAAGGATTCACTTCCCAAGCCTCACAATAATTGGAAATAACGACAAATCACTCAAGAACACTCCGAATCGCGATATTTACCGTTTCCACTCGCTGTATATCGAAAGAAGCAAAGGATTCACATCTGAAGCCTCGCAATCGTTCAAAATATCAATAAATGACAGTAGGTGACTCGGGATCGCGATATTTACATTTACCACTCGCTGTATATCGAAAGAAGCGAAGGATTCACTTCCCAAGCCTCGCAATAATTCGAAATAACGACAAATCACTCAAGGATACTCCGAATCGCATTATTTACCCTTTTCGCTCGCTGTATTTCGAAAGAAGCAAAGGATTCACATATCAAGAAGCGCAATAATTCGAAATAACGACAAATCACTCAAGGATACTCCGAATCGCATTATTTACCGTTTTCGCTCGCTGTATTTCGAAAGAAGCAAAGGATTCACATATCAAGAAGCGCAATAATTCGAAATAACGACGAATCACTCAAGGACACACCGAATCGCGATATTTACCGTTTCCACTCGCTGTATATCGAAAGAAGCAAAGGATTCACATCTGAAGCCTCGCAGTCGTTCAAAATATCGATAAATGACAGTAGGTGACTCGGGATCGCGATATTTACATTTACCACTCGCTGTATATCGAAAGAAGCGAAGGATTCGTTTCCCTAGCCTCGCAATCGTTCAAAATATCGATAAATCACACTAGGAGACTCGGGATCGCGATATTTACGGATTTCCGCTCGCTGTATATCGAAACAAGCGAAGGATTCGCATCCCAAGCCTCGCAATCGTTCAAAATAAAGATAAATCAGAGTAGGAGACGCAGAATCGCGATATTTACATTTACCACTCGCTGTATATCGAAAGAAGCGAAGGATTCACATCTCAAGCCTCGCAATCGTTCAAAATATCGGTATATCAGAGTAGGAGACTAGGGAACGCGATATTTACATTTACCACCCGCTGTATATCGAAAGAAGCGAAGGATTCGCATCCCAAGCCTCGCAATCGTTCAAAATATCTATAAATCACAGTACGAGACTCGGGATCGCGATATTTACATTTACCACTAGCTGTAATTCGAAAGAAGCTGATAATTCATTTTCCGAGAATCGCAACCGTTCGAAATAACGACAAATCACTCAAGGACACTCCGAATCGCGATATTTACCGTTTCCGCTTGCTGTATATCGAAACAAGCGAAGGATTCGCATCCCAAGCCCCGCAATCGTTTAAAATATCTATAAATCAGAGTAGGAGACTCGGAATCGCGATATTTACCTTTTCCGCTCGCTGTATAACGAAAGAAGCGAAGGATTCACATCCCAAGCCTCGCAATAATTCGAAATAACGACAAATCACTCAAGGATACTCCGAATCGCATTATTTACCGTTTTCGCTCGCTGTATTTCGAAAGAAGCAAAGGATTCACATATCAAGAAGCGCAATAATTCGAAATAACGACAAATCACTCAAGGACACTCCGAATCGCGATATTTACCGTTTCCGCTCGCTGTATATCGAAAGAAGATAAGGATTCACATCCCAAGCCTCGCAATCGTTCAAAATATCGATAAATCAGAGTAGGTGACGCGGAAACGCGATATTTACATTTACCACTCGCTGTATATCGAAAGAAGCGAAGGATTCACTTCCCAAGCCTCGCAATAATTCGAAATAACGACAAATCACTCAAGGATACTCCGAATCGCATTATTTACCGTTTTCGCTCGCTGTATTTCGAAAGAAGCAAAGGATTCACATATCAAGAAGCGCAATAATTCGAAATAACGACAAATCACTCAAGGACACTCCGAATCGCGATATTTACCGTTTCCGCTTGCTGTATATCGAAACAAGCGAAGGATTCGCATCCCAAGCCTCGCAATCGTTCAAAATATCGATAAATCAGAGTAGGACACTCCGAATTGCGATATTTACCGTTTCCGCTCGCTGTATATCGGAAGAAGATATGGATTCACATCCCAAGCCTCGCAATCGTTCAAAATATCGATAAATCAGAGTAGGTGACGCGGAAACGCGATATTTACATTTACCACTCGCTGTATATCGAAAGAAGCGAAGGATTCACTTCCCAAGCCTCGCAATAATTCGAAATAACGACAAATCACTCAAGGATACTCCGAATCGCATTATTTACCGTTTTCGCTCGCTGTATTTCGAAAGAAGCAAAGGATTCACATATCAAGAAGCGCAATAATTCGAAATAACGACAAATCACTCAAGGACACTCCGAATCGCGATATTTACCGTTTCCACTCGCTGTATATCGAAAGAAGCAAAGGATTCACATCTGAAGCCTCGCAATCGTTCAAAATATCGATAAATGACAGTAGGTGACTCGGGATCGCGATATTTACATTTACCACTCGCTGTATATCGAAAGAAGCGAAGGATTCACTTCCCAAGCCTCGCAATAATTCGAAATAACGACAAATCACTCAAGGATACTCCGAATCGCATTATTTACCGTTTTCGCTCGCTGTATTTCGAAAGAAGCAAAGGATTCACATATCAAGAAGCGCAATAATTCGAAATAACGACAAATCACTCAAGGATACTCCGAATCGCATTATTTACCGTTTTCGCTCGCTGTATTTCGAAAGAAGCAAAGGATTCACATATCAAGAAGCGCAATAATTCGAAATAACGACGAATCACTCAAGGACACACCGAATCGCGATATTTACCGTTTCCGCTCGCTGTATATCGAAATAAGCGAAGGATTCACATCCCAAGCCTCGCAATAATTCGAAATAACGACAATGAACTCAAGGACACTCCGACTCGCGATATTTACCGTTTCCGCTCGCTGTATATCGAAAGAAGATAAGGATTCACATCCCAAGCCTCGCAATCGTTTAAAATATCGATAAATCACAGTACGAGACTCGGGATCGCGATATTTACATTTACCACTCGCTGTATATCGAAATAAGCGAAGGATTCACATCTCAAGCCTCGCAATCGTTCAAAATATCGGTATATCAGAGTAGGAGACTCGGGAACGCGATATTTACATTTACCACCCGCTGTATATCGAAAGAAGCGAAGGATTCACATCTCAAGCCTCGCAATCGTTCAAAATATCGATAAATCAGAGTAGGACACTTCGAATTGCGATATTTACCGTTTCCGCTAGCTGTATATCAGAAGAAGATATGGATTCACATCCCAAATCTCGCAATCGTTTAAAATAACTATAAATCAGAGTAGGAGACTCGGAATCGCGATATTTACCTTTTCCGCTTGCTGTATATCGAAAGAAGCGAAGGATTCACATCCCAAGCCTCGCAATCGTTCAAAATATCGGTATATCAGAGTAGGAGACTCGGGATCGCGATATTTACATTTACCACTCGCTGTATATCGAAAGAAGCTAAGGATTCGTTTCCCTAGCCTCGCAATCGTTCAAAATATCGATAAATCAGAGTAGGACACTCCGAATTGCGATATTAACCGTTTCCGCTAGCTGTATATCAGAAGAAGATATGGATTCACATCCCAAATCTCGCAATCGTTTAAAATAACTATAAATCAGAGTAGGAGACTCGGAATCGCGATATTTACCTTTTCCGCTCGCTGTATATCGAAATAAGCGAAGGATTCACATCCCAAGCCTCGCAATCGTTCAAAATATCGATAAATCAGAGTAGGACACTCTGAATTGCGATATTTACCGTTTCCGCTCGCTGTATATCGGAAGAAGATATGGATTCACATCCCAAGCCTCGCAATCGTTCAAAATATCGATAAATCAGAGTAGGTGACGCGGAAACGCGATATTTACCTTTTCGACTCGCTGTATATCGAAAGAAGCGAAGGATTCATATCTCAAGCCTCGCAATCGTTCAAAATAAAGATAAATCAGAGTAGGAGACGCAGAATCGCGATATTTACATTTACCACTCGCTGTATATCGAAAGAAGCGAAGGATTCGCATCCCAAGCCTCGCAATCGTTCAAAATATCTATAAATCACAGTACGAGACTCCGGATCGCGATATTTACATTTACCACTCGCTGTATATCGAAATAAGCGAAGGATTCACATCCCAAGCCTCGCAATCGTTCAAAATATCGATAAATCAGAGTAGGAGACGCGGAAACGCGATATTTACCTTTTCGACTCGACGTATATCGAAAGAAGCGAAGGATTCATATCTCAAGCCTCGCAATCGTTCAAAATAAAGATAAATCAGAGTAGGAGACGCAGAATCGCGATATTTACCGTTTCCGCTCGCTGTATATCGGAAGAAGATATGGATTCACATCCCAAATCTCACAATCGTTTAAAATATCGATAAATCACAGTACGAGATTCGGGATCGCGATATTTACATTTACCACTCGCTGTATATCGAAATAAGCGAAGGATTCACATCCCAAGCCTCGCAATCGTTCAAAATATCGGTATATCAGAGTAGGAGACTCGGGAACGCGATATTTACATTTACCACTCGCTGTATATCGAAAGAAGCTAAGGATTCGTTTCCCTAGCCTCGCAATCGTTCAAAATATCGATAAATCAGAGTAGGACACTCCGAATTGCGATATTTACCGTTTCCGCTAGCTGTATATCAGAAGAAGATATGGATTCACATCCCAAATCTCGCAATCGTTTAAAATATCGATAAATCACAGTACGAGACTCGGGATCGCGATATTTACATTTACCACTCGCTGTATATCGAAATAAGCGAAGGATTCACATCCCAAGCCTCGCAATCGTTCAAAATATCGATAAATCAGAGTAGGAGACGCGGAAACGCGATATTTACCTTTTCGACTCGCTGTATATCGAAAGAAGCGAAGGATTCGCATCCCAAGCCTCGCAATCGTTCAAAATATCTATAAATCACAGTACGAGACTCGGGATCGCGATATTTACATTTACCACTAGCTGTAATTCGAAAGAAGCTGATAATTCATTTTCCGAGAATCGCAACCGTTCGAAATAACGACAAATCACTCAAGGACACTCCGAATCGCGATATTTACCGTTTCCGCTTGCTGTATATCGAAACAAGCGAAGGATTCGCATCCCAAGCCCCGCAATCGTTTAAAATATCTATAAATCAGAGTAGGAGACTCGGAATCGCGATATTTACCTTTTCCGCTCGCTGTATAACGAAAGAAGCGAAGGATTCACATCCCAAGCCTCGCAATAATTCGAAATAACGACAATGAACTCAAGGACACTCCGACTCGCGATATTTACCGTTTCCGCTCGCTGTATATCGAAAGAAGATAAGGATTCACATCCCAAGCCTCGCAATCGTTCAAAATATCGATAAATCACATTAGGAGACTCCGAATTGCGATATTTACCGTTTCCGCTCGCTGTATATCGAAAGAAGATAAGGATTCACACCCCAAGCCTCGCAACCGTTCAAAATATCGATAAATCACATTAGGAGACTCCGAATTGCGATATTTACCGTTTCCGCTCGCCGTATATCGAAACAAGCGAAGGATTCGCATCCCAAGCCTCGCAATCGTTCAAAATATCAATAAATCACAGTACGAGACTCGGGATCCCGATATTTACATTTACCAGGCGCTGTATATCGAAAGAAGCGAAGGATTCATATCCCAAGCCTCGCAATCGTTCAAAATATCGGTAAATGACAGTAGGGGACTCGGGATCGCGATATTTACATTTACCAGTCGGTGTATATCGAAAGAAGCGAAGGATTCATATCCCAAGCCGCGCAATCGTTCAAAATATCGGTAAATGACAGTAGGAGACTCGGGATCGCGATATTTACATTTATCACTCGCTGTATATCGAAGGAAGCGAAGGACTCACTTCCCAAGCCTCGCAATAATTCGAAATAACGACCAATCACTCAAGGACACTCCGAATCGCGATATTTACCTTTTCCGCTCACTGTATTTCGAAAGAAGCAAAGGATTCACATCTCAAGAAGCGCAATAATTCGAAATAACGACAAATAACTCAAGGACACTCCGAATCGCGATATTTACCGTTTCCACTCCCTGTATATCGAAAGAAGCGAAGGATTCACTTCCCAAGCCTCGCAATAATTGGAAATAACGACAAATCACTCAAGAACACTCCGAATCGCGATATTTACCGTTTCCACTCGCTGTATATCGAAAGAAGCAAAGGATTCACATCTGAAGACTCGCAGTCGTTCAAAATATCGATAAATGACAGTAGGTGACTCGGGATCGCGATATTTACATTTACCACTCGCTGTATATCGAAAGAAGCGAAGGATTCGTTTCCCTAGCCTCGCAATCGTTCAAAATATCGATAAATCACACTAGGAGACTCGGGATCGCGATATTTACGGATTTCCGCTCGCTGTATATCGAAACAAGCGAAGGATTCGCATCCCAAGCCTCGCAATCGTTCAAAATAAAGATAAATCAGAGTAGGAGACGCAGAATCGCGATATTTACATTTACCACTCGCTGTATATCGAAAGAAGCGAAGGATTCACATCTCAAGCCTCGCAATCGTTCAAAATATCGGTATATCAGAGTAGGAGACTAGGGAACGCGATATTTACATTTACCACCCGCTGTATATCGAAAGAAGCGAAGGATTCGCATCCCAAGCCTCGCAATCGTTCAAAATATCTATAAATCACAGTACGAGACTCGGGATCGCGATATTTACATTTACCACTAGCTGTAATTCGAAAGAAGCTGATAATTCATTTTCCGAGAATCGCAACCGTTCGAAATAACGACAAATCACTCAAGGACACTCCGAATCGCGATATTTACCGTTTCCGCTTGCTGTATATCGAAACAAGCGAAGGATTCGCATCCCAAGCCCCGCAATCGTTTAAAATATCTATAAATCAGAGTAGGAGACTCGGAATCGCGATATTTACCTTTTCCGCTCGCTGTATAACGAAAGAAGCGAAGGATTCACATCCCAAGCCTCGCAATAATTCGAAATAACGACAATGAACTCAAGGACACTCCGACTCGCGATATTTACCGTTTCCGCTCGCTGTATATCGAAAGAAGATAAGGATTCACACCCCAAGCCTCGCAACCGTTCAAAATATCGATAAATCACATTAGGAGACTCCGAATTGCGATATTTACCGTTTCCGCTCGCCGTATATCGAAACAAGCGAAGGATTCGCATCCCAAGCCTCGCAATCGTTCAAAATATCAATAAATCACAGTACGAGACTCGGGATCCCGATATTTACATTTACCAGGCGCTGTATATCGAAAGAAGCGAAGGATTCATATCCCAAGCCTCGCAATCGTTCAAAATATCGGTAAATGACAGTAGGGGACTCGGGATCGCGATATTTACATTTACCAGTCGGTGTATATCGAAAGAAGCGAAGGATTCATATCCCAAGCCGCGCAATCGTTCAAAATATCGGTAAATGACAGTAGGAGACTCGGGATCGCGATATTTACATTTATCACTCGCTGTATATCGAAAGAAGCGAAGGATTCACTTCCCAAGCCTCGCAATAATTCGAAATAACGACCAATCACTCAAGGACACTCCGAATCGCGATATTTACCTTTTCCGCTCACTGTATTTCGAAAGAAGCAAAGGATTCACATCTCAAGAAGCGCAATAATTCGAAATAACGACAAATAACTCAAGGACACTCCGAATCGCGATATTTACCGTTTCCACTCCCTGTATATCGAAAGAAGCGAAGGATTCACTTCCCAAGCCTCGCAATAATTGGAAATAACGACAAATCACTCAAGAACACTCCGAATCGCGATATTTACCGTTTCCACTCGCTGTATATCGAAAGAAGCAAAGGATTCACATCTGAAGCCTCGCAGTCGTTCAAAATATCGATAAATGACAGTAGGTGACTCGGGATCGCGATATTTACATTTACCACTCGCTGTATATCGAAAGAAGCGAAGGATTCGTTTCCCTAGCCTCGCAATCGTTCAAAATATCGATAAATCACACTAGGAGACTCGGGATCGCGATATTTACGGATTTCCGCTCGCTGTATATCGAAACAAGCGAAGGATTCGCATCCCAAGCCTCGCAATCGTTTAAAATAACTATAAATCAGAGTAGGAGACTCGGAATCGCGATATTTACCTTTTCCGCTTGCTGTATATCGAAATAAGCGAAGGATTCACATCCCAAGCCTCGCAATCGTTCAAAATATCGATAAATCAGAGTAGGACACTCCGAATTGCGATATTTACCGTTTCCGCTCGCTGTATATCGGAAGAAGATATGGATTCACATCCCAAGCCTCGCAATCGTTCAAAATATCGATAAATCAGAGTAGGTGACGCGGAAACGCGATATTTACATTTACCACTCGCTGTATATCGAAAGAAGCGAAGGATTCACTTCCCAAGCCTCGCAATAATTCGAAATAACGACAAATCACTCAAGGATACTCCGAATCGCATTATTTACCGTTTTCGCTCGCTGTATTTCGAAAGAAGCAAAGGATTCACATATCAAGAAGCGCAATAATTCGAAATAACGACAAATCACTCAAGGACACTCCCAATCGCGATATTTACCTTTTCCGCTCGCTGTATATCGAAAGAAGCAAAGGATTCACATCTGAAGCCTCGCAATCGTTCAAAATATCGATAAATGACAGTAGGTGACTCGGGATCGCGATATTTACATTTACCACTCGCTGTATATCGAAAGAAGCGAAGGATTCACTTCCCAAGCCTCACAATAATTGGAAATAACGACAAATCACTCAAGAACACTCCGAATCGCGATATTTACCGTTTCCACTCGCTGTATATCGAAAGAAGCAAAGGATTCACATCTGAAGCCTCGCAATCGTTCAAAATATCAATAAATGACAGTAGGTGACTCGGGATCGCGATATTTACATTTACCACTCGCTGTATATCGAAAGAAGCGAAGGATTCACTTCCCAAGCCTCGCAATAATTCGAAATAACGACAAATCACTCAAGGATACTCCGAATCGCATTATTTACCCTTTTCGCTCGCTGTATTTCGAAAGAAGCAAAGGATTCACATATCAAGAAGCGCAATAATTCGAAATAACGACAAATCACTCAAGGATACTCCGAATCGCATTATTTACCGTTTTCGCTCGCTGTATTTCGAAAGAAGCAAAGGATTCACATATCAAGAAGCGCAATAATTCGAAATAACGACGAATCACTCAAGGACACACCGAATCGCGATATTTACCGTTTCCGCTCGCTGTATATCGAAATAAGCGAAGGATTCATATCTCAAGCCTCGCAATCGTTCAAAATATCGATAAATCAGAGTAGGAGACGCGGAAACGCGATATTTACCTTTTCGACTCGCTGTATATCGAAAGAAGCGAAGGATTCATATCTCAAGCCTCGCAATCGTTCAAAATAAAGATAAATCAGAGTAGGAGACGCATAATCGCGATATTTACATTTACCACTCGCTGTATATCGAAAGAAGCGAAGGATTCACATCTCAAGCCTCGCAATCGTTCAAAATATCGGTATATCAGAGTAGGAGACTCGGGAACGCGATATTTACATTTACCACCCGCTGTATATCGAAAGAAGCGAAGGATTCACATCTCAAGCCTCGCAATCGTTCAAAATATCGGTATATCAAAGTAGCAGACTCGGGAACGCGATATTTACATTTACCACTCGCTGTATATCGAATGAAGCTAAGGATTCGTTTCCCTAGCCTCGCAATCGTTCAAAATATCGATAAATCACATTAGGAGACTCGGGATCGCGATATTTACGGTTTCCGCTCGCTGTATATCGAAACAAGCGAAGGATTCGCATCCCAAGCCTCGCAATCGTTTAAAATAACTATAAATCAGAGTAGGAGACTCGGAATCGCGATATTTACATTTACCACTCGCTGTATATCGAAATAAGCGAAGGATTCGCATCTCAAGCCTCGCAATCGTTCAAAATATCGATAAATCACATTAGGAGACTCGGGATCGCGATATTTACGGTTTCCGCTCGCTGTATATCGAAACAAGCGAAGGATTCGTTTCCCTAGCCTCGCAATCGTTCAAAATATCGATAAATCACAGTACGAGACTCGGGATCGCGATATTTACATTTACCACTCGCTGTATATCGAAATAAGCGAAGGATTCGCATCTCAAGCCTCGCAATCGTTCAAAATATCGGTATATCAGAGTAGGAGACTCGGGAACGCGATATTTACATTTACCACCCGCTGTATATCGAAAGAAGCGAAGGATTCACATCCCAAGCCTCGCAATCGTTCAAAATATCGATAAATCAGAGTAGGAGACGCGGAAACGCGATATTTACCTTTTCGACTCGCTGTATATCGAAAGAAGCGAAGGATTCATATCTCAAGCCTCGCAATCGTTCAAAATAAAGATAAATCAGAGTAGGAGACGCAGAATCGCGATATTTACATTTACCACTCGCTGTATATCGAAAGAAGCGAAGGATTCACATCTCAAGCCTCGCAATCGTTCAAAATATCGGTATATCAAAGTAGGAGACTCGGGAACGCGATATTTACATTTACCACTCGCTGTATATCGAAAGAAGCTAAGGATTCGTTTCCCTAGCCTCGCAATCGTTCAAAATATCGATAAATCACAGTACGAGACTCGGGATCGCGATATTTACATTTACCACTCGCTGTATATCGAAATAAGCGAAGGATTCGCATCTCAAGCCTCGCAATCGTTCAAAATATCGGTATATCAGAGTAGGAGACTCGGGAACGCCATATTTACATTTACCACTCGCTGTATATCGAAAGAAGCTAAGGATTCGTTTCCCTAGCCTCGCAATCGTTCAAAATATCGACAAATCACTCAAGGACACTCCGAATCGCGATATTTACCGTTTCCGCTTGCTGTATATCGAAACAAGCGAAGGATTCGCATCCCAAGCCCCGCAATCGTTTAAAATATCTATAAATCAGAGTAGGAGACTCGGAATCGCGATATTTACCTTTTCCGCTCGCTGTATAACGAAAGAAGCGAAGGATTCACATCCCAAGCCTCGCAATCGTTCAAAATATCGGTATATCAGAGTAGGAGACTCGGAACGCGATATTTACATTTACCACTCGCTGTATATCGAAATAAGCGAAGGATTCACATCCCAAGCCTCGCAATCGTTCAAAATATCGGTATATCAGAGTAGGAGACTCGGGAACGCGATATTTACCTTTTCCGCTTGCTGTATATCGAAAGAAGCGAAGGATTCACATCCCAAGCCTCGCAATAATTCGAAATAACGACGAATCACTCATTGACACACCGAATCGCGATATTTAAAGTTTCCGCTTGCTGTATATCGAAATAAGCGAAGGATTCACATCCCAAGCCTCGCAATCGTTCAAAATATCGATAAATCAGAGATAGGACACTCCGAATTGCGATATTTACCGTTTCCGCTCGCTGTATATCGGAAGAAGATATGGATTCACATCCCAAATCTCGCAATCGTTTAAAATATCGATAAATCACAGTACGAGACTCGGGATCGCGATATTTACATTTACCACTCGCTGTATATCGAAATAAGCGAAGGATTCACATCCCAAGCCTCGCAATCGTTCAAAATATCGATAAATCAGAGTAGGAGACGCGGAAACGCGATATTTACCTTTTCGACTCGCTGTATATCGAAAGAAGCGAAGGATTCACATCCCAAGCCTCGCAATAATTCGAAATAACGACAAATAACGCAAGGACACTCCGACTCGCGATATTTACCGTTTCCGCTCGCTGTATATCGAAAGAAGCGAAGGATTCACATTACAAGCCTCGCAATCGGTAAAAATATCGATAAATCAGAGTAGGAGACTCCGAATGGTGATATTTACGGTTTCCGCTCGCTGTATATCGAAAGAAGCGAAGGATTCACATCACAAGCCTCGCAATCGGTAAAAATATCGATAAATCAGAGTAGGAGACTCCGAATTATGATATTTACGGTTTCCGCTCGCTGTATATCGAAAGAAGCGAAGGATTCACATCAAAAGCCTCGCAATCGTTCAAAATATCGATAAATCACGGTACGAGACTCGGAATCGCGATATTTACATTTACCACTCGCTGTATATCGAAATAAGCGAAGGATTCACATCCCAAGCCTCGCAATCGTTCAAAATATCGGTATATCAGAGTAGGAGACTCGGGAACGCGATATTTACATTTACCACTCGCTGTATATCGAAAGAAGCTAAGGATTCGTTTCCCTAACCTCGCAATCGTTCAAAATATCGATAAATCAGAGTAGGACACTCCGAATTGCGATATTTACCGTTTCCGCTAGCTGTATATCGGAAGAAGATATGGATTCACATCCCAAATCTCGCAATCGTTTAAAATATCGATAAATCACAGTACGAGACTCGGGAGCGCGATATTTACATTTACCACTCGCTGTATATCAAAATAAGCGAAGGATTCACATCCCAAGCCTCGCAATCGTTCAAAATATCGATAAATCAGAGTAGGAGACGCGGAAACGCGATATTTACCTTTTCGACTCGCTGTATATCGAAAGAAGCGAAGGATTCATATCTCAAGCCTCGCAATCGTTCAAAATAAAGATAAATCAGAGTAGGAGACGCAGAATCGCGATATTTACATTTACCACTCGCTGTATATCGAAAGAAGCGAAGGATTCACATCTCAAGCCTCGCAATCGTTCAAAATATCGGTATATCAGAGTAGGAGACTAGGGAACGCGATATTTACATTTACCACCCGCTGTATATCGAAAGAAGCGAAGGATTCGCATCCCAAGCCTCGCAATCGTTCAAAATATCTATAAATCACAGTACGAGACTCGGGATCGCGATATTTACATTTACCACTAGCTGTAATTCGAAAGAAGCTGATAATTCATTTTCCGAGAATCGCAACCGTTCGAAATAACGACAAATCACTCAAGGACACTCCGAATCGCGATATTTACCGTTTCCGCTTGCTGTATATCGAAACAAGCGAAGGATTCGCATCCCAAGCCCCGCAATCGTTTAAAATATCTATAAATCAGAGTAGGAGACTCGGAATCGCGATATTTACCTTTTCCGCTCGCTGTATAACGAAAGAAGCGAAGGATTCACATCCCAAGCCTCGCAATAATTCGAAATAACGACAATGAACTCAAGGACACTCCGACTCGCGATATTTACCGTTTCCGCTCGCTGTATATCGAAAGAAGATAAGGATTCACATCCCAAGCCTCGCAATCGTTCAAAATATCGATAAATCACATTAGGAGACTCCGAATTGCGATATTTACCGTTTCCGCTCGCTGTATATCGAAAGAAGATAAGGATTCACACCCCAAGCCTCGCAACCGTTCAAAATATCGATAAATCACATTAGGAGACTCCGAATTGCGATATTTACCGTTTCCGCTCGCCGTATATCGAAACAAGCGAAGGATTCGCATCCCAAGCCTCGCAATCGTTCAAAATATCAATAAATCACAGTACGAGACTCGGGATCCCGATATTTACATTTACCAGGCGCTGTATATCGAAAGAAGCGAAGGATTCATATCCCAAGCCTCGCAATCGTTCAAAATATCGGTAAATGACAGTAGGGGACTCGGGATCGCGATATTTACATTTACCAGTCGGTGTATATCGAAAGAAGCGAAGGATTCATATCCCAAGCCGCGCAATCGTTCAAAATATCGGTAAATGACAGTAGGAGACTCGGGATCGCGATATTTACATTTATCACTCGCTGTATATCGAAAGAAGCGAAGGATTCACTTCCCAAGCCTCGCAATAATTCGAAATAACGACCAATCACTCAAGGACACTCCGAATCGCGATATTTACCTTTTCCGCTCACTGTATTTCGAAAGAAGCAAAGGATTCACATCTCAAGAAGCGCAATAATTCGAAATAACGACAAATAACTCAAGGACACTCCGAATCGCGATATTTACCGTTTCCACTCCCTGTATATCGAAAGAAGCGAAGGATTCACTTCCCAAGCCTCGCAATAATTGGAAATAACGACAAATCACTCAAGAACACTCCGAATCGCGATATTTACCGTTTCCACTCGCTGTATATCGAAAGAAGCAAAGGATTCACATCTGAAGCCTCGCAGTCGTTCAAAATATCGATAAATGACAGTAGGTGACTCGGGATCGCGATATTTACATTTACCACTCGCTGTATATCGAAAGAAGCGAAGGATTCGTTTCCCTAGCCTCGCAATCGTTCAAAATATCGATAAATCACACTAGGAGACTCGGGATCGCGATATTTACGGATTTCCGCTCGCTGTATATCGAAACAAGCGAAGGATTCGCATCCCAAGCCTCGCAATCGTTTAAAATAACTATAAATCAGAGTAGGAGACTCGGAATCGCGATATTTACCTTTTCCGCTTGCTGTATATCGAAATAAGCGAAGGATTCACATCCCAAGCCTCGCAATCGTTCAAAATATCGATAAATCAGAGTAGGACACTCCGAATTGCGATATTTACCGTTTCCGCTCGCTGTATATCGGAAGAAGATATGGATTCACATCCCAAGCCTCGCAATCGTTCAAAATATCGATAAATCAGAGTAGGTGACGCGGAAACGCGATATTTACATTTACCACTCGCTGTATATCGAAAGAAGCGAAGGATTCACTTCCCAAGCCTCGCAATAATTCGAAATAACGACAAATCACTCAAGGATACTCCGAATCGCATTATTTACCGTTTTCGCTCGCTGTATTTCGAAAGAAGCAAAGGATTCACATATCAAGAAGCGCAATAATTCGAAATAACGACAAATCACTCAAGGACACTCCCAATCGCGATATTTACCTTTTCCGCTCGCTGTATATCGAAAGAAGCGAAGGATTCACTTCCCAAGCCTCACAATAATTGGAAATAACGACAAATCACTCAAGAACACTCCGAATCGCGATATTTACCGTTTCCACTCGCTGTATATCGAAAGAAGCAAAGGATTCACATCTGAAGCCTCGCAATCGTTCAAAATATCGATAAATGACAGTAGGTGACTCGGGATCGCGATATTTACATTTACCACTCGCTGTATATCGAAAGAAGCGAAGGATTCACTTCCCAAGCCTCGCAATAATTCGAAATAACGACAAATCACTCAAGGATACTCCGAATCGCATTATTTACCGTTTTCGCTCGCTGTATTTCGAAAGAAGCAAAGGATTCACATATCAAGAAGCGCAATAATTCGAAATAACGACAAATCACTCAAGGATACTCCGAATCGCATTATTTACCGTTTTCGCTCGCTGTATTTCGAAAGAAGCAAAGGATTCACATATCAAGAAGCGCAATAATTCGAAATAACGACGAATCACTCAAGGACACACCGAATCGCGATATTTACCGTTTCCGCTCGCTGTATATCGAAATAAGCGAAGGATTCATATCTCAAGCCTCGCAATCGTTCAAAATAAAGATAAATCAGAGTAGGAGACGCGGAAACGCGATATTTACCTTTTCGACTCGCTGTATATCGAAAGAAGCGAAGGATTCATATCTCAAGCCTCGCAATCGTTCAAAATAAAGATAAATCAGAGTAGGAGACGCAGAATCGCGATATTTACATTTACCACTCGCTGTATATCGAAAGAAGCGAAGGATTCACATCTCAAGCCTCGCAATCGTTCAAAATATCGGTATATCAGAGTAGGAGACTAGGGAACGCGATATTTACATTTACCACCCGCTGTATATCGAAAGAAGCGAAGGATTCTCATCTCAAGCCTCGCAATCGTTCAAAATATCGGTATATCAAAGTAGGAGACTCGGGAACGCGATATTTACATTTACCACTCGCTGTATATCGAAAGAAGCTAAGGATTCGTTTCCCTAGCCTCGCAATCGTTCAAAATATCGATAAATCACAGTACGAGACTCGGGATCGCGATACTTACATTTACCACTCGCTGTAAATCGAAAGAAGCTGATAATTCATTTTCCGAGAATCGCAACCGTTCGAAATAACGACAAATCACTCAAGGACACTCCGAATCGCGATATTTTCCGTTTCCGCTCGCTGTATATCGAAAGAAGATAAGGATTCACATCCCAAGCCTCGCAATAATTCGAAATAACGACAAATCACTCAAGGATACTCCGAATCGCATTATTTACCGTTTTCGCTCGCTGTATTTCGAAAGAAGCAAAGGATTCACATATCAAGAAGCGCAATAATTCGAAATAACGACAAATCACTCAAGGACACTCCCAATCGCGATATTTACCTTTTCCGCTCGCTGTATATCGAAAGAAGCGAAGGATTCACTTCCCAAGCCTCACAATAATTGGAAATAACGACAAATCACTCAAGAACACTCCGAATCGCGATATTTACCGTTTCCACTCGCTGTATATCGAAAGAAGCAAAGGATTCACATCTGAAGCCTCGCAATCGTTCAAAATATCGATAAATGACAGTAGGTGACTCGGGATCGCGATATTTACATTTACCACTCGCTGTATATCGAAAGAAGCGAAGGATTCACTTCCCAAGCCTCGCAATAATTCGAAATAACGACAAATCACTCAAGGATACTCCGAATCGCATTATTTACCGTTTTCGCTCGCTGTATTTCGAAAGAAGCAAAGGATTCACATATCAAGAAGCGCAATAATTCGAAATAACGACAAATCACTCAAGGATACTCCGAATCGCATTATTTACCGTTTTCGCTCGCTGTATTTCGAAAGAAGCAAAGGATTCACATATCAAGAAGCGCAATAATTCGAAATAACGACGAATCACTCAAGGACACACCGAATCGCGATATTTACCGTTTCCGCTCGCTGTATATCGAAATAAGCGAAGGATTCATATCTCAAGCCTCGCAATCGTTCAAAATAAAGATAAATCAGAGTAGGAGACGCAGAATCGCGATATTTACCGTTTCCGCTCGCTGTATATCGGAAGAAGATATGGATTCACATCCCAAATCTCACAATCGTTTAAAATATCGATAAATCACAGTACGAGACTCGGGATCGCGATATTTACATTTACCACTCGCTGTATATCGAAAGAAGTCAAGGATTCGCATCCCAAGCCTCGCAATCGTTCAAAATATCTATAAATCACAGTACGAGACTCGGGATCGCGATATTTACCTTTTCCGCTTGCTGTATATCTAAACAAGCGAAGGATTCGCATCCCAAGCCTCGCAATCGTTTAAAATATCTATAAATCAGAGTAGGAGACTCGGAATCGCGATATTTACCTTTTCCGCTCGCTGTATATCGAAAGAAGCGAAGGATTCACATCCCAAGCCTCGCAATAATTCGAAATAACGACGAATCACTCAAGGACACACCGAATCGCGATATTTAAAGTTTCCGCTTGCTGTATATCGAAATAAGCGAAGGATTCACATCCCAAGCCTCGCAATCGTTCAAAATATCGATAAATCAGAGTAGGAGACGCGGAAACGCGATATTTACCTTTTCGACTCGCTGTATATCGAAAGAAGCGAAGGATTCATATCTCAAGCCTCGCAATCGTTCAAAATAAAGATAAATCAGAGTAGGAGACGCATAATCGCGATATTTACATTTACCACTCGCTGTATATCGAAAGAAGCGAAGGATTCACATCTCAAGCCTCGCAATCGTTCAAAATATCGGTATATCAGAGTAGGAGACTCGGGAACGCGATATTTACATTTACCACCCGCTGTATATCGAAAGAAGCGAAGGATTCACATCTCAAGCCTCGCAATCGTTCAAAATATCGGTATATCAAAGTAGCAGACTCGGGAACGCGATATTTACATTTACCACTCGCTGTATATCGAAAGAAGCTAAGGATTCGTTTCCCTAGCCTCGCAATCGTTCAAAATATCGATAAATCACATTAGGAGACTCGGGATCGCGATATTTACGGTTTCCGCTCGCTGTATATCGAAACAAGCGAAGGATTCGCATCCCAAGCCTCGCAATCGTTTAAAATAACTATAAATCAGAGTAGGAGACTCGGAATCGCGATATTTACATTTACCACTCGCTGTATATCGAAATAAGCGAAGGATTCGCATCTCAAGCCTCGCAATCGTTCAAAATATCGATAAATCACATTAGGAGACTCGGGATCGCGATATTTACGGTTTCCGCTCGCTGTATATCGAAACAAGCGAAGGATTCGTTTCCCTAGCCTCGCAATCGTTCAAAATATCGATAAATCACAGTACGAGACTCGGGATCGCGATATTTACATTTACCACTCGCTGTATATCGAAATAAGCGAAGGATTCGCATCTCAAGCCTCGCAATCGTTCAAAATATCGGTATATCAGAGTAGGAGACTCGGGAACGCGATATTTACATTTACCACCCGCTGTATATCGAAAGAAGCGAAGGATTCACATCCCAAGCCTCGCAATCGTTCAAAATATCGATAAATCAGAGTAGGAGACGCGGAAACGCGATATTTACCTTTTCGACTCGCTGTATATCGAAAGAAGCGAAGGATTCATATCTCAAGCCTCGCAATCGTTCAAAATAAAGATAAATCAGAGTAGGAGACGCAGAATCGCGATATTTACATTTACCACTCGCTGTATATCGAAAGAAGCGAAGGATTCACATCTCAAGCCTCGCAATCGTTCAAAATATCGGTATATCAGAGTAGGAGACTAGGGAACGCGATATTTACATTTACCACCCGCTGTATATCGAAAGAAGCGAAGGATTCTCATCTCAAGCCTCGCAATCGTTCAAAATATCGGTATATCAAAGTAGGAGACTCGGGAACGCGATATTTACATTTACCACTCGCTGTATATCGAAAGAAGCTAAGGATTCGTTTCCCTAGCCTCGCAATCGTTCAAAATATCGATAAATCACAGTACGAGACTCGGGATCGCGATACTTACATTTACCACTCGCTGTAAATCGAAAGAAGCTGATAATTCATTTTCCGAGAATCGCAACCGTTCGAAATAACGACAAATCACTCAAGGACACTCCGAATCGCGATATTTTCCGTTTCCGCTCGCTGTATATCGAAAGAAGATAAGGATTCACATCCCAAGCCTCACAACCGTTCAAAATATCGATAAATCACATTAGGAGACTCCGAATTGCGATATTTACCGTTTCCGCTCGCCGTATATCGAAACAAGCGAAGGATTCGCATCCCAAGCCTCGCAATCGTTTAAAATATCTATAAATCAGAGTAGGAGACTCGGGATCGCGATACTTACATTTACCACTCGCTGTAAATCGAAAGAAGCTGATAATTCATTTTCCGAGAATCGCAACCGTTCGAAATAACGACAAATCACTCAAGGACACTCCGAATCGCGATATTTACCGTTTCCGCTCGCTGTATATCGAAAGAAGATAAGGATTCACATCCCAAGCCTCACAACCGTTCAAAATATCGATAAATCACATTAGGAGACTCCGAATTGCGATATTTACCGTTTCCACTCGCTGTATATCGAAAGAAGCGAAGGATTCACATCACAAGCCTCGCAATCGTTCAAAATATCGGTATATCAGAGTAGGAGACTCGGAACGCGATATTTACATTTACCACTCGCTGTATATCGAAATAAGCGAAGGATTCACATCCCAAGCCTCGCAATCGTTCAAAATATCGGTATATCAGAGTAGGAGACTCGGGAACGCGATATTTACCTTTTCCGCTTGCTGTATATCGAAATAAGCGAAGGATTCACATCCCAAGCCTCGCAATCATTCAAAATATCGATAAATCAGAGTAGGACACTCCGAAATGCGATATTTACCGTTTCCGCTCGCTGTATATCGGAAGAAGATATGGATTCACATCCCAAATCTCGCAATCGTTTAAAATATCGATAAATCACAGTAGGAGACTCGGGATCGCGATATTTACATTTACCACTCGCGGTATATCGAAAGAAGCGATGGATTCACTTCCCAAGCCTCGCAATCGTTTAAAATAACTATAAATCAGAGTAGGAGACTCGGAATCGCGATATTTACCTTTTCCGCTTGCTGTATATCGAAATAAGCGAAGGATTCACATCCCAAGCCTCGCAATCGTTCAAAATATCGATAAATCAGAGTAGGACACTCCGAATTGCGATATTTACCGTTTCCGCTCGCTGTATATCGGAAGAAGATATGGATTCACATCCCAAATCTCGCAATCGTTTAAAATATCGATAAATCACAGTAGGAGACTCGGGATCGCGATATTTACATTTACCACTCGCGGTATATCGAAAGAAGCGATGGATTCACTTCCCAAGCCTCGCAATCGTTTAAAATAACTATAAATCAGAGTAGGAGACTCGGAATCGCGATATTTACCTTTTCCGCTTGCTGTATATCGAAAGAAGCGAAGGATTCATATCTCAAGCCTCGCAATCGTTCAAAATAAAGATAAATCAGAGTAGGAGACGCAGAATCGCGATATTTACATTTACCACTCGCTGTATATCGAAAGTTGCGAAGGACTCGCATCCCAAGCCTCGCAATCGTTCAAAATATCTATAAATCACAGTACGAGACTCGGGATCGCGATACTTACATTTACCACTCGCTGTAAATCGAAAGAAGCTGATAATTCATTTTCCGAGAATCGCAACCGTTCGAAATAACGACAAATCACTCAAGGACACTCCGAATCGCGATATTTACCGTTTCCGCTTGCTGTATATCGAAAGAAGATAAGGATTCACATCCCAAGCCTCACAACCGTTCAAAATATCGATAAATCACATTAGGAGACTCCGAATTGCGATATTTACCGTTTCCGCTCGCCGTATATCGAAACAAGCGAAGGATTCGCATCCCAAGCCTCGCAATCGTTTAAAATATCTATAAATCAGAGTAGGAGACTCGGGATCGCGATACTTACATTTACCACTCGCTGTAAATCGAAAGAAGCTGATAATTCATTTTCCGAGAATCGCAACCGTTCGAAATAACGACAAATCACTCAAGGACACTCCGAATCGCGATATTTACCGTTTCCGCTCGCTGTATATCGAAAGAAGATAAGGATTCACATCCCAAGCCTCACAACCGTTCAAAATATCGATAAATCACATTAGGAGACTCCGAATTGCGATATTTACCGTTTCCACTCGCTGTATATCGAAAGAAGCGAAGGATTCACATCACAAGCCTCGCAATCGTTCAAAATATCGGTATATCAGAGTAGGAGACTCGGAACGCGATATTTACATTTACCACTCGCTGTATATCGAAATAAGCGAAGGATTCACATCCCAAGCCTCGCAATCGTTCAAAATATCGGTATATCAGAGTAGGAGACTCGGGAACGCGATATTTACCTTTTCCGCTTGCTGTATATCGAAATAAGCGAAGGATTCACATCCCAAGCCTCGCAATCATTCAAAATATCGATAAATCAGAGTAGGACACTCCGAAATGCGATATTTACCGTTTCCGCTCGCTGTATATCGGAAGAAGATATGGATTCACATCCCAAATCTCGCAATCGTTTAAAATATCGATAAATCACAGTAGGAGACTCGGGATCGCGATATTTACATTTACCACTCGCGGTATATCGAAAGAAGCGATGGATTCACTTCCCAAGCCTCGCAATCGTTTAAAATAACTATAAATCAGAGTAGGAGACTCGGAATCGCGATATTTACCTTTTCCGCTTGCTGTATATCGAAATAAGCGAAGGATTCACATCCCAAGCCTCGCAATCGTTCAAAATATCGATAAATCAGAGTAGGACACTCCGAATTGCGATATTTACCGTTTCCGCTCGCTGTATATCGGAAGAAGATATGGATTCACATCCCAAGCCTCGCAATCGTTCAAAATATCGATAAATCAGAGTAGGTGACGCGGAAACGCGATATTTACCTTTTCGACTCGCTGTATATCGAAAGAAGCGAAGGATTCATATCTCAAGCCTCGCAATCGTTCAAAATAAAGATAAATCACATTAGGAGACTCCGAATTGCGATATTTACCGTTTCCGCTCGCCGTATATCGAAACAAGCGAAGGATTCGCATCCCAAGCCTCGCAATCGTTTAAAATATCTATAAATCAGAGTAGGAGACTCGGGATCGCGATACTTACATTTACCACTCGCTGTAAATCGAAAGAAGCTGATAATTCATTTTCCGAGAATCGCAACCGTTCGAAATAACGACAAATCACTCAAGGACACTCCGAATCGCGATATTTACCGTTTCCGCTCGCTGTATATCGAAAGAAGATAAGGATTCACATCCCAAGCCTCACAACCGTTCAAAATATCGATAAATCACATTAATAGACTCCGAATTGCGATATTTACCGTTTCCACTCGCTGTATATCGAAAGAAGCGAAGGATTCACATCACAAGCCTCGCAATCGTTCAAAATATCGGTATATCAGAGTAGGAGACTCGGAACGCGATATTTACATTTACCACTCGCTGTATATCGAAATAAGCGAAGGATTCACATCCCAAGCCTCGCAATCGTTCAAAATATCGGTATATCAGAGTAGGAGACTCGGGAACGCGATATTTACCTTTTCCGCTTGCTGTATATCGAAATAAGCGAAGGATTCACATCCCAAGCCACGCAATCATTCAAAATATCGATAAATCAGAGTAGGACACTCCGAAATGCGATATTTACCGTTTCCGCTCGCTGTATATCGGAAGAAGATATGGATTCACATCCCAAATCTCGCAATCGTTTAAAATATCGATAAATCACAGTAGGAGACTCGGGATCGCGATATTTACATTTACCACTCGCGGTATATCGAAAGAAGCGATGGATTCACTTCCCAAGCATCGCAATAATTCGAAATAACGACAAATCACTCAAGGACACTCCGACTCGCGATATTTATCGTTTCCGCCTGCTGTATATCGAAACAAGCGAAGGATTCGCATCCCAAGCCTCGCAATCGTTCAAAATATCTATAAATCACAGTACGAGACTCGGGATCGCGATATTTACATTTACCACTCGCTGTAAATCGAAAGAAGCTGATAATTCATTTTCCGGGAATCGCAACCGTTCGAAATAACGACAAATCACTCAAGGACACTCCGAATCGCGATATTTACCGTCTCCGCTTGCTGTATATCTAAACAAGCGAAGGATTCGCATCCCAAGCCTCGCAATCGTTTAAAATATCTATAAATCAGAGTAGGAGACTCGGAATCGCGATATTTACCTTTTCCGCTCGCTGTATATCGAAAGAAGTGAAGGATTCACATCCCAAGCCTCGCAATAATTCGAAATAACGACGAATCACTCAAGGACACACCGAATCTCGATATTTAAAGTTTCCGCTTGCTGTATATCGAAATAAGCGAAGGATTCACATCCCAAGCCTCGCAATCGTTCAAAATATCGATAAATCAGAGTAGGACACTCCGAATTGCGATATTTACCGTTTCCGCTCGCTGTATATCGGAAGAAGATATGGATTCACATCCCAAATCTCGCAATCGTTTAAAATATCGATAAATCACAGTACGAGACTCGGGATCGCGATATTTACATTTACCACTGGCTGTATATCGAAATAAGCGAAGGATTCACATCCCAAGCCTCGCAATCGTTCAAAATATCGATAAATCAAAGTAGGAGACGCGGAAACGCGATATTTACCTTTTCGACTCGCTGTATATCGAAAGAAAAGAAGGATTCACATCCCAAGCCTCGCAATAATTCGAAATAACGACAAATAACGCAAGGACACTCCGACTCGCGATATTTACCGTTTCCGCTCGCTGTATATCGAAAGAAGCGAAGGATTCACATTACAAGCCTCGCAATCGGTAAAAATATCGATAAATCAGAGTAGGAGACTCCGAATGGTGATATTTACGGTTTCCGCTCGCTGTATATCGAAAGAAGCGAAGGATTCACATCAAAAGCCTCGCAATCGTTCAAAATATCGATAAATCACAGTACGAGACTCGGAATCGCGATATTTACAATTACCACTCGCTGTATATCGAAGGAAGCTGATAATTCATTTTCCGAGAATCGCAACCGTTCGAAATAAGGACAAATCACTCAAGGACACTCCGAATCGCGATATTTACCGTTTCCGCTTGCTGTATATCTAAACAAGCGAAGGATTCGCATCCCAAGCCCCGCAATCGTTTAAAATATCTATAAATCAGAGTAGGAGACTCGGAATCGCGATATTTACCTTTTCCGCTCGCTGTATAACGAAAGAAGCGAAGGATTCACATCCCAAGCCTCGCAATAATTCGAAATAACGACAAAGAACTCAAGGACACTCCGACTCGCGATATTTACCGCTTCCGCTCGCTGTATATCGAAAGAAGATAAGGATTCACATCCCAATCCTCGCAATCGTTCAAAATATCTATAAATCACAGTACGAGACTCGGGATCGCGATACTTACATTTACCACTCGCTGTAAATCGAAAGAAGCTGATAATTCATTTTCCGAGAATCGCAACCGTTCGAAATAACGACAAATCACTCAAGGACACTCCGAATCGCGATATTTACCGTTTCCGCTCGCTGTATATCGAAAGAAGATAAGGATTCACATCCCAAGCCTCACAACCGTTCAAAATATCGATAAATCACATTAGGAGACTCCGAATTGCGATATTTACATTTACCACTCGCTGTATATCGAAATAAGCGAAGGATTCACATCCCAAGCCTCGCAATCGTTCAAAATATCGATAAATCAGAGTAGGAGACGCGGAAACGCGATATTTACCTTTTCGACTCGCTGTATATCGAAAGAAAAGAAGGATTCACATCCCAAGCCTCGCAATAATTCGAAATAACGACAAATAACGCAAGGACACTCCGACTCGCGATATTTACCGTTTCCGCTCGCTGTATATCGAAAGAAGCGAAGGATTCACATTACAAGCCTCGCAATCGGTAAAAATATCGATAAATCAGAGTAGGAGACTCCGAATGGTGATATTTACAATTACCACTCGCTGTATATCGAAGGAAGCTGATAATTCATTTTCCGAGAATCGCAACCGTTCGAAATAAGGACAAATCACTCAAGGACACTCCGAATCGCGATATTTACCGTTTCCGCTTGCTGTATATCTAAACAAGCGAAGGATTCGCATCCCAAGCCTCGCAATCGTTTAAAATATCTATAAATCAGAGTAGGAGACTCGGAATCGCGATATTTACCTTTTCCGCTCGCTGTATATCGAAAGAAGTGAAGGATTCACATCCCAAGCCTCGCAATAATTCGAAATAACGACGAATCACTCAAGGACACACCGAATCTCGATATTTAAAGTTTCCGCTTGCTGTATATCGAAATAAGCGAAGGATTCACATCCCAAGCCTCGCAATCGTTCAAAATATCGATAAATCAGAGTAGGACACTCCGAATTGCGATATTTACCGTTTCCGCTCGCTGTATATCGGAAGAAGATATGGATTCACATCCCAAATCTCGCAATCGTTTAAAATATCGATAAATCACAGTACGAGACTCGGGATCGCGATATTTACATTTACCACTCGCTGTATATCGAAATAAGCGAAGGATTCACATTACAAGCCTCGCAATCGGTAAAAATATCGATAAATCAGAGTAGGAGACTCCGAATGGTGATATTTACGGTTTCCGCTCGCTGTATATCGAAAGAAGCGTAGGATTCACATCAAAAGCCTCGCAATCGTTCAAAATATCGATAAATCACAGTACGAGACTCGGAATCGCGATATTTACAATTACCACTCGCTGTATATCGAAGGAAGCTGATAATTCATTTTCCGAGAATCGCAACCGTTCGAAATAAGGACAAATCACTCAAGGACACTCCGAATCGCGATATTTACCGTTTCCGCTTGCTGTATATCGAAATAAGTGAAGGATTCATATCTCAAGCCTCGCAATCGTTCAAAATAAAGATAAATCAGAGTAGGAGACGCAGAATCGCGATATTTACATTTACCACTCGCTGTATATCGAAAGAAGCGAAGGATTCACATCTCAAGCCTCGCAATCGTTCAAAATATCGTTATATCAAAGTAGGAGACTCGGGAACGCGATATTTACATTTACCACTCGCTGTATATCGAAAGAAGCGAAGGATTCATATCCCAAGCCTCGCAATCGTTCAAAATATCGGTAAATGACAGTAGGAGACTCGGGATCGCGATATTTACATTTATCACTCGCTGTATATCGAAAGAAGCAAAGGATTCACATCTCAAGCCTCGCAATCGTTCAAAATATCGATAAATGACAGTAGGTGACTCGGGATCGCGATATTTACATTTACCACTCGCTGTATATCGAAAGAAGCGAAGGATTCATATCCCAAGCCTCGCAATCGTTCAAAATATCGGTAAATGACAGTAGGAGACTCGGGATCGCGATATTTACATTTACCAGTCGCTGTATATCGAAAGAAGCGAAGGATTCATATCCCAAGCCTCGCAATCGTTCAAAATATCGGTAAATGACAGTAGGAGACTCGGGATCACGATATTTACATTTATCACTCGCTGTATATCGAAAGAAGCGAAGGATTCATATCCCAAGCCTCGCAATCGTTCAAAATATCGGTAAATGACAGTAGGAGACTCGGGATCGCGATATTTACATTTACCAGTCGCTGTATATCGAAAGAAGCGAAGGATTCATATCCCAAGCCTCGCAATCGTTCAAAATATCGGTAAATGACAGTAGGAGACTCGGGATCGCGATATTTACATTTATCACTCGCTGTATATCGAAAGAAGCAAAGGATTCACATCTCAAGCCTCGCAATCGTTCAAAATATCGATAAATGACAGTAGGTGACTCGGGATCGCGATATTTACATTTACCACTCGCTGTATATCGAAAGAAGCGAAGGATTCATATCCCAAGCCTCGCAATCGTTCAAAATATCGGTAAATGACAGTAGGAGACTCGGGATCGCGATATTTACATTTACCAGTCGCTGTATATCGAAAGAAGCGAAGGATTCATATCCCAAGCCTCGCAATCGTTCAAAATATCGGTAAATGACAGTAGGAGACTCGGGATCGCGATATTTACATTTATCACTCGCTGTATATCGAAAGAAGCAAAGGATTCACATCTCAAGCCTCGCAATCGTTCAAAATATCGATAAATGACAGTAGGTGACTCGGGATCGCGATATTTACATTTACCAGTCGCTGTATATCGAAAGAAGCGAAGGATTCATATCCCAAGCCTCGCAATCGTTCAAAATATCGGTAAATGACAGTAGGAGACTCGGGATCGCGATATTTACATTTACCAGTCGCTGTATATCGAAAGATGCGAAGGATTCACATCTCAAGCCTCGCAATCGTTCAAAATATCGGGATATCAAAGTAGGAGACTCGGGAACGCGATATTTACATTTACCACTCGCTGTATATCGAAAGAAGCTAAGGATTCGTTTCCCTAGCCTCGCAATCGTTCAAAATATCGACAAATCACTCAAGGACACTCCGAATCGCGATATTTACCGTTTCCGCTTGCTGTATATCGAAACAAGCGAAGGATTCGCATCCCAAGCCCCGCAATCGTTTAAAATATCTATAAATCAGAGTAGGAGACTCGGAATCGCGATATTTACCTTTTCCGCTCGCTGTATAACGAAAGAAGCGAAGGATTCACATCCCAATCCTCGCAATCGTTCAAAATATCTATAAATCACAGTACGAGACTCGGGATCGCGATACTTACATTTACCACTCGCTGTAAATCGAAAGAAGCTGATAATTCATTTTCCGAGAATCGCAACCGTTCGAAATAACGACAAATCACTCAAGGACACTCCGAATCGCGATATTTACCGTTTCCGCTCGCTGTATATCGAAAGAAGATAAGGATTCACATCCCAAGCCTCACAACCGTTCAAAATATCGATAAATCACATTAGGAGACTCCGAATTGCGATATTTACCGTTTCCGCTCGCCGTATATCGAAACAAGCGAAGGATTCGCATCCCAAGCCTCGCAATCGTTTAAAATAACTATAAATCAGAGTAGGAGACTCGGGATCGCGATACTTACATTTACCACTCGCTGTAAATCGAAAGAAGCTGATAATTCATTTTCCGAGAATCGCAACCGTTCGAAATAACGACAAATCACTCAAGGACACTCCGAATCGCGATATTTACCGTTTCCGCTCGCTGTATATCGAAAGAAGATAAGGATTCACATCCCAAGCCTCACAACCGTTCAAAATATCGATAAATCACATTAGGAGACTCCGAATTGCGATATTTACCGTTTCCACTCGCTGTATATCGAAAGAAGCGAAGGATTCACATCACAAGCCTCGCAATCGTTCAAAATATCGGTATATCAGAGTAGGAGACTCGGAACGCGATATTTACATTTACCACTCGCTGTATATCGAAATAAGCGAAGGATTCACATCCCAAGCCTCGCAATCGTTCAAAATATCGGTATATCAGAGTAGGAGACTCGGGAACGCGATATTTACCTTTTCCGCTTGCTGTATATCGAAATAAGCGAAGGATTCACATCCCAAGCCTCGCAATCATTCAAAATATCGATAAATCAGAGTAGGACACTCCGAAATGCGATATTTACCGTTTCCGCTCGCTGTATATCGGAAGAAGATATGGATTCACATCCCAAATCTCGCAATCGTTTAAAATATCGATAAATCACAGTAGGAGACTCGGGATCGCGATATTTACATTTACCACTCGCGGTATATCGAAAGAAGCGATGGATTCACTTCCCAAGCCTCGCAATCGTTTAAAATAACTATAAATCAGAGTAGGAGACTCGGAATCGCGATATTTACCTTTTCCGCTTGCTGTATATCGAAATAAGCGAAGGATTCACATCCCAAGCCTGGCAATCGTTCAAAATATCGATAAATCAGAGTAGGACACTCCGAATTGCGATATTTACCGTTTCCGCTCGCTGTATATCGGAAGAAGATATGGATTCACATCCCAAGCCTCGCAATCGTTCAAAATATCGATAAATCAGAGTAGGTGACGCGGAAACGCGATATTTACCTTTTCGACTCGCTGTATATCGAAAGAAGCGAAGGATTCATATCTCACGCCTCGCAATCGTTCAAAATAAAGATAAATCAGAGTAGGAGACGCAGAATCGCGATATTTACATTTACCACTCGCTGTATATCGAAAGTTGCGAAGGACTCGCATCCCAAGCCTCGCAATCGTTCAAAATATCTATAAATCACAGTACGAGACTCGGGATCGCGATACTTACATTTACCACTCGTTGTAAATCGAAAGAAGCTGATAATTCATTTTCCGAGAATCGCAACCGTTCGAAATAACGACAAATCACTCAAGGACACTCCGAATCGCGATATTTACCGTTTCCGCTTGCTGTATATCGAAAGAAGATAAGGATTCACATCCCAAGCCTCACAACCGTTCAAAATATCGATAAATCACATTAGGAGACTCCGAATTGCGATATTTACCGTTTCCGCTCGCCGTATATCGAAACAAGCGAAGGATTCGCATCCCAAGCCTCGCAATCGTTTAAAATATCTATAAATCAGAGTAGGAGACTCGGGATCGCGATACTTACATTTACCACTCGCTGTAAATCGAAAGAAGCTGATAATTCATTTTCCGAGAATCGCAACCGTTCGAAATAACGACAAATCACTCAAGGACACTCCGAATCGCGATATTTACCGTTTCCGCTCGCTGTATATCGAAAGAAGATAAGGATTCACATCCCAAGCCTCACAACCGTTCAAAATATCGATAAATCACATTAGGAGACTCCGAATTGCGATATTTACCGTTTCCGCTCGCCGTATATCGAAACAAGCGAAGGATTCGCATCCCAAGCCTCGCAATCGTTCAAAATATCGGTATATCAGAGTAGGAGACTCGGGAACGCGATATTTACCTTTTCCGCTTGCTGTATATCGAAATAAGCGAAGGATTCACATCCCAAGCCACGCAATCATTCAAAATATCGATAAATCAGAGTAGGAGACTCGGGATCGCGATATTTACATTTACCACTCGCGGTATATCGAAAGAAGCGATGGATTCACTTCCCAAGCATCGCAATAATTCGAAATAACGACAAATCACTCAAGGACACTCCGACTCGCGATATTTATCGTTTCCGCCTGCTGTATATCGAAACAAGCGAAGGATTCGCATCCCAAGCCTCGCAATCGTTCAAAATATCTATAAATCACAGTACGAGACTCGGGATCGCGATATTTACATTTACCACTCGCTGTAAATCGAAAGAAGCTGATAATTCATTTTCCGGGAATCGCAACCGTTCGAAATAACGACAAATCACTCAAGGACACTCCGAATCGCGATATTTACCGTCTCCGCTTGCTGTATATCTAAACAAGCGAAGGATTCGCATCCCAAGCCTCGCAATCGTTTAAAATATCTATAAATCAGAGTAGGAGACTCGGAATCGCGATATTTACCTTTTCCGCTCGCTGTATATCGAAAGAAGTGAAGGATTCACATCCCAAGCCTCGCAATAATTCGAAATAACGACGAATCACTCAAGGACACACCGAATCTCGATATTTAAAGTTTCCGCTTGCTGTATATCGAAATAAGCGAAGGATTCACATCCCAAGCCTCGCAATCGTTCAAAATATCGATAAATCAGAGTAGGACACTCCGAATTGCGATATTTACCGTTTCCGCTCGCTGTATATCGGAAGAAGATATGGATTCACATCCCAAATCTCGCAATCGTTTAAAATATCGATAAATCACAGTACGAGACTCGGGATCGCGATATTTACATTTACCACTCGCTGTATATCGAAATAAGCGAAGGATTCACATCCCAAGCCTCGCAATCGTTCAAAATATCGATAAATCAGAGTAGGAGACGCGGAAACGCGATATTTACCTTTTCGACTCGCTGTATATCGAAAGAAAAGAAGGATTCACATCCCAAGCCTCGCAATAATTCGAAATAACGACAAATAACGCAAGGACACTCCGACTCGCGATATTTACCGTTTCCGCTCGCTGTATATCGAAAGAAGCGAAGGATTCACATCTCAAGCCTCGCAATCGTTCAAAATATCGGTATATCAAAGTAGGAGACTCGGGAACGCGATATTTACATTTACCACTCGCTGTATATCGAAAGAAGCTAAGGATTCGTTTCCCTAGCCTCGCAATCGTTCAAAATATCGATAAATCACAGTACGAGACTCGGGATCGCGATATTTACATTTACCACTCGCTGTATATCGAAATAAGCGAAGGATTCACATCTCAAGCCTCGCAATCGTTCAAAATATCGGTATATCAGAGTAGGAGACTCGGGAACGCGATATTTACATTTACCACCCGCTGTATATCGAAAGAAGCGAAGGATTCACATCTCAAGCCCCGCAATCGTTCAAAATATCGGTATATCAGAGTAGGAGACTCGGGAACGCCATATTTACATTTACCACTCGCTGTATATCGAAAGAAGCTAAGGATTCGTTTCCCTAGCCTCGCAATCGTTCAAAATATCGATAAATCAGAGTAGGACACTCCGAATTGCGATATTTACCGTTTCCGCTAGCTGTATATCGGAAGAAGATATGGATTCACATCCCAAATCTCGCAATCGTTTAAAATATCGATAAATCACAGTAGGAGACTCGAGATCGCGATATTTACATTTACCACTCGCGGTATATCGAAAGAAGCGATGGATTCACTTCCCAAGCATCGCAATAATTCGAAATAACGACAAATCACTCAAGGACACTCCGACTCGCGATATTTATCGTTTCCGCCTGCTGTATATCGAAACAAGCGAAGGATTCGCATCCCAAGCCTCGCAATCGTTCAAAATATCTATAAATCACAGTACGAGACTCGGGATCGCGATATTTACATTTACCACTAGCTGTAATTCGAAAGAAGCTGATAATTCATTTTCCGAGAATCGCAACCGTTCGAAATAACGACAAATCACTCAAGGACACTCCGAATCGCGATATTTACCGTTTCCGCTTGCTGTATATCGAAACAAGCGAAGGATTCGCATCCCAAGCCCCGCAATCGTTTAAAATATCTATAATTCAGAGTAGGAGACTCGGAATCGCGATATTTACCTTTTCCGCTCGCTGTATAACGAAAGAAGCGAAGGATTCACATCCCAAGCCTCGCAATAATTCGAAATAACGACAATGAACTCAAGGACACTCCGACTCGCGATATTTACCGTTTCCGCTCGCTGTATATCGAAAGAAGATAAGGATTCACATCCCAAGCCTCGCAATCGTTCAAAATATCGATAAATCACATTAGGAGACTCCGAATTGCGATATTTACCGTTTCCGCTCGCTGTATATCGAAAGAAGATAAGGATTCACACCCCAAGCCTCGCAACCGTTCAAAATATCGATAAATCACATTAGGAGACTCCGAATTGCGATATTTACCGTTTCCGCTCGCTGTATATCGAAAGAAGATAAGGATTCACATCCCAAGCCACGCAATCATTCAAAATATCGATAAATCAGAGTAGGACACTCCGAAATGCGATATTTACCGTTTCCGCTCGCTGTATATCGGAAGAAGATATGGATTCACATCCCAAATCTCGCAATCGTTTAAAATATCGATAAATCACAGTAGGAGACTCGGGATCGCGATATTTACATTTACCACTCGCGGTATATCGAAAGAAGCGATGGATTCACTTCCCAAGCATCGCAATAATTCGAAATAACGACAAATCACTCAAGGACACTCCGAATCGCGATATTTACCGTCTCCGCTTGCTGTATATCGAAACAAGCGAAGGATTCGCATCCCAAGCCTCGCAATCGTTTAAAATATCTATAAATCAGAGTAGGAGACTCGGAATCGCGATATTTACCTTTTCCGCTTGCTGTATATCGAAATAAGCGAAGGATTCATATCTCAAGCCTCGCAATCGTTCAAAATAAAGATAAATCAGAGTAGGACACTCCGAATTGCGATATTTACCGTTTCCGCTCGCTGTATATCGGAAGAAGATATGGATTCACATCCCAAGCCTCGCAATCGTTCAAAATATCGATAAATCAGAGTAGGTGACGCGGAAACGCGATATTTACCTTTTCGACTCGCTGTATATCGAAAGAAGCGAAGGATTCATATCTCAAGCCTCGCAATCGTTCAAAATAAAGATAAATCAGAGTAGGAGACGCAGAATCGCGATATTTACATTTACCACTCGCTGTATATCGAAAGAAGCGAAGGATTCGCATCCCAAGCCTCGCAATCGTTCAAAATATCTATAAATCACAGTACGAGACTCGGGATCGCGATATTTACATTTACCACTCGCTGTATATCGAAAGAAGCGAAGGATTCGCATCCCAAGCCTCGCAATCGTTCAAAATATCTATAAATCACAGTACGAGACTCGGGATCGCGATATTTACATTTACCACTAGCTGTAATTCGAAAGAAGCTGATAATTCATTTTCCGAGAATCGCAACCGTTCGAAATAACGACAAATCACTCAAGGACACTCCGAATCGCGATATTTACCGTCTCCGCTTGCTGTATATCTAAACAAGCGAAGGATTCGCATCCCAAGCCTCGCAATCGTTTAAAATATCTATAAATCAGAGTAGGAGACTCGGAATCGCGATATTTACCTTTTCCGCTCGCTGTATATCGAAAGAAGTGAAGGATTCACATCCCAAGCCTCGCAATAATTCGAAATAACGACGAATCACTCAAGGACACACCGAATCTCGATATTTAAAGTTTCCGCTTGCTGTATATCGAAATAAGCGAAGGATTCACATCCCAAGCCTCGCAATCGTTCAAAATATCGATAAATCAGAGTAGGACACTCCGAATTGCGATATTTACCGTTTCCGCTCGCTGTATATCGGAAGAAGATATGGATTCACATCCCAAATCTCGCAAACGTTTAAAATATCGATAAATCACAGTACGAGACTCGGGATCGCGATATTTACATTTACCACTCGCTGTATATCGAAATAAGCGAAGGATTCACATCCCAAGCCTCGCAATCGTTCAAAATATCGATAAATCAGAGTAGGAGACTCGGGATCGCGATATTTACATTTACCACTCGCGGTATATCGAAAGAAGCGATGGATTCACTTCCCAAGCCTCGCAATCGTTTAAAATAACTATAAATCAGAGTAGGAGACTCGGAATCGCGATATTTACCTTTTCCGCTTGCTGTATATCGAAATAAGCGAAGGATTCACATCCCAAGCCTGGCAATCGTTCAAAATATCGATAAATCAGAGTAGGACACTCCGAATTGCGATATTTACCGTTTCCGCTCGCTGTATATCGGAAGAAGATATGGATTCACATCCCAAGCCTCGCAATCGTTCAAAATATCGATAAATCAGAGTAGGTGACGCGGAAACGCGATATTTACCTTTTCGACTCGCTGTATATCGAAAGAAGCGAAGGATTCATATCTCAAGCCTCGCAATCGTTCAAAATAAAGATAAATCAGAGTAGGAGACGCAGAATCGCGATATTTACATTTACCACTCGCTGTATATCGAAAGTTGCGAAGGACTCGCATCCCAAGCCTCGCAATCGTTCAAAATATCTATAAATCACAGTACGAGACTCGGGATCGCGATACTTACATTTACCACTCGCTGTAAATCGAAAGAAGCTGATAATTCATTTTCCGAGAATCGCAACCGTTCGAAATAACGACAAATCACTCAAGGACACTCCGAATCGCGATATTTACCGTTTCCGCTCGCTGTATATCGAAAGAAGATAAGGATTCACATCCCAAGCCTCACAACCGTTCAAAATATCGATAAATCACATTAGGAGACTCCGAATTGCGATATTTACCGTTTCCGCTCGCCGTATATCGAAACAAGCGAAGGATTCGCATCCCAAGCCTCGCAATCGTTCAAAATATCGATAAATCAGAGTAGGAGACGCGGAAACGCGATATTTACCTTTTCGACTCGCTGTATATCGAAAGAAGCGAAGGATTCGCATCCCAAGCCTCGCAATCGTTCAAAATATCTATAAATCACAGTACGAGACTCGGGATCGCGATATTTACATTTACCACTAGCTGTAATTCGAAAGAAGCTGATAATTCATTTTCCGAGAATCGCAACCGTTCGAAATAACGACAAATCACTCAAGGACACTCCGAATCGCGATATTTACCGTTTCCGCTTGCTGTATATCGAAACAAGCGAAGGATTCGCATCCCAAGCCCCGCAATCGTTTAAAATATCTATAATTCAGAGTAGGAGACTCGGAATCGCGATATTTACCTTTTCCGCTCGCTGTATAACGAAAGAAGCGAAGGATTCACATCCCAAGCCTCGCAATAATTCGAAATAACGACAATGAACTCAAGGACACTCCGACTCGCGATATTTACCGTTTCCGCTCGCTGTATATCGAAAGAAGATAAGGATTCACATCCCAAGCCTCGCAATCGTTCAAAATATCGATAAATCACATTAGGAGACTCCGAATTGCGATATTTACCGTTTCCGCTCGCTGTATATCGAAAGAAGATAAGGATTCACACCCCAAGCCTCGCAACCGTTCAAAATATCGATAAATCACATTAGGAGACTCCGAATTGCGATATTTACCGTTTCCGCTCGCTGTATATCGAAAGAAGATAAGGATTCACATCCCAAGCCACGCAATCATTCAAAATATCGATAAATCAGAGTAGGACACTCCGAAATGCGATATTTACCGTTTCCGCTCGCTGTATATCGGAAGAAGATATGGATTCACATCCCAAATCTCGCAATCGTTTAAAATATCGATAAATCACAGTAGGAGACTCGGGATCGCGATATTTACATTTACCACTCGCGGTATATCGAAAGAAGCGATGGATTCACTTCCCAAGCATCGCAATAATTCGAAATAACGACAAATCACTCAAGGACACTCCGAATCGCGATATTTACCGTCTCCGCTTGCTGTATATCGAAACAAGCGAAGGATTCGCATCCCAAGCCTCGCAATCGTTTAAAATATCTATAAATCAGAGTAGGAGACTCGGAATCGCGATATTTACCTTTTCCGCTCGCTGTATATCGAAAGAAGTGAAGGATTCACATCCCAAGCCTCGCAATAATTCGAAATAACGACGAATCACTCAAGGACACACCGAATCTCGATATTTAAAGTTTCCGCTTGCTGTATATCGAAATAAGCGAAGGATTCACATCCCAAGCCTCGCAATCGTTCAAAATATCGATAAATCAGAGTAGGAGACGCGGAAACGCGATATTTACCTTTTCGACTCGCTGTATATCGAAAGAAGCAAAGGATTCACATCTCAAGAAGCGCAATAATTCGAAATAACGACAAATAACTGAAGGACACTCCGAATCGCGATATTTACCGTTTCCACTCGCTGTATATCGAAATAAGCAAAGGATTCACATCTGAAGCCTCGCAGTCGTTCAAAATATCGATAAATGACAGTAGGTGACTCGGGATCGCGATATTTACATTTACCACTCGCTGTATATCGAAAGAAGCAAAGGATTCATATCCCAAGCCTCGCAATCGTTCAAAATATCGGTAAATGACAGTAGGAGACTCGGGATCGCGATATTTACATTTACCACTCGCTGTATATCGAAAGAAGCGAAGGATTCGTTTCCCTAGCCTCGCAATCGTTCAAAATATCGATAAATCACACTAGGAGACTCGGGATCGCGATATTTACGGATTTCCGCTCGCTGTATATCGAAACAAGCGAAGGATTCGCATCCCAAGCCTCGCAATCGTTTAAAATAACTATAAATCAGAGTAGGAGACTCGGAATCGCGATATTTACCTTTTCCGCTTGCTGTATATCGAAATAAGCGAAGGATTCACATCCCAAGCCTCGCAATCGTTCAAAATATCGATAAATCAGAGTAGGTGACGCGGAAACGCGATATTTACATTTACCACTCGCTGTATATCGAAAGAAGCGAAGGATTCACTTCCCAAGCCTCGCAATAATTCGAAATAACGACAAATCACTCAAGGATACTCCGAATCGCATTATTTACCGTTTTCGCTCGCTGTATTTCGAAAGAAGCAAAGGATTCACATATCAAGAAGCGCAATAATTCGAAATAACGACAAATCACTCAAGGACACTCCCAATCGCGATATTTACCGTTTCCGCTCGCTGTATATCGAAAGAAGCGAAGGATTCACTTCCCAAGCCTCACAATAATTGGAAATAACGACAAATCACTCAAGAACACTCCGAATCGCGATATTTACCGTTTCCACTCGCTGTATATCGAAAGAAGCAAAGGATTCATATCCCAAGCCTCGCAATCGTTCAAAATATCGGTAAATGACAGTAGGAGACTCGGGATCGCGATATTTACATTTACCACTCGCTGTATATCGAAAGAAGCGAAGGATTCGTTTCCCTAGCCTCGCAATCGTTCAAAATATCGATAAATCACACTAGGAGACTCGGGATCGCGATATTTACGGATTTCCGCTCGCTGTATATCGAAACAAGCGAAGGATTCGCATCCCAAGCCTCGCAATCGTTTAAAATAACTATAAATCAGAGTAGGAGACTCGGAATCGCGATATTTACCTTTTCCGCTTGCTGTATATCGAAATAAGCGAAGGATTCACATCCCAAGCCTCGCAATCGTTCAAAATATCGATAAATCAGAGTAGGTGACGCGGAAACGCGATATTTACATTTACCACTCGCTGTATATCGAAAGAAGCGAAGGATTCACTTCCCAAGCCTCGCAATAATTCGAAATAACGACAAATCACTCAAGGATACTCCGAATCGCATTATTTACCGTTTTCGCTCGCTGTATTTCGAAAGAAGCAAAGGATTCACATATCAAGAAGCGCAATAATTCGAAATAACGACAAATCACTCAAGGACACTCCCAATCGCGATATTTACCGTTTCCGCTCGCTGTATATCGAAAGAAGCGAAGGATTCACTTCCCAAGCCTCACAATAATTGGAAATAACGACAAATCACTCAAGAACACTCCGAATCGCGATATTTACCGTTTCCACTCGCTGTATATCGAAAGAAGCAAAGGATTCATATCCCAAGCCTCGCAATCGTTCAAAATATCGGTAAATGACAGTAGGAGACTCGGGATCGCGATATTTACATTTATCACTCGCTGTATATCGAAAGAAGTGAAGGATTCACTTCCCAAGGATCGCAATAATTCGAAATAACGACCAATCACTAAAGGACACGCCGCATCGCGATATTTACCTTTTCCAAACGCTCTACATCGAAAGAAGCAAAGGATTCACTTCCCAAGAATCGCAATAATTCGAAATAACGACAAATCACTCAAGGACATTCCGAATCGCATTATTTACCGTATCCGCTCGCTGTATATCGAAAGAAGCGAAGGATTCATATCCCAAGCCTTGCAATCGTTCAAAATATCGATAAATGACAGTAGGAGACTCGGGATCGCGATATTTACATTTACCAGTCGGTGTATATCGAAAGAAGCGAAGGATTCATATCCCAAGCCTCGCAATCGTTCAAAATATCGGTAAATGACAGTAGGAGACTCGGGATCGCGATATTTACATTTATCACTCGCTGTATATCGAAAGAAGCAAAGGATTCACATCTCAAGCCTCGCAATCGTTCAAAATATCGATAAATGACAGTAGGTGACTCGGGATCGCGATATTTACATTTACCACTAGCTGTAATTCGAAAGAAGCTGATAATTCATTTTCCGAGAATCGCAACCGTTCGAAATAACGACAAATCACTCAAGGACACTCCGAATCGCGATATTTACCGTTTCCGCTTGCTGTATATCGAAACAAGCGAAGGATTCGCATCCCAAGCCCCGCAATCGTTTAAAATATCTATAATTCAGAGTAGGAGACTCGGAATCGCGATATTTACCTTTTCCGCTCGCTGTATAACGAAAGAAGCGAAGGATTCACATCCCAAGCCTCGCAATAATTCGAAATAACGACAATGAACTCAAGGACACTCCGACTCGCGATATTTACCGTTTCCGCTCGCTGTATATCGAAAGAAGATAAGGATTCACACCCCAAGCCTCGCAACCGTTCAAAATATCGATAAATCACATTAGGAGACTCCGAATTGCGATATTTACCGTTTCCGCTCGCCGTATATCGAAACAAGCGAAGGATTCGCATCCCAAGCCTCGCAATCGTTCAAAATATCTATAAATCACAGTACGAGACTCGGGATCCCGATATTTACATTTACCAGTCGCTGTATATCGAAAGAAGCGAAGGATTCATATCCCAAGCCGCGCAATCGTTCAAAATATCGGTAAATGACAGTAGGAGACTCGGGATCGCGATATTTACATTTATCACTCGCTGTATATCGAAAGAAGCGAAGGATTCACTTCCCAAGCCTCGCAATAATTCGAAATAACGACCAATCACTCAAGGACACTCCGAATCGCGATATTTACCTTTTCCGCTCACTGTATTTCGAAAGAAGCAAAGGATTCACATCTCAAGAAGCGCAATAATTCGAAATAACGACAAATAACTCAAGGACACTCCGAATCGCGATATTTACCGTTTCCACTCCCTGTATATCGAAAGAAGCGAAGGATTCACTTCCCAAGCCTCGCAATAATTGGAAATAACGACAAATCACTCAAGAACACTCCGAATCGCGATATTTACCGTTTCCACTCGCTGTATATCGAAAGAAGCAAAGGATTCACATCTGAAGCCTCGCAGTCGTTCAAAATATCGATAAATGACAGTAGGTGACTCGGGATCGCGATATTTACATTTACCACTCGCTGTATATCGAAAGAAGCGAAGGATTCGTTTCCCTAGCCTCGCAATCGTTCAAAATATCGATAAATCACACTAGGAGACTCGGGATCGCGATATTTACGGATTTCCGCTCGCTGTATATCGAAACAAGCGAAGGATTCGCATCCCAAGCCTCGCAATCGTTTAAAATAACTATAAATCAGAGTAGGAGACTCGGAATCGCGATATTTACCTTTTCCGCTTGCTGTATATCGAAATAAGCGAAGGATTCACATCCCAAGCCTCGCAATCGTTCAAAATATCGATAAATCAGAGTAGGTGACGCGGAAACGCGATATTTACATTTACCACTCGCTGTATATCGAAAGAAGCGAAGGATTCACTTCCCAAGCCTCGCAATAATTCGAAATAACGACAAATCACTCAAGGACACTCCCAATCGCGATATTTACCGTTTCCGCTCGCTGTATATCGAAAGAAGCGAAGGATTCACTTCCCAAGCCTCACAATAATTGGAAATAACGACAAATCACTCAAGAACACTCCGAATCGCGATATTTACCGTTTCCACTCGCTGTATATCGAAAGAAGCAAAGGATTCATATCCCAAGCCTCGCAATCGTTCAAAATATCGGTAAATGACAGTAGGAGACTCGGGATCGCGATATTTACATTTATCACTCGCTGTATATCGAAAGAAGTGAAGGATTCACTTCCCAAGGATCGCAATAATTCGAAATAACGACCAATCACTAAAGGACACGCCGCATCGCGATATTTACCTTTTCCAAACGCTCTACATCGAAAGAAGCAAAGGATTCACTTCCCAAGAATCGCAATAATTCGAAATAACGACAAATCACTCAAGGACATTCCGAATCGCATTATTTACCGTATCCGCTCGCTGTATATCGAAAGAAGCGAAGGATTCATATCCCAAGCCTTGCAATCGTTCAAAATATCGATAAATGACAGTAGGAGACTCGGGATCGCGATATTTACATTTACCAGTCGGTGTATATCGAAAGAAGCGAAGGATTCGCATCCCAAGCCTCGCAATCGTTTAAAATATCTATAAATCAGAGTAGGAGACTCGGAATCGCGATATTTACCTTTTCCGCTCGCTGTATATCGAAAGAAGTGAAGGATTCACATCCCAAGCCTCGCAATAATTCGAAATAACGACGAATCACTCAAGGACACACCGAATCTCGATATTTAAAGTTTCCGCTTGCTGTATATCGAAATAAGCGAAGGATTCACATCCCAAGCCTCGCAATCGTTCAAAATATCGATAAATGACAGTAGGAGACTCGGGATCGCGATATTTACATTTACCAGTCGGTGTATATCGAAAGAAGCGAAGGATTCATATCCCAAGCCTCGCAATCGTTCAAAATATCGATAAATGACAGTAGGTGACTCGGGATCGCGATATTTACATTTACCACTAGCTGTAATTCGAAAGAAGCTGATAATTCATTTTCCGAGAATCGCAACCGTTCGAAATAACGACAAATCACTCAAGGACACTCCGAATCGCGATATTTACCGTTTCCGCTTGCTGTATATCGAAACAAGCGAAGGATTCGCATCCCAAGCCCCGCAATCGTTTAAAATATCTATAATTCAGAGTAGGAGACTCGGAATCGCGATATTTACCGTTTCCGCTCGCCGTATATCGAAACAAGCGAAGGATTCGCATCCCAAGCCTCGCAATCGTTCAAAATATCTATAAATCACAGTACGAGACTCGGGATCCCGATATTTACATTTACCAGTCGCTGTATATCGAAAGAAGCGAAGGATTCATATCCCAAGCCGCGCAATCGTTCAAAATATCGGTAAATGACAGTAGGAGACTCGGGATCGCGATATTTACATTTATCACTCGCTGTATATCGAAAGAAGCGAAGGATTCACTTCCCAAGCCTCGCAATAATTCGAAATAACGACCAATCACTCAAGGACACTCCGAATCGCGATATTTACCTTTTCCGCTCACTGTATTTCGAAAGAAGCAAAGGATTCACATCTCAAGAAGCGCAATAATTCGAAATAACGACAAATAACTCAAGGACACTCCGAATCGCGATATTTACCGTTTCCACTCCCTGTATATCGAAAGAAGCGAAGGATTCACTTCCCAAGCCTCGCAATAATTGGAAATAACGACAAATCACTCAAGAACACTCCGAATCGCGATATTTACCGTTTCCACTCGCTGTATATCGAAAGAAGCAAAGGATTCACATCTGAAGCCTCGCAGTCGTTCAAAATATCGATAAATGACAGTAGGTGACTCGGGATCGCGATATTTACATTTACCACTCGCTGTATATCGAAAGAAGCGAAGGATTCGTTTCCCTAGCCTCGCAATCGTTCAAAATATCGATAAATCACACTAGGAGACTCGGGATCGCGATATTTACGGATTTCCGCTCGCTGTATATCGAAACAAGCGAAGGATTCGCATCCCAAGCCTCGCAATCGTTTAAAATAACTATAAATCAGAGTAGGAGACTCGGAATCGCGATATTTACCTTTTCCGCTTGCTGTATATCGAAATAAGCGAAGGATTCACATCCCAAGCCTCGCAATCGTTCAAAATATCGATAAATCAGAGTAGGTGACGCGGAAACGCGATATTTACATTTACCACTCGCTGTATATCGAAAGAAGCGAAGGATTCACTTCCCAAGCCTCGCAATAATTCGAAATAACGACAAATCACTCAAGGATACTCCGAATCGCATTATTTACCGTTTCCGCTCGCTGTATATCGAAAGAAGCGAAGGATTCATATCCCAAGAATCGCAATCGTTCAAAATATCGATAAATCAGAGTAGGAATGTCGGAAACGCGATATTTACATTTACCACTCGCTGTATATCGAAAGAAGCGAAGGATTCACATCTCAAGAAGCGCAATAATTCGAAATAACGACAAATCACTCACGGACACTCCGAATCGCATTATTTACCGTTTCCGCTCGCTCTATATCGAAAGAAGCGAAGGATTCACATCTCAAGCCTCGCAATCATTCAAAATATCGATAACTCAGAGTAGGAGACTCGGAATCGCGATATTTACCTTTTCCGCTCGCTGTGTATCGAAAGAAGCAATGGATTCACTTCCCAAGAATCGCAATAATTCGAAATAACGACAAATCACTCAAGGATAATCCGAATCGCATTATTTACCGTTTCCGCTCGCTGTATATCGAAAGAAGCGAAGGATTCACTTCCCAAGCCTCGCAATAATTCGAAATAACGACCAATCACTCAAGGACACTCCGAATCGCGATATTTACCTTTTCCGCTTGCTGTATATCGAAATAAGCGAAGGATTCACATCCCAAGCCTCGCAATCGTTCAAAATATCGATAAATCAGAGTAGGTGACGCGGAAACGCGATATTTACATTTACCACTCGCTGTATATCGAAAGAAGCGAAGGATTCACTTCCCAAGCCTCGCAATAATTCGAAATAACGACAAATCACTCAAGGATACTCCGAATCGCATTATTTACCGTTTCCGCTCGCTGTATATCGAAAGAAGCGAAGGATTCATATCCCAAGAATCGCAATCGTTCAAAATATCGATAAATCAGAGTAGGAATGTCGGAAACGCGATATTTACATTTACCACTCGCTGTATATCGAAAGAAGCGAAGGATTCACATCTCAAGAAGCGCAATAATTCGAAATAACGACAAATCACTCACGGACACTCCGAATCGCATTATTTACCGTTTCCGCTCGCTCTATATCGAAAGAAGCGAAGGATTCACATCTCAAGCCTCGCAATCATTCAAAATATCGATAACTCAGAGTAGGAGACTCGGAATCGCGATATTTACCTTTTCCGCTCGCTGTGTATCGAAAGAAGCAATGGATTCACTTCCCAAGAATCGCAATAATTCGAAATAACGACAAATCACTCAAGGATAATCCGAATCGCATTATTTACCGTTTCCGCTCGCTGTATATCGAAAGAAGCGAAGGATTCACTTCCCAAGCCTCGCAATAATTCGAAATAACGACCAATCACTCAAGGACACTCCGAATCGCGATATTTACCTTTTCCGCTCACTGTATTTCGAAAGAAGCAAAGGATTCACATCTCAAGAAGCGCAATAATTCGAAATAACGACAAATAACTCAAGGACACTCCCAATCGCGATATTTACCGTTTCCACTCCCTGTATATCGAAAGAAGCGAAGGATTCACTTCCCAAGCCTCGCAATAATTGGAAATAACGACAAATCACTCAAGAACACTCCGAATCGCGATATTTACCGTTTCCACTCGCTGTATATCGAAAGAAGCAAAGGATTCACATCTGAAGCCTCGCAATCGTTCAAAATATCGATAAATGACAGTAGGTGACTCGGGATCGCGATATTTACATTTACCACTCGCTGTATATCGAAAGAGGCGAAGGATTCACTTCCCAAGCCTCGCAATAATTCGAAATAACGACAAATCACTCAAGGATACTCCGAATCGCATTATTTACCGTTTCCGCTCGCTGTATATCGAAAAAAGCGAAGGATTCATATCCCAAGAATCGCAATCGTTCAAAATATCGATAAATCAGAGTAGAAATGTCGGAAACGCGATATTTACATTTACCAGTCGCTGTATATCGAAAGAAGCGAAGGATTCACTTCCCAGGCCTCGCAATAATTCGAAATAACGACCAATCACTCAAGGACACTCCGAATCGCGATATTTACCTTTTCCGCTCACTGTATTTCGAAAGAAGCAAAGGATTCACATATCAAGAAGCGCAATAATTCGAAATAACGACAAATCACTCAAGGACAGGCGGAACCACGATAATTACCTTTTCCACATGCTGTGTTTTGATAGAAGCTAAGGATTCATTTACCATGCCTCGCAATAATTCGAAATAAGGAGAAATCACTCAAGGACACTCCGAAACATGATATTTACCTTTTCCACACGGTGTAATAAAGGAATCTAAGGATTCACTTCCCAAGCCAGGCAATCGTCCGATTTAACGATAAATCACAGTAGGAGACTCGGAATCGCGATATTGACATTTACCTCTCGCTGTATATCGAAAGTAGCGTAGGATTCATTTCCCAAACACCGCAACCGTTCGATATAACGACAAATCACTCAAATACACTCGGATTCACGATGTTTACCTTTTCAACACGGTGTGTATTGAAAGAAGCTAAGTATTCGTTTCCCAAGCCTCACAGTCGTCCGAGATAACGATGAATCACTGTAGAACACTCGGTGTAGCGATATTTACATTTTCCACACTCTGTGTATTGATAGAAACTAAGGATTTCCTTCCCACGCTTCTCAATCGTTCGATATAACGACAAATCTCTCTGGGAGACGCGGATTCGTGATACTCACCTATTCCACACGCTGTGTATCGAAGGAAGCTAAGGATTCACTTCCTAGGCCACGATATCGTTCGATATAACGATAAATCACTCCTGGTGCCTCGGAATAGCGATATTCATCCTTTCGACATGTTCTGTGTTGATGGAAGCTATGGTTTCACTTCCTAACGCTCACAACCGTTCGATATAACGTTAAATCAGCATACAACAACTTTTCAAAACGTTTTGTATTCGAAGAAGCTAAGGATTCAGTTCCCAGTCCTCCCAATCGTTCGTTTGCTTCTGCCTTGTCGATCACATGAATCACGCCTACGTTCGTTTAATTGCATGTCGTGTACGTGTGGAAACATATGCGAATCAGTTCCGTATTGATCGCCGAGTCGTGCGTTTCGTGGCATAAAATTGATAAGATACGTAATTATCGGTGCAATGACCAAGGGCCAAGGACCCATTTCCGCTGAAACAGATTACTTTTCAAACGAAAGGATATGTTTATTTGGCTATCTGTTTCTAACATTAATGTAGGAGTGGGATGCGCCCACCGACTGGGCATGGGTCGTCTTCGACCGGGCTACCTCTGACACGGTTGGTCTGCAGGTGTGTAACCTCTGCATGGCCTGCAGAATCGTGTCCCCTGTTTTCTATGTTTTTAAGGATATGAATGAATGAGAGAGTTAGAGAAAGACGGGAATGACTGAAGACGAGTGGATGTATGAATGGCAATAGTCACAGTAGAATTAACATCCGTGGGGTGTAGATCAGAGAGTAGATTGTTTAGCGGAGTAGTGTAGATCATGGAGTAGAGCAGCGTAGAATAGAATAGAGTAACAGAGTGTGGAGTAGCGTAGAAACTGTTTAATAAATATACAGGGTGGCCCGTGAGTCTGGCAGTATTTTCAAATTTCGCGTAGCTGAGGTTACGCTGAACTACTGTTTCTATGACCAAAATATTGTAAGTAGCTTCGTTTTTGAGTTATTAACGAACATCAGTGGCCAATGTGCACGCCCATATAATGCGCGCCCAGGCACCACCGCACGCGGTTGACATCGGGTGCATCGAGGGGCAACGTACGGCAAATATTACATCATCTTAAATTAATAATAATGTGTAATGATTCGTTATTCACGAATAACAATTTAATTATCAATTCGTTTTATAACTATTATATACTTTTATTCCTTATCCGAAACGTATAATGTATTTTATTACTTATTAAAACAATGTTTGGATAATTAATGTTAAAAAAGGTAGGTAAATAAATTTACCCTTTCGTTCACTAAGGAACCTGCTTCGTCGAAAGAGGGTCCTTGGCCGTTGGTCATTGCACCGATCCTGACCTATTTTAACAATTTCATGCCATTAAACGCACATCTCGGCGATGGATACCGATCTGATTCGCACTTGTTTCTACACGCACTATAATCGCACCTACGTTCGGTAACGTGCGTGTCCTGTACGTGTGGAACAAGTGCGAATCAGCTCGGTATCCATCGCCGGAACGTGCGTTTCGTAGCATAAAATTGTTAAGATAGGTCAGGATCGGTACAGTGACCAACGGCCAAGGACCCACTTTCGTCGAAGCAGGTTACTTCATGAACGAAAGGATAAGTTTATTTACCTATCTTTTTTTGACATTAATAATCTAAACATTATTTTAATAAGTAATATAATACCTTATACGTTTCGGATAAGGAATAAAAGTATTGAACAGTTATAAAACGGCTTGATAATTAGATTGTTATTCATGAATAACAAATAATAGCACATTATTCCTAATTTATGACGATGTAATATTTGCCGTACGTTGCCCCTCGATGCACCCGATGACAACCGCGCGCGGTGGTGCCTGGGCGCGCGCTATACGGGCGACCACATTGGCCAGAGTTTTACGTTAATAACTCAAAAACGAAGCTCCTTACAATATTTTGGATGGCAAATACATTGGATGGCAATCCCAACATGGAAAATGTTGTTCAGCATCACCTCAACTATGCGAAATTTAAAAAATACAGCGAGACTTACGGGCCACCCTGTATAATGGGCAATTTGTAAATTATCTTTTCTTAATTTATCCAATTGTTCATTATAATAATTCGCGTCACTTTGTGACATTGTTCCAAACAAAATCTTTAAACCCTCTCCTATCAAATTAATCTGGCTTCTTCTAACTCTGTTTTATGTATTTTGATATCCTATCAAATGATAAAATGTTAATAAATGTAATTTTTGTTTTTTAATTTTAGTTAATTGATAGCGAATTCTGTTTTCGTTAGTACATATTATTGGTTTTAGCATTTGCAGACTGTTCCGCGGCAAATCCTCGGAACCAGCACCCGGAATATATTATCCACCTAATAAAAAGTCAGCTAACAATCTGCAGAAAGAACAACCTTCGACATGCAGATGGTTAAGCTAGCAATAAAACTGTTTTTGAGGAAGCCATTATTGTCCATAATCCGTCAAGATATAACAAATTCAGCATATACGGCCTCAACAGTCAATTGCATGCGTCATAAACGCGAATTTCTAAAAGGGCCCACAGCTGTGTCGCAGCAGGCGAGACCAGGTCAAGCTCTGGGACCCTGGCGGAAATTCTCGTGCTTTGCCAGGTCAAGACGGTCAGGGTGCACCCCCCCCCCCCCTTTGGAAGGAGCGCTACGAGCGCAAAAAGGGATGGGTGTGTCCTCGTATTAAAAAGCACGCTGATTGGCATTTAGTCCTTTTTTATAATACCCAATAAGCGTGTCAAAAAGTCCTTCCGAGTCGACGTGATGCGATGCACTCGACGAGGAAGTCAGTCGTTTAGCAGGACTCCGAGAGTTGTGAACCAAACTCGTATAGTAGTTTCCAAGGACTCGTACAGTCATCACAGAATTCCGTCGGTCGTTCCACTGAACTACGTCGATTATCTTTCAGAACTTAGAGTCGTGAGTTAAAGATCAAACGGTCCATACGTAGAGTCCAACACTCCCGTATTAGAAACTGCCACTTGACGTGCTACATTCAGAGTCCATGACTCAGTTCCAGTTAAGGTCTAACACTCTCCATACAGTTTTGACTTACTATAATTAGAGCCCATTACTCAATTCATTATTCAGATTTAATACTTTAAATTCAGAGTCTATATAGTCCACATCCTACGTCTAAAGGAGTCTCTGACAGGGTCTTAACAAGAGAAGGGGACACCATAAACCCTCCTTCTTCTTGTCTGAGTCTTTGACTCAGCGATACGAGAAACCGTGTACTCTCCTACCTCAGGACTCCAGTACATTAGAAAAGGAGAAACCGTATTCTCTCCTTCTTCTTCTGTCAGTCTTTGACTCTGAAGTGCGAGAAGCAGCATGCCCTCCCATTGCAAGACACCAGGTGACGACTTTGACTCAGAAATTAGAGAAACAGTACAATCTCTTACCTGAAGACGTACGGGAAACAGTATCTTTCCTCAACATTATTTCACTAGATATTACACACTCAATAGATCCGTTTTATTATTACGTTTTCCTTTATTATCAGTCTATTCTTATTCAGTCAAAAATGAGATTCATTAACTAAGTTAACATTCAAATCAATTTATCACCCCTATCTCCGTAAAAGGTCGAAGGGTCATACGTGTGCAACGGTGTCGATAGAAATCGAAACGGACATTTACAACCTCCGTATACTTGGCTCTCAACGCATCCTGTAGTATCATCGAAGCCGCGTAACGCGTAAAAACACAGACAGTCATCTAATAGTTTTGATAATTCCTTATGTAATTCATACAATTCAGATTGGATATTTTTAAATTCAATATGAACAGCTACTTTCCACGTTTTGTGATATACATAAATTGTTCCCATATTTTCTATAAGCATATTAGAATCCTTTGGTAATGGTTCTCGTTGGTACCGTATACTATTTAAATGTTGAGTTTCATTATTATTTTTAATCGGTTCCTACAGATTTACCATCTTCGCTAGCATCAGGATCATCAAAAGCCGAATAATATTTTTCATCTTCATCTTTAATATATAATTTAACGTCTGGTTTATTATATGTTGCTTCTTTATTTCCTCGTTCAATTTTTACCGCTTGTTCATTTGGAATTTTAATGTTGGTGTATCTACCATCCCAAGGAAACCTTAATTTTGATGTCCCAGATTGTATCCACTTTACCAACACCAAATCTCCAACTTTGTAGTCTGGAACTGTAGTTTTTCTTTTCTTCAATCTTTCTTGTGTTTTCTTTTGGAAATTTCAATTCTCATCTGTGTTCTTTTTTTAATGATTTGCCAATTTTTCTTAAAATCTTGCGCGATTTCTTCTACTTGTATCTCGCTTTTAATTGTGGTGATGGGTATGTTAGGTTTATATCCAAAAGTGAATTCGATTGGTGAAATTTTAGTAACTTCATGTTGTGTTGAATTATAAAATAAACTCATTTCTTTTAGTACATCTCTCCGTTCATTTTCTTTGTCAACATAGCTTCTGAAGCAATTCAGAATTCCTTTGTGGCTTCTTTCATTGTTCCCATTTGATAGTGGATGATGTACTGAAGTTGATGGGAAATTAACCTTTAGCTTTTTATTTAATTTTTCGTAAATTCTCCAGAAAATTCTACTCCGTTGTCGGTTAAAATTTCTTTTGGTAAACCGGAAATACAAACAAAGTTGTCCCCAAAAAAATGCAAAACCTCGGATGAGCTTTTTGTTTTCATTGGTGCAAGAACCAGGTATCTTGTTAAGTAATCTTGTATCACTAAAATATCGTTGTACCCTTTTGAGTTTGGTAAGGATCCTATCGTATCCAAAGATATTTTTTCGTTCGGCGATGAAGAGATATCCGGTAGTCCAGGTTGATTCTTTATTGCTTCGTGTTTTTGTCTCTCAAATTGACAAGTTTCACAATTCTTTATATATGATTCGGCATCTTTCATCCCGACATCCCAGTGGTACTTTGGGCGAAGTTTTTCCATCATTAGCTGACTTTCCATGTGTTCCTCAATGCTGGACTCATGACTCGTCTGTATCAGGAACTTTGTTGTCATTTATGTGGGTATGCGTGTGTGTGTGCTAATGTGTGTGGCTGTGCAGTGTGGCAGCGTAGCACGCGGAAGCGTTGTGGGGAGAGAAGAGTTGGTTGAAACGACGTGCAGGAAGGGGACGTTTCCCTTTTGTTCAGTTAGTTTTCTACATAGTATTAGTATTAGTATTAGATTAGTAGCGTTTCTACGTATAATAATTGTGTTAAATCATTAATAAATAACAATATCCTACATTTTTGGGGATCCTCCTGGATTCAACAAAAAAAAAACAAACAATAATATGTAATAAAGCCCAAAGTAAAAACTGTTTGCAATAGTGCTGTTGCGGTGTAAGTACAATGGCTAGTGATTGTGCTGTGAGTGATGTAGCGGGCAAAGAAAAAACGAAGACGACGATGTCAGCAACAAGCGTGTCCACACTAGGATCAACGAAGCTGGAGGAACTGAAAACAGCATTAAAAAGTCGAAATTTGAGAACAACTGGAAACAAGGTCGAACTTGCCGAACGCCTCAAAGCTGCACTGATGTTGAATGACGATGATGACGATGATGATGACGACGAGGTTAGTGAGATCGAGCGATAACGGATTCAATGGCCAATAAAACATACGGTGACGACGATAATAACGATGGCCGTGAATCCGACGAAAGCGACCCCGAGCGCATATGCCGCACGACGAAGACATGAAGAAGGACGAAGTACATTCCGCCCTTGAAAGACGTAGAAGAGTCAATGGAAGCATGCAGCGGCGATGGAACTACGAATATCGTACGCTGGCTATGTGATTTTGAAGAAACAGCGAATTTGTGTGAATGGACGGAGGTGCAAAAGATTATTTATGCCAAACGATTGCTGAAAGGGTCGGCTAACATTTTCGTCAACAATGAAAGATGTACAAAAGATTGGAGACAATTGAAGTACTGAAAACTGAATTCTCGCACCGAGCGGACAGCCATAAAGTTCACAAAGAGCAAATGCAAAGGAAAAGGAAAACGAATCATATATCGAATATATTTATGGCATGACTGAAATAGCATCATAAGCAAATATTGAATTATGCGCAATAATACAATCATTTATGATATAAATGATGACGAAATAAATAAAACTATACTATATGTTGCTAACACGACACGCGAGTTGAAATCAAAATTTGTGATTTATGAAACAATGAATGCTAACATCAAACAAAAGCAGCTACATGCCGATACGGCGGAGAAACCGACAGGTCGTACAACGACAGCGTGGGCGAAACAGATATGCTACAATTGCGGGGACAAGGACCACACCAGCGACGAATGTCCATTTCGTAGCAAAGGTACCAAATGCTTCCGCTGCAACGATTTTGAACATACATCAGCAGAATGCTCCAAGAAAGACAAGAAGGACGAATGGGGAATGACACACAAGAAGCCCGAGAGAATGGTAAACGTTAACGGAAGACAACTCATCGTCTTAATCGACACGGGGAGTGACGTAAGCCTGAACAAATCGGAATGTTACATTACAATAGGCGCGACAAAAATTATAAACAGCACGATACAGTTTCACGGCATAGGAGGTAATAACATCGCGACGCTAGGACGAACGTGTGTAAATACAGAAATAGACGGAAACTCATACAATATAGTATTCCACGTAATAACTGCTAATTTGATACGGCAAGATTTGTTGATCGGTTCACATTTTTTAAAGGATGTAGATATGCACATCAGAGAAGGAACAATCGCGATCGCGAAAATTAATAACGCGGATATACTGGATGTTTGAAAAGTAGATGCTGTTTCTGACAATCCCTTACATTTACCGCGTATTAAAGACGTTAATGTCAGGACAAAAGTAGGGAAGGTAATGGAAAATTATAAGCCAGAAAAACCAAAAGATATAGATATTAAAATGCGCCTTGTTTTGACAGATGAAGTACCAATTCAGGAAAGGCCACGACGATTATCGCCTTCCGAAAAACGCGACGTCGATTTACACATAAAAACATGGTTGGAGGAAGGAATAATTGGACCTTCAACGTCCAATTTCGCGAGTCCAATTATTTTAGTTAAAAAGAAGAATGCCCTACGCGCATTTGTATAGATTACCGTAAGTTAAATAACAAAAATAGTAAAAGACAGATACCCTCTGCCATTAATTGAAGATCACTTACAAGGAAGGTTAGGCAACCCGAAGATTCTGAAAATTCTGAAACTTTCAATACAAGTACAGTATGTCATCCGTAATATAACTCTATTTTCCAACTGTGCCATAACTAGGTTTTTGAGGGGTAAAATCAGTCCATGAAAAAAATCGAGAATTTTCTTCTTCGCACGATATCTCAGGAACGCTGAGAGATATCTGAAAAAGTTTAATTCAAACTTGCATCGTTTTATTGTGTTTACTAAACTGCGTTCAAAATTTGTTGGAAAAATACGTGGTTTTCGAATAACCCCTCCCCCCACTCCCTCCGACCTAAGAAAATAATTGTTTACTATTCGTTCTGAAATACCTCTGGGTACCCCCCTTCCATATCTCTAAATGATATACGTGTTGAAATTTTTTGTTAAATAAAAAAAAACATTATTAACGAGTTTGGACTCCTTTTACGCACTTTGCTTGAATAAACTGCTTTCACAACACAATACTTATATAATTTACATTTATATTAAGTACACTTACATCGAAGTTATTCATATTAAATTTAATTGTAGCAGTAAAAAATGGTTATTAAAATATTTAAATATTCTTCTTTACGCCACTTATGAATACAATGAAAATTAAGGTTTATAATTAGTACAATAATAATAATCCTCATGGAAATGTTTGAGACAAAAGCACTCGACACACCACGCATATCGGCGAACAGCAGCCGCTCCACGAACATTTCACTCCAACTCGGTATTTATTACAAAGAAATAGTGATAAAAACGTTTTACAACATGTATATTATGCAAGTGGTACGACCAAACCAGGAGAAGCGAAATATTGCAGCTGAGGTGGAGGTGTTCGCGATTGCCAAAACCCTGGAATAGGTTCGAGTATATCGTTTAGGCATTAACTTTAAAATAATTAAGAATTGCAAGACGTTCACGTGCACAATGAAGAAAAAGGATTTGAGGGTTAGAATAGCACGGTGGGCCTTGTCATTCGAGGAATTTTATTACACAGTGCAACATCGACCAGGTAGTAAAATCCAGCATGTAGGTGCACTAAGCAGATATCCACAGCTTTCCATATTTTTGGTGCAAGAAGAATTCGATAGCGTATTAGCAAAAATTAGATTAGCTCAAAATGTTGACCTAGGGATAGGACAATTGCCAGAGAAAATAGAGCGAAACAGCAGCGAGGAATATGTGTTACAAAACGATTGTAAATGCTTATTGTAATTCCTAAGTTGATGCAGGATACTATAATTCGACAAGCACGCGATCGAGGTCATTTTTCGACGGACAAAACAAAGAAAATAATCCAACGCGATTTTTGCTTTCCAAAAATGAATAGCCACATTGATGCAGTGGTGCGTCATTGTATTCAATGTATATTAGCCGAAAGAAAGCAAGGTAAACAAAAAGGATACTTACATTGTATTGAGTAATTCACCACTAGATGTTTTTCACATTGATCATTTAGGACCTCTCCCTTCAACCGCAAAACGATATCGGCATATATTTCTTGTCGCAGACGCATTCAGCAAGTTTGTTTCGTTTTATCCGGTAAAGTCTACTGACACGCACGAAGTTTTAGATCGCTTGCAAAAGCAATCAAATATATTCGGTAACCCACGAAAAATAATATCTGACAGGGACTCCGCGTTTACTGCAAACGCATTTAAAGAATATAGTAGCACGTAACCATTACGACGGGTATGCCTAGAAGTAACATACAGGTAGATATGATAAACCGTATCCTAATTCCAGTTCTCACAAAATTAGCAGCATCGAAGCCCAAAAATTGGTATAAATACGTAGACGTTGCTCAAAAGTATATCAATAGCACGCATGGTAGAAGCACAGGTTTTTCTCCATTCAATGTCTTATTTGGTACGAGAATGAGACTGAAGGATGATCCAGATTGGTGGGAAATTATAGAACAAGAAAGCACGATCATCTTTCAGGTCAGTCTCAATTCAGTAGCCGTATAAGACGGACGTGTATAAGAGTGCTCCCAAAACAAACATTACAAGTGTGTACGTGACTAACTAGCGTAAGGTTATCGACCGTCTACGATCAATAACATGACTCAATAATCCAGCCAATTAGAATAGCCACTAACGGTGAGACATATGTGATAAATAATCCTATAAATAATCTAAATCAGCAACAAGAAAAATCAGGACAAGGATAACTCAAGCATGACAGGGTGGGATGGTTCGCAGAGCGTTGATACAGATAACGGGCAAAGAGAGTGCAACGATCAAAATAAAATCTGGTCGTAGCCATAATAAAAAGCGCAAGAAAATTACATCTGATGACACAACCGAAATGCAACGGTGGTTGCAAGACATCCCACTCGGTAACATCTTCAGCTCGCTTGAAGATGAGACTATGGACACAACTAACGAAACTACGTCTCGGGCCATCAAGCTACTTCCAATCTACATAGATGCCAATATAATAGATCTCCCCATTGAGCTACTAAACAGCACTGCAGGTACAAAAAAATACACTTTAAAGCAAACAAAGTTGGGCCAGCTAAAAGTGCAAACAAAAGCTTCGGAAATTTTCCGTAAAGTAACCCATGCTCTTAAACAAAAAATTGCAGCTTATCATACATACCAGTTAAAAACGGAATAAAGTTATAAAGCAGTCATTAGAGGCCTTCATCCGAGAACCAACATTGCAAACATTAAGACCGAACTTGCTAAATTAGGACAGCAACAAACTAGGAGGTAAGATCAGTAAATAATATGACAAAATATGACACAAAGCAACCACTGCCTCTAGTTATGATAGAACTTGAACCTAGAAATAGTAATAAGGATATCTTCAATATCCATAAAATATTAAACACGATAGTGAATATTGAGCCACCTCGTCATAAAAAAGATATTCCTCAGTGCGTTCGATGGCAGAAACACGGACACAAAAAATTATTGTAATAGAACTTCAGTATGCATGAAATGTACACAAAATAATTTATCATCCAATTGCCCGCTTTGTAGGTAAAATAGACACAGTAAAATGTTACAACTGCAACGGTAAACACCCAGCTAGCTACCAAGGCTGTATAATTAGAAAGCAGCTCCAAAAAAAGCTCTTTCCACCACTACCATGCAGAGCATACACGCAAGAAAACTCTCAGCAAATAAACATAGAAATTGATCCAGAATGCAATACATACCCTACGTCAAACTTCAACCACGAGAACACTGAACTCATTGACTCTTGAAGATATGCACAAGCAACCGCCAACGCAGTGTTGCCGAAAGAACCATTTCCAAACGGCAATCATGATACTGCAGAAACGAAGGAACTCCTTAAACAATGTATCAAAAACTCAGAAATGTTAATGAAAATGATAATGGAACAAAATGTGATACTCAGGCAGTAAACGCAGCAAATAACAACAATGTTACAACTACTCACAAACACGCCAGCACACAAATAAAAATGGCCACTCTAAAAATAGCATTTTGGAATTCTAACGGACTACAACAAAGAATGATGGAAACAAGAACATTCTTATATAACAACAACATAGATGTACTTCTTATCTCGGAGGCACACCTTACCACAAAAAGTTACATAAAAATTCCATAGTACACTATATATGACACTGAACATCCATCAGGGAAAGCACATGGAGGTTCTGCAATCATGATTAAGAAAGATATTAAGCACCATTTGCATAGTCAATACATCCAAGAACACATTCAAGCAACAACAATTACAGGAGGAGACCGAGGTAATTTATTCGGTCCCCAACCTGAACGTACTCCCCCCCTACCAAGATCCAGGACCGGGCGGTCCCCCGCTCCGAGACCTGTAGTGAAACCGCATGGCCTCGGTTTTCTGCGGGGAGATCTGCAACCCCAGCCCCCGGATACCGCCGACGACAGTGGCCAGTCCCGTCTCGGCTACACGGACGGTAATCCCCCAGTCCCTCCTGACGGCCATCAGCAACGTATCGTCCGCGTAGCACGTTATGCTGACGCCAGCCGGGAGAGAAGCCCGCAGCACGTGGTCGTACCCGATGCCCCACAATGTGGTGCCCAGGGCCGACCCCTGCGGGACACCGCGGTCGACCAACCTCGAACACATCCGGCCGTCTCTGGTCGGGTACTCCACCCACCTGTCCCTCAGGTAGTCCCTCAATACTCTCCTCACGTAGAGGGGCACCCCGTGATCTTCGAGTGCTCCCCCCCCCCCTATACGGCCCCAGGGGTGAGAGTTAGAGGCGTTGGTGATATCCAAACTAACCGCCCCCCCCTGGGACACCCTCCAGCCCCCTACGCGTCTCACCACCGAGGGGGAGGCCCACGTTAGGTCAACAATGGACACCCCCTGGTAGCGGACACAGGTGCTGTCGGACCCCCGATTCAACAATCGGCGGTCGGAGCCGCCGGCCAGTCCAGCACCACCTCGCCCCTCAGGTCCGTCCTGGGGGAACCCCGGGCCTGGAATTTCGAGTTGAAATCCCCCAGGACGATAGCCGGACGGGGCCGATACCGCGAGACGCATCTCGCGACACCGTCCAGGAACTTCCCGAAGGACCCGAGGTCCCAACTAGACGGTGCGTAGACCCCCACCACCAGTAGGTCGCCCCACTTTGCCGTCACATACCCATCGTCACTCTCCAGTAGTTAGAAGGGCAAGGGCGCCGCGGCCTCCCAAGGATTATCGCTACCGAGCCGCCCGGGTTGCCACCTAGTTCGGGTGATCCGGGATCTCGTATGGCTCGGCAGCAATCGCCAACCCAACTCCCCACTCGACCATATGCTGGATAAGCATGTCCTGCGCACCGGCCGTGTGGTTGAGGTTGGCCTGAAGCAGCAGGGCCATGGCCCCTTCACTGTTCCAGGTCCGTGGCCCCTTCCTCCACGGGCCTCGTCTCCTCCGTCGCGGCGGGTTTTGCTGGTGGTGCCATTGTTTCGTCCGCTCCTCCGGCCGCCTCCTTCCTCGTGGGACCAGCCCCCCTCCGTGCACTTGCCTCCGTCGTCCGCTGCCCCTCCAGGCTCAGGGCCAGCCAGTTTGGGGGCCAGTTGAGCCTGTTGGACACCCTTGGGTCCCTGGTTTCCTCTTCCTTTGGGGGGCACGCAGGCCCTGGTCCCCATCCGGTAGCCAGAGGGTTTCCCCAGATCGGCGCACAGGGGGCACTTTGGGGGGCTCCTGGCATCCGCCACCCTGTGCTTGGCGCTCCCACAGTTGTGGCAACGCCCGCTGCGGTCCACGGTGCTGGTGCACCGCTGCCTCACGTGTTCCATTTCGAGGCAGCGGAAGCACTGCAGCGGGCGGTCCGCTAATGCCTCCACCCCTGCCGCGGTCCAGCCGACTCGTATCTTCTTGGCCGCGACCACTTTCCTTGCCGCCGCCAGTTGGCATTTCACCCACGCAGTGCCCAGTCCCAGCGGTGACGACTGGATAGCCCCGGTCTTCACCTCCGCTGGCCCGCACCCTCCCACGACTGCGATGGCCGCGGCCACGTCCCCGGTAGTGGTGGCCGCCACCAGGTCCCTCACTCGTAGTTCGGCCATTTTGACCGGGCGAGCCACTACTACCCCCTCCTCCGTGCCCACGAGCTCGCTCATTTTGGCGGCGAGGGCGTTCGCCTTTGAGGCCCCTTCCGGTCCGGGGATCTCCAGGAGGAGACCGCCCGTGACCGCCCTTTTCGGTCGCAGCTCCGTTATGTTAAGCTACGCCAGATCGATTTGGCTGGCGGAGCCCATCGCCTCGGCATAGGTTATCTTTGCCCCGTCTCTGATCGTTAGGGCGACCGCCGCTGTGCGCGGGGGCCTGTGCTGCTGCATCTTCGCAGCTGCGGGCTTGGCCCCCTTTCCTGCATCCTTCCTCCTCGGCTGCCGCTGCTGCTGCTTTCTTGCCACGGCGGAACCAGGGTTCGGGCCGGTCGTCCATGGGTCCGCACCGTGGCCTCAGCCCTTTTGGCCTTCCTCCCAACCACCGTCACCCAGGTCTCGCTGCCCCTTCGCATGTCTGCGGAAGGGGGGCCCGGCACCGGCGTTGTGGGTTCCCCCGGACCGCTTGCCGCCATCGCCTCCCTCGCCCAACTAGCCGACAGTTCCTTTCGGAGGGAGAAAAGTTTCCTCTCGACGCGCCCCATGAGGGCGTCGAAAAGGGCCCCAAAGCGCTCCTCAGTTATGGGCGGGGCGCTGCCAGTGGAGGAGAGGCGGAACGTCTTCCGCCTCTCGTCTTTCTCCATGGGTTTCCCAGCCGTTGCACCGTCCTTTCTTGTCTCCGCCTTTCTCGCAAACAGCGCCGACTCCAGGTCGGCCACCCGCCCGCGTTCATGGTGAGCGCCGCCACCTTCAGGTCCCTGATGTACGTCCCTTTCAGGTGGGAGCTGGTCAGGACCACCTTTTTTACAACCGGCATATGCGCTAGTATCTGGGCCCCGATGTTGGGCGTGGACTGCGTCCTCAACTCCTCCGCCACCTCGTTCTCCGTAGGCATCTTCTTGTGTCGCGTCGGCATAGATCTTTCCCCCTCGGAGCTGTGTACCTTTCGCCTCTTGTACACCGGCCGCCTCCCGTCCGACTCTCTGGATAATCGCGGTATCTTACTTCCAATCACGGTGGATCCGCTGGACTCCGTGTCCCCATCATCGGCGCTGATGACGTAGGCCTCTTGTGCCCGCGTCGCCGCCTCCGTCCGTGCGCTTCCCCTTACTGTTTTTGGGGTAGCCTCCGTGCTCTTGTTGTCGCACAACACAAGATGCCCGGTGGGTGCGACCCTCCTCGCCGGACACGCGCTACTAGAGCGCGATTCCTCCTCCTTCCGTAATTTGTGTGTTGTATTTTTTATTATATTGGCAGATATTTTTTCCTACGGTTCGCCCATCGTGGGATCCCCACCGCGGTGGGGACACTTCCCCGTTTAAGGTTTACCCTAGTTAAGGATGCCGAAGCCGAGAAGTTGTTTTTCAGATGGTCAGTCCTACCGGCACCAGGTGACTGTACAGAAAAATGGTACGGGATAGGCCCGTGATATATTTGATGCTAAAGGTTTAACGTCTCCACTATTGAGTGTGCGACACCGGATCCGAGCCGATGCCATACCCAAACCTCGGGCTAGTCGTGCTGCGAATTAACCTACGCAGCGTCGGTTATGAGGAAATACTGACCGGGTAATCCTCCATACCTGCGCCCGAATACCCCACTTCAACCCCGTCATAGGCTCCAGACAGTGAAACGCGTGAGCGGTTCTTCCACGTTTAACATACGGGTTCACTGGATCTTTGCCATAATTTCAGGACTTACGATTACCCTTATTACTACCGCAGAGGTCAGGTACTAATATCATGCGGCACTCCGGTCGGGGGGCAACTACTCCCCCCTTGGTTAGTCTGCTGGGAATATCCCTAGGGCATCGACCACAGCCCATTCGCACACCACGGTGAGCCGCTGCTTAGTTTTCACCGTTCAGCCCAAGCCCTTCCGGCATGGTTAGACCTGCCGGGAATGAAGCTCCCGCCGGCATGTTCTTGGGCCTCATTACGGCTTCTTAAGCCTCTATACCACGTCCAGGTGGCGGCTCCTAGTAGAGGACACCACATAACACTAGCGCGAGTAACATAGATAATCACATAGATGTAACTCCAAGGAACCTTGATACCAACAGAAACCCAATGGAACAATGGTACTCTATACCTGTTGCAATCGTCAATGAAGTGCAAAACATCATTAAAAATATAAAAAATGGAAAGGCACCAGGTATTGGCCTTATTAATGGAAAAATACTAAAGCAACTGCCACCAAAAGCAGTACGATTAATCACAATAATATACAATGCAATTCTAAGCCTACAGCACTCTCCGTCCATGTGGAAACTGGCACAAATTATAATGTTGCCCAACCTGGCAAAGATCCGCACCAAGCTTCATCATTTACATCAACACCGCTTCTCCCAACGCTATCCAAAATACTAAAGAAATTGATTTACAGTCGTCTTAAGTGCACAATAGATGAAGGAAATCTAATACCAGCTCATCGGTGTGGGTTTAGAAATAAACACTCCGCCATTGACCAGACGCACAGACTTGTGAATGAAATACTCATAGCGTTATAAAATAAACAATATTGCACAGCACTCTTCATGGACATTGAAAAAGTTTTTTATTAGGTGTGGCATGAAGGGCTCCTTCATACAATTAGAAACCATTTCCCCAAACAAATTTACAAACTACTGGCATCGTATCTAAAGGACCGAACCTTTATTGTAAAAATAAAAGATACATATTCTGAGATCAAGGTTTATTGATGCAGGCGTACCCCAAGGAAGTGTCCTAGGGTCAATATTGTATACAATCTACACAGCTGATATTCCAACCACTGTTAATATCAAAATATTAACATTCGCCGATGATACAGCTATACTAACCACAAATAGTCATCTGGAAGTATCGGCCATGTTACTGCAAGAACATGTTATAAAAATCGAAAAATGTCTCGCAGAGAAAAGGATAAAAGCAAATCCCAGCAAATATAGCCACATCACATTCACGCTCTGCAAGAAAAAGTCGCCAGACATCAAACTAAATGGTATGTTAGTACCCCGAACGGAAAAAGTGAAATAATTAGGGCTCCTGGATTCAAGACTTACATAGAAGCATCATATTAAAGCAGTAACCGATAACATACGTATCAAACGAGGTCAAATGTATTGGCTGACTGTTCGAGAATCAAACCTTATTGTAGAAAATAAACTAAAAATATTTAAAACAATTATTAAACCGATATGGACATATGGAATGCCACTATGGGGAACCGCTGCAATGAGTCATATAACAAAAATAGAGATAATGCAATCAAAAATACTTAGAACAATAGTCAATGCACCATGATACTGCAGGAATGAAGACAAACCTAAAGACCTAGATATCCTAACTGTCAAGGAAGAAATTAACAATTATGCAACCAGCTAGCTGCTGAGCTGAATGCAACTCAAATAGCGAGAAGATTAAAAAGAATGCAACGTTCTGACCTAGTAGAACAGTAGTGAGAGCAACCATCATGTAGAGGCGTTACAATGGAAACTATCACCTACGAGTTACATAATCCGTAATTGATATAAGAATTTACCAAATGTCCATTGGACAAATTGTAAAGGAACATTTCTGTAAAGGAACAAGTGCCGAATACCGGTTGCGGGAGCAAGCGAAAGAAGCATTTCTTAAAATTCAAGCAGAGCATAAAAAACCTTTTGACAGAAAAAGGAAAAAGCCGTAGCAATATAAAATAGGTACGTTGGTAGCAATCAAGCGTACTCAATTCGGTCCGGGACAGAAGCAGCACGCAAAATTTTTAGGTCTATATCGCGTGACAATAATTCTAAGAAATGATAGATATTTAGTGGAGAAAGTCGGGGAACATATAGGATCATACAATACTTCCACCTCCGCCGGAACATATAAAGCCGTGGCAAGACGCCCGTAACGCGTTATCCGAAGAAGAAAGTGACTGAATATCGATTTTGTTTATCGATGTTCAGTGTCAGGATGGTCGAATGTAGGTATGTATGTGTGTGTGCAAATATGTGTGACTGCGAAGTGTGGCAGAGTGGCACGCGGAAGCGTTGTGGGGAGAGAACATGCGAGGATTGAGGAGATCGGGAGAGTAGGTTGAGACGACGTGCAGGAAGAGGAGTATTAGTATTAGATTATGTGGGATTAAATTACGCGCTAGCCGTATAATCTCCTCTGTGATTATCCTTTGTTGTTAATATTAGTCCGCTTCTGTTTACAGTGCCTTCCTCTTCGACGAATTTCATTATCTCTTAAAAATTCTTCCCGAATTTCTACCGGATTCACTTCCTCCCGTTCCTTTCCTTGAAGTGAATCTTTTTGTTGTCCTTGCGAAGGCTCGACAGTTAATAGTTTTAAAGAACCGAAAAGATAATTTTTCTGATGAATATATTTAATCACCTTTGGAATATTTGTTTCAAGCCCTCTGTCTTGAAATTGCAAGCATATTTGCTTCTATCGCATTATATTAATTCTAATATCAACAAAATGTAACGTCGGACTCTCTTCTTTCATACAAACCAATCCCTGCGCAGCAAGTGATTCGTCATCTGTTTTGTTACGAGCCGGGGCTGTGGGCAACGCCTAGGCCGGCGAGGTTGATATAACCCAAGGAATACGGTTGAGAATTTGTTAATAAGGTGCACGGACGAACCCGATGCGAAATCGGGGAGCTGCTAGGAGGTTGGCTTATTCACAGACGAACCCGGCGCGTAGCCGGGGAGCTGTTCGGAGGTTGAAAAACGTACGGACGAATCTGATGCGAAATCAGGGAGCCGTAGGATACAGACGAACCTGGTGCGAAACCAGGGAGCTGTAGGATGGGTTAGGTTTCGCGGACGAACCCGATGCGAAATCGGGGAGCCACTAGGTTGGAATACTTGTCGGTATTTTGCTTGGATAAGGCGTGCGAACGAACCTGATGCGAAATCAGGGAGTCGCAGGAAATGTTAGTTTGCCTCGTAACTTTAAATTAATATTCGATACAACTCGAGCGGTTAAGTTGTATCTGTGGGAACGTTACTACTGATATAAAGGATCACGGAGTAAAGATTGGTTTAACGAATCTACTCGATTTAATGGTGAACAAATTAGATATATATTCAAATCAGTCGTCTGTACAATTGTAATTGTCGCGATGAAATAATACTAAATGTGTAAGTTACCTAAATATTTGCACCGTGTTGGCGCACTGGCGATGCAGGGTCTGAGAGCCGCTTTTAAGAGTATGCCGAAAGAACTTCAACCGGACTAGCGGATTCTAACGGGTTAATCTATGATTCGAAAGGTGCGCTAAGCCCAATCTTACTTGATATAACTGACTCTGTACGAGCGTGGCACGACGCGACTCTACGCGCGACTATGTAACTCTGAACCGACGAGGGTAAAAACCCCCCTCGAGGGTTTATATACCCCCGAAATGCGCGGGAACGCATTAGAATTTTCCATATAAGGAAATTAAGAAGTCTTCGTCGGACCACGCCCGTCTTGGTCGTAATGCAGCTGGTCGCACATGTTCTCAGGACCCCTTTCTCTGTTTATGGTAACCGAAAGAATTTTAGGGCGTTTTCCCATCACAGATGCGAGCTCGAAAACGCGTTGAGACCGACGTATGGAATATTCTTCATACGTAACAGTAATGAGGAATTCATCGTTATCTTTTTCGTTTCCCATGATTATTTTTTCATTAAGAGTAGGAGCCGGTTTTACCGAGTCTTGCTCCTCTTCGAATTCTTCAAATGTAAGAGTCATATCCAGGAATTATTCATTAAAGTAAAATGTACCTTCATCCATCATATTTATTCTTTGATAGAGCGTCCCCATTAGTGTTACTTTTTCCCCTTTTATATATGACTTCATAATCATGTTCTTCTAATTTCCATCTCCATCTCATTAGTCGAGATGCGGGATCCTATACCTTTGTTAACCACTGAAGTGGTTTGTGATCAATGACAATGAAAAATTTCTATCCATACAGATATGGTCGAAATTTTTTAGTTCCCCATACTATTGCCAATAATACTTTTTCCTCGCTACCTCGCTTGCATCTGCAGTTAGAATGAAAGGTTTAGTAAAATCAGGATAATATCACCGCTAATATCGGCGGTGAACACAATAATCCTTTGAAATGCTGATAGGATTGTTCTTCTTTATTTGATCATTCCCAAGGAGTAGATTCGTTTAAAAGATTTGTTAGTGGTTGTGCCATCTTAGCGTAATCCTTAATAAATTTTCTATAGTATCCCACGAGACTCAAGAATCTTTTTACATCCTTTGGATTTTTTAGTTTTGGATGTTCTTTGATTTTTTAAAAATTTTCTGCATGTGGTTTAACTCCTTCTTTTGATATTACGTTGCCTGGATATACCATTTCATGTTTTAGATATTCACATTTGTCTGGCTGTAGTTTTGAGCCTACACTCCGTAGTCATTTAATAGCTCAATAATAGATACCTATGTTAAATATATTTTTTTCCTTATTTGTTATGTAGTATATTTATTTGACGATTTTGCTTCAAACTTTTGTGCAGTACATAATCTTGCAGGTATAATAAACACGTAATTAAAAAAAAAAACTAAATTGAAAATGGAGCTTTGTTTCACTTCACAATAAACGTTATATAAATATTTCTCAGTTGTAAATAATAAATCTTCATTATTTATAAAAGTAAAGTGCCATTGTTGCTTCAACAAAACAATATATTACTTAATTAACAGTTATAAGTGTATTAATGTCTAGTTTTCCTACTTAAAATATGACAAACACACCCCGCTTGATTATATTCGGGTCTCTAGTGCAACAATGAGAATTACGTTAAATATCTGACGAAGAAGCAGTTAAAAGCAAAAAGTGCTTGTACAACTATAATCTATATAGTTTTTAGAATATAATGGTGAAGACCTATTTCCGGGCTATCCTAGGCGAGTTTCGTAATTAAGTAATGTTTATATGACATTTATTATGAAGTAAAACAAAGCTTTATTTCCAATTTAATGTTCTTCCTTAAATTTTGGATTTAGTATACCTGCAAGATTATGTACCGCACAAAAGTCTTAAGTAAAATCTTAACTTGGTTACCTTGGATTATCTGAATTAAGGAAAAAAGGACTCATTATAGAAAATGTCATCGACAAATTATCGACGATAGTGTTACGAGCCGGGGTTCTGGGCAACGCCTAGACTGGCGAAGTTGATATAACCCAAGGAATACGGTTGAGAATTTGTTAGTAAGGTGCCCGGACGAAACCGATGAGAAATCGGGGAGCGTCAGGAATAGAGTCAAGCGCGGACGAGCCTGTTGCGAAATCAGGGAGCCGCAGGGGGGTGAAACGTCGTGGACAAACCCAATGCGAAATCGGGGTGCTGCTAGGTGGTTGGCTTATTCACAGAAGAAACCGATGCGAAGCCGGGAGCTGTTCGTATTATTATATACTCGTATATAGTACAGTATAGTATAGTATATATATCAAATCACTGGTTTTGGGTACAGGCATGTGCCCTTCCTAGAAACAATCGATGAACAGTTCGGATCTATTCGTCAGAACGCCAGTTCGTACGAATACGCATCCACCGTAACCGCAGCCTAACGCACTCTGGCGTACGGTCGTGTACAGGGGTTTCGACGGTATTCATGGATTCTTGCGGCAAATATTGTATCGTCTTTTAGCGAGGATAATGTCCAATTTTTTGGTTATTCAATCGTCAGGAATGAACTAATTATTCTTTTAATTAATCTAGCACAGTCATGATCGCGAAAGGACGCACTGGCACGTCATGTTGCATCGTCTTTAAGCAAGATCATGTGCAATTTTTGGTTATTCAATCGTAAGAATTAAACTAATAAATAGTTTAATAACTCTCTTCGATAATTTCATTCGTTATGTGAAAGGAATAACATGTTTTAATACTTATCAAAAACCTACACATTCCTCCATGAATTAACCTGCTTAACGAACTTGTGCGAATCCTGACCTAGCAACGCATAAGAGCTTAAAGGCGATGCAACATTTGCCGTAAGATTCGCTCGATACCGTCAAGGCCCCCGTATATGACCGTGCGCCATAGTGCGTTACACGCCTGTGTTCGTTTGTTGCTCTTGACTTTGTTCTTTGATGGAGGCTCCCGATCCCACATGCATATAACATAAATTAGCTATAAAACGTGAAACCGGACGAAACCAGAACCAATTTTTGTTGCATTGTGATCACAAACCTATATCGAATGCAATGATATGAGAACGAGCTTTTGAACATGCTAAATACCATAACAAAATCGTTAATGAAATCTTGTAACCGTAAAGAAAGGTACTGAAATATTGATTACTTTCAAATATTAATAACTATGTGCGCTTGATTGCAACCAAATCTCCTTCCTTGCAGGGCTGTGCTTCCTTGCGGTTTTTGTTGAAGCCCTTTATAATCAGCTGTTGCACCTTCCTGATATTCTCTTGGCAGAAAGTTCTCTTATTTCCGGATTATTTGGGAGCTTCATATTTACTCCAAACAAGATGCAAAAGGGCGATGTGCCTATGTTTCTGTTCGATGTATTGTTTAGGCACTGCTGTGCTTCCCGCAAATACTCATGCCAGTCCTGAGGATAAGGCGCTGCTAATTTTGTCAGCACTGATATAAGGATTCGATTGACCCTTTCGACTTGCCCGTTCGCCCTGAGCACGCCAGTGGTCGTTAATACGTGTTGAAACTTTCTGCTTGGAAATACTCTTCAAATTCGTGTGATGTAAATGCCGTCCACCTATCCGAGACGATTCTCCTTGGATTGCCGAAGATGGCTGACTGTCTCTTAAGCTTGTCCAGAACTGACGACGGCACTATTAAGCGAATGTCATTATCCACTTCTTTAAATATTAAACCACATTTTACCGCAAAGCCCTCGCAACCTTTCTGTTCTAGTTGAGAAAAAATACACTTTAACCTACAGTTCTCGCACTGCGCTTTTTGTATTCTCGCGTTCAAACTCTCATCGCTCTCGTCAACCGCCATACTTAATAAAAGTGGGTTACGACGTAGCGCGTCTACATGCATCATACTTGTGCCGGGTCTGTGCTCAATCTCGTAGTTGTACTCCTCCAGTAGCAAAGTCCATCGAGCCACTCCCACACACAAATCCTTTTTCCGCATCGTTTGCATAAAAGCTTGACAATCGGTAGCACTCTTAAAAGATATACCTAGTAAATGTTAAGACTTCGGCGAGTCGATCATCAGACTCTAGCTTTACGACACGATACCTGACAATTCTATTCAGAAACATCTGGCATAATAATTTGCGCTCCGCGGTGGCTTTTCTACTAAAACTACGATGAGCCAAAAGGTATGCAACTTTTTCGCTTTCGCTCTCTGAATAGAAATTAGCGTATCGTAAACATACCCCACTTCAGTGGAAGGAATCAACGGCCAACCCTTGGGCCCACGCACCCGATACCGTTAACTTGGGAGAGCCCACCTGGCTACCACAAACTTGTCAGCGAAGCCTCTGATTGGTCGACACTCGTGTCAAATATTAGTATATAAGCAAGCACCTTTTTCAATAAATTATTATTCAGAAAGGAACTACGAAACGAACATCAACTCTCTTTCCTTCCGCAACTATACACGTGCCGGAAATCGAACAGTCCGGCTGGTACTTCGAGAAGCAAGATACACAACCATTAGTCGGCACACACCTCGTGCAAATTTACAACAAAACCAGAACGATCGGAAGATCAAGCGCTGGTATTTAACACTAAATACACTCGGAATTTACGCAGCACTCTAACGATGGCTAATACTTCCAACTCGTAACTGGAATACTTCGATTCCGCCGGTGTGGTCTTACCACTTGCGTAGTAGATCGGATGCATCTTATTGTCTATGTCGTCGCGTTGTAATAGGACAGCTCCGTAGCCGTACAGGCAGGCATCCGTGTGCAGCTCCGTTTCGGCTTTTTGCCTATACAATTTCAAAACCGGCTTTTTACTTAAAGCGATTTTTAACTGTTCAAACGAAAATCTTTCATTTTCACCAAACTCGAACATTGAATCGGCTCTTAATAACCCCGTCAGTGAACGCGCAATCAACAAATAGTCATAAATGAAATGAAATGAACTAAGTTTATTTACCTATCTCTTTATAACATTAATTATCCAAACATTGTTTTAGTAAGTAATAAAATACCTTATACGTTTCGGATAAGGAATAAAAGTATTGAACAGTTGATAATTAAATTAATTAAATAAATAAAGAAAGGCTTGATAATTAAATTGTTATTCGTGAATAACAAATCATTACACATTATTATTAATTTAAGATGATGTAATATTTGCCATACGTTGCCCCTCGATGCACCCGATGACAACCACGCGCGGTGGTACCTGGGCGTGCGCTATATAGGCGCGCTCATTGGCACGTGTTTTTCGTTAATATCCCAAAATCGAAGCTACTTACAATATTTTGATCAGGGAAAAAATTGTTCAGCATCACCTCAGCTAGACGAAATTTAAAAACAGTGCGAGACTTACGGGCCACCCTGTATATTGAGATCAGTCGTTTGAACATACGTAATTGTCGCGATGGAATAATATTAAGTGTGTAAGTTACCTAAGTATTTACACGGTGTTGACGCACTGGCGATGCGAGGTCTGAGAACCGCTATAGAGTATGCCGAAAGGACTTCAAGAGGACTAGCGGATTCTGACAGGTTAATCTATGATTCGAAAGGTGCACTAAGCCCAATCCCACTTGATATAACTGACTCTGTACGAGCGTGACACGACGCGACTCTACGCGTGACTGTGTAACTCTGAACCAACGAGGGTAGAAACCAAAGGGTTTATATACCCCCAAAATGCGCATGGACGCATTGGAATTTTCCATATAAGGAAATTTAGGAGTCTTCGTCGGACCACGCGCGTCTTGGTCATAATGCAGCTGGTCGCACATTTGCTCAGGACCGCTTTATCTTTTTATGATAACCGAAAGAATTTTAGGGCGTTTTCCCATCATAGACGCGAGCTCGTAAACGCGTTGAAAGCAACGTATGGAATATTCTTCATACGTAACACAGTAATTAACGTATGCTGACGAGTTTTGACCAAGACTAATTTTTGTTCATGGCAACTTTGACATTTCCGAATGTAATCTTGAATTTCTTCGCGCATTTGTGGCTAACGGAATTTTAACCGAATGCGTTTATATGTTTTCGTTATTCCTTTTTGTCCACCAATTAAACTATCATTAGCTTCACGGATTATATCTTCTCTGTCTTGTATGGATGGTGTCATAATGATACAATTGCAAATACTAACCTGTTGAGCTGTTCGAGTGAAAATTTCTGCTAACAGTTTCAGAAAATCGACGACTGGCAATTTGTGAAGATCTCCGGTTGCCGAAATTTGGAATGCTTTAATCTGGTGTAGTTCTAAGATATCCTTAAGAATGTTTAAACCATGAAGAATATCTAAATATGAAGAATATTTTTGTAATATTATCACAAAAATGATCAGAGATTACTATAGGGAAAGATTTGTACTATCCTATCATCTAGTGTTCCCACGTGGCATTTTTCCGGTCGCTTTGCTAGAAGATCTTGTTTGTTTATTGCTTCGGTATCTAGCAGTAGTTTCCCAACAGCGGTTTATATATTGCAGACGGCAGGTATAAAATATACAGACACCTTCTTCAGCTGTGAGAGTGTTTTAACTGGTAGTAATTTTGTGTGTTTCTATTGGTAAAGCTTCTTCCAAATGTTCTCCATCGGTTGAATTTTCAGGGTCAATAGTGAAGAATGGGTAAGGGTCAAATGCGTACTCGAAGGCCCCATGTCGAGTTGATCTGCTGTCCGATGGTCGCCCAACACTTGCTTCGGTTATAGTACCTGCAGGTAGCTGGGTAATTGCCGATTGTAAAAGTTCATCCGTAATTGAAGATGATATTTGTGGTGTACTAATTAATTGTTGCTGAATATTTTTTGCATTTTCTATTACGGTGTCTTCAAGCGGTTCTTCAAAAGATATTAAATCGTTAAATATGGGCTGATCCTTATCCAAACGAGAAATTTGTGTAGATTTTCTACGGGTGAAAAACTATTTATGGCTTCCTGGCGTTCATCTGGGATTGTTACCTCTTGAGAAGCGGCCGGAAAAAGATCGATTGTTATGTATAATTGGCGAATGTTGAACCTTTCCATATGCGGCTTGTTCTATTTCATCTGAGCTGCTACTGTCCCGATACTTGGGTCGGTTTTCTCTATCTCGACGTAATTGCCAAACGCGGTGTCCTATTGAATCCGTATTAACTTCTGTTTTTGGTACCTGTACTTTGAAGCCGGTGTCCCTGCATTCCCGTGGGAGGAGTGGTAAACAGAAATGAAGTTACCCGACAGAACTTCTGCGTTTTTGTTTATCTTTCCAACTTTATGAACAACCTGGTATTCATATTCCGAAAGTGTAAGTTTCCACATCATGAGTGTAGAAGTCGGGTGAGTAACGGAATGCAACCAAAGAAGTGGTCTATGGTCTGTGATTAGGGTGAATTTGGTTCCATAGATGTAGGGCCTGAAGTATCTTACGGCGTAAACCATTGTCACACATTCTCTTTCCGTAGCTGAATAATTCCTCTCGTTTTTATTTAAGTTGCGGGACGCACAAGTAATTGGTAGGTCGCTTCCTAACTCTCCCTAACTAAGCAGTTTGAAGTTTGAAGCTTTCGCCCTGCTCTTCTGTCCACTTGAATTTGATGCCTTTTCTTAACAAGTTAAATCAGAGGCTTTGATTTTGAGGTGAAATTAGGTACAAATCTTCGGTAATATCCTACAAGTCTTAAGAATTGTTGAATATTGATCTGTGTAGTGGGTGTTGGAAAATTTTGACCTGCTTTTAATTTTCTAGGATCAGGTCTGACTCCAATTTTCTAAATACTATGTCCGAGATATACGAATTCCTTCCGCAGAAATTCGCATTTATTGGTCTGATTCCATGATCTTTAAGGCGTTTTAATAATGTTTTAGATATCGTCTAGGTAAACGAAAACATCTGTCCCTTGAAGTACAGTGAGTGCTTGATCCATGAGGCGTTGAAATATGGGTGGTGCGTCTTTTAATACGAAAGGCATTCGAAGAAAGTCGTCATGTTCATTCGGTGTAGTAAATGCTGTTTTTGATTTATCTTTCGGATCCATCTCTATTTGATGGAATCCACTTGCGAGATCCTACGACGCGGCATTACCGTTGGCACAACAATGCTGGCTACGGTACCGAACATGTGCCTGCGCGTGTGCGTATGGAATCGAATGCCGGGCAAATCATATACAGATTTGTATCGACCGTCGAGGTTTTCGGAGCGAATGAATAGTGAATAAATCTTGATCCGACCGTGAGATCAATTTTTCATTACACAGTACTGCATTCATTCGTTAGTGTGTGACCAACATCGTTACACGTAGAAACAATAAATCCTGTCGCACCTTCTCAAAATCTCACATTGAATATTAAAATGGCCGTGCAATGAAAGAGATAGTGAAGTGAGTTCACCGACCCGGCCGTTGTTGAGCGTTGCCGAGGTTAAGATTAAGCAAGTTAATTCGTGGACGAATGGGTAAGTTTTTCATAAGTATTAAAACATTTTATTCCTTCCGGATAACGAATAAAAGTATCGAACAGAGATATTAAAATATTTATTAGTTTATTTCTTCCGATTGAATAACCAAAAAATTACGTATGACCCTCGCTTAAAGACGATCTTTCGCGACCAAGACCGTCCTTGATTAATTAAAACAATAATTAATTTTTTTCTTATTAATGAATAACCATACATTCAACATTAGGCTTGCTTAAAGACGATGCAACACCTCCCGCACGATTCCCTCGATACCATCGAGGCCCCAGTACACGACCGTGCACCATAATGCATTACGCGCCCGAGTCTGTGGATTTCGGGCGCTCTGATTAGTTAGTGTTTTTGGTTAATAACTCAAAAACAAAGTTTCAAACCTCATTTTGGTCAGGGAAAAAGCTGTTCCGAATCACTCCAGCTACCCCCATTTCCCGATGTTTCGGTAGTTACGAAACACCCTGTATACATGATGTCAACAGTTAATTCCATGCGTCATAAACGCGGATTTCAAAAGGGGGGCTCGACGCTGGTCCCCAACAGCTATTCACAAGGTCAGGCTTCGACACCCTGGCGGAAATTGCTATGCATTATTAAACCGACGGCAACGTTTGAGTCGCATCTGCAAGGGAACGCGCTCCGGGCGCCAATGAAGGGTGCGGCCACACCTTCAAAAACACGCTGATCGGTATTAAGACATTTTCCTAAATTTTGATAGTTGGATACCAATTAGAGGGGGCTATTAAGGCGGATTCGCGACCACCTCGAGAGCTCGTAAAATGTCTTAACTTTCTTTCTAATTGCTCCAGACCGGACATCTCACACGCCCTAAGTCCCGCACCGCGCGACATAGAGAACGCACTCAATAACGACGCGCAGCGGCCTTGGGTCGATAACAGTCCTGTTGGTGGGAGAATATTTTTCACATACGCAAATCGACGACGTTATCGATAGGAGAAGCGTTCCCTCTTGCTCTACGTTCATCGAACGTATTCTAGTTTAAATGGTACGGGTGTCGGACGGCCAAGCTGCGAGTTACCGAAGCCGGTTCCATGTGTAACCCCGACGAACCACCTCCTTAATTTTTCATTTACTTCGGCTTTCGGATACATGTATCGAACCTTTCGATAACGGCCGCACATCAACTCCGATGCTTGCAATTCGATTTTCGTTCCAGGTTACCCGATCCCTGCACGATAGAAGCGGGTACAGTTTCGTCTTCAATTGTAAGAAACGTATACTTCACCGACAACCCACTGACAAGCACGCAACCCACGGAGCGTTGTTTCCCTCGGTAAAAAGAAACAAAAAAGAGAAAAAAGCGAAGGAAAAGCGTACATACCGACGCTCGCGCGGGCATAGATCCTCGATGTGTCCTGCGTGAGGAAAACTCGGGGAATGTTTACACGACCGGACAAGAGCAACGAAGGACGGTCTCTGCAACGCTCTTTTCTAGTCACGTTTCACTCTTACTCATCCCCAAGCTGACACGGAGCATTGTGTAGTTTCTAAACGTATCGGAAGTATTACAGAACGGCGGGTTGATGTCGACTTCACGCAAGTGTCTGTTTAGAACTTCTCTCGAAGACACCGTGATATACACATTCATCCCTTTGCCGTGAAGGGCGAAAAGACACGTCGCAGAGTTCGAACAGGAACAGACCAGATTCGTCTGCACTTGAAATCCCAAAGAGTTCCCGGTTTCGACGCTTGTTATGACCTCGCGCTCCAACGTCGATCGGACTACGGACGGGAAGATAAAATCTCCGCACGTAAGCCCTGTCGTCGACAGCGGTGTCGAGAGTCATTCGATCTCTTTTTCATTTGTTCGTTCGTTATCGTTATGCTACCGGATGGGTTTTCTTTCTTTCTTGTAAGCCATATGATTATATATCTTTCTTTTTCGTGCCTTTCAGTGTTATTTTATTCCTTAATGATCCTTCCGCAGGTTCACCTGCGGCAACCTTGTTACGACTTTTACATCCTCTAACTGATTAAGGTCAGTCATCTTCCGGTAACATCGGCAATGCGGAGCATTGGTTCAGCATTCAATCGGTAGTAGTGATGGGCGGTGTGTACAAAGGGCAGGGACGTAATCCACGCGAATTTATGGGTTGCGCTTACTGAGAATTCCTCGTTCATGGGGAATAATTGCAAGCCACAATCCCTAGCACGAAGGAGGTTTCAGAGGGTAACCGGGGCGTTCCGACCAGGGAAAACACGCTGATTCCTTCAATGTAGTGGGCGTGCGGTATTTGCGGCCCAGAACTGGATGTTCTGTACCGCACCACAGACTTGTTATTGCTCCATCTCGTGGAACTAGAAGCCACCTGTCCCTCTACGAAGATTTGTTTCTACGTTGGTAGTCAAGATCCTTCGACCGAAGCTGAGGGCCCTTGACATACCATAAGATAGGTCTATTTAGCAGGCTAGAGTCTTGTTTGTTATAGGAATTAACCAAACAAATCGCTCAACCAACTAAGAACGCCCATGTACCACCACCATTAAGAAAGAGCCATTACTCTGTCAATCCTTCCGGTGTCCGGGCCTGGTGACGCTTCCCGTATTGAGTCAGATTAAGCCGCAGGCTCCACTTCTGGTTGTTCCCCTCAGTCAATTCCTTTAAGTTTCAGCTTTGCAACCATACGTCCCCCGGAACCCAAAAGCTTTGCTTTCCCGGAAGCTGCCCGCTGAATCATCGGAGGATCTTCGGCGGATCGCTATCTGGAATCGTTTATGGTTAGAAGTAGAGCGGTATCTGATCGCCTTCGAACCTCTAATTTTCGTTCTCGATTAATGAAAACATTTTTGGCATATGCTCTCACATCTGACAGTCTTACGACGATCCAACAAATTCACCTCTAACATCGCGATACGAGTGCCCCCATCTGTCCCTATTAATCATTACCTCGGGGTTCCGAAAACCAACAAAATAGAACCGAGGTCCAATTCCATTATTTCATGCACAGAGTATTCAGGCGAAGGTAGCCTGCTTTGAGCGCACTAATATGTTAATAGTATGCCGAAAGAACTTTAACCGAACTTGCGGATTCCAACGGGCTAACTTGTATTCTGATCGGTGCCCTAAGCCCGAACTCACTGAATGTAATTGACTGTACGAGCGCAACACGACGTGACAATCCTCGTAACCTTGTAGTTATTAACCAAAGATGATCAGTATGGAAGGGCTTATACAGTCCCAAAATGCACAGGGGAGCGTATTTGGGGTTTCCATATAAGGTAAGATCACGGGGAGCTCGTCGGGTCGCGCGTGTACATAATCGGGCTCGGTGCAGCTAATCAGTATCAAGGGCTCTTCTTGTCCGTGTACGATAATGATAGAAATCTTTGGGCACTTCGTGGAAATGCGACTTCCCTTCTTACGCAAGCTTGAGCGGCACGTGCGAGAGCAGCGTATAGAGAGTATTATTCATACGTAACATCTCCCCCCCCCCTCCACTAAGATAAAACATCGCGGTTGATGTGATGCTTTTGCAATAGAAGGGAACCGGTTAATGATTTCTTTACAAAACAAAAGTATATAATTGTGTGAAAATTTGTCGGGTGTAGTATGTGAGTGTGTACTTATCGCTATCGTAATCGCTGTGGGTGATTGCTTAATCGGTGGTAGACACCACGAAATTCAACTCTCTCCATCCCTGGGTGACGTTGTATGGGGCTGTCCGGGAAGACGATTCAGGAGCAGGTCTGCAGTGACACCGTTAGGTGTCCTCTGGACTTTGTCCAGGCGGCCGATAATTTTGTTGACGGCCAGCTCTGCAATTTCTTCAGCCTCGCGTTCCGAAGTCCGAGCTCGAACACCGCGCATCTTAATCCTTACGGCCTGCCCTGGCAGGACCTGGAATCTGGGTGGCCAAGGTCGTAGCTGGGAGTACTCGCACCTTACCATCCTGCCATGGTCTCCCAGGAACACTGCGCAAGATGTTTGTCCGACCTGACGGAATTCCCCTCGGCGCCATACACCGCTGGGTTTCTGGACGGCCACGCATTTCCCCGCACTGACGTTGCCCACCAGTGGTATGTGCAGTTGCTCTCGGGTGTCCATGAACCGATTGAGTGCAATAACGGCTGTTAATGCGATTACTCTAAATTCGTCGATGATGACCCAAAACGTCGTCAAATCCTCGACGTGCACGACCCTGCACTTCGCAGATGGTCGAAAGTCCTGAATTCCAACGGTTCGCATCATCTTGCAAAGTTTTAGTCTTCGTAGTCTGTGTTCTGTGTCGTTATGTTTCGATGCACTGGTGCAACTAATGCTGAGCCTAAAAGGTCTCGGGAGGCTGTTCATATAAGACAGAAACCCATATCGCGCCCCCACCCTACATTCCTGCGGAAGGCATTATATTTTGGTATCTTCGTTTTTCTAAAAGACAGTGGCACTCGGTTTTAGATCATTTCCTTCTTTGGATGAATTTAATGTTCCCGGAATGTTTATTGTTATTTCGTTATTTTCCGAAGGCGGATACATTTTGGCCGGAGCTCGAAATACTATAAATTTTATGACGAAAAATATGCACAAAAGAGCCAATATTACCACGACGGCTCCAAAAAAGGAAAAGGTTACAGTTTCAAAGTGTCTGAGAGACTTTTGATGTGTTGCCAAAATTCTTGCTCGTTGCTCTATTTCAGTGAGTGACAATGCTGCTGGAAGATCGTCCCAACGAGAGGTGACTGTTTCATTTAATTCCAAAGCATTGAAGTGATGCTCGACGACCTCTGGTATAATTATTGATAGTGTGACGGGAATTATTCACGCATGAATAAAAGGATAGAGAGAAGTAAAATGCTACTTCTCGGTACAGTATTTAATGTTAAATTTAGTTAATTTAACTTGATTTACGAAATATCGCAGAATTTCTTAAGAGTGGTCCGTAGATCATTAATAGTATCGGATTAATTAATTAAGTTGTGTAAATCAAGGTTAAGACTATTTGATCTTGATGGTAGAGACGGAACAGAACTTTATTCGTGGTTGATACATTGCTTTATATCTTTAGGTAGTACAGAGAGTGGGGTTTGCTTCTGTCTTAAAATGATTACGTGGCGTTTGCCGATGCAAGCGTTGGTCGCAGTGTATCAGCTGGGACTGAGCGATAGTCTTCGTTACAATAGGTTATATGGTTCGGAAGCTTAAAATTCAATGTTCTGTGACGTTCCAATGGTTGCTAAACATCTCAATTGTATAGATTCTACTGTTGCTTGGCAATCCGGTTCCAATTTAAATATTCCCGAAGCATTGACATTTCGTGTTACCTGTTTCTTTTGTTTGGAATAAATTTGCGCCTTTTTTCCGGCATAAAATAGAGCCAGGTTGCAGGTGCATGTAACGTTTGCCAATATGGTTCCAAAAATAGTAAAAAAATATATAATTTATCGAGGAAGGATTCAATAGCAATATAGACTCTCAAATTGGTTGCCTATCTGTTTGATATAATGGTAGTGTAGGGACACCGGGTATGCGTGCGCGTATGCGGATTCGTGCATGCGAGGCGTGAGCGAGGAGAGAAAACGGGAGAGTTCGGGGCACGGCGCGGTGGAGAGAACACGTTGCATACAGTGTTGAGATACTTTTCGCATTGTACAAACCTACCCCAATATTAATAAATTCTTTAAAAACTCTACAGTAGTGTAGTTGGTTCAAGGAATTTTCCATGATGAAAACGGCAATCCTTCAAATATTCTTCAGTTGGTGTAAAATATTCCTGTTCGTCAAAAGGTACTGCAATGTATCAAAAGGGCGGCTGAATATATGAGACTACCTTTTTCTCTTGAAGTTTGTGGATCGATGGACAAGGATATATTTTATACAAATTATACAGTTTCTCTCCCAGAAGGGGTATAGTGAGCTCAAAGGGTATTCTCCCTCTTGTGAAAATCACGTTTAAGTTTGTTACTCTTTCGATTTGTTCGGCCAGTAATTCTTCTGGTGATAAAGGAAATTCATACGCTAATGTTTGTTTAATTTTATGAACAGAAAGTAAGAACTGCTCAGGTGAAAGGATGTAAAATTCCTTCTTTTGCTAATAATATTGCGTCTATTAGTAATAACAAGTTTGTACTATAATCGTCCAACGCCTCGACCTCTATTATAGAATCTCTTATTATTGCCTCAAAACGTACATTGCTTAGGTCGGATTGGGCTTCATGCAAAGCATCAGAATGTTCGGCCACCAAATTAGTTATTTGCGATATGGCTTCGGTTAAATTAACTAATCTTGCGTGTGTGGCTGAAAACTCCCCTCTGATAATATGTATCTGATTTACTATTAGTTCAGAGAATTGTTTAATTCGTGATTGTAGTAATCCGCATCGTCCTGTGTCAAAGTCCCAAACAATACCTTGTTTATGGTGCCAACAAAACAGAAAGGTACGCTACGGCGTGGGCATGGTGTCTCGTAGTGTTGTGTCGCCTATCGCATTGTGGATTAGTTCGCTGTAACGTGCGATGCTTTCTTCCTTGTTGACTAAGCGATGCCCTAATTCTTTGCTGAGGCAATTTATTGATTTGTGGCGATCGCAAAATTGATTCATTAATAAAAATGTGCTGTTTGACATGTGGAGCACGGTAAGGTATCTGTTTACATCCAAACATGTAACCAAACGCCATTGCGCATGAAAAGTCCTTATATCACGTAGTTTCTCATAGAAAAGTCCCGTATTTTGTCCAATCGCTGTTACAGCCGGACTATCACTAGAGACCGTGAATGGCAACAGGAACAAGCAACAGAAAATCATCATTGATCTTCAACTGTGGGTGGAGAATAAGCGTGTTTCAATTTATCTTTATGTTTTGTAATTAGTTTATCATTTTTACGAAGCACTACGTTATGGAGGTCTGCCACGTCTGCTATCTCGTACGGTCTAGTGTAAAGTAGGTCGTATTTGTTAATACGCAGTTCCAGGAGTACGTAAACAGAATCGCCTATGTTAAACGTTGCTGGTTTTGCAAGAAGATCGTAATAACCTTTAGAACGGATTTTTGCTTTATTTACCTTATCTGAAGCTGAATTGCGAATATTAGTCATATGTCTTATCAAATCTATTAAATTATCTCCATACGACTGTAACTTTTCGCCGGTTGGAAAAGAACTTGATTCTCGAGCAGGTTTTCAAACTATTAGTTCATACGGAGTAAAAATTCTTGCTTCATGAACGGATGTATTGTAGGAGAACATTGCAAACGGTATTAATAAATCCCAATCTTCGTAATTATCCATGTAATGCTTGACGTGCTCGATGAGTATGATGTGGCTTCGCTCCGATGATCGGTTAGTTTGTGGGCTGCATCCTGAAGTTGTGATTTGTTTGATTTTAAATATTTCTGATAAGTTCGTCATGAGGTTTCCGATAAAACTGGTTCCCTTGTCTGTCAGTATTGCGCGAGGTGTACCATATATTGCGATCAAATGTCTAGCAAAAGCATCTGCGATAGTAGTAGCCCGGATATTTGGTATTGCTACTGCCATGCAATACTTAGTTAAATTATCTTGCATGGTGAGAATGTATTGATATCCACTGAGCGTGATGAGTAGAGCTCCTACTGTATCCAAAGCGATTTTATCAAATTTCCCCATAGGTGTGTCGGTAATTAACACAGGCTGACGAGTTTTCGCTCGGACTAATTTTTGTTAGTGGCAACTTTTGAAATTTTCACTGCGAATTTGCGGCCAATGGAATTTTTATCGGATGCGTTTATGTTTTCGTTATTCCTTTGTGTCCGCCAAACTAATCTATCATGAGCTTCGCGGATTGTTTCTTGTCTGCCTTCTATGGATGGTGTCGTGATGATACAATTGCATATAGTAATTCTATGTGCCGTTCTAGAAAAAACTTCTAATATTTTGAGAAGTTCGATAACTGGTAATTTATGGAAATCTCCGGTTCCAGATATTCGGAATGACTTGATATGGAGTTGATTTAAGGTGTTTTTAAGAATTTCTAAACCTCTGAGTAAATCTGGTTTTTTAACGTCATCGTAAAAATTGTCAGGGGCTACTATACTGAAAGATTTCAATGGCCCGTTATCCGAAGTCACTTTTAATAATTTTTTAACTTAATGTTGTGTTCTTGAAGCGAGGAGGCGTATACTACTATGTCGTCCAGGTAAACAAAAGGATCTGTCCCTTGGAGTCCAGTGATTTCTTGATCTATGAGGCGTTGAAATGTGGGTGGCGCCATTTTAAACCGAAAGGCATTCGAGAAAATTCGTAATGTCCATTCGGTGTGGTAAATGCTGTTTTTGATTGATCTTTTGGATCCATCTCTATTTGATGAAATCCACTCGTGAGAGCGAAAACTCAGAAGTATTTAGCTTGTACCAATCGGTCTAATATTTCCGTGTTTTGTGGTAATGGGTATTCGTCTGAAATTGCATTTTCATTAAGTGCGCGCAAATCTATTACCGAACGCCAGCGTTTGTTGCTCTGTGCGTCTGCTTTAATCTCAACAATCCACAAAGGTGAATTATATGGAAATTTGGAAGGTTTAATTATGCCCTCAGTTAGCGTGGTGCTGATCTGTTTCTGAATTTCATTTTGATGTACGGGTGGATAACGATATTGTCTCGTATTAATTGGAATATCATTAGTCGTATGAATTGAATGATTGAAGTCACGAACCATCCCGAGTTTATCCCCTGGGAGGAAAAATCGGTCGGGAAATTCCTCCACTAAATCATTAACAAAATTCCGTTCTTCCCCGTTTAAGTGATTTAAATTGAGAGTTTGTAAAATTCCCTGAATCCTATCTTTCCTAATCTTGAAGCTCGGCGCGTGTTCCATTTCTGGGTAAGAATCTTCGTCGGATGTACATAAGATACCATAGGGTTCCAAAATTTGAGGCTCTATCTCTACGTCGATTGCTTCTTCGCTGGTATTTGTTGCCATAACGTGACACTTTCCATCATTGTTTGTTACAACTGCTTCCTGTGCGTATAGTTGTTCGTGGGTTTTTATACGCGGTAAGTATCCTTTCTTCAATTTGCAGCAATTTTCTGCGAAGTTCTGGGTTTAATGCAATATTTAGTAAATGCCTGCGTTTCTTCTGTTTCTGGTAGATCTCAATAATTTGGAAAACGTAAAGGCTGGATTGGTTCATTTTTTAATGTTAACGTTCCATGGTAGTAAGAAATCCCAGCTTCTTCCTGTTTTAAAAACGGGCTAACGCAAGATTTTTTACCACATAGAAAAATGCTGGAGATCCGTGAATGTGATGAATTGTAGTTCCAAGGGTGTAAATCGGTGTCGTAGTGAGTCAATTTCTTCCCTAGAAATTACTTCTGCGTTTCTTCCGAGTACGTCGATGACCACCAGATTAACGGCTGCTCCACCATCAATTAAGAATTCTCCCGTTCATGATTCCAATTCCGGAACCTTGATCCTGATTCTTGGTGCAGGTGCTTCCTTGATGAGTCTTCTCTCTTCTCGTCGCTAAACCGGATTGTCCTTCGTGTCGCCTGTACGCTGAGCGCGGTTGCAGTTTAAAGACTTGCTTGATTCTACGGACGAATCTCGCGTCCCGATGATTACGTGAATTGCACGGGTGTTTCCGACATGACTTTTCGTCATGTCCGTTCATACCGCAATGCCAGCAATACAAACTTGGCTTTCGGTTTCTATCAGAATTTTTAAAATTGAAATTTGTTGACTCCGATCATCGATATGCGATGAATCGCGGTGATTAGAAGTTGATCCCGAGGGGCTCCTTCGGTTCAAGGTCCAAGCCGTCGCGCGTCCTTGCCTCTCTTGTTCCTCTTCAAATTCGGATGCTCTCGCTGGTCGTTCCCTAAACCGAACGTATCTATTTGGAGATAGTGGATACGATTCATCGCGGTCGTGATTACGAGAATCTTGAGCGCAGCGGTCCTGGCGAGAGCATCTAGCAGGTGATTCACCGCTAGGCGACTGTCGTCGAATTCTTAATTTCCTATCAATTTGTAGCACGGCTTCGTAGGCTTGTTCAAGTGCACCCAAGTCCTGAATTTGAGCCGATACTTTCCAAGAAATTCGATCCGGTAAACCATCGATGAAGTTTTTCTTTAACGTATTGTTCCATTGCTTTGACCAAGTCTTCAGTGTGATCCAGATATTTTTCCCGTATAGCTCCGCGCGTACAGTAAACAAGACTACTTGTTTTATCGACGTATTGTCGAATATGTTCTCCGTCGCCAATACGCCAATACGCAAAATGCGACAAATTTTTTCCCGGTGCGAATCCCTTTTTCAAATGCTTAATTAACGCCCTAACAGAGTCGAATTTATGCTCCATCGTGCGTCTACGTACTGCACCGTTAAGTTTAGTTAAGACAATTGCAAGATACTCGGTTTCCATACCCTCAGGAATCAAAGTTAACCCGTCTGCCACATTTTGTGCAAAGTGCGTCAACGATTTTCTCCGTCAATGGTCGGAATGGAATGTGTAATGTTCTGTATACACGTCCGTTGCGTTAAGAATGTCATTGGACTGGCAATCGAAACAGTCAGGTGTAGCATCGCATTAGCGGAGACATTCGCTTGAGGATTTGCCATTTTTAAAATAATACTAAAGTAGTTAACTAGAGAAAATTAGTATATTGTAAATGTTCACATACGAGTAATAGAAGGTACTTAAAAAAAAAGACAAATTTACGGTAATTCCAAGTTAGTAGTATCCCACCGCTGTCACCAGTTTTGTTACGAGCCAGGGCTGTGGGCAATGCCTGTACCGGCGATGTCAATATTACCCAAGAAACTTGTTAGTTTGTCTCAATACTCTAAATTAATATTCAATACAACTCGAGCTGTTAAGTTGTGGCCGAAGGAACGTTACTACTAATATAAAGGTGTGGCGGCGATAAGCCGGCGCCACGTCTCCGCCTTAGGTTTAAGGCAAAACCGTTTTGTGAATGGAAGTATCGGATGTTGCGTGAGGTGCGAATGAGAAGTGTTAGTGGAGACGTCGAACGAATGTTTATCTGTAGGAAAGAGCGAATGCTTTCTAGGAATGCACGAGAAGCTTCGAGTGCATGGTGACCCGTTGTCGACCTGTGACACGTGACAAGGATGTGTGTGTCGGTGTGGGTCCGAATGAGTGAGAACGAATGAGGGGTAGAACGAGAGAGAAACTGCTGAGAGTCAGTGTGTGAGCAGAGTTCAAGAAGAGTCTTGGTTAAAGATTTGAGTACAATAAAGCTTGTGTCAAGTATTGAATGAGAGGTTATTCCATTCCCTATCATCATATCCCACAAAGGATTACGGAGTAAAGATAGGTTTGCCGAATCTACTCGATTTAATGGTGAGCAATTTATACATATTCAAATCAGTCGTTGGTACATGATCAAAATGGAAGGGTTTATATAGTCCCAAAATGTACAGGGGGCGTATTTGGGGTTTCCATATAAGGTAAGATCACAGAGAGCTCGTCGGGTCGCGCTTGCACTTATTCGGGCTCGATGCAACTAATCAATATTAAAGGCCCTTATTGTCCGCTTATTGACACGTGCGAGATCAGCGTATAGAGAGTATTATTCATACGTAATAAAATCATCAACGTAAACTAAAATTATCGTATCACGGGTTTTGTCGGAATCAGCTTATGTACATGGATTAATTGCTGTATTCCTAAATCCTATTTCTAACACACAATTATTTAGCTTTTTGTACCCTTCACGGTCAACCTGTTTTAACCCGTATAGCGGCCTGTTTAGTTTACAAACTTTTTCTGACTTATTTGGATGATGAAACGTCTCTGGTTGTTCCATGTAAATATCTTCTTTCAGGTCAGCTTGCACGTATGCCGTAACCACATCCAGTTGGTGGATATACATTCCTTTGACCACGCTAGTTGCGAGAAGGTTGCGAATTGTCTCCAATTGCCTCGCCACTGCAACAAATACTTCGCCAAAGTCGATTCCTTCTCGTTGTTGGTCTCCACTGGCGACTAACCTCGCTTTGTATTTGTTGACGGACCCATCCTGATTTCACTTTATTCTGTAAACCCATTTGCATTTTAATATTTTCGCATCTTTTGCTCTGCTTGCCAGTGTCCAGCTGTTGTTTTTCAACAAGGGAGTTGTATTCGTTTTGCATCTAGTCATTTTTGCATGGTTGGCCCAGTGGTTGCTTCATTTATGTCTCTCGGTTCGATGTCTGGGTCGTCTGAGTTTGTCAAGTTCTGATGGATCCTGCTTTCGTGTTTGTTTGGGACTGTGTGATGCACCGTCCTTGGTCTTCCTCTTTCGCCACTCCTGACTAGTTTTGGTCGACCCCGACCTCTAGTGGTCCCACATTCTCCTTGAGTGTTTTTCTCCGGGTACAGTTCTCCCCTTTTGGGGTCTGAACAGTCACTTCTATATTTTCGTTGTCGCTTTCTTCTTCTGGTCCCGGCACTTCAAGCACACCTTTTGTCAGGTTTTCATCACTCTCGACGCTTTCGAAGAATTTCACATCCCTAGCTTTTATTGCTATTTTCGTACCTCTTTTCCATATACGATAGGCCTTAGATTCATCGGAGTATCCTACCATGACGTATTCGTCGCCCTTCGGTAGGAATTTCTTTCCATGATGTCTGTTATTTAAGGCAATCACTTTGCTGCCGATGATTGTAAAGAATCCAACGTGCGATTTTCGCCCTGCCCATGCTTCTAAAGCCGTTTTATCTTCTGGAGATTTTGTGGAGCATCTATTTTTTAAGTGCACAGTTGTGTGAATCATTTCTGCTCGCAATGAATCTGGCAGTTTCGCTTGCAGCTTCATACACCTGGCCATTTCCACTAATTTGCGGTTGGCACGTTCCGCCACTCCGTTTTGTTGAGGAGTGTATTCAACACTTAGTTGTCCAATTTATTGAGGTGGGATTAAATAAGAATGTAGATTCGCAAATTGGTTGTCGGTCTGTTTGATTTAGTGGTAATGTAGTTGATCCAATGAATGTACTATGGTGAAAGCGGCAAGTATTCAAATATTCTTCACTTGGTGCAAAATATTCCTCTTCGTCGGAAGATACTGCTGTTTGATGTTCAATGTGGATACACATGCTACGAGCCGGGGCTGTGGGCAACGCCTAGACCGGCGAGGTTGATATAACTGTTACGAGCCGGGGCTGTGGGCAACGCCTAGGCCGGCGAGGTTGATATAACCCAAGGAATACGGTTGAGAATTTGTTAATAAAGTGCACGGACGAACCCGATGCGAAATCGGGGAGCCTCAGGAATAGAGTCAAGCGCGGACGAACCTGATGCGAAATCAGGGAGCCGCAGGAGGGTGAAACGTCGTGGACGAACCTGATGCGAAATCGGGGAGCCACTGGGTTGGAGTATTTATAGTTATTCTGCTCGGATAAGGCGTGCGAACGTACCTGATGCGAAATCAGGGAGTCGCAGGAAATGTTAGTTTGCCTCGTAACTTTAAATTAATATTCGATACAACTCGAGCGGTTAAGTTGTATCTGTGGGAACGTTACTACTGATATAAAGGATCACGGAGTAAAGATTGGTTTATCGAATCTACTCGATTTAATGGTGAACAAATGGTATATATATATATTCAAAACAATCGTCTGTACAATTGTAATTGTCGCGATGAAATAATATTAAGTGTGTAAGTCACCTAAGTATTTGCACGGTGTTGACGCACTGGCGATGCGGGGTCTGAGAGCCGCTTCTAAGAGTATGCCGAAAGAACTTCAACCGGACTAGCGGATTCTAACGCGTTAATCTATGATTCGAAAGGTGCACTAAGCCCAATCTCACTTGATATAACTGACTCTGTACGAGCGTGGCACGACGTGACTCTACGTGTGACTATGTAACTCTGAACCGACGAGGGTAGAAACCCCCCTCGAGGGTTTATATACCCCCGTAATGCGCGGGAACGCATTAGAATTTTCCATATAAGGAAATTAAGAAGTCTTCGTCGGACCACGCCCGTCTTGATCGTAATGCAGCTGGTCGCACATGTTCTCAGGACCCCTTTATCTGTTTATGGTAACCGAAAGAATTTTAGGGCGTTTTCCCATCACAGACGCGAGCTCGAAAACGCGTTGAGAGCGACGTATGGAATATTCTTCATACGTAACCCACACATTCACGTTGGCCAGCGCAGTTCGGATTTCAACTGTATTTTACTGCACCTTGTAATACGGTCGTCCTGTTCACACCCGTCTCTCGGGACTCTCAACAATATACACGAAGCCGGGGCTCGGGCCCCCCCAGAATTCGCGAGGATAATTGGACACGTGACTCCCCCAAACCACGACAGAGCACAGAACATTCCCGCCGCAGGCATTCTTACAATTTGTAACAATGTTTTGGATTTGCAGCTGGATATATAAGATTACATCCTTTGCTTGAAGTTTGTGGATCGAAAGGCAAGGATATATTTTGTACAAATTATATGATTTCTGTTCCAGAAGGGGTATTTTGAGTTCAAAGAGTATTCTACCTCTTGTGAAAATCACGTTGTAACGGTTGGTGTTGGTTGTTACGTGAAGGTTCGGCCTGACCACAAATAATTTCCACTGGACTAGTAATAAGAAAGATACGTTTCACTTAATATATCAGTTCATACTTGTAGAATTGACACCTGTAAGAAAAAAACCAAACGTAGTCAGCAAGAGTTGCCTCGTAGTCCGGATATGTTCACACCCGGATATGTTTGACCTTTGGATGTTCACACAAGGGAGCGTTTTAGGAGCAGTGAACTCTCTAGTTCATAAAAAACTATCGGTCGGATCCCTCTTTATTCCTTGCGGGAAGGCTTGGGCCAGTGGGAGTAGTGAAGCGGCAGAGTCAGCGCGCAAGCGCCAAGGGGTTCAAAAGGTAGCGGGAGTGCACCCAAAGCAAGGTGACGGGGGCGCTAGTTTGGCGGCCGCCCGGTGCACTACATTCCTTATGCGGGGCGTTACAACGTCTAAATTTGTTATCTTTTCAATTTGCTCAGCAAGTAATTCTTCTGGTGACAAAGGCAATTCATATGCTAATGTTTGTTTAGCTTTATGGAGGGAAATTAACAACTGCTCAGGTAAAAGGATAGCGGGATATCAAATAAATTCCTTGTTTTGCTAACAATATTGCGTCTATTAACAACAGCAGATTTGTGCTTCAATTGTCGGAAGCTCTTTCATGCTCTGTTACAGAGTCTCTTATTACTGCTTCAATACGTAATTTGCTTCTGTCTGACGGTGCTTCGTGTAATGTATCAGAATGCCCGGCTATCATTTTAGTCATTTGTGATGTTACGTAGGAACAATTATTCCATTTTTTCTTCCTCCTACTACGCCTTCATTTGGAAATCGAGGGTGCATGCAGTCGAGTCTGCCCCTTCCGCGACGTCGCGATGACGTGACCCTTTTTCGGGGGAATCTTCCCGGACTCCCCTGGAATTTTCCATGCCCCCACCAGCTTTTTGGTCCGGCTTTCGAGTATAAAAAGGGCATGAATTCTGCCCTCAGCGGCTCAGTTTTAATCTAGCTTCGTGCACACTCCTGTACTGAACATTTTGACGCTTTGAGCTCAGCGAGATCGGGTATCGAGTCCCTTTCAAGCAATCTTATTTAAATTCGTTTTTAAGCGATATACATATTGTAGTATATCGTTAGGCCTTCGTTGGTCGGTAGTAACTCTTAAAACCGTACAGATTGAGAAGGGTGGATTTTGTTTAATTCAATTGTAATAGAACATAGTGCAGAAAATACAAGTTTAATATAACCGTACGCATTTTAATCATTGAGTCTCCTCAACCAGTCATTGGCAGTAACTTCCCACCAAGCAGATACACCTTAACCGCTCGAGGTGTATCGTTATACGTTACGAGTACTTTTACTAACAATCCTGTGGCTCCCGGCGATGAAAGAGGCGCTGGTTTGTCCACGCAAACCTTCCTGTGGCTCCCGGCGATGAAATAGGCGCTGGTTTGTCCACGAAATCTTACCATCCTGTGGCTCCCGACGATGAAAGAGGCGTTGGTTTGTCCACGAGAACCTTTACCTTCCTGTGACACCCGGTGATGAAAGAGGCATCGGCAAGTTCACGCACTTCCTATCTACCCGGGCCCCAGTGACGAAAATCGCACTGGCCGTCCGCGACTAACAAATTCATAAAAACCGATCCTCGGCTTCGCAGCTGTGCCCCTTTGCCCTCGGCTCGTAACAAATTGGTGACAGCGGTGGGATACTGCTTGTTTTTGATTGTAGAGAGAGATTCGATTTTAAATGTGTATCGAGAAGAAAACGGGAGTTCCGCACCGGCGTACGACACCTACTTTTGTGGTGAATCCGGGTTATCTAGAAAACCTGTGCTGTAGGGCTTGGACAACCACCTTAGAAAACGGTACCAAGGTCTGCACACAGTGCGCGTTAACCTCACCGTTGGATGTAAGGAGTTCTACAACGGAACATTGGTTTCAGCGTGAGCCTCATACAATATTGTGTGGTTCATGTAATGAGCCATTGTACACGACACAGCCCATAGTGGACTGCAGCGTGTGCTCTTTAAAGTATTTTCTACGCGGGGAGCGCGTGCAAACCGTTGGAATTTAATATATTCTAAAGGAGAGTTTTTTTCATTTTTTATTGTAATTAGAACCTAGGAGTTCTAAGGAAGAAAAACCCTTTTGTTTAAGTTAATAATTAGAATTTCTATATAATTCTAAGGAAGAAAATCTATTTATTAATTGGGTTGATCGCCTAATAATTTTCAAATCATGGCTTCACTTTCGGTTGAGGAATTGGCGAATTTAACGCTTTCCATAACTAGTTCCATGACTGTGCTAACACGGCGTAATTGTATACAGCATGCGACAGCAACCATACCCATCTTTGATGGAGAAAATCCACGTTTGTCGAGCTTTACGCAAAGTTTAGAAAACGGGTTAGCTTTAATACCGGAAAACACGGAGCAAGAGTATCTAGCCATAATATTAACCAAGTTCACGGGTCCGGCAAGAACAAGTATCCAAGATAAATCGTTCACAAGTGTCGCCGACCTAATAAAATTCTTGAAGAAAAGGTACGCTCCAGGACGTAGCCTGGCGTATCTCCAAGGGGAAATATCGCGCCTTCGTATCCGTAATGATGAGACATTAAGAAAATACATCGATCGTGTAGGCCATTTAATCCACTGTGCGCGGACGGCAATTAAAGAACGATACGATGCCAACGTCTCGCAAATCATTCGGGAAATGGAAAAAGACGCGTTAGAAAACTTCCTCGAGGGATTACCAGAACGCGTTGCGTTAAGAATAGCTACGTTAGAAGAAAAAGTTAAAACTTTAGAGGAGGCATTCGAGGCGGTGTTAGTAATTGATCGGCGGCTGAGGAATCGTCGTCAGGTTATAGAAGATCGACCATCGAGGGAAAATGCCGAAAGAAGAGGTTCTCGCGAACGAGAATACCGATCGCCGGCACGGTATCCGCGATCACCATCTCCAAGCTATTATCGGGCGAATCAGGATAGGAGCGCCTCGCCATCTGAGACGGAGTATGATGGACGAAGGAGGACGGCAGCGGCAATGACTTTGCATAGTCGACACAAGTCACCGTCTTATTTTTCGGATAATTCGGAGACAGGTGATTACTTTGGATCGGAGCGTGGCCGAATGCACCAGAGGGCCAGCAATAAAGGAAAACATCTATTTTGTTGGAACTGCGGGGAAAAAGGACACGACGGACAAGTATGCAAGCAACGGCAGAATTTTCAAAGAGGAGCGGGATCTTCGAGGGATTTTTCTCCGAAACCTTTAAACTCCAAAAGCGCTTACCGCACGGACGATACGGTGAGCGTACTAAAGAACAATCGTCAAAGAAGTGTCCGGTTCAACGAGGGGAAGAACGAGGACTCGTCAAGGAAGCTCCAACACCACGGATCAGGGTCAACGTTCCGGAATTAATAAATAAGACGGGAGAATTCCTTATTGACGGTGGAGCCTCTGTGAATCTCATCACGTTGGATTCTTTAGACGATAAGACAAAAATTACCTCACGGGAGGAAATAGAGATAACTGGGTTATCCCTGCCTTCTATTCAAACAATGGCTACGACGGTGTTACATATCAATGGCATTCCTGCACATTTTTATGTCATCGACCACCTCCCGCTGTCAGCAGATGGTCTCATAGGGAGCCCTTTCTTACTACAAGAAAGAGCCGAGATTTCTTACCATCACGGGACACTTGTAACTACCAGTCAGCCCATTAGGCCCATTCGTTTCACGAATTTTCCTCAAGTGGAGGAACGTGCTAGTTCCTCTAAACAAGTGACAGAGCATAGGATCCCGGGTAGGACGACGCGTCAAATTACAGTAAAAATAGCCAACCCTAATATAAAGGAAGGTTATTTACCGCGTCTCAAAACACAAAAGAATATTTATGTCGGTGAGGCCGCGGTCAAGAACCATGACGGGTCATGCTATGTTTTGGCCACAAATACTGGGGAAGAAGAAACGGATATTTATTTGGGACCTCAATACCTGCATCCATATGATACCTTGGATACTTCCGACGAAGACATATCCTATTCGGAAGTAAGGAGTGCTGTTCAAGGAAAGAAGAGGAATCAACAAATCTGGGACACCTTAGCGACCAGCCACCTCAACGCAGAAGAACAATGCCATATTCAGAGCATCATCGAAGAATTTTCTGACAGATTTTATTTGCCAGGAGATAAATTGGATAAAGTACCACATTTTCATCATTCAATATTCGTGAAGGATGATATTCCAGTCAACACTAGACAATACCGTTACCCTCCTATACATCAAGAGGAAATTCACCAACAAGTTGGAACGCTATTACAACAAGGGATCATCAAACCTTCCGTTTCACCGTATAATTCCCCTTTATGGATCGTACCGAAGAAGACGGGCGCCGATGGGAAAAAGAAATGGCGTATGGTCATTGATTTTCGCGCTCTCAATGAAAAAACCATTAGTGACAAATACCCACTACCACAGATTACAGAAATTTTGGATAAGTTAGGAAGCGCAAAATATTTCTCAGTATTTGATTTGGCCAATGGATTTCATCAAATTGAAATGAATCCAAGGGACAAAGAGAAGACTGCCTTTACCACACCATACGGGCACTACGAATTCGTGCGTATGCCTTTTGGGTTGAAAAACGCACCACCCACATTTCAACGATTGATGGATCAAGTTCTCACGGGGATGCAAGGAACGGAGTTGTTCGTGTACCTTGATGACATTGTAGTCTATTCATCATCGCTCAGAGAACATGAAATCAAGGTCAAGAAGTTACTCCATCGATTAAGGGACAATGGACTTACACTTCAAACCAGCAAGTGCGAATTTCTTCGCAAGGAAGTCACCTACCTGGGACATATAGTTTCATCGGATGGAGTTAAGCCGGATCCTAGGAAATTGCAGGCCGTAGAAAAATTCCCTGTACCGTCATCACAAAAAAATATTCAACAATTTTTGGGATTAACTGGATATTACCGCAGATTCATACAGGATTATTCAGCCAAAGCGAAACCATTGATTCAATTACTTGGAAAGGGAATTCGTTTCAAATGGACTGAAGAACAACAACGAAGTTTTGAATTATTACGAAATGAATTATGTAAGGCACCTATTTTGCAATACCCTGACTTCAATCAATCATTCATTATCACCACTGATGCCTCGGACTTTGCAATTGGCGCAGTTTTGAGTCAGGGGGAAGTGGGCCAGGATTTGCCAATAGCTTATGCTTCTCGCAGTTTAAATCCTGCGGAAAGGAATTATTCCGCCACTGAAAAGGAATGTTTAGCAATGGTGTATGCTGTGCAATATTTTAGACCATATGTGTTTGGAAGGAAATTTACTTTGATAACCGATCATAGACCGTTAGTTTGGCTTCATTCCGTAAAAGATCCTACATCAAGATTAGTCAAATGGAAGTTAAGACTTTTAGAATACGAGTATGAAGTTGTTCATAAATCGGGAAAAACCAATAAAAACGCCGACGCTTTATCTCGCAACCCAGTAAGAATTTGCCTGCCCTTAATACCAAGGGAGAGTGATAAAGATTTCAAAATCCAGATACCGAAGAACACAGCACCTGTTACCGATAGCATTGGACAACGCATTCGCGAGCTACGACGAAATCAGGAAGCGAAACGCAGTCGCGAAATATTAACTTCCGAGGAATCGTCAGATCAGGAAACCACCCCAAGAAGACGACAGAGTCTTCGCAGAAGAAGGGTTGATCAAGAACCAGCGCATCAGGAACCAATTAACAATTCATCAAGCATCATATCAGGAAATCCCATAGCAAATTCAACGCGACTCCTAGAGGATGTCGAACATCCAGTGGCAGGAGAGGATACCACCATCAATGCAGATTTAATTTCCTTCAACGATTCAAATCCTTTGAACGCTACAATTGTTAACCAATCCCTTTCCCAAACCTTGCTGGAAGAACCAAATGATCAAAATTTACCTGCATCATTAACGCCAACTGTAATTCAGTGTCCACTTACTACTTCCACCCCATCCATTCCGCAAAATATATTACCTAACTATATACCCAACCTATCTAGTCCAGTCAATTCTGTACCCTCGGAGTATGAATCTACATCATACGAAGATAATAACTCAACTGAAGAGGAGTCGAATGACCCTACGGTCACACCAGAAATGCAATCTGCTGGAACCATTCTCACACCACTCGAAGAAACTAGAAAACAACTGATTGAGGAGGCCCATAGCAGCTTAATAGGAGGACACAAGGGTGTCACAAAGACTTACAATCGCTTAAAAGAAAAATATCATTGGCAAAAAATGAGGAGTGACATACAGGATTTCATCAGAAAATGTAAGAGCTGCCAGGAACAGAAATTAGTCAGAGCAAAAACCCGTCAACCGATGATTATTACCGATACACCTTTGGAACCTTTTGATAAACTTGCCCTGGACACAGTCGGACCCCTTCCAGAAACACCTTGCGGGAACAGATATATTTTAACGATGCAAGACAACCTTACGAAATATTGCATTGCGGTTGCCATACCGGACATACGAGCTACAACTATCGCAGACGCCTTTGCTCGACATTTTATAGCAATTTATGGAACTCCACGTGCAATATTATCGGATAGGGGAACTAGTTTCATCGGGAAGGTAATGACACATCTGGCTGAAATTTTCAAAATCAAACATATAACGACATCGGGATATAGACCACAGACGAACGGTTCGCTGGAGAGAAGTCACGCTGTTCTTGCAGAGTACTTGAGGCACTACATGGAGTCACACGAAGACTGGGACTTGTTTATTCCGTTCGCCATGCTCTCATATAACACATCCGTTCACGAGGCGACCAATTTTACGCCCCATGAATTGATCTTCGGTAAACAAGCAAGAATACCGAGTGCCTTTCCATCTGGACAACGTTTAGAAACCTATGGAACCTACCTCACCAACCTTATTGAACAGATGACAGAAATCCGAAATCAAGCAGCCGATAAATTAAATACAGCAAAGGAAAGATCCAAACGTTACTATGATCGACATAGGAAACCAAGAGAGTTTAAACCTGGAGAATACGTTTATGTACAAAAGGAACCTCGCATGCATAAATTTGATCCGCACTATATCGGACCGTATAGGATATTAAATATTACGGACTTAAATAATGTGGTTCTGGAACAGGATAGTCATAAAACAATCCGGAAACATCAGGACAAATTAAAACACGCTTACTGACCACATCTCTAATGGAACTCATTCCGGATATAATCAACACACAAGAAGAGGGAAAATATACGAGGCAATAACCACTGCAAAAAAAAAAAAAATGGGAATCCTTATGAGAGAAGAAGAAACTTGCTGTGGAAAACGGCATTGTCCTCAATGGTCTCATAGGGTGCAGCGTGCATGGCCATGTGCAATCACCACACCATTGCAAGTCAATGCTTTGGTACTTGAGTCAGGTCACAATTTCACGCATTCCCCTACCATAGGCACTTTGTTTTAAAGGAAACTGCAGCTAGGAGAAGTCTCCCTTCCATATATAAGATCCTGCAAACTCAGAAAATCCACAGTTGAAAACTAAAAATTCAAGAATGAAGGTTGAAGTTGAAGTGCAGACCGAGTGCAATGAGGGAACGGGAACCATTTCCGTTCAGACGGGGGAGCAGGGCACCTGGTTGCGGGAATTTAGATTTGGGACGCTTCTGCGACCTACCGGAGTTTTTATTCCTGGCAACGGTGTTTGCAGACCGGGCTCCGGTAATCAAACAAGGAGACAAAGGTTCTCGGATCAATCTGTGCAGGTCTCTGGTTCCATGAAGACAGGAAAAAAAAGATCATTTCCCTGTGATAAGGAAAATGGTCTCAAACTGGCCAGGATCACTGATCACAACGTCAAGGATTGGATGCCGGGGGAAGCAGCCGACAAACTGAAGCGAAAAATTGGTCTGCGTATTCGCAACATTTTCGGGGACGAGGACGAGCTGCATCCAACGCTGGCAGATGAGGATTGATATCTTCGGGGAGAAGGGACGAGTTGCGTCCAGCATCGAACATCCAACAGCAGCCATCAACAGATTTGGATCTCCCTCCTGTGGCGTAAGTACTCGACTGCATGTTTACACCTGTGCTTACGATTCCCAAAGAAGGGTGAAAGCATCGTAATAAACGATGTTTCATCTAAAGGGGGAGATGTTACGTAGGAACAATTATTCCATTTTTTCTTCCTCCTACTACGCCTTCATTTGGAAATCGAGGGTGCATGCAGTCGAGTCTGCCCCTTCCGCGACGTCGCGATGACGTGACCCTTTTTCGGGGGAATCTTCCCGGACTCCCCTGGAATTTTCCATGCCCCCACCAGCTTTTTGGTCCGGCTTTCGAGTATAAAAAGGGCATGAATTCTGCCCTCAGCGGCTCAGTTTTAATCTAGCTTCGTGCACACTCCTGTACTGAACATTTTGACGCTTTGAGCTCAGCGAGATCGGGTATCGAGTCCCTTTCAAGCAATCTTATTTAAATTCGTTTTTAAGCGATATACATATTGTAGTATATCGTTAGGCCTTCGTTGGTCGGTAGTAACTCTTAAAACCGTACAGATTGAGAAGGGTGGATTTTGTTTAATTCAATTGTAATAGAACATAGCGCAGAAAATACAAGTTTAATATAACCGTACGCATTTTAATCATTGAGTCTCCTCAACCAGTCATTGGCAGTAACTTCCCACCAAGCAGATACACCTTAACCGCTCGAGGTGTATCGTTATACGTTACGAGTACTTTTACTAACAATCCTGTGGCTCCCGGCGATGAAAGAGGCGCTGGTTTGTCCACGCAAACCTTCCTGTGGCTCCCGGCGATGAAATAGGCGCTGGTTTGTCCACGAAATCTTACCATCCTGTGGCTCCCGACGATGAAAGAGGCGTTGGTTTGTCCACGAGAACCTTTACCTTCCTGTGACACCCGGTGATGAAAGAGGCATCGGCAAGTTCACGCACTTCCTATCTACCCGGGCCCCAGTGACGAAAATCGCACTGGCCGTCCGCGACTAACAAATTCATAAAAACCGATCCTCGGCTTCGCAGCTGTGCCCCTTTGCCCTCGGCTCGTAACAGTGATATGGCTTTGGTTAAATTAATTAACCTTGCGTGTGTGGTTGATAATTCTCCTTCGATAATATGCGTTTCATTTGCTATTAATTCGATGATCTCCCATTCATTTCTATAATAATCTCTACAATGTAATAATACGCATCTTTCTGTGTCAAAGTTCTGAACAATACCTTGCTAATGGTGCCAACAAAGCCAAATGGTAAGCTGCGACGTGTAAATGGTGCCCCATATAGCAATCTGTCGCCTGTTGCAGTACGGTTTAGTTCGCTGTAACGTGCGATATTTTTTCCTTTTTTTTTATTGAACGAGGTCGTAATTTTTTGCTGAGATAATTGATAGATTTGTGACGGTCGCAAAGATGTGCTGTTTTACGTGTGGTGATCGGCTAAGGTATCTGTTTACATCCAAAGTTGTAACCAAACGCCATTGTGTCTGAAAGATCCTTATCTCGGGTAGCTTCTCATATGTTATTCGGGTTTGTCACGTCTGCTATCATACAGGCCGTATCATATGTTCTATCATATGTTCCGTAACTATGGGAACTCTGGGAATAGGGGTTAGCTGAAGTGATTCTGACCTACTTTCCCATTGACAGCAATGTTGTTTGAAGCTTCGTTTTTGAGTTACTAAAGAAAAATACTGATCATCACAGCGCTCGACTGCGTGGCTCTCAACCGCGCCCAGTCGTGCTCGTGAACCGACGCACTGGCACAGCTGACTGCAGCGTGGGTATCGAGGGAAGCGTGCAGCAAATATCACATCGTCTTAATTAAGAATAATGTGTAATTATTCGTTTTTCATGAATAAGAAATAAGCTAATAAGTCATTTAGTAACCGTGTTCGATACGTTTATTCATTAACATAATATTTTTTTTAACAATACGTTTTCAGGTGGATAAATTATGTTTTAAGAAAAACGATTTGCATAACTAATGTTAGAAAAAGCTAGTTAAACTTACCTGCTTAACATTGCGCGAATCCTGACCTACGCTAAGCTCAACAAATGGTTTCACGGTCGAGTTAGTATCCTTGCACGATCACATCACTTGCCACTACGAAGTGCGGGGATATGTATTTGAAGAGGAATTGCTTTTGCTACGTTTAAACATTTTATAATACATATTGCGCCTTTGGGGGATTCATATTGCTCGTTCGGTTAGCAGCATGGCTGTGCCAGCTTAGATGTTCACACTCGCTTCCACACGAACATGTTTATGTTCTTTAATGAGGATGACATTGTAGTGCCAACGCTCACCCTGTGACGCAGAACAACACCAGGGCCGATGCTGCCCTGTGTTATCGGTTTCTGCCGCCGAATTTCCACTAACTTTGGAGACAGAGTGTGTGCGTGTGCTCGTGGAGGCGAGTGCGATCGTTTAAGCTGACAGAGCCATCTGCTAACTGAACGAGCAGCATGAATCGTACAAACGCAAAATATGAATGCAATAAAACGGTTTCATATAAATCCTTGAAACGAAATTTAGATGTTTACGGCCGCATAAAAGACAAAATGGGACATCGGAAAAGCAGCAAGAAAGAGAAGGGGATACCAGGTAAGAGAACGCCGACAGGGGGTTAGACGGTGCAAAAAATGCATTGCTACTCCTGTGGCTCGCAAGAACACAAGTTACCAAATTGCCCCGATCGCCATGAAGGTCCAAAGTGGTTTAATTGTAACGAATTCGAATTTACCTTTACTTCCTAACGAAGTAAAGGTGAGGAAGTAAGCGTACATAATATAACCGCAAGCACATTTGTTATATCGAGGAAAACGAATTAGACATTAAGAAACCATTTGAAGATCGTTCAGAGAAGCTGGTTAGCGAATATACGCCGGCGGAAAATGTTAAGACCGGGGTCGAAACAACGATTAGATTAATTGATGATACACCCGTTACTGTAAGACACCGTCGATTAGCGCCTAAGGAAAAAGAAATATTCAACAAACTAATAACGGAATATGTTTGAAATTCAAACGAACGTTAGCGGCGGCGGCGTTCGCAACCGGCGGCGTTCGTCAAAAACAATTTCTTTGACTCAAAATCGTCTGGCGACACCATGGCCCAATAAGAGCCTAGCATCATGCCGTGTCGTCATTTTCCACCAATTGGACATCGCCCGCTATGAGGAGAGAAAAACCGCGCGACAAACCTTCGCGAGAAAGCGTTTCGCTCGGAACTAGCAGAATTAAGAAAACCGCTCACGAAGCAACATCGGCGAGCTATCACAGAAATTCACGTTCTTCGCACTTCAAACAAAATTCTGTCCGCTTCAATCTTGTCAATTTGTGTCTGGATCGTCTTGTATGTGCTGTTCTGGAGTTAAAATATACTTTGTAAAAGGTATAGTTCTTGCACTCTATCTTTCGGCCTGCACTACCTTCTCGCTCAGCACTGAGCGAATCCAGCGTCCACCGACCCATCCGAAACAGAATAGTTTCGTTTCGTCCGAACATGAGTAAGTGGACTGCTCAGGTGGTTATTTTACCAAAAGCAAATAAATCCTGAAGGGTATGCATTGATTTTCGGTGTGTTAATAAAAAGGTCAGAAAGGGCCATTTTCCTATGCCTTTAATAGAGGGCCGGATAGACAGAACTTGCACGTTCTGTCAGACAGATAGATAGATAGACAAGATTTTTGCACGTTCCAGTGGCGGAGAGTAGCAAAAAATATACGTCGTTCGCCATTGTCGCGTCGCAATAATGCACCCCGCAGAGGAGGCTCGAACCCATGGGCAAAGGTTTATGGCACGATCGCAAATTAAAGCTATTTTTGGGAATAAGGAATTTTTATATATTTTACACTTACAATTTTAGAGTAGGTCCTGCCTCGATAGCTTAAAGACATGCCATAAACCGAAGAGTTTCCGAAGGCACATCTGGATGTAACGGATCGACAGTCTCGTCACCAAGGCAAGCAGGTAACCTCCCTCCCTTCCAAAAGACAGCACGCTAAGGGCGTATTTGGAAGGGCGGTGATTATTCTTACCAACCACGCTGATTGGCATTTGCAATAATCGAATGTAAACCAATCAGAGTGATAATTGCCAAAACCGAGGTTTCCTGGAAGCTACATCGTCGAGCAAAAAGAGAAGTCAAAAAATATCGAACCAAGCATCTAATCAGTACTTCAACTGTCGTGTCGAACGGAACTTATCCGACCAACATACTCACACATTCTTTCACTCTACGAACCGTTTAAACCTTTTTTGTACAGTTTGTTAAGTTTATAAATACATACATTTATTTGCCTATACGAACTGTACTTGTCGTTGTGTTTTATTCGGGAATCAGTGCAACCAATGACCTCCCAACTCGCGTTAAACTAAACGTGAGGAAAATACAGTCATGTCAGATGGCCAATATGAATTTCATAAAAACACTCTTAGTTTTTTAAACAAATTGGAAGATATCAGTAAAAATGGGTCTATTTTCGGTGTCATTTTATCCTTGATCATTATTTAAACATATTTGAATGCTCATAATTTAATTATTAATTGCATCATTTTATTCTTGAAACTTCAAAGAATCATTTTGACACCAAGCAAAACTGAATAACTATTACTGCAAACGTACAAAACACTTCCAAAGTTGAACATTTGTTTCCAAATTTTGTTTACTGAAACAAATTCAAATTCACAAATTCTGAAACAAAATGGATTGCAAATTCGTATTCAGCACATTAAAGTCTACAAGAATCGCCGATTGAAGGTTATAAAAAAAAAAAGTTGAAATTTGACGAACAGTGTGATTAGTGCCTCCGTATAAAAGATCTCGGCTTCGTTTCCCGATGGCTGCCCGGTTCCTACAGTAGTAAGGACACGAATAAAACAAATAATAAGAGTATCAGTCAACTAGTAGGTTCATCTGGTTTTATAGTCTACCAATTCATTTCACATTTATAGACGAATAAATTTTGTAAGCTTGTGAAGGGTGTACAAAATGTAATGGTCACAGGTTTCAGGGGCGACTCTACTCATTTGGATAGGTGGACGAGTGCAAGGGTAAAAATTGATGTAAAAATGTTTGTTTTATGCACCCTGTACTTTAGAGGTGGATGTAAGCGGCTGTGCTTACACCGATTTTAGTACAGTAAAGTACGAAACAGAAGCCTTTATGGTCTGAAAGAAATATTCTGTAAGTGGTGTGGATATGTTAGAAGTTGATACTTGAACGGTAAAATTTTCTTACTGCCATAAAGGTATTCAAGTTCAATTGTATCAGTCCACCTGCTGTTAATAAAGGTGGGGTCAGGCTTTGTCTCAAAACCAGAATGAATAAGGCCTGTGTTTTAGAGTCCGCGTCGTCCCAGGTAGCATCATACCTGTTAAAATAATATAACGCGTGAAATATTTAAAAAATTCCGAGGTTTGTCAAATCATAGGCAAAAAAAAAACCAAAAACTTTGTTCCGTGAACGGACACACAATTTAACGTATTCGCCACTAATAAAATATATGTATTCAAGTAGCGAGTTAATAAATTTGTGCGGAAGTATATGCAATTTTTAGTACTAAAGAAGTAGATATCGCTACATTTGTATAATGATATAAGCACTAGACTTATGTAACGTATATATAAACATATAAGACATCAGTTTTCTATGTTGTGCAAGCAATGGGGCAAGTTGATTTCTAACAAGTGGTAGTGGAAGGATTAAGAAGTTTTCATTATTAATGTTGATACTAATGTTAATAAAGCACATAACTGTTAATACTCACCCTTTTTGATAAAAACTTTCGTGTAGGTTGATAACGAATTGACCTTGAATCGTCAAGAAGAACAAGTGTATTATTTGAGCCAGCAAGTATCCGTAGAACTGGTAAGTGTCCGCAGATAATGTTTCCGTGGCAGCCTGTTATATTACTACTTTATTTAGTATTACCAATTTTTTAAAAAGATTATGATATTTAAAATTTCTTACCTTCACCAATGTAGTAGTAATACCTATACTTGACAAGCCAACTACCAGGAAGAGGGGCAGCTTGTAGGCATTTTCGATTTCAATCAAGAATCTGTCAATTTATAAGTATTCTGCATGATTTAATGGACTGCACTGGCCATTTAAAAGTGTATTGAAAAATTAAATTCATTAAATAGCAGTTTACCCTATCTGTTTGGTAATATTTGTTTGTTGTGAAACTAATAAATTATTTCCCTGGAGGAACATAAGAAATATCATACTTTTATGCGTTCCTTTGCTCGAATACTAACAAATAATGAGAATTATGACGTAACATAGTAGATAGTTTGGAATAGAATGTTGGAATATTTATCGTTAGATATTGGTATCCTTATTTGATAATACTGCGGAAATCATAGGAAAAGTAAGACGACCACGTTGTGTTTACACACCTGTTATTAACCCCTTGTATTACAGTCAGGAGTAGCAGTCGTATTAAAAGTTACATGGGAAAATCGAAACACAAGAAAGTAACTCATAGCCTAGGGCCTAGAGTAAGATTCAAATACAGAGGATACGAGTGAGATTCGTGGAAGCTTTTAGTTCTACATGCATAAAACTGTTACAAAATCCTAAGGCACGGGGTTAAAATATATTAGAGAAAAATGGCACGAGCTAAAAAAAGTTATTTGAAAAATTGTAGGTAATGCAAGGAGATAAAACCACGCAACGGCCTTTTTACTCGGAACAATCGTCTTACAAGTAGATCTACATCAACCTAGCCACATGTAAAATAATTTCTTTCTGTAACTAGTTGATGTGCATAAAAAATGTAGAGGCACAATTTGATACTAACTCTAAGGCTCGCCTGTGAGTGCTAATTCCATGGCTGACTGCTTTGTACATGTTGTTGTAATCCATTTTGGCATGACTGCTGGACAAGGACCATTTGTCCAAGCTGGTCTTCAAACGATATCTGCAATGGTTGTTACACATCATTATTTAGGAAAGCGTTCCGTACAACAAAAGCTATCGTTCATAGCTGACTTCTTATATTTCAGCTATGTAAATGATTTCGTTATATTACGCACATTCTTTTCAGATAACTACGTATACATAAATTCCGCAGTTCTTCCCATTTGCATTGTATATTACGCATTAAACCTAATACTATTTATGTAGAAAAGTAGAAGAAGAGATAAGTAAGAAAAAATGTCACTGAGTGCACCATTTGCAAAGAATCATTCTTTGATATTTGCAGATATGCATAAATAAAACTTCAATTCTGTTTAAATGTATATTACTAACATTGTTAATTACTTAGGCTTTAATGTCTATTCATTAACAATAAGTAGTTGGCAGGGACAGAACGACAATTTTTCGTTCCCTACAAATTACAACTTTCTTTGGTCCTTGTTAATTACTAATCTTTAAGATAAAATTTAAGATCAATGATTTATCCCTCTTCATTGTGTGTTAATTGTTGTATCGGAGCTAGTTGAGAGAAGCGAACCCTGTCCTTTATTACAGAGTCGTTAGTATAATGATAATTCGGGTGTACAGTTGGATTCGATCGTTCGCGTACGACTGTACGAGGCGTTGCGAGGTGTAAACAAATCCCAACGTCCGCTCTGCCGGGCGTGAGAAAGACGTGCCTTGAACGTGCTTTCCGATTCCGAAACTGGGTTCCACTTCAGATAGGCAGTGAGTCGCGACAGGTGTTTAAATTCCTTTTTTTTCCTATTTCATATTTATCAAGGATAGCTTTTACTTTATTAAGTTGTAGTATAACCTCTTAGAGTGGCCGAAACTGTACTACTTTTCCCTATAGATATACTGAAGAATAAGATTTATGTTCGTAGAATTACCCAGACAAAGAAAGTAATCCACAGCAGTGTTGTACTGTACAGATTAAAATAGTGTCTGTTCCGACAAACATGCATACAGCAAACACCAGTGTCAAGACAGTCCACGCGAAGATGTAATAATAGTAATCGTCCTGGTTCTGAACAAAGTAGTAGGCCTCGTACATATGTACTCGTTCACGTGTCTCGTTCAAAGGTAAAATAAAATCAAGTATGTATGGCAAGAATGGAACGAAAAGGAATACCAATCCCACGAAGTATGCGTTCGCTGGAACATTGAAATACCATGGGTAGATGTTATGAATTACCTAAGAAACTGGTCAGAAGCATTTCGTAAGGTTTTATATTAACATTCCAAATGGCCTAACCATTGGCGAGTTAATTTTACTGATATTATCCGAAATAGTGCAGTAGGGAATTTGCGGACTCCCGGGTTGGTGTGCGAAGTAAAAAGGCGTGTGCGAATAGACGAAAGGAAAGACGGATAGTTAGTTACATGTGAATACCAAGAGAGAAGTGGAGAAAGTATAGTGTGGAGGTGCAGAAGGGTGAGGGAAGAACGGCTTCGGAAGTAAGCTGGGAAAATGGTGGAAGAAGAGTAGACAAATTAAGGAAGAAACAAATTAAAAGAACAAACTGACAGGTTAGGAAAAACAAGATAACAATCAAGTAGGAAAGTCTGAAATTGGAGAAAACATGTATGGAGAGAGTTATGAAGATAATGTTAATGAAATACATGGAGAGATCAGAAAACCTAAGAACGGAAGTGAGTGAATAAAGGAGAGCGTTAGACAGTTTTTACTAGTACTTTCTTTCAGCAGTTTATAATGAATTGTTTTTTGTATTAATGTGGAGATAATAGGAAGGACAAATATTGGCCTGTAGGATGATGGTATTGTTGTATCTGTGCCCGGTTTTTGCAATAACACTATTTCGGCGTATTTCCAAATTTTTGGGAAGTAGCCTATCCTGCAAATGACATTCGTTAAAGGATTGTTAGGAATCTTATTACCTTAGTCGGTATTTCTTTCAACATTTTCGTTGTTATGAGGTCATAGCCATGTGTTTTATTGTTCACATTTTTGATTGCTGAACCGATTTCCTCTTATTTCACTATTTTGTTGGCTATTATTGTAGAAGATAATGTGTGGTTCGCGCGCGAATATTTTGTTTTGGTCTTTTATTAATCTTGTCCAACTTCCGTCTTGTTTTTATATCGTTGGAATAGGGATATTTGGTCTTTTTATGATTTATGTACCTTTCCAAAGTGGCATTGTTTGTTTTATTGCCTCTGTGTTTGATTTTGTTCGTCAGTTTGTGTACAATTGTTTTGTATTGTGGACAACTTGAGTTGTGCCATTGCTTCCTTACTTTTTTCGTTTTTTTTTTTATTAAATCTACAGGATGTCAGAAGACTCAGGGAACATCGAGAATTGGGGTGTAGGTGAGGTTTAGATAAACAACTTTTTCCTTGGTAAGAATGTCATACATAGTTTCGTTTTCGAGTTATTAACGAAAAACACTGGCCAACGAGAGCACCCGCCGGGCATCGGCCGCCGCGCGCTCAGGTGCGAACGGATCACTTGCGGTAGGTCGTGATTGGGGCATCGAGGGTACCGAGGAAAGCATGTGGCACATGTTACATCGTATTAATTAAGAATAATGTGGAATTATTCATTATTCGTGAATAACAAATACACTAATAAATCGTGTAATAACCGTGTTCGATACGTTTATTCATTATCCGAAAGGAATGAAGTGTTTTATTACTTATGAAAAAAATACTTTTTTTATCAGTACGTTTTCAGGTGGATAAATTATGTTTTAAGAAAAACGATTCGCATACTAATGTTAGGAAAAGCTAGTTAAACTTACCCATTCGTTCACGAACTAATCTGCTTAACATTGTGTGAATCCTGACTTTGGCAACGCTCAACATCTGATGTTACGGCCGGCTTAGTATCCTTGCACGATCACTTCACTTCACGATAACTTCACTTGCCACTGTGAAATGTGGGGGTACTTGAAAACAATTTATTCTAGTGTGAAAGCTGGTGCGAACGTTTAAGCTGCCAGAGCCGTGCTGCTAACCGAGCGAGCAACATGAATCGTACAAACACAGAAATTACAAAATGTTCAAACGTAGGAACAATAAATTGTTTTTAAGTACCCCCACATTTCGCAGTAGCTAGTGAAGTCATCGTGAAGTGAAGTGATCGTTGCCTAGTTCAGGATTCGCACAATCTTAAGCAGGTTCATTCGTGAACGAATGGGTAAGTTTAACTAGCTTTTCCTAACATTAGTTATGCGAATCGTTTTTCTTAAAACATAATTTATCCAGCTGAAAACGTACTGATAAAAAAATTATTTTTTTCATAAGTAATGAAACATTCGATTCCTTTCAGATAATGAAATAAACGTATCGAACACGGTTATTACACGACTTACTAGTGTATTTATAGTTCACGAATAATGAATAATTCCACATTATTCTTAATTCAGACGATGTAACATTTGTTGCACGCTTTCCTCGGTATCCTCGATGCCCTCATCACGACGGACCGCAAGTGATCGGTTCGCGCCTCTCATTGGCTAGTGTTTTTCATTAATAACTCAAACACGAAACTATATATAACATTATTATCAAGGAAAAATTTGTTTATAAACGCCCCAGCTACACCCCGATCCTCGATGTTCCCTGACTGTTTTGTCACCCTGTACGTAGTGTTGCGTATGTCTAATACTCTTTATACGCTGCTCTTGCACGTGTCGCTCGAGCTTGCGTAAGAAGGGAAGTCGCCCAAAGATTTCTGTTACTATCATATACAGATAATAAGGGCCATTAATATTCACTAGCTGTGTGACATGACGAGCTCAACGTGATCTTACCTTATGTGGAAACTCCAAAGGTGCCCCTACATGAATTTTCAGACTATATAACCCCTTTCATTTTGATAATCTTTGGTTCATAACTGTTTCATAGCTACCCAGTTACGCGGAGATTCGCGTCGTGTTACGCTCGTATAGAGTCGTTTACATTCAATAAGATTGGGCTTACGGCAACATTCAGTTCACATGTTAACCCATTAGAATCCGCAAGTCCGGTTGAAGTTTTTTCTGCATAGGTAATAATTTACACACTACATAAATATGGCCACAATGACATTTGTCCAAATAACTGTTCTTAATATACAGGGTAGCCCGTAATTCGTATCGTATCCGAAAATTGGGGGTAGCTGAAGTGATTCTAAACAACTTTTTGCTTGACCAAAATATTGTTTGAAGCTTCGTTTTGAAGTTATTAACGGAAAACACTGGCCAATCAGATCAGCGCGGGCCAAACTGCGCGCGGTCGACATTGGGGCATCGAGGAGCAACGTTCGGCAAATATTGGGTCGTCTTAAATTAAGAATAATGAGTAATTATTCGTTATTTGTGAGTAACAATTTAATTAACAGGTCGTTTAATAACTGTTCCGTACTTGTATTCGTTATCTGAAACGTGTAAAGTGTTTTATTACTCATGAAAAAAAAATGTTTCTATAAATAATGTTCGAAAAAGGTAGTAAATAAACTTATCCTTTCACAAATTAACCTGTTTCGACGGAAGTGGGGAAGTTGGTCATTGTACCGCATTGTACACGCACACGACACACACATTAACGAACGTAGGCGTGATTATAGTGTGTGTGGAAACAAGTGCGAATCAGATCTGTATCGATCGCCAGAACGTGCGTTTCGTGGCATAAAATTGTTAAGATAGGTTAGGGTCGGTACGAGGACCAAATGTCAAGAACCTACTTCTGTTGAAGCAGGTTACTTCGCGAACGAAAGGATAAGTTTATTATTCAAACATTTTTTCATAAGTAATAAATCCCATTATAGGTTTCGGATAACGAATAGATCTATGGAACAGTTATTAACCGATTTGTTAATTAAATTGTTATTCATGAATAATGAATAATTACACATTATTCTTAATTTAACTTAATTTAACAAAAACGAAGCTTGAAACAATCTTTTGGTCAAAGAAAAAGTTATTCAGAATCACCTCAGCTATCCTCCCCCCTATTTTCCGGATACGGTGTGAGTTACAAGCCACACTGTATATAAATTGTTCAACATTAAATTGAGTAGATTCGTCAAATCTATCTTTACTCTGCAATCCTTTATAATAGTAATAACACAGATACAACTTAACCGCTCGAGTTGTATCAAACTTTAATTTATACTTACGAGACGAACGAACATTTGCGGCGGCTCCCTGATTTCCCATCAGGTTCGCTCGCACGTCTTATACAAAACAAGGTATCTACCCAGACCTAGTGGCTCCCTGATTTCGCATCGTTTTCGTCCACAGAACCTAACCATCCTACCAACCAACGAGGGTAGAAACCAAAGGGTTTATATACTCCCAAAATGCGCGGGAACGCATTAGAACTTTCCATATAAGGAAATTTAGGCGTTTTCGTCGGGCCACGCTGCCTCGGTCAGAGTGCAGCTGATCGCGCTTTGCTCAGGATAACTTTATCTGTTTATGATAACCGAAAGAATTTTAGAGCTTTCTCCTATCGGAAACGCGAACTCGAAAACGCGTTGAGGGCGACGAATGGAATAAGCTTCATACGGAGCACACCTATGATCCAAATTATATCGTGATTTGTCTCATTTTAATCGGAACAATATCACCAATATTTTAATAAAAAAAGAAGGGGAACTCACAGAGAGGAATTAAGGAGATGAAAGAAAGACTTAAGAGATACGCAACGGAGATAAGCCTAACCCCAATCAGGGAAAATTCGAAAATAAAGGATTTCGAAGAATGAAGAGGTGGAGGCAAGGAAAAGAAAGAATGGAAATAGGGAGTGGAGAGGCTAAAATGGGTGAAGGTGATGAAACACTTCGGATATATTATGCTGAAGACCGAGAAACCTGAGAGACATAACATACAACAACCGCTATGAAGAAGACCTGGAGTGTAGGCCCAAAATATTCAGGTTGTCGTTCGAGAAAACGATGAGTATATTCTAATCATTGGTGAAAAGTGCAGCACTCTACGGGGCAGACGTGTGGGCGTGGAAAGGGGAAGAAAGTGTGGCCGAAGTTAAACGGACAGAGACCATGGAGGGACGCTGGAGAGAATAAGAAAGAAGATAGAAGGAAACACGATGTGAATAGTGAGCAGGATAAAACAGAGAATAGAAGGGGTGGAAAGAAAGAGAGAGTAGGAGAAAGAAATATCCCCTATCCCCTATTTCCCGTTGCTTCTGTAGTTACGGGACACTCTGTACATATTTAAGTGCACTTAATAGATATAAGGTACTTATCCAAAGTATAGACCTAAACAAACAGTAAACATACGTTAATTGGAAGCCATACTAAGGCAACGGGTAAGGAATATAAAATACTAAATATGAAATAATAGTACAATAGAACTCAATTTATCAGTAGGTACTCTATTTTTAGAACGAAATTTTCGTTGAATCAATTCCTTCGTAATGTTGTTAGAAAATAAATCGGCGCTTTTTTCAAAAACCATATGACCTGGGGAAAAATCGGTAGACTCTTATTATATGAACTGCCCAGATGCAAACAGTAACAAATATCTCACATTTATCCCAGATATCGGAAATACTAGAAGGAGGATGACAACTTTTGCAATAATCTTTCGCCATCAAATTGTGTATTAATTCAACTTACAATTTGACACACGCAAAAACGCTATTTATTCAATTTATTAACAAGAAGATACAAAAAAGTAGAAAGTGTAACACCACGAATAGATAAATGCAGGTTCCATAATTATAAGATTTCATGAAAGACATAATAGATATAATATTCTACTATAATAACACTGTTCAACAAATTTCAACTCTTTTTCAGTTTTGTGACCTTCAACAGTCGTTTTTATTTTTAATATGCTACATAGGAATCTGCAACCTACCGACCAGAATTTCAGTTAGGCAGACATTGGATCGGCATTAGGTTGGCTTAATTTGGTTGCTTGGTCCTAATGGGGCAGTTCCACCAAGCCTGCATGCGGAATCTAACACAGAATAACCGTGACTGCCTAATTGGGAACTCCGCATGAGGCCTACATTAGGAAACCTGATTATAGGGCCGCTTAAGCTTGCCCAATAACTATCCAATCAGACGAACCGAATTAGGCCAATATTACGATAACTTTATTAAGCCATCATTGGAAAACATTAATGGAATATCATGAGGAAAACTTCATAAACTTTGTGGCAAGCTTGAGCCGAATTTCATTGCCGAATGAAATAAGGCTGCTCTTTTAGTACAATAATTTTTAATTTATTATACATATACATATAATTGGTGATTTAAAAGTCATGGCACGGTGATAAAAGTTATATCCAATCGTTTCCGCATTAGGAACACATTCGTTTTTAGGCATGCCTAACTGAAATTCTAGACGGAAAATCTCCAGAACGTACCATTTTTATAAACATTTAATCCTTTCGCTACGGCAGTCCATTGCGCCGAACGGGACCACACGGCAACAGAAATGTTGTTCTTCGTTTTATGCATGTATAAACAATGCAAGTACTTAAACAAATACTTTTTATACCATTTGATGGTTTTATATGGACTATAGTGTCACCGCTAGTACACTGCGAATGTCGAGCGTCGGGTAACTATAGTCACGGTCAGTACATAGAGAGCGTCTGGCGTTGGGTGACTATAGTCACCATTAATAGCGAAAGGGTTAAATATGTTTAAATAATGATCAAAGTGAAAAGGATGTTTTCCAATTTATTTCAAACACTAATGTTCCAGGACAGAATCTGACTATGCCACGCATACCTTTTTGGTATGGATTGTATGCATTGTATGCATACCTTTTTGGGCAGACCTTTTTGCTTAGGAAAGTATCAACGGAAGTTACAAAGTCATTTCCGTTTTTACTGTACAAGCGAAATAGTTGGGAAAAACACATGGCGGCGGCAGTGGTACTGTATGGTGGCGGGCCACCTGCTTGTCACTCACAAGGAAGGTTAGGCAACCCGAAGATTCCGAAAATTATGAAACTTTGCATACAAGTACAGTATGTCATCCGTAATATAACCCTATTTTCCAATTGTGCCATAACTCGGTTTTAAGGGGTGAAATGAGCCCTTGAAAAAAATCGAGGCTTTTCTTTTTGTGAGATATCTCAGGAACGCTGAGAGATATCTGAAAAAAGTTTAATTCAAACTTGCATCGTTTTATTGTGTTTACTTAACTGCGTAAAAAATTTGTTGGAAAGGAACGTGGTTTTCGAATTACGCCGCCCCCACACCGTTGCGTTAAGAAAATATTGTTTACTCTTCGTGCTGAAATACCTCTGGGTACCCTCTTTGCATATTTCTAAATGACATATTTGTTAAAATTTTTTTTTAGATAAAGAAAACCAATATTAACGAATATGGAGTCCATTTACGCACTTTTCTTCAATAAACTGGTCTCACAAATACGATTCTTTGGTATAGAGTTTTGACTCCCATAGTAATTGAAATCTACAAGATTTTGAATCTCGCTGGGATGTGATCCAAGCATATTGGAAAAGATATTTGAATCTGGGTGAAGAAAGTTGGTTATGGGTTAACGACTGCAATTTAATTCTTTTATTGCATGAATGCAGATCGATATCTTCGTCCAGGAGAATTACATTATCCGAAAATGCCCGTATCAAATTTACCAAATCCGGAAACCAAGTACATCTAAAGGTTGACATACCCGTCATTTTCTTTAGTATATCTGTATATCTGCCCAAGTTTATCTGCCCAATACTGGCCGCAAAAGCATGCTACTATTCGATTCGTGGTCTGGGCACTGCCCAAATCAGTAAAATCAGTTGATTTCAGAAAATCAAGAAGTGACAATTTCAACCACTGCAAAGAAAACGACGGGTATAATTTCGGGTATGATTTCTGTTACTATACGAGTGGAATGGCTATACCAAAGTGTAGTGTTTGTGGCGCGGCAGCCTTTATGCGGTGTGCGTGGTGTGGCGAGTACCTTTCTTTCGAACGTTTCTTCCAGTAATATTGTTATTGTACCAATTACTAACAGTGAGTTTTACTATTTTTGTCGTTTGTTACTTATACAACACTTCGACGTTGAAAAATGTACAAAGAGAGAATGGAAACGTTTAAATGCTTATTTTACAATTAAAAACTGTTATACTGTTACAATTAAATTTAACATGAAAAATTTTTATGTAAATAAACTTCAAATAAATGTAAATTATTTATGTATTGCGTTGTGATACCATTTTATTGAAGAAAGTTGCGTAAATGGGTTGAACATCTGGGGGGGGGGGGTGCAGGTAAAGCAGGGTTGACGGGAGCACTAGTCTGGCGGGCGCCCGGTGCACTATCTCCCTTACGCAGGGCGCAACAATGTTCATTAAAAGTTAAATCCTTATTGATTTATTTAAGTTATTTTTGAGTTACTATCAGTTAAATTTATACCATGAGCAGAGCCCTTTCGCGTAAAAACGGGCACATAACCCCAAACTTTAAAATTCATCGGAAACAATTTCATCCCTGCTGTGGTTAATGTATAAATATTTTTTGAAGTGTAAACTTTTTGGAATATTGCCTTTTATCATTTTTAATTTCACAACCCTACAGATCATTAACGACCTACACGTCTTATAAAAGACACAGCAGTACCCATACAGAATATCATAAAGAGTCGTTACGCAGAACTGTTTTGGACATGATTGCAAAATTTGTGATAGATTATGGTGTAAGAACGATTTGAAAAATTTCAATGATGAAAATATGAAATTCGTAATGACATTTCTGACAAACGTCGACAAACATTCCATTGCAGTTTGTCCAACATGTCGAACGGTTTTGAATACACTTTAATAACAAACCATTTAATAAATTATCCATTAGATTTAACATCTCTTTGTTTGCTTTGAAGGGTCAGTGATGGCAAGTCTGAATACGTTGCATTCAGGGTGGCGTTGCGTTTAGTTTAGTTTAGTTAGTCGTCGTTTAGCTGTTGCCTGTGAATGACGGACTTTACCGCTCGACGCATCCATTTTTTCCACTTTTCGATCAATGTTTTACATTGTATGTGTGTTCGCGGAAGTACGACAGTGCTATCCCTTTCTTGCTCAATGAACAAGTTCCCGCCGCGTAAGGTGTCGGGTACTTGATGGAGTGAAGAGTGGTCTCTCATCTCAACTATCTATCACCCCTTTCAATTCCTTTCAGTCAGTATTTTTATTAAAATTTGCATAACAGCGACGAGCAACTCACGGGATCGTATGATCCGCGAGTACAACCCCTGATCAGAAAATGAGTACCAGGAGCTGTACAATTGCTATTCCATGGATTTGTCAACGACTGATAGAATCAGTGGTGCTGCACTTTGCAGTGCGGTGCAACGCCGCACAAAGGATCTGAATTGCGGGGGGGGGGGGGATACTTTAGAACGATTCCATTTTTTTAATGAATTTGTTATACTTTGTAGTGCTATATTTTTGAAGTGTAAACTTCTTTAGGGTCATCACGTACACACTTTTTGCTGTGCAGTGAATGAGTGTGAAAATTAAATTGATAATTGATACATAGTCATAAATGCACACACTGCAGACTTGTTGCTGGTTCGTCCAAGTAATAAGATCCATAATAATACTCATAGCATTCGTATATACAGGGTGGCCCGTTACTGGCGCAGTTTCCGGAAATGGAGGGGGGGGGGGGGTAGCTGAGGTGATACGTTTCGGATAACGTAAGTAGACCTATGGGACGAATTGTTAATTAAATTATTATTCCTGAATAACGAATAATTCCACATTATTCTTAATTAAGACGATGTAACATTTGCCGCATGCTTTCCTCGGTATTCTCGATGCCTCCATCACAACCGACCGCTGGTGATCGGTTCGCGCTTAAGTGCGCGTCAGCCGATACCCAGCGGGCGCTATCATTGGCCAGTGTTCTTCATTAATAAGTCAAAAAAGAAACTATACATGACATTTTCATCCAGGAAAAAGTTGTTTAGAATCACCCAAGCTACACCCTATACCCCGATGTTCCCTGGCTTTCGTGCCACCCTGTAGATTACAATCGTCATCGAAGTGCACACTTCGGTCGTGCGGTCTTAAACACACACTAGGCTTTTTTAAATATATTTTATGAAAAACGGTACGTTCTGGAGGAAAACTGTTTGCAGTTTCGTACGGTACGTTCTGCAGAAAAACTGTGATTCGCATATTAAAATCTACAAGAAACGCCCATTGAAGGTTACAAAATCAGACCCCCATTAATAAGTTGTGGGTCCTTCGTTGGCACAAATATCTCAATACTGATATCGTAATAAATGAAAAACGTTACATATATTATTTAAAATACTTTTTTTGTAACGTCTGTAATATCCGAATTATATGAATATAGCAGTCCTTGGTTGACTTGCTCTGTATATTTAACCGACATTTCATATATTACACAAACTTCTTGTCTTCCAATAGGTTTAACTAAATGGAGTTCTATTATACATCATCAAGGTAATTAAAATACACTGTGGAAAATTCAGAATGATTGACAAGTACCGCAGAATATAATGTTTAAAGTCAGTTATACAATACGTGAAGAATATTTTTATTCCACCTGTGTATATACCAGCGTAGAATGTTCCCCTGTTAGCATAACGTTCCATAATTTGTTCTTCATCCTTTGTCATCTCCTTCTGCCAGTCGCTCAACATACTCACGAACAATTCTTTAAACTAACAAGATCCCAAGAAAACATTGCGTCTGGTGGCCCCATCTCCTCTGCCAGTAATTTAGTATCAATCCTCACCTTGGTATTGTTGTATATGTAACCGTAATGTTTTACACCTCCGACTATCGGCACACCTAAGAATGGAATTTGCTCCAACAGGATATCTAGACTGTAGTTTTTGACAATTCTAGCCACCTAGGATTCATACCAAGCTGATAAATTATTTGCTTTGAAAAATATTAAAAAAACGGAATATATGGTCGATCGGGGTAAGAAAAGATATGTACAAGTCAGTGTTTAGTTTTTGGTAACAGACAACTTCAAAATAATATTTTTGTTTCTGATGATATTTCTAAGTACATATAGTTGTAAAGTATTATTTTTCATCCCCAAGAAATCAAATAGTTATACTTATTTTCGATTAGCATCACCATCTTAGTCCGATAACCCCTGCACAATGAAGATACGAAGGACGAAGGGACACTTAAGGGCATTGTTAGTTGCGGCACGGCAAGCATTGGAGCAAGGATTATTTATAAATCGTTCGGTCTACGTATCACTGATGATATTATTAAAATGAATGCACTGCATATAACAGACCTGAGTAAAGCAGGCAACGACCACCATACTGTACACGAAAGTACATAAATATCGTTGCTGAGAGGCAGATTGAATCGGCCATACTCCAATTCTTCTGGCGTACACTGCTGGAAATGACAGATAACGTTCTTCGAGTATTCGCAAATCCATGTTCGATAAAACTGGCCGGTCGGCAACAAAGAATCGCCCCCTAATGCGCTCGGAATAATTTATCGGTAGACGCTGTTCCTTTAATAGTAGCCATCCCTTCTGCAAACGACCCCACACGATTACCAATCTTTAATAATTCATGTATGCTTTTAGACGCTTGTTTTTCCGTTCAATAGTAGTTCGGTAGACTACCTGGAAATTTTTTCGACAGTAGCACCTGCTATAGCAGTAGCGGCAAATAACTCATTCATGAATACATATTGTTGCTGATGGGCTGGCCGTACGGGTGTAGTTAATTCGAACATAAAATGGTCTGCCATACGATTCCTGTACAACGAAGCTTAAGTGAGTTTTTAATAATTCATGTTAAAAGCTCTACGTACAATGGTCAGGTAAATGATAGGTTTGTGTCAAAAAAGGCTGGTAAAAGTGTATGTCTCTGAATCCACTTTCATTTGGCTCTCAGATACGCGAACAGTCGGTCGTAGAATCTACTTTAATACAGTTGTTCAGTGTGTGACACGTTTATACTAAGACACGTTTGTACTAAGATACAAGACGTTTATATTAAGGAACGATAACACGAGTAATGGTAAATAGGATCATCAGTGTTTGATAAGTTTATTGATAAATTATGATGAGCACATATACCAATGTTAAAAAACAATATTTCTTCTTTTTAGTTAATTTTAACGAGAAGCTTTAATATATTATTGTATTAACAAACTATTGTGGGATTGGAAATACTGCGTGATTGTTTATAATGATTCCGAGGTGTGAAAGATATGTGTTTGGAGCTGAGCTTTCAAGAAGATAGTGCGAACGAAAAGGGCAGCGACCCAATGAATGTCTGTAGTGTGTATCTTATGTGAGTGAGAGCAAATGAGAAATAGAATGAAAGAGCAATTAAGAGTGAAAGATGATGCGTGGATGATACGTGTGCGCGAGGCAGAATAGAAGAGAATCGTTTACTGAATAGAGAGTATCGTGAGTCGTGTGTGATTCTTAGAGAGAGTGTCGTGTACCAACGTTCCATATTTCGATATTAACGTTAGTCAGCAGTTAAAGGAAACTCAATTCTTATTGCCTTACATATCCTCTATTTCAATGACGCGAGGTTTACCGATTATAAGATCTACAGTATTAAATTATTATGTGATCTTGTATAGTCTAATTAAACTAACAACTTCCATTATTTTAATTTAATACTAGAGTGTCCCCCGTTTTTCATTAATTCACTAATTACTCTATACGATAATTACGATTATCGTAAGCATTTCTACAACAGAAATAAGAACATTAACCTCGAATTTGTTTGATTTGCAGCATCCACCAGAACACAGCTGAGGTCGGACACCATCGAAGATTTTGAAAACTGTAAATATTACCGAGCATATCCGATATTTCTGACGATTGCACAGCATGTGACGTCATCATCAGTTAGAAGGTCGCGATTTGGCGAACAGTTCATCTGCACGGGCGATGGCTAGCGACATGTGTATGTACCATATTCTACGACGTAATAGTGTTTCCTGTTTCACTTTATTGTCACGCATGCTTGATTAGTACTTGAGTTAATTAATATGCGATTAAGTAATAATCGTTTTGCTATAGCGGGAGTACTTTATATACATGATTGTTGGATGCGTTGTGGAATAACGAACCCCTGATTCAACAGAAGTTCAAATAGATAAACGCCACTGCGGCCCAAATGTACAACTCATCCATGTTTGCTCTCAACAAACTCCAATTTCCTGGAGCAAACTGACCCAGTCATCTTGTTAATAAAGGCCTGGCTTAGGTAACGGGGAGCGGGCATAGGTCTGCTAATGAAATGAAGCAGCAAGTACGATCACAGAACACGTTTTATTTTTTACACTACACCCAAACCGTAATACTTGCGTATCGAGACGACAGGCACCAACTTTTCGTGTATATTTCCTGATATACAATTTCATACTACCTTTTCGTAGAACGCCCGCGAACGGGCAATACCGCCCGTGAGCTTCTCCGCTATCCGGGACTTGGAGGGTACAATAAACTCACTGGGTTTTTGTCCCCTACTTTATAGCTGATTGTTCACCGACAAACACTGAACCTAGGTTACTTCGAGATTTCAAGGTTGCGCCTATTTTATTAGAAGCGTCACTCGACTATTACGCTGTTACGTATTTTTTTTTTGCGACGTCAAATTCGATTTTGATTCTAACACAGGTTTTCCACGTTGTTTTACTCCTGTGGCAGTTATAATAGATAGTCGGTTCGTAGTAAATAAAATATCGAGACGGGAGGACTAGAGGATTGGGATACAATTGTGACGTCACTTTACAACTAATCTGACGATCATTGTACGGCAAATATTACATCGTTATTCATTAATAAGAAACAAACTAATTATTCTTTTAGTCAATCGTGCACGGTCGTTGTCATTGTTCATGAATAATTCAACACTATTCTTACAAGAAAGGTTAGGCAACCCGAAGATTCCGAAAATTATGAAACTTTGCATACAACTAGAGTATGTCATCCGTAATACAACCCTATTTTCCAATTATGAGATAACTCGGTTTTAAGGGGTGAAACCAGCCCTTGAAAAAAATCGAGAATTTTCTTTTTCGTGAGGTATCTCAGAAACGCTGAGAGATATCTGAAAAAGTTTAATTCCAATTTGCGTCGTTTTATTGTGCTTACTTAACTGCGTAAAAAATTTGTTGGAAAATATTTGTTCGAATTACCCCCCCCCTCCCCACCCGGCCTAAGAAAATATTGGTTACTATTCGTCCTGAAATACCTCTGGGTACCCTCTTTTCATATTTCCAAATGATATAAGTGTTGAAATTTTTTGTTAAATAAAAAAAATTATTAACTAGTTTGGACTCCTTTTACGCACTTTTCTTCAATAAACTGCTCTCACAACACAATACTTATATAATTTACATTTATTTTAAGTTCACTGACATCAAAATTCTTCATATTAAAGTTGATTGTATCAGTATAACAGTTTTTAATAATAAAATAAGTATTTAAACGTTTCCATTCTCTCTTTGTACATTTTTCCACATCGAAAGATTGTATAAGTAACAAACGATAAAAATAGTAAAACTCACGGTTTGTAATTGGTACAATAATGGTATTGCTCGTAGAAATGTTCGAAACAAAGGTACTCGCCACACCACGCACATCGCATACAGGCGGCCGCTCCACGAACATTTAACTCCAACTCGGTATCTGAATGTAATGATAAGCACTGTACAAACATAAATGTTAAAACAATGTCTTAACCTCAGACCTCAGACGGTCAATACGTGTTGTGAATATGTTAATATTGGAGATCTTGAAATATTAATAATAATATTGACCGTCTGAGGTTTCCATTATCGTTACACTTATCTTCGAAATGTTACTTGTTTGGTGCAGTTTTCCGGTGATGTTTGTATATAAATGTTCGCGCGGATGTACCTCATTTACAGTTGGGTGTACGACAGTAGTCACGTGCACATCGTGCTATTTCATTACAAAAACTCAGTGTTCATTGCATTCAAAGCCATTTCTTTGAAATGAAGTCAATTAATATCGCCAACGTAATAAACATGTTAGCCATGTGTATCAGCTATAGCAACATCAGCGATACAGGTGGGCTGCGGGTCTTGAGAAGGGTGGAACAAATACAGATAAACTTACATTTATTACGGAATATGTAGACATACCCGAATTCAAGGCAAGTAAATGGTGGATTTGGAATTTCAAGAATGTGCATGGAATCGTATCTTGCAAGATAACAACATTCGGAACGCGATCTACGTTTCAAGATATTATTAACTTGCAAAATGTTGCAGCAACTTTTGTTTCGAACGTAAGATCTAGCATTCCAACAATCGGAGTTGAAGACATTTATAATGCAGACGAGAGTCGCTTCAACCTTGAAATATATTCTGGACGAACATTGGCAAAATCTGCATTCACGCAATAAAATAATTAAATTGCAGTTGTTAACCCATAATCAATTTTCTTCGCCCAGATTCAAAAATCTTTTCCAATATGCTTGGTTTCAAAGCGGGTATCTAGGAACACATCCCGGTAAGCTCCAAAATCCCGTAGATTTCGGTTAATATAGGAGTGAAAAAACTATACCAAAGTGTACTATTTGTGGCGATGCGGCCTTTATGTCATGTGCGTGATGTGGAGAGTACCTTTGTTTCGGACATTTCTACGAGCAATATCATTATTCTACTAATTACAAACCGTGAGTTTTACTATTTTTGTCGTTTGTTACTTATACAATCCTTCGATGTGGAAAAATGTACAAAAAGAGAGTGGAAACGTTTAAATACTTATTTTATTATTAAAAACTGTTATACTTGTTACGAGCCGGGGCTGTGGGCAACGCCTAGGCCGGCGAGGTTGATATAACCCAAGGAATACGGTTGAGAATTTGTTAATAAGGTGCACGGACGAACCCGATGCGAAATCGGGGAGCTGCTAGGAGGTTGGCTTATTCACAGACGAACCCGGCGCGTAGCCGGGGAGCTGTTCGGAGGTTGAAAAACGTACGGACGAACCTGATGCCAAATCAGGGAGCCGTAGGATACAGACGAACCTGGTGCGAAACCAGGGAGCTGTAGGACGGGTTAGGTTTCGTGGACGAACCCGATGCGAAATCGGGGAGCCACTGGGTTGGAGTATTTATAGTTATTCTGCTCGGATAAGGCGTGCGAACGTACCTGATGCGAAATCAGGGAGTCGCAGGAAATGTTAGTTTGCCTCGTAACTTTAAATTAATATTCGATACAACTCGAGCGGTTAAGTTGTATCTGTGGGAACGTTACTACTGATATAAAGGATCACGGAGTAAAGATTGGTTTATCGAATCTACTCGATTTAATGGTGAACAAATGGTATATATATATTCAAAACAATCGTCTGTACAATTGTAATTGTCGCGATGAAATAATATTAAGTGTGTAAGTCACCTAAGTATTTGCACGGTGTTGACGCACTGGCGATGCGGGGTCTGAGAGCCGCTTTTAAGAGTATGCCGAAAGAACTTCAACCGGACTAGCGGATTCTAACGCGTTAATCTATGATTCGAAAGGTGCACTAAGCCCAATCTCACTTGATATAACTGACTCTGTACGAGCGTGGCACGACGTGACTCTACGTGTGACTATGTAACTCTGAACCGACGAGGGTAGAAACCCCCCTCGAGGGTTTATATACCCCCGTAATGCGCGGGAACGCATTAGAATTTTCCGTATAAGGAAATTAAGAAGTCTTCGTCGGACCACGCCCGTCTTGATCGTAATGCAGCTGGTCGCACATGTTCTCAGGACCCCTTTATCTGTTTATGGTAACCGAAAGAATTTTAGGGCGTTTTCCCATCACAGACGCGAACTCGAAAACGCGTTGATAGCGACGTATGGAATATTCTTCATACGTGACATCTCCCCTCCCAAGATGAAACATCGCGATTCGCGTGATGCTTTCGTAAAGGATTGAAAATGCCCCCAAAATTCTCCGTAAAAGAAAGGCGTGTAAAGTTGTCGGGTGTAGTGTATATGTGTGTACTTATTGCTAATGTTGGAAGTCCAAAGGTGGTGTCAAGGCTTAGGGACGACGAAGCCTAGTTCGAGCCAGTGATCTCTGAGGTTCAGTGGCGGTTGTCCAGGAAGGCGGTCCAATAATAATTCTGCGGTCGTTCCGTTCGACGTCTGGGTTCTAGTTTAAAAATTCCAACGGCAGAAATGTTCTGTGTTGCTGACTTTTTACTATTACAAAAGATTTGTGAATTTTTATTTCCCGGCATAAAATAAAGCCAGGTAACTGGAGCACTTAACGTTTGCCAGTATGGTTTTTAGAATTTGGTCACTTTGATTTCGCAGGTAGTCCAATTTATTGAGGTAGGGCTCAGTAATAATGAAGATTCGCAGGTTGACTGCCGATCCGTTTGATACAATGGTAAGGTAGCTGGACCCAGAAATTTGTTGCAGTGAAAGCGGCGATTCTTCAGATATTCCTCAGTCAGTGTGAAATATTGTTGTTCATCGGAAGATACTGCGATAAATTGAATTTGAGGCTGGATGTACGAAATTACCTCTTTCCCACCGAGCTTGTGTATCGATGGGCAGGGGTAAATTTTATATAAGCTATATGTATTGTGTTCCAGAAGGGGTATGATAAGTTCAAAGAATATCCTTCCTTTTATAAACATAACGTTTAAAGTTGTTATTTTCTCAACTTGTTCAGTGAGTAATTCCTCTGGTGTCAAGGGGAATTCGTACGCCGCCGTTTGCTTAATTTTTTGAGCAGATCTCAATAACTGTTCCGGTGAAAGAATTGCGGGGTGTAAAATTCCTTGTTTCCCTAGCAATATTGCATCTATCAACAACAGTAGGTTTGTGCTGTAATCATCTAATCCTCTCTCGATTTCAATCACGGAATCTCTAATTATTGTTTCGAAAAGAACTCTATTTATGGTTGACTGCGTTTCTTGTAATGCATTGGAATGTTTGATCATTAATTGAGTCATTTGGGACGTAACTTTAGTTAAATTAACTAATCTTGCGTGCGTAGCAGAAAATTCTCCTTTAATTATATGTGTCTGGTTGGCTATTAGTTCCGTGATCTCACGTTGATCTTTATAAATCTTATTTAGTTCTTGATAATAATAATCTGCATCTTCTTGTGACAAGGTTCCGAATAAGACTTTGCTAAGGGTGCCAATAAAACCGAAAGGCACACTGCGTCGTGGAGATGATGTTTCTAAAAAGGGGGTGTCTCCTATTGCAGAGCGTATTAAATTGCTATAGCGAACAGTGTTGTCTTCTTTTTTGATTAAACGGGGTCCTAATTCCTTGCTGAGGCAATTAGTAGAATTATGTCGTTTGCAAAGCTGATTCATTGCTGAGATATGGTGTTCCACGTGTGGGGCACGTTTGATATATCTGCTTACATCCAGAGAAGTGACCAGGCGCCATTGTGTTTGAAAGATTTTTATATAGGATAGTTTTTCATAAAAAAGCCTAGTGTTTTTCCCAAATGACGTTATGGTTGAACCATCGCTGGATACAGCGAGTGGTAACAGCAGCAAATACACGAAAATCATGTTTGATTTTCAAGCTGGGAATGAAGAATAAGGGTGTTTTAATTTATCTTGATGTTTTGTAACTAACTTATTGTTCTTCCGTAACACTACATTGTTTAGGTCCGTCACGTCTACTATCTCATACGGTCCGATGTAATGTGGATCGAATTTATTAATGCGTGGTTCCAGGAGTACGTAAACGGAATCGCCTACGTTAAACGTTGCTGGTTTTATACGAAGATCGTAATAGCCTTTTGAACGGGTTTTTGCCTTATTTAAGTTATCTAAAGCTAGATTGCGGATATTAGTCATATGTGTTATCAGATCTTTAAATAATCTCCGTGCGATTGTAACTTTTCGCCAGTTGTAAAAGAACTTGGTTCCCGAGCTTGTTTTCCGAAAATTAATTCCTACGGAGTGAAATTTGTTGCTTCGTGAACGGATGTATTGTAGGAGAACATTGCAAACGGTATTAATAAATCCCAATCTTCGTAATTATCCATGTAGTGTTTGAGGTACTCGGTGAGTACGATGTGACTTCGTTCCAATGATCCGTTGGTCTGTGGTCTGTATCCCGAGGTGGTAATTTGTTTGATTTTAAATATTTCTGATAGGTTTGTCATAAGGTTTCCAATAAAACTGGTTCCTTTGTCTGTCAATATTGCGCGAGGCGTACCATAAATTGCGATGAAATGTCTGGCAAAAGCATCTGCAATAGTGGTAGCTCGAATATTTGGTATTGCTACTGCCATGCCGTACTTAGTTAAATTATCTTGCATTGTAAGGATATATCTGTTCCCGCTCGGAGTGATGGGTAAAGGTCCTACTGTATCCAAAGCAATTTTATCGAAAGGTCCCATAGGGGTGTCGGTAATTAGCATAGGTTGACGAGTTTTCGCTCGGACTAATTTTTGTTCTTGGCAACTTTGGCACTTCCGAATATAATCTTGAATTTCGTTGCGCATTTGCGGCCAATGAAATTTTGATCGGATGCGTTTATATGTTTTCGTTATTCCTTTGTGTCCACCAATTAAACTGTCATGAGCTTCGCGGATTATTTCCTGTCTGTCTCCTATGGATGGTGTCGTGATGATACAATTGCAAATACTAATTTGAAGAGTTGTTCCAGTGAAAATTTCTTCTAATAATTTGAGAAAATCGTTAACTGGCAACTTGTGAAGGTCCCCGGTTGCAGAAATTCGGAATGATTTAATCTGGTGTTGTTTTAAGATATCCTTAAGAATTTCTAAACCACGAAGAATGTCTGTTTTTGTAATATTGTCGTAAAAATGATCAGAGATTACTATAGCGAAAGATTTGTACGACCCGTTGTCAAGTGTTACCACGTGTCCTTTTTCCGGTCGCTTTGCTAGAAGGTCTTGTTAATTTATTACTTCGGTATCCAGCAGTAGTTTTCCAACAGCGGTTTGTATGTTGCAGTCGGCAGATATAAAATATACGTAGTGACCCTCTTCAGCTGTAAGAGTGTTTGAACTAGTAGTAATTTTGTGCGTTTCTTCTGGTAAAGCCTCTTCTGAATAGCCTCCGTCGGTTGAATTTTCAGGGTCAGTAGTGAATAATGGGTAAGGGTCAGGTGTGTAGTCAAGGGCCCCATGTCGAGGTGACCTGCTGTCCGGCGGTCCTCCAACACTTTTTTCGGTCGTAGTCCTTGCAGGTAGCTGCGTAATTGTCGATTGTAAAATTTCATCCGTAATTCGAAATGATGTTTGTGGTGTGCTAATTAAATTTTGCTGAATATGGTTTGCATTTTCTACTACGGTATCTTCAAGCGGTTCTTCAAAAGATATTAAATCGTTAAATATGGTTTGATCCTTGTCCAAAGGGGAAATTTGTGTGGAATTAGCTGCTGGCGCAAAAATATTTATGGGTTCCTGACGTTCATCTGGCAGTGTTACTTCTTGAGATAAGCTGGGGAAAGATCGATTTTGATGTATAATTGGCGAGTGTTGAACCTTTCCATATGCGGCTTGTTCTATCTCGTCTGAGCTGCTGCTGTCCCGATACCTGGGTCGGTTTTCTCTGTCTCGACGTAATTGCCGAACGCGATGCCCAATTGAATCCGTATTAACTTCTATTTTAGGTATTTGTATTTTGAAGTCGGTGTCCCTGCATTTTCCGTGGAAGAAGTGGTAGACAGACTGAAGTGGGGTTACGCGACAGAGCGTCTGCGTTTTTATTTATTTTTCCGGCTTTATGGACCACCTGATATTCATACTCCAGAAGTCTAAGTTTCCACTTCATGAGTCTGGAAGTCGGGTCCTTAACGGAATGTAACCAAACAAGTGGTCTATGATCTGTTATTAGGGTGAATTTGGTTCCATAGATGTAGGGCCTGAAGTATCTTACAGCGTAAACCATTGCTAGACATTCTTTTTCCGTAGCTGAGTAATTCTTTTCGGGTTTGTTTAGACTGCGAGACGCATAGGCAATTGGTAGGTCGCTTCCTACCTCTCCCTGGCTAAGTACGGCTCCGATAGCGTATTCGGATGCATCTGTTGTAACGATGAATGGTTTACTGAAGTCTGGATATTGTAAAATGGACTGCTGACACAATTCGTTGCGTAATTATTTGAAACTTTGATCCTGCTCTTCGGTCCATTTAAATTTCATGCCTTTCCCTAACAAGTTAATTAAAGGCTGCGCTTTTGAGGTGAAATTAGGTACGAATCTACGGTAATATCCTACAAGTCCTAAGAATTGCTGAATATTCTTCTGCGTTGTGGGTGTTGGAAAATCTTGCACTGCTTTTAATTTCCTAGGATCTGGTCTGACTCCATCTTTTGAAATAATATGTCCGAGGTATGCGACTTCCTTTCGTAGAAATTCACATTTATTGGTTTGAAGGGTTAATCCATGATCTTTAAGGCGTTTTAACAATTTTTTAACTTTGATGTTATGTTCTTGAAGCGATGAGGCGTATACTACTATGTCGTCTAAGTAAACAAAAAGATCTGTCCCTTGAAGTCCGGTGAGTGCTTGATCAATGATTCGTAGAAATGTGGGTGGTGCGTTCTTTAATCCGAAAGGCATTCGAGAAAATTCGTAATGTCCATTCGGTGTAGTAAATGCTGTCTTTGATTTATCTTTTGGATCCATCTCTATTTGATGAAATCCACTTGCGAGATCGAAAACTGAGAAGTATTTAGCTCCTCCCAATCGGTCTAATATTTCGGTGATCTGTGGTAATGGGTATTTGTCTGAAATAGTTTTTTCGTTGAGTGCGCGGAAATCTATCACTAAACGCCAGCGTTTATTACCCTGTGCGTCTGCTTCCTTAGGAACAATCCATAAAGGTGAATTGTACGGGGATTTGGAATGATTTATGATACCAGCAGATAGCATAGTGCTAATCTGTTTTTGAATTTCTTCCTGATGTACAGGAGGGTAGCGATATTGTCTCGTATTAATAGGAATATCATTGGTCGTGTGAATTGAATGGTTGAAATCACGAGCTTTTCCGAGTTTGTCTCCTGGCAAGAAAAATCGGTCGGGAAATTCATCTACTAAATCGGTAACGAAATTCCGTTCCTCTCTGTTCAAATGTTTTAAGTTAATTGTTTGCAAAATTCCCTGAATCCTGTCTTTGCTAGTCTTGAAGTTCGACGGGTGTTCCACTCCTGAACAAGAATCTTCGTCGGTTGTACTAAAAATGTCGTAGGGCTCCAAAATTTGAGGCTCTAACTCTACATCGATTTCTTCTTCGCTAGTATTTATTGCCATAACGTGACATTTGCCGTCGTTGTTCGTTACTATTGCTTCCCCTATGTAAAGTTGCTCATGAGTTTTGATGCGCGGTAAATACCCTTCTTTAATTTTCACGTTTGCTATTCTTACAGCAATCTGCTGCGATGTTCTAGGCTTGATACAATATTTGGTGACTGTCTGCTGTTCTTTTATCTGAGGTAAATCTTGATAGTTTGAAAAACGTAAAGGTCGGATCGGTTCACTTTTTAAAGTTAAAGTTCCGTGATAATAGGAAATCTCGGCTTCCTCTTGTTTTAAGAATGGGCTACCGATAAGTCCATCTGCGTCTAACACAAGATTCTTTACCACGTAGAAAAACGCTGGAGATAAATGAATATTTAAAATTGTTGTTCCGAGAGTGTGGATCGGTGTCGTTGTCAGTCCGGTCAATTCAATTTCTTCCCTAGAAATGATCTCTGCGGTTGTTCCGAGAACGTCGATGACCACCATGTTCACGGCTGCTCCACCATCAATTAGGAATTCTCCCGTTCCTGATTCCAATTCCGGAACTTTGATCTTGATTCTTGGTGCAGGTGCCTCCTTGATGAGTCTTCTTTCTTCTCGTCGCTGAATCGAATTTTCGGCGATCTTCCTCGTTTCCGCTCATCGTGTCGCCTGTACGTTGAGCGCGATTTATGTTTAAAGACTTGTTTGATTCCACAGACGAATCTCGCGAGTCCCGATGATAGCGCGAATTACGCGGATGTTTCCGACATGACTTTTTGACATGTCCGTTCATACCGCAATGCCAACAATACAAACTTGGCTTGCGGTTTCTGTCAGAATTTTTAAGGATTGATATTTTCGGGCCCCGATCATCATGTATAGACGAATCGCGGCGTAAGGAAGGGGATCTCGAGGGGCTTCCTTGCTGCAAGGTCCAAGCTGTCGCGCGTCCTTGTCTCTCTCGTTCCTCTTCAAATTCAGGTGTTCTCACTTGTCGTTCCCTGATCCGATCGTATCTACTCGGCGAGTGAGGGTACGACACATCACGGTCGTAATTATGCGAGTCTCGACGAGACCATCTAGCAGGTGATAGACTGCTGGACGACTGTCGTCGATTCCTTAATTTCCTATCTATCTGTTTCACGGCGTCGTAAGCTTGTTCAAGTATACCTAAGTCTTGAATCTGAGCCGACATTTTCCAAGAAATCCGATCCGGTAAACCATCGATGAAGTTTTCTTTAACGTCTCGTTCCATTTCTTTGACGAAATCTTCAGCGTGATCCAGATATCTTCCCCGGATAGCTCCGCGCGTACAGTAAACCAGATGACTAGTTCTATCGACATATTGTCGAATGCTTTCTCCATCACGAATATGTAACTTCGCGATTTCGACTTGAAAGTGTGACAAATTTCTACCCGGCGCGTATCTTTTTTTCAAATGCTTAATTAAAGCCTCGACTGAATCGAATTTATGCTCTATCGTGCATCTACGTGCTGGACCCATAAGCTTAGTTAACATAATCGCGAGATACTCCGCTTCCGTACCCTCAGGAATCAAAGTTAACCCGTCTTCCACATTTTGAGCGAAGTGCGTCAACGATGGTCTTTCTCCGTCAAAGGTCGGAATGGACGATGTAATATTCTGTATGCACGTCCGTTGCGTCAAGAGTGTCATTGAATTTGCGATCGAAACAGTCAGGTTTAGCATCTCATTAGAAGAGACGTTCGCTTCTGGGTTTGCCATTTTAAAATATTAATAAAGAAGTAATTAACTAGAGAAAACTAGTATATTGTAAATGTTCACCTACGAGTAATAGAACGTATTTTTAAAACCAAAATTTACGGCGATTCTAAATCAGCGTATCCCACCGCTGTCACCAGTTTTGTTACGAGCCGGGGCTGTGGGCAACGCCTAGGCCGGCGAGGTTGATATAACCCAAGAAATCCGGTTGAGAATTTGTTAATAAGGTGCGCGAACGAACCCGATGCGAAATCGGGGAGCCGCTGAGATGTGTGAAACGAGGACGAACCCGATGCGAAATCAGGGAGCCGTAGGATACAGACGAACCTGGTGCGAAACCAGGGAGCTGTAGGATGGGTTAGGTTTCGTGGACGAACCCGATGTGAAATCGGGGAGCCACTGGGTTGGCGTATTTATAGTTATTCTGCTTGGATAAGGCGTGCGAACGAACCTGATGCGAAGTCAGGGAGTCGCTGGAAATGTTAGTTTGCCTCGTAACTTTAAATTAATATTCGATACAACTCGAGCGGTTAAGTTGTATCTATGGGAACGTTACTACTGATATAAAGGATCACGGAGTAAAGATTGGTTTAACGAATCTACTCGATTTAATGGTGAACAAATGGTATATATATTCAAAACAGTCGTCTGTACATTTGTAATTGTCGCGATGAAATAATATAAAATGTGTAAGTTACCTAAATATTTGCACGGTGTTGACGCACTGGCGATGCGGGGTCTGAGAGCCGCTTTTAAGAGTATGCTGAAAGAACTTGAACCGGACTAGCGGAATCTAACGGGTTAATCTATTATTCGAAAGGTGAGCTAAGCCCAATCTCACTCGATATAACTGACTCTGTACGAGCGTGGCGCGACGTGACTCTACGCGTGACTGTGTAACTCTGAACCAACGAGGGTAGAAACCAAAGGGTTTATATACCCCCAAAATGCGCATGGACGCATTGGAATTTTCCATATAAGGAAATTAAGAAGTCTTCGTCGGACCACGCCCGTCTTGATCGCAATGCAGCTGGTCGCACATGTTCTCAGGACCCCTTTATTTGTTTATGGTAACTGAAAGAATTTTAGGTCGTTTTCCCATCACGGACGCGAGCTCGAAAACGCGTTGAGGGCGACGTATGGAATATTCTTCATACGTAACAATACAATAAACTGTTACAGAAAAGAATTGTTTGCAGTGTTACGTAGGAAGTATTATTTCATTTCTTCCTTCTATTATGCCCTTATTTGGAAATCGAGGGTGCATGCAGTCGAGTCTGCCCGTCCGCGTCGTCGCGATGACGTGACCTTTTTGGGGGGATCTTTCCGGACTCCCTTGCAATATTCCGTGCTCCGACCGGCTTTTTGGTCCGGCTTTCGGGTATAAAAAGGGCGCGAATTCTGCTCTCGTCGGCTCAGTATTAATCTAGCTTCGAGTACGTTCCGTATCAACTATTTTGATATTCTACCTCAGCGAGATCGGGCTCCGAGTACCCTCCGAGCAATTTTCACAAGTTTATTTTTTAAAACGATATACATATTTACGGTATATCGTCAGGCCTTTTTGCTGGGCAGTATACATTTTTAATCCGTACAGATTGAGAAATGTGGATTTTGTAGAATACAATCTGACTGTAGTAAGAACCAAAAAGTAGAAAATACACGATTAATACCACTGTACGAATGTTTCTCATTGAATCTCTTCTACTAATCATTAGCAGTAACTTCCCACCAAACAGGTACACCTTAACCGCTCGAGGTGTATCGCTATAAGTTACGTGTGCATTTTTACTAACAATCCTGTGGCTCCCGGTGATGAAATAGGCACTGGTTTGTCCACGAAAACCTTCCTGTGACACCCGGTGATGAAATAGGCATCGGCAAGTTCACGCAGTTCCTATCTACACGGCTCCCAATGTTGAAATACGCACTGGCTGGCCGTAACTAACAAACTCTTAAATAACCGATCCTCGGCACCGCAGCTGTGCCCCTTTGCCCTCGGCTCGTAACAGCAGTGATGAGTGGAAGCTCACAAGCTGCAGAGCAGATAGAATAAAAAAAGACAAAAAAATGCCGCTGGAGCCTGTGTTAAAGAAAGTCGAAAAGATTTTAAGTATTATTAGCTATAATAATGTTATTATAACGATGGATGCAAATTCAAAGTCGATAACCTGGTTTTCTGACGACCCAGATGAAAGAGGGAAAATTTTAGAAGCATTTTTGGTGACTGACAATTTATACATTGTAAATAAACCCAGCGATTCGTCGAGCTTTTGTAAAGCAGATGCAGAATCGTACATAGATATAAATATAGCTGGATACACAATGATAACTAAAATTAATAATTGGAAAATAGGTCCACCCTGCACTACTAGTGACCATAATTTATTATTAACTATGGAGTATCACTTACAAAATTATAAGAGAGAAATTAAGTAAATCGACTGACTTGAATTCATTAATCCTGAGCGATGGTACGAGAACAAAATATCTAGAAAGAACTGCAAAAGAGCTAATGAGAAAGTGTGTACCTATGGAAAACCGAGCAAAATACCATAAAGAACACCTGGAAATAAGAGAGGAAATAACCGTGCCCATTCTCGCATACCGGCGTCGACTGTGCCGGTGACTTCGTTAGAAAAACTTCGCCGGGAGAGGACACTACACTCGAAAGGCATACCACTCTACTAACGCAAATCGAAGCCTGCAACAATTCTAGGCCGTTGGCCTCCTTATCGGACGATCTCGATTCAATCGACGTTCTTACTCCAGTGCATTTTCTAATCGGGTCTCCCCTACTGTCCTTGCCCCAACTATCCTTGTCTGCCACAAAGGCATCTCCACTACAGAGACGGCATCTCATCCAGCAAATGCGGGGCCATTTTAGGATTCGATGGAGATCGGAATATCTGGGCCAACAACAGACCAGGGGGAAATAGTGCACTCCGCAGCCCGATGTTCGTGTTGGGGACCTCTGATTGATAAAGATCGACTTGCCGCCGTCATCCGACGAATTAACTAAATAATTTTGCCATGCTACGCACACCAAGGCGGGCGGAATGTTACGTGTCCGCCTAATGGGAGGGCGCTCGCGTTCCCAATTTTGGTAAGCAGGACTGACGGTGTGGAATGAACCAAACGCAGAGTTAAAGCGCTTAAGTCGACGCTTATGGGATACCATGTAAGGCGTTAGTTGCTTAAGACAGCAAGACGGTGGTCATGGAAGTGGAAATCCGCTATGGAGTGTGTAACAACTCACCTGCCGAAGCAACTATCCCTGAAAATGGATGGCGCTGAAGCGTTGCACCTATACTCCGTCGTCAGCTGCACGTGGGGAGGGAGGCGTCGCCCTCGGGTGGCCGTCCTCCATGAAGCCATGACGAGTAGAAGGATCGCGGCGGTGTGCGCAGAAGGGTCTACACGTGAGCCTGCCTGGAGCCGCCGTCGGTGAAAATCTTGGTAGTAGTAACCAATGCTCCAGCGATTACCTGGAAGACTGACGTGGAGAAGGGTTTCGTGTGAACAGCCGCTGCACACGAGTCAGTCGATCCTGAGCCCTAAGGAGGGGGTGTCGCGCCGGTTCGTACCCATATCCGCAGCAGGTCTCCAAGGTCAAGAGCCTCTAGTCGATAGATTAATGTAGGTAAAGGAAGTCGGCAAATTGGATCCGTAACTTCGGAAGAAGGATGGGCTCTGAGGAGCGGGACGTGCCGGACATGTCCGAGATGAACGGACAAATTATTGCGAAACCGGGATCCGGTTATTTATAATTTATTAATATAATTATATAAGTATTGTGTTGTGAGAGCAGTTTACTAAAGAAAAGTGCGTAAAAGGAGTCCAAACTCGTTAATAATGTTTTCTTTTGATTTAAGAAAAAATTTCAACACATATATCATTTAGAGATATGAAAAGAGGGTACCCAGAGGTATTTCAGCACGAATAGTAATCCATATTTTCTTTGTGCGGAGGGGGTGGGAGGACGGGTAACTCGAAAACTACGTATTTCTCAACAAATTTTTTACGCAGTTAAGGAAACACAATAAAAGGATGCAAGTTTGAATTAAACTTTTTGCAGATATCTCTCAGCGTCCCTGAGATGTGTCACGAAAAAGAAAATTCTCGATTTTTTTCAAGGGCTGATTTCACCCCTTAAAACCGAAATGTGGCACAATTGAAAAATAGGGTTGTATTACGGATGACATACTGTACGTGTATGCGAAGTTTCATAATTTTCGGAATCTTCGGGTTGCCTAACCTTCCTTGTCAGTAAAGTATTATTCGGAACCTTGTCGGAAGAAGACGCAAATTATTATTACCATGAGCTAAATAGAATCTATAAAGATTATCGTGAGATTATAGAATTAATAGCCAACAACACACATGTAAATAAATGAGAATTCTCAGTCACGCATGCAAGATTAGTTAATTTCACTAAGATCAAATTCCAAATGACCAAATTGATGACCAAACAGTCAGACGCGTTACAAGAAACGCAATCAAGCATAAATAAATTACTTTTCGAAACAATAATTGGGAATTCTGTGATTGAGATTGAGAGAGGGTTAGATGATTACAGCACAAATCTGTCACTGTTGATAGATACGATATTACTAGCGAAACAAGGCATTTTACACGCCGCTATACTCTCACCGGAACAATTACTGAGATCTGCTCAAGAAATTAAACAAACGGTGGCGTACGAATTCCCCTTGACACCAGAGGAATTACTTACTGAACTGATTGAGAAAATAAGAACATCAAACGTTATATTCATAAGAGGAAGGATACTCTCCGAACTCACCATACCCCGTCTGGAGCAAAAAACTTATGGCTTGCATAAAATTTATCCTTGCCTATCGATACACAAGCTTATTACGAAAGAGGTAATTTCATACATCCAACCACAGCTTCAGTTTATTACAGTGTTACGTATGAAGAATATTCCATACGTCGCTCTCAACGCGTTTTCGAGCTCGCGTCTGTAATGTGAAAAACGCCCTAAAATTCTTTCGGTTACCATAAACAGATAAATGGGTCCTGAGAACATGTGCGACCAGCTGCATCACGACCAAGACGGGCGTGGTCCGACGAAGACTTCTTAATTTCCTTATATGGAAAATTCTAATGCGTTCCCGCGCATTACGGGGGTATATAAACCCTTTGGTTTCTACCCTCGCCGGTTCAGAGCTACATAGTCACGCGTAAAGTCACGTCGTGCCACGCTCGTACAGAGTCAGTTATATCAAGTGAGATTGGGCTTAGTGCACCTTTCGAATCATAGATTGACCCGTTAGAATCCGCTAGTCCGGTTGAAGTTCTTTCGGCATACTCTTAAAGGCGGCTCTCAGACCCCGCATCGCCAGTGCGTCAACACCGTGCAAATATTAGGTATTACACACTTTATATTATTTCATCGCGACAACTACAATTGTACAGACGACTGTTTTGAATATATATACCATTTGTTCACCATTAAATCGAGTAGATTCGTTAAACCAATCTTTACTCCGTGATCCTTTATATCAGAAGTAACGCTCCCACAGATACAACTTAACCGCTCGAGTTGTATCGAATATTAATTTAAAAGTTACGAGGCAAACTAACATTTCCAGCGACTCCCTGATTTCGCATCAGGTTCGTTCGCACGCCTTATCCAAGCAGAATAACTATAAATACTCCAACCCAGTGGCTCCCCGATTTCGCATCGGGTTCGTCCACGAAATCTAACCCATCCTACAGCTCCCTGGTTTCAAACCAGGTTCGTCTGTATCCTACGGCTCCCTGGTTTCGCATCAGGTTCGTCCGTACGTTTTCCAACTTCCGAACAGCTCCCCGGCTACGCGCCGGGTTCGTCTGTGAATAAGCCAACCTCCTAGCAGCTCCCCGATTTCGCATCGGGTTCGTCTGCGAACTTCTTTCCTAGTGGCTCCCCGATTTCGCATCGGGTTCGTCCGCGCTTGACTCTATTCCTGAGGCTCCCCGATTTCGCATCGGGTTCGTCCTCGTTTCACACATCCCAGCGGCTCCCCGATTTCGCATCGGGTTCGACCGCGCACCTTATTAACAAATTCTCAACCGTATTCCTTGGGTTATATCAACCTCGCCGGCCTAGGCGTTGCCCACAGCCCCGGCTCGTAACAACAGTATCTTCCGATAAACAACAATACTTTGTACCGACTGAAGAATATCCGTAGACTTGCAGCTTTCATCACAACAAATTCTTGGGTCCAGCCACTTACCATTGTATCAAGTGGATCTATAGTCAACCTGCGAATCTGCATTACTACTGAACCCCACTTTAATAAATTGGACTACTTGCGAAATCAAAATGACTACATCCCTAAAACCATACTGACACACGTTACGCGCTCAGCTACCTGGCTTTATTTTATGTCGGGAAATAAAAAGGCACAAATTTATTGTAATAGCGAAAAACCAGTAACACGGAACATTTCTGCTGTTCGAATATTGAAACTAGAACCTGCATGCCAAGCAGCAATAGATTCAGTACAATTGAAATCACTAGGAACTATTGGAACCTCAAAAAATTTGTATTCTACCCTTATGAACCCTATCATTTATCAATACTGTTGCGTATGAAGAATATTCCATACGTCGCTCTCAACGCGTTTTTCGAGCTCGCGTCCGTGATGGGAAAACGCCCTAAAATTCTTTCGGTTACCATAAACAGATAAAGGGGTCCTGAGAACATGTGCGACCAGCTGCATCACGACCAAGACGGGCGTGGTCCGACGAAGACTTCTTAATTTCCTTATATGGAAAATTCTAATGCGTTCCCGCGCATTACGGGGGTATATAAACCCTTTGGTTTCTACCCTCGTCGGTTCAGAGTTACATAGTCACGCGTAGAGTCACGTCGTGCCACGCTCGTACAGAGTCAGTTATATCAAGTGAGATTGGGCTTAGCGCACCTTTCGAATCATAGATTAACCCGTTAGAATCCGCTAGTCCGGTTGAAGTTCTTTCGGCATACTCTTAAAGGCGGCTCTCAGACCCCGCATCGCCAGTGCGTCAACACCGTGCAAATATTAGGTAAATTACACACTTTATATTATTTCATCGCGACAACTACAATTGTACAGACGACTGCTTTGAATATATATACCATTTGTTCACCATTAAATCGAGTAGATTCGTTAAACCAATCTTTACTCCGTGATCCTTTATATCAGAAGTAACGCTCCCACAGATACAACTTAACCGCTCGAGTTGTATCGAATATTAATTTAAAAGTTACGAGGCAAACTAACATTTCCAGCGACTCCTTGATTTCGCATCAGGTTCGTTCGCACGCCTTATCCAAGCAGAATAACTATAAATACTCCAACCCAGTGGCTCCCCGATTTCGCATCGGGTTCGTCCACGAAATCTAACCCATCCTACAGCTCCCTGGTTTCGCACCAGGTTCGTCTGTATCCTACGGCTCCCTGGTTTCGCATCAGGTTCGTCCGTACGTTTTCCAACTTCCGAACAGCTCCCCGGCTACGCGCCGGGTTCGTCTGTGAATAAGCCAACCTCCTAGCAGCTCCCCGATTTCGCATCGGGTTCGTCTGCGAACTTCTTTCCTAGTGGCTCCCCGATTTCGCATCGGGTTCGTCCACGACGTTTCACCCTCCTGCGGCTCCCTGATTTCGCATCAGGTTCGTCCGCGCTTGACTCTATTCCTGAGGCTCCCCGATTTCGCATCGGGTTCGTCCTCGTTTCACACATCCCAGCGGCTCCCCGATTTCGCATCGGGTTCGTCCGCGCACCTTATTAACAAATTCTCAACCGTATTCCTTGGGTTATATCAACCTCGCCGGCCTAGGCGTTGCCCACAGCCCCGGCTCGTAACAATACTTATAACAGAAATCGTAGAACGTCATTTTGAAAAACTAGAACAGAACGAACAAAATATCACATGTTGGGATGACCTCCCGGCTTCATCACTCACCGAAATAGAACTTCGTGCAAAATTCTAGAAACTCACCAAGCGTCTTTACAAAATTTGAAGATTACAACATCTCCTTCTATTGATGTCATAATGCTAATAGCGGTCATGTTAACCATATTATTGTTTTCTTTCCAACAATAATATTTATATATAATTGCCCGTGTCCTAAAATGCGGCATTAACGTTGGCACAACAATGTCGGCTACACTAACGAATATGTGTGTGTGCGTATAAAAACGAATGCTTGGCAAATCATGTACAGATTTTGAAACCAATTGAAAGGGGTGATACTTGTAGTGATAGGGGTAGTTCAGATGATAGGGCACTCTTCACTCCTTCTAGTACCCGACACCTTACGCGGCGGGCACTTGTTTATTGAACACGAAAGGGATAGCACTGTGGTATTTTCGCAAACACACATACAATGTAAAAGATTGATCGAAAAGTGGAAAAAATGAACGCGTCGAGCGGTAAAGCCCGGTATTCACAAGCGACAGCTAAACGACAACTAACTAAACTAAACTAGACGCAACGCCACGCAGCGTTGGAAGGGGCGGACATGTGACCGCACAAGACACACGCGACCAAACCTTCCACGAATTCAGACTTGTCAACACATATCAACCTCTGAGATGTTCGGATCGAATGAATAGTGAATAAATCTTGATTCGGCCGTGAGATCAACTTTTCATTGACACAGTTTTTAGTACATTCACAGTGTTTATTACTAAATTTGATTACAGTAAGTGTGCCCGTTCTCGTGCACGTGCATTCTCAACGTTTTGAATATGCTGTTTACCGTTCGTGAGCCACTTCGACGTATCGTGCTTGGCCATGGCTGCTATGCAAGTGTTGAGACAAAAACGCTGCTCCCGCTGGAGACGCAACTAATTAAATGTTTAATAAAATGCTACTAGATAGTTGAAGTTATTATGTTCTTGCCTTAATACGGCGCCTATCACATAATCGGACGCGTCGATGGTTAATGTAAATGCTTTTGTGAAATCCGGGTATCGTAGAATTGGGTGTTCTATAATCCTTCTGGGGGTACTTTTCACATACACCGCTAGGGGACGAGCACGACGATATGGCTGCCGAAGGTGGTTGTATAAATCCCCGCGATTATACAGGGTGACAGAAGACTCAGGGAACATCGAGAATTGGACGATTCCGTCTCGAGCGCTCGTAGATAACGATCGTGCGTGCCAGTCGCTCCGTGCCTCGTGGGCTGTGTTCCGACGCGTTACAGTTTCTCTCATGTTTCGGTGCATTCTAGTGCTACTTTTTGTGCTATTCTTGGTCGTCCTCTCCCTGCGTGGGAGGGTCGACCCCATCCGCGGGTGTGCCTTTTGGCAAAAGCGCGGATTTAATTAGTGGTTGCCGAAAGCGGTCAATGGCTGCCATGGCCGGACTCGCTGCGGCCGTTCCAGCCCCTACGAGGACACGCACGGCCCCGAAAAAACATCTTTTCCAAGGAGGCAGGATCTGCCACTCTCCAAGGCTTCGCTGGCTGCGGCTTCCTTGTCGCAGGACAAATCAGGTGATCTCGCCCCGGCCAAACGCGCTGAGGGAAACACCAGACCGGTGAGTGCCAATAACTCTTACTTGCCTTCGGGCGATCAGGCATCCTGCAGGGACTTCGATCCCACTGCTTCATTTCGTCGCTCCACGGAATCCGTAAATTCCGAGGTATTATTCGAGCCCTCGCGGGAAAACTACCCGCGTTGCGTAAAGTGCGCCGGTGAGCATCACACGTCCCAATGCACCAAGCCATTGGACGTTGCCCCGTCCTGTATTAATTTCAAAGGCCAGCATACGGCCAACTTTTCTAAGTGCCCGGCTCTAATTAACTATATAAACATTCGAGAAGGCAGCCCCCCCCCCGCCCATGTCCATACCGGTTCACCCGAGCGAGACTCCGCGGCCTCCGCCGACTCTCGGGCGTAAAATGTCTTTTGTGGACGTGACAGGGTGGGGGGGGGCAGCGCGACGGTGCGCGGCCCCCATTCACTCCAACAGTGACAATCCTGGAACGTTCCAGGGTTTATATTCGAGTTCAACAAGCTTAAATCACTGGTTGACTTGAACTTCATGCTCTCTTCCATCCGGAAGTTGAACAATTTGCTTGTAAATTGTAAAACTGACAGCAAAAGATTCCAAGCATTCATCAACGTTCTCAATAACATAGATTAAAATGGCTTCCCTCCACAAAATCGTTTTATGGAACATCCGTTCGTTCGTTCAAAACAGAAACGAACTGTTGTATATTATCGCGCACGAGCAGGCTGAGATCCTACTCCTTACGGAAACGCGGCTGGCGCCCGCGGACGGCGTCAGCGCCCCCAACTTCGAGGTCACCAGACATGACAGGGATAGCCGGGGGGCGGGGTGGCAATTTTGATTCACCCCGCCCTCGCCTTTAGAGCGATTACTCATCCACCCTCCGTGCCGGCCGAGTATTGTTTCATCAGACTTAACTCACCTTCCGTATATATCGGCGTGGTCTATGTTCCGCCCAAAGCCAGGCTGACCCCTCTTACTCTCGACGTACTTACTTGTATGGGCTCTCCATTCATTATCGGAGGCGACTTCAACGCCAAACATCCGTTGTGGAATAATTACGATGCAAACCCCAGTGGAAGGACACTCCACAACCACTTCTCCAACTGCTCCTATGATATTATCCATCCAGATGCATTCACTTGTTTCACTCCTCGGCGTCCTGCGTCATCCTTGGACATTTTTCTGTCATCCTTTAATCACTCTTTGGATTGTGACGCGCTCGATCGCGGCCAATCAGACCATGCTCCCGTCACTCTTCTTTCTGCCCTTCACCAGGCCAGTGTTGGCCTCGATTCGAGTCGTCGATTGGAGTTTGTACAGGCACCACACTAATGATTTCCCCTTGCGACTGCCCTAGACATTGACGAGTGCATCGCGAGCATCACTGCACGCATGCACTCCTCCGTCCGACTAGCTACTTCTAAAATTAATACTGCCACAACGCGTCATGGGTTCCTCACGAGCAATGACTACTTGACTGCCCTCGTTCGTAAAAGGCACAAAATAAGAAAAATGGCACAGCGTCTGAGCCTGACCCACCTGGGGGATATCCTCAAGGACCTTTTTGCTGGTATTAAGAGGCAGATTTCCAGTCTCAGAAATAAGGAATGGAATGAAAAACTCGGCGCCTTCCGCAAGGTCGGCCCTACTTTTTGGGCGACCTACGTCGCCCTGTCCAATAAATTTGACAGGCACAAGATGCCAATACTCAACGATGGCAGCAGTATCATCTGTTCGGCTAGGGGGAAGTCTGAATTGTTGGCGCGGCAGTTCGAATTCGTCTTCAGGGCGGCTTGTTCTCTTGCCACGCCCTGCGAGCCCGAAATAAATAGATTCATTGCAACCCTTCGCAACACTATCTCCGTCGAATCCGACTCTCTTTGCCCTGGCTTATCACCTCGCAGCATATTTAAGATAATCTTATGCCTCGGCGACAAAAATCGCCGGCGACGATCGTATAAGCTCTGTGATGCATAAAAACGCATCCAAAAAATTGATATGCCCGGTATACTATATTTTCCGGCACTGTCTATGCCTTGCCTATTTTCCTAAATCATGGAAACTTACTCGAGTCTCCGCTATTTTAAAGCACGGCAAGCCAAAAACCTCGCCTCAAGTTACCGTCCGTTAAGTGTCCTCTCCATTCTGGGTAAGGTATTCGAGTCTGTCATCTACGACCACATCTGTAAGTTCACGTCTGACAACAATATTATCATCCCGCAGCAGTTTGGCTTTCGGCGCAACCACTCCACAATTCTCCAGATTGGGCGTATCGCTCAGCGGGCCACGCACGCTTTAAATGTAAACCACGTTACTGCAATGGTCCTCCTGGATCTCCAGAAGGCCTTTGACTCGGTTTGACACGAGGCTCTGATTTTCAAACTCCACACCCTCGGTTTCAGGGGTGATTTTCTGAGGCTGATGAGATTTTACTTGACTGGCAGATCGTTCTATGTTCGCGTAAACGGAGTCGCGTCGGACGCTCGGCCGGTCCTCGCCGGGGTCCAGCAGGGTTCAATTCTCGGCCCGATACTGTTCAACCACTTCGTGAATGATATCCCCGTCCTCCCCTCGTGCACGCTGGTTCCGTTCGCGGACGACACCGCGATCCTCGCCGAGTCGCGCAGGCCGTGGGTGGCGCGCGATCGCCTAAAGCTTTATTTAAACTCAGTTCGTGACTTTTTCCGGCGATGGAAGCTCGCCATTAACGCTAGTAAAACGGAAGCCATTCTTTTCTCGCGTCAGAACACTTGCACGGTTGACAACCTCATTGTCGGCGGACACTCAGTCCAGTGGTCCAGTCGGGTCACCTACCTCGGAGTCACTCTAGATTCCAGGCTCACCGTGTGCGACTGCATCGCCAAAATGCACAGGGCAGCGGCTGCCCTCAGACCGCACGTGTCCTCCCCACTCTAGTCTGTGCGAAAATATTCGCCTATCTATCTATAGCATGTGTATCCGCCCGGTGTTGACATTTGGTATGCTAGTCTATTGGGACTGTCTGTCGTCCGAGAGTCGGCGGAGGGACCAGACCGCTTAAAACAAAGTCTTACAAATTATCTTTAACCTGCCTCCTCTTTGTTCTATAAGAAAACTCCACCTGCGCGCCAGGCTGCCGACGATTGACAAATGTATCGGCAAATTAATGGCAAATATAAATTGTAATGAGCATGCCAACCCACTGATCCGCCGCTTGGCAGACTTTAACATTCATACAATACCCTACCGGGTAAAATACGACTTCCCGCTTCACTCCAAATTTGACCACCGCTCCGACTGACTTGCGGAGCACTTCTCTCATACCCGCTCCCGCGACCCATTACCATCCTTGTCTTCTACTTGTACTTACCCGCCCCACGCGCACCCCTCGCGCACGGCGGTGCTCCAGCCCCTTCTCACCCAGCTGGAGAAATTTTTCCTTCTGCTATTCTTATTTTCCTATTAGTTCCAATTTAAACCAGTGACGGTTTTTTGCAAAATTTTCGTCATACCTTACCTTATCACCTTTCTACTTGAAACACACTACCTCATGCAGTTAACTGCAAGATTATTCTCAGGTCTGCCGGTAAGCTGGTTACTAGCTAGCAGGTACGGCACAAAATACAGGGGGAAGGGGAAGCACGGGGAGAAAGCACGCACACGCTGCGCAAGTTCCTACTGGGTGCCTCCACCTCCACCAATTCGTAACGATAAATGATAGTTTATTTGTAAAACTGAGGCCTCCTTGACTGCCAAAGACTAACTACCTCGGTCGACCTGTTCTCGAGATCTCTGCGTGCGTCGTGGCAACGCGACGCCACGATCGCTTCCTCGAACTCCGCGGCTGGCCGTTTTAACCTGGCCCGCAAGTCCGTCGGGTGCATAAAATGTACGAGGCGAGATCCCTCGTCGACTACACAATGTACGAGGTGAGATCGCTCGTCGACTACAGTCGTGATGGAGGCATCGAGGTTACCGAGGAAAGCATGCGGCAAATGTTACATCGTCTTAATTAAGAATAATGTGGAATTATTCATTATTCGTGAATAACAAATACACTAACAAATAGTGTAATAACCGTGTTCGATACGTTTATTCATTATCCGAAAGGAATGAAGTGTTTTATTACTTATGAAAAAAATAGTTTTTTATCGGTGCGTGTGTGTGTGTGTGTGTGTGTGTGCGTGCGTGCGTGCGTGCGTGCGTGCGTGCGTGCGTGCGTGTGTGTGTGTGTGTGTGTGTGTGTGTGTGTGTGTGTGTGTGTGTGTGTGTGTGTGTGTGTGTGTGTGTGTGTGTGTGTGTGTGTGTGTGTGAGGCGTCAATCGGGAAGCATGATAGATGGAGTGTTTGGAAGCGAGTGTATGATTGGCGGGGATGGAGACGGAGAGCGTGGAGGAGTGTGTGCGAGAGACGGCGAGCGAGCGTGAGGATGATCCAAATGGAATTAGAACGGGAATAAGTATCAAAGCGAAAGGATTCAGGATACATAAAGTCAATCAAGGCGTTTTAGAGTTTTCGGTCCCTGGGATTCCTACAATTTATCAGAAGTGGGATTCGCCTGCGTAGGTTTTTAGTGAGTGCGGGGTGAAAGGAACTAAGAATCTTTGATTATTGTGTTGGGTCGACACGTGGAGAGACACGGGAAATCGACGCCATTAGCAATTCAGTGCGTTGAATTTCGAAGTTTGGGTTTTGTGCAAATACGCGTACTCATCTTCTGTGGTCGTGATGGCTAACCAGGGCCAAGACAGAGAAGAGGTATTTTCGCGATTTGGTAACGGTATTGCCGGCATTTGATCCTGTTGTGGGTGAGTTCGCAATCGACGAGTTGATCGAGAGAATAGGAGAATACGGGGACCTTTATCGACCTTTATCGGTGGGACGAGATCGCCGTCCGCCACTATGCCCTGATGAAGTTCACGGGTGTGGCGAAGAGGTGGAGGGATAGCCTGCCTCGCATGGACCGATCGTGGGTGCAATGGAAGGAATTACTAAGAGAGAATTTCCCAGCGGATGAAAGCATGGTGAGTGCCAGACTACGAGCTGAAACCTATAAGAAAAAACCAAATCAGAACATCATTGAGTATTCCTATGAGAAACTGTCGAGATGTAATAAAGCAAAGATGGGAGACCGCGAATCAATCGAATGGATCGTTTACGGCCTGGACAATGTGTTGTATCCCGCACCGCTTTTATTTATTATGTTTAATAAATTACAATAAGCTTAAACGGAAATTGGACGAATTCTTAGAGCAGCGGTGTACCGTTGATATTCTTGTAACAATTCTGTACCCGAGAGCCCACGTCGATCGTGTTTTTAGTCTAAAAAAAGCTCTGCCTAGAGATGTGGTTCGGTATGTATGTATTAGGAGAAATCGGAGAGTGGGGGTTACCTAGGATTTAGTAAGGAGTAGGGGAAGGAGTTGGAGTTCAAGGGTTGAAGATGACTAGTCGCGAAGGTCGGGGTTGTTATGCGTCGAAAGGAGGTTTGAAGTATTTGTCATCGGAGTGGAAATGGGAAAGGTACTGGATATCTATGACTAATACAGACTGTGAGTAATTCACAGTTGCGATTAAAAGAAGATAGTTAAGTCGGTATACAACACCTTCCGCCATAAGATTGTTAACGGGAGGTTAACAATTGAATATAAGTACATTTATATATATACGTATATGAATATATGTATATCTACGCTGATCTTTCTTAAACCTAGTAGTATATACTTGATTATTTAAAAATATAAGGTAAATTAAATATTTATAAATATGTATGGAATATTAATTATGGAATTAATATGTCGCGTTTTTGTTTCCTTTTATAGGGGCGTGGTGCTTCTGCGTGATCTTTGTCGGGTAGGAACTCGAACTACGGGCGTCGTTTCTTCATCTTCTGATATTTCGGGTATTGGGTTGATAATAGTCGGTTGATTTCTTCTGGGTTGGTAGGTGACTATTTCGTTGATTGGAGTCGAAGGTTGACTTGATGATGATGATGAAGAGTCGAATATGCAATTAACGAAGTTTTTTTATTAACGGGGGATTGATTTCCCTGCGCCTTGGGTCGATGGTTGAACAACATAAACGTTGTAACCAACGAAGACATCCAAAATTTCGGCAGCATTTCAGCAATACGAATATTACCAAGAGGGCTACGATTATTCCGAGTGCAATTGTGTACCACTTAGTATGCGTGATAATGAACGGCTGGTTAATTTGTTTGCCGATGATTTCGTCGAATTCGTCTAGTTTCTTGTTCGCATATTTGAGTTCCGAGAGATCGATGTTGGTGAGCTGAATTGGTTTCAAATTCATGGATTTAATATTTTCTAAATATGGTGTTAGGATGCAACAGTCGTCGTCCAAAATGTTCGCACGTGGAATGTAGTAAGTTGCATTTTTGCTGGTGTCGTATGTGGCTTCTATCATGAAGAGGTTGGTGTATCCTTTGCAGCGAGGTTGGAGATGTATAATTCCACTTTTCTGGAGGACGATATCTTCCATGTGGTTCTGACTTGCCTCGCACATGATGGTCAAGGTAGTCGGTTTGTGAAGGACGTAGATCCATTGATTCTTTGCAACGTAGTTCCAGGTTTCAATCGTTGCTTTAATGGTTTTTGTCACACAAGTAGATGGAATCTTGTTGACGTGAGGAGAGAGCAGTTGGATCTCGCAGGTTGGTTAAGTCGTTGAGGCTACTGTGTGCAGATGATAACAGACGTACTGTTCGTCTCGATATTCGTTGCAATCGGACAATTCTTTTAGAAAGGTGAATTGAGTTTTAGTTTGGGATAGGAGGAGATAGTGATTCTGGGGAACGATATAGGAAAAAAGTTCTGAGTCGTTGTGTTGGATTGGGAGTGGGATGAGTTCGAAGAGGTCGAATTTCGTTCGTGTGACTAGTGGGATTTGGAGTGCAAATATTACGTTGTCATTCGTAGCAATCACGTGCAGTTGAATAAATTTGTAGAAGTCATGTATGTTTTCTACATCTGGTTTCATAATTAGCTCATGTTCGTTTTTAAAGTCTTTTAATTCTTCGTATAGCATTTTAGGGGTAATAATAAACGGTGAAACAATATTGTGTTCGGCTAAGTTGATAGCTTCTATATATTTTGAATATTCGCGATTGACTTGATTCGCGAGCATACTCAGGGTCGTAATTTGTTGGTTTACAGCCGACTCCATTTCTAAACGTGAGATGAAAGAATTGGTTCGGGTAGCGAAAGAGTTGATTCTTCCGACGTTTTCGTTCATTGTTTTCTCTTGACTTTGAAGGGAATGCAGAGAGTTATTGAAATTTCTGATGGTATTAGCGATAACTTGAACTTGCGATTTAAGCAAGGTTTGTGTTTGTTTGTTGTTGTTAATTAATGTTGTTATGCTGTCTTCGTAAAATTGGGCGTCGTCGGCGTCGGGAGTGCCGAAAGCCCATTTTAATAAGTATGACATACCGTTTAGAATACCACGTTTCTTTCTGTTGACCAATTTCTCAGTCATTTGTTGTAGAATTTCGCGTTTTGTACCGATTTCTAATAATTCGGTTTCGATCAATTGAATAGCGCGTTCGCAATGGAAACCAGTATGGTCCTTTCGAGATGGGTCAAGTAACGTTGAGTTGCAAATCCCCCTTGTTTTGTCGATGTGAGTTTGAATGATTCTGTATGCGCTATTTAAGTGAGTTTTGTTTACATATGATAGGAGAGTAAACTTCGATTTCGCTATTTGCGCTGAACCTAATCGGTTATAGAAGATTCCGCTTGATTTTTGAAAAGGATGGTGAGAGAAAAGATGACTAAACGTTAAGAGTGGAAGTAGAAGGAGAATTAGGGTTGTCTGATTCATCTGAAAAATATAATTTCAGTAGATAAGTGTGATATTTTACTAATTTCCGACCGATTTGAATTTCCGCGGTTTGGTTAGGAAAAAGTCGAGTAATTTTGTAAGGTCCTTTAGCGTTGCATGTAAGTTTTTTTGACAGTCCTGGTGAAGTCTGTTTATTTTCGACTGTGACGAGATCGTTAATTTTAAATTTAATTGGGTTTGTTTTTTATCATAATATTCTTTGCTGCGTACTTTTGAATTAATAAGATTTTCACGCGCGATTTGAAAAGAGGAGTTGAGCTTAAATTTGAGGGATTGGATGTAGTCGTCGTAGGTGTAGTGGAATTCAGGGTCTTGTGTAATGGATGAGGGTAGGTAGGCTTTCTTTCCGAAAAGAAGTTCGTACGGGGTATAGCGAGTGGATTTATGATTTGCTGTGTTGTAGCTGAACATAGCAAAGGTGATGTAGGTGTCCCAATCTGTTTGTTTTTTGTTTATGTAGTGTTTAAGATAGTCCTTGAGGGTGAGATGAGATCTCTCAAGTGCACCATTCGTTTGGGGATGATAAGGCGTGGTCGAAATGTGCCTTGTTTTGAAAAGTTGACTCACTTCCTTAACGAGGTTTGACATGAAATCTGAACCTTGGTCAGTCAAGAATGTTTGTGGGATGCCGAAATAGATAAAAATGAAAAGTAATTTCTCGACAATTGTTTGCGCTTCGTGATTTGGGACTGCGAATGCAAATGAGTATTTGGTGAGGTCGTGTCTTGGGCCGTGATGACGAATCGGTTGCCTTGTTCGGTCAGGGGTAAAGGTCCTACTACGTCAATGGCTAGCTTTTCAAAAGGTTTATCTGCGGTGGTCGTAATCTCCATAGGTTGTTTTGTAGGCTTGAAATTTGTTTTATTTATTTGACAAGAGTGACACGTTTTAATATAATTTCGGACGTCACTTTTCATAGTAGACCAGTAATATCTTTCTTTAACCTTGGAATAAGTACGATTAAAGCCACAGTGTCCGGACAGTTTACTGTCGTGGCATTCCTTGAGGATGATTCGAATTTCATCGCGATCTTTGGGGACGATCTTCTTTGTATTTAAAAATTTTATATTGTTCGAAGGGAAGATAAATTTGACCATTTCGTTAAAGATATCAGTTTTAACACCACTATTCTTTTTAGGTGGAATTAAAATAAAATCTTTTGATTTTATTATTTCGGAGAAATTCATGAAACTAGCGAATAGGTTGCGATAATCGATTTTGTCATGATGTAGGTTTCTTGGAAATAGTATCAAAAGGGTTTGATTAGTATTCTCTAATTTGTACAATCCGTTAGAGCTCGAAACTAGTGTACTTGTGTCGAAATTTTCAGTCACGTAATCTGCGTACTGATTTTCTTTGTCCAGATCTTCGGACCACAAGACTACTATTGTACCTCTTAATTTTGGGAGAGTTGTTTCTTCTTTAGGAAATTCGATTACGTTCGTATTAGTGTAATGAAATTTGGTAAAATCCTGATACGTTTTATTGGATTTGTGAGTATGGAACACAGATCTAGGTTTTTCGTTTATATTAGGATGTAGTCGTGATAAACCATCCGCGTTGGAATTTACTCTTCCGGGTTTGTATTTTATCACGTAGTTGTATTCGTTTAGGCGTAACCGCCATCGGACAAGTTTTGAAGAAGGGTTTTTGCAATTAAAAAGCCACTGAAGGGGTCTGTGATCGGTGTAGATAGTGAAATCTCTACCGTAGAGATAAGGTCGAAAGTGCTCGATAGTGTTTATAATAGATAGAAGTTCTTTTTCGGTAGTAGAATAGTTTCGTTCAGAGTCGTTTAGGGTTCTCGAATAATAAGCTACAGGTAGATCCTTATTGTCTTTCATTTCCGAAAGAACACCGCCAATACCTACATTGGAAGCGTCACAGGTGACGACAAAAAGTAAGGAAAAGTCCGGGTATTGTAGTAAGTGTTCACTTATTAAGATTAATTTTAATTTCTCGAATGCTTCTTGCTGCTGTTCGGACCAGATGAATTCTGTGTCGTTTTTTAACAGTAGTGTCATGGGTTTCGCAATTGTTGCAAAATTTGGAATAAATTTTCGATAGTATCCTGCCATTCCGAGGAACGTCTTTATTTGTTTTACAGTTTTGGGAGGATCTATTTTTTGAATACTTTCGATTTTTTTTGCGTTTGGCCTGACTCCGTCTTTGGAGATTATATGCCCGAGATATTGACAAGATTCGCGGAGAAACTCGCATTTATCTGGTTGAAGTTTGAGATTATGATCGCGAAATCTGTTAAAAATACTACGTAATTTAGTATTATGGTCGGAGAGACTGGATCCGTGAATAACCACATCGTCCATGTAAACGAAACATTGATTATTACTTAATCCCGTGAGAACATTGTTCATCATTCTCTGGAATACAGCGGGGGCATTTTTAAGACCGAAGGGCATTCGTGTATACTCGAAATGACCTTCCGGAGTTGAGAAGCCGGTTTTTTGAGCATCCACTGGGTGCATGGGAATCTGATGGAAGCCATTTGCTAAATCTAGCGTAGTGAAATAATGTGCATGTCTTAATTGGTCTAAGATATCTTCTATATGCGGGAGCGGATAAGCGTCTCCGATAGTTTTTTCGTTGAGTCGCCTATCATCGATTACGATTCGCCATTTCTGTTGGCCAGAAGCGTCTGCTTTCTTGGGTACAACCCAGAGTGGGCTGGACCATGGACTTGTAGAGGGTTTGATGATACCTTGGGATAGCATTTTCTCGATTTGTTTGGCTACTTCATTTTTGTGTACCTCGGGGTACCTATAAGATTTTACTTGGATTGGGATATCATCGGTAGTTGGAATTTTATTAATGGCTGCAGAAGTCGCAGTTAATGCATCGTTTGGGAGATGAAATATATCCTCGAATTCGTGACATATTTCGATTATTGAATTTTTCTCTTCGAGGTTTAAATGATCGGTGCGTATGTTTTCATCTAATAATTTGAATCGGTTGATTTTATTTCCAGAATCATTTTTAGAAGAATGGAATATGGTAATCCGTACAGAAGGGCGTAGAAGTGGTAAATTAGGTCTAACAATTTCTTTCTTTTCCAGAGATCGACTAATGATGGTAATTAAAGCTTCATTCTTGTTTATTACCTTTACTAGCGCGCTGGGAGTAATTAGTGTTTCTTTTTGATCCAGCGATTGATTTAGAATGATTCCTTCTTCTACGTTAAGAGGGTTAGTTACCCGTATTTTTGTAACTATTTCGGATCGAGGATTGATCGATATTAATGACACATCTGGGTCTTGATTTATGTTGCGTTGCAAAGGAATCGGAAATGGGATTGCTCCGATTGAGATTGAAGAATTTTGGAAATCGATTTTGGAATTTTGCGTATTGCAGAAGTCTTGTCCCAAAAGACCATCGAATGGAATACCCGTGTTAGAATCCAGAACTTGGAATTTACAATAGAACGAGTATCTATGAACTGATAGACTGAGTTCCGTTTCTCCAAGAGTCGCGATTGGCGCATTGATGTTGATACCGTGGAGCATGATCGGTTTAGGATTGATAATTTTGAAATTACCGATGCTCGATTTTTTTACTAAGGACACAGATGCTCCTGTGTCGATTAAGAATTTTAGAACTCCAGTGGAGGAGTTTGACGATGGGGACGCAAATAGAATAAATGTCAACTCGCTATTGTTCAAGTAAACATTATGAAATATGAACGAGTTGAGGTGCGACGTAATGTTTGATACATCGCTGGTTGGGGACGTTTGATCAGAACTATTATGGTTTTGTTCTGAAGATTCGAAATGCTGGTCGCTTAAATGAACATTTGAATATTGAGTATTTTTAATATCTGGCTTGTTCCCGTTATTTCTATTCCGTTGGACGTTCGCGGCGAATCTTTTTATGCATTCGTCGATGGAATGTCCCATAGTTTTGCAATAACGGCATTGAATTTGACTAAATGCTCGGTGAGAATCTAGGTTTGGTCTTGAATTGTTGGGTCGACTTGAGTTTTGTGCTTGATGAGGATTTTTATATGAATTTTGAAAGTTGCTTTGTCTGGGAGGTTGAGTCTGTTGCGAGAAATTAATTGTTTTGTGATGTCGAGACGATACAGGGTTTGATCTAGAATTTCTCTGGTAACAATTTTCGCTTGTATGATTTGTTTTACTACAATAAGTGCATCTTGAAAAGGTGTCATAGCGAATTCGAAGGGCTTTCTCTTCGAAACGAAAGGTCTTCGATCCTTTGAAAAAATTGTGAAACGTTTTCGTTTTTGTTTTGTACTATTGCATTTAAATCTTCAAATAACTGATCGAGAGTTTTTTTGTCTTGGTACAAATTTAAAAGAAGGTCAGAGATTCCTTCCCAAGTCGTGAGATTACAATGAATGTCGATTTGTTCCTGTGCTTTACCCGCAATTCGGCTTCTCACGTAGAGTAATAGAGCGGGTTTTTGAGTTTCGGCGTCTAATTCAAAGACTCCATCGACTTGTTTTACGAAACTGCGTATTTTGTATCGGTCGCCATCGAATTTTTCTAGTATTAGCTTAATTAAGAATCAGAGCTCGTAGGTGATTTCAGGAACGCCATGTTCATTGTTAGGCATGGTTGTGTAGGATTAGAAGGTTTTTTTTTTCAAGAGAGTAGAATTGTCACCATTGGTGAATATCTTTTGAACAGTACTTACTGTGGATATGGTCCTCTGCAATCGGTGCTGGAGTTGCTAGATCCAGTGTTTTCAGCCAAGTTGCAGGATTCCTTCCGATGCGCTGTTTCCTCGTGTTTCGTCTTGTTCGATGTCCACGTTCCCAGCCACTTAAATGTTGCCACTCAGATCACAGGATAGAATTGCTAATTCTATTTATTTACTCTGTGTGTAGAGTGCTGGACAATCCCATCCTCGTCGCCAATAATTATGTTGCATTCCGCACCGCTTTTATTTATTATGTTTAACAAATTACAATAAGCTTAAACGGAAATTGGACGAATTCTTAGAGCAGCGGTGTACCGTTGATATTCTTGTAACAATTCTGTACCCGAGAGCCCACGTCGATCGTGTTTTAAGTCTAAAAAAAGCTCTGCCTAGAGATGTGGTTCGGTATGTATATGTTAGCGTCAGCGTATTTTTAAAGAAAGGAATATGGCTGGATTGGTGGAATAGTATTCATTCAGGGTATAATTTATATTAGGGTCTTAGTTTATGGGCGTTCGGTGAGGTTGTTGTGAGAATGTGCAATCTGGGCGACAGACGATGGCTGGTGGCTCGTCGCCACTCAGCTATCGGATGTCCTAGGATTGACTAATTTATGGCAGGTCTGGAGTTTGTGTGAATGAGTCCAAGCATCCTGTTGGCAGGCGATGGCTGTTGACTACATTGGGCCTTTCGGTTATCGAGTGTCGAAGGGTGTACTGTTTAAAAAGGAGAGAGAATGGTCGGAATGGACAAGCGGCCCGACGCCGTATTGTTAATGAATAAGGACTCTGTTCCTCTAGGATCTGGCCACGGAGTGGGGAAGGCAATGCCTTCTGGTAAGAGGACTGTGATGAACCCCATAGCACTTACCCCAGAACCTTAGAGCTTTACAGTCGCCTTTTTACTCGGTTGATTGAGAATATAAAATAAAATCTAACATCAGAAGTGGGATAAGAAGTCATTTGCCTACAGTGTGGTAGTTTCTTTTTTTTTTTTCCGTTTGTGTTAACCGTTTGTATTGTTGCCTGCTATACACGCGATGGAGTCCGTACCTGTGGTACCTGCTATCGAGGATATTGTTCGAGAGGTGATGCAGAGATTGATGTCAAACTCTGTGCCCGTCGCGTCTAGCAGTGCTGTACCGATCAGCGCATCGATGGAGGTCGTGCCGGAATTTGACGGTTCAGATCTTGGTGACGACGCGAGTGTGTGGTGTGAGGTGGTTGAAGAGATTACCAAGCACGGTACTCCTCAGCAACGTTTGTGCTTGGCCACTCACGCGTTGGTAGGATCGGCGAAAAAGTGGTACAAGGAGTGGAAAGGAAATCCCCGTACGTGGGATAGGTTTCGCCAGGACTTGTGCGCTGTTTTCGTTACTGAAAAAAGATTGCATGAGCGTTTGCTGCGTGCGGTAACATTTGACAGCGATGCGGCTCTTACGTATGTGGAGTACGCGCGTACAAAGCTTCTGTACCTGGAGCAGACGCGCGTGGAATACAAGCCGTCGGAACTGGTAGAATTGGTTATTGGAGCCATAACCGACTCGAACGTACGTCAGGCGTTGGTGAACGGATGCTACCGATCGACTTCTGATTTGCTAGTTGGAATTACGCAGTTTGTGAAGCCGGTGAAACAGAAGGACGGCGAGGGTCAAGCGTCAAATTATCAGACTAGCAGAAAGCGTTGTTATAGCTGTGACGAAGTCGGTCATTCCCAATATGACTGCCCGGAAAAAACGAAGCCAAGCGCAAGCGAAGATGCGTCAAGGAGGTTGGTCGTGTGCACCTTCTGTTCGAAGAGGGGGCACGAAGAGTCTCGTTGCTGGGCTAAGCAGCGGGCGCGGAACGAATGACAAGTTCGATTGACGAGAGAGGCGAATTTCGGGGAATTGGGAAGGTGTCTCTGACGACGGTCGGGCGTGCGACGATAGTGATGCAAGCCGGGGACGCGTCGTTGGAGTTAGACTTTTTTTTTGTGTGGTGCGTGATTGCGACTTGTCGCACGACGTGATCATTGGAAGGAACGTCTTATCACATTCCGATTTGCGTATGGTGGCTGATGTCAATGGGACGAGGCTGGAGCGCATCCCGGGGACGACCGACGGGAGCCAGCAAAATTCTATAAACGAGTGGTACGCCGGTGTAGCCGGTTCGGACGAGGCTCGCGTAGCGGCGGAGAAAGTTCTGCAGCAATACGGGGTTTTGTTTTCTTCCGACGGCAGCCTTCGGCAGGTGACCACAGGGAGAATGTGCATCCTTGATAAGGATTACAAGGTGGTAAATTATCGTTATTACCGATTGTCTCTTGTTGAGCGTGAGAAGGTAAGAATGATAATTACAAATTTAATGGATTGAAACATTGTACGAGAATCTGTCTCACCTTTTGCTAGTCCGGTCATTCTCGTCAAGGAAAAGAATGGATCGGATAGATTTTGTGTCGATTACCTGGGTACGAATTTTACGTATAAAGCGTTGGGTTTATTTCTCTGACGGTATGGGGTGCAGTTACACCTGATTGCTACAGGTGCCCCTCGGGCAAATGGTCAAGTGGACCGATGTTTCGGTACCCTTATTAGTCTTTTGAATGCCGAAATGGTCAGGTTTCCAGAATGGCCGAACAGGTTGGCAAAAATTAATTATTATTGGATACGATTGTTCAGAAGTCAACGGGGTTTTCCCCGATGCGTTTATTGTTCGGGGTGGAACGTAGAGTAGGCAACGCAGTGCTCGCAGTTGAGTTGCCCGATAGTTAAGACAAAATTGATGTCCATCGCGACAGAGAGATTCCGTTGGCGCGTTTATAAAAAAATGCTGAGTTACAGGCGGTTAGATTCAATAAGACTCGCGCAGATAATATCGTATATAAAGTAGGCGATATGGTTTTTTTTTTACGCCCTGGTGATTCACGCAGGGGGAAGTTAGAAAATTAGTATGTTAGTTCATTTAGTATTACCCAAATTTTACCGAATGATCGTTTCGAAGTTGTGGGTAAGAGCGGTAGCCTCAAGTCGCACCTGAAGATCGGCTGCGTCCGTGGAAAGGTGAATGGTGTGGCGATGGGGAGGAATCCGTTTTGGATGGATGTTCGAATGAACCGTGTTAGCGGTTGTAAATGTGTGCGTTTTGCACTGTTATGGTGTTTGCATTTCATGTATCACAGATTGTTTGCATATAAAGTTTTGTTTTTATGCATAGTATTTGTGGTGTTGGAGTTATTATTTTTCCTTTCGTACGATTGGATGTTGAAAGGAGATTCCTGTGGGATGTTGGAAACATGGTAGTGGTCGGCAATAACGTATGAAAAGCGGCAATTGTTGTGTATACGAAATAGAGTATCACTATAAGTTCGAGGGAGATCTTTATCGCGGGTGTCAAGGACGCCGTGGATCGGATTTAGTATCCCTCGCAAGTGTTTGAAAGGTATACAAATTGCGGACGCAGAATAGAGGACGTTATAATTCCGATGTGAACACTGCTGGGAAATGTTTTTGTTATGTGGAGGTTTTGTTACGCCTCTTGTGTGGATGCTTCTCGAGAGCGTGAAGCAGGTCAGTCTGGCCGTGTTAGCGTCAGCGTATTTTTAAAGAAAGGAATATGGCTGGATTGGTGGAATAGTATTCATTCAGGGTATAATTTATATTAGGGTCTTAGTTTATGGGCGTTCGGTGAGGTTGTTGTGAGAATGTGCAATCTGGGCGACAGACGATGGCTGGTGGCTCGTCGCCACTCAGCTATCGGATGTCCTAGGATTGACTAATTTATGGCAGGTCTGGAGTTTGTGTGAATGAGTCCAAGCATCCTGTTGGCAGGCGATGGCTGTTGACTACATTGGGTCTTTCGGTTATCGAGTGTCGAAGGGTGTACTGTTTAAAAAGGAGAGAGAATGGTCGGAATGGACAAGCGGCCCGACGCCGTATTGTTAATGAATAAGGACTCTGTTCCTCTAGGATCTGGCCACGGAGTGGGGAAGGCAATGCCTTCTGGTAAGAGGACTGTGATGAACCCCATAGCACTTACCCCAGAACCTCGGAACTTTACAGACGCCTTTTACCCAGTTGATTGAAATTATAAAATAAGATCTAACAGACCAGTATTGTATATTAACAGAAATACACACCAGAAGTATTTCAAAGACGCAATTATTGCCGGGCGGCAAGTGAAATGTTATGTTAACCTAGGAAGCAGAGTGGTGGCCTTGCGAAAGGATGTTGCAGACGAACTTGGACTCAGTTATCAGGAGACAAAGTTGAATTGTTTTGTGGGCTATGGTGACGGACGCCTGCAGCCGCTAGGTGTGCTGACAGCCGATATCAGTATTGATGGCGTAACGGTGAGGACGGTGGTGCACGTTGTTCCGAGAGGGAGTCAGGCCGTATCCCTTTTGGTTGGCCATCCATACACAGAGAATCCAGGTGTGATCGTGATCAGCAGAGCAGCGGAGCTACGGATAACGAACAGAGAGGACAACCTTGTGCAGATCGGGCCGCAAGGCGCGAGGAAAACCGTGCTTCGTGCTGATAAAATGTGCGTTATTCCAGATAACAACTTGGGACACGTTACATAAGCGGGGGGTGCCCCGAACCAGGAGCTGTTCATCGAAAGAGGTCTTTGCGAACGATATCGAACCATCCCGAGATGTGTCATTGCCATGGACGGAGAAGGAAAAACGGTCCTGCCTATTCTGAACATAACAGGGCAAACGATGGCGATCCGCTCCGGAGGCACCATCTCACTCGCAGTGGCCTGCGAAGAAGAGACACTACGGCGCGAGGTCAACGAGGAAGCGGCAACACCAGAAGATGTCGAGACCCACCTCACGGGCGACGAAGCAGAGAGACTACTGGCTCTATTAAATGATAACCGCGACCTAGTAGCGCGAACGTTGAGGCAAGTAGGCTAAGCGAATCGGAAAACTATGCGTGTCGAGCTTATTTCAGGTAAACCTGTAATCTATCGACCATACCGATTGTCGTATGACGAAAGGCAGCAGTTAAAGGATATGATCACTGAGTTCAAAGGAGCCGATATTATTGAGGATTGAGGCATGTCGCCGATTGCTACTCCGGTGCTACTAGTTCGGAAGAAAAGCGGAGAGACACGCATGTGTATCGATTATCACGGTGTTAACAAAGCTACCGTAAAACATAGGTATCCGTTACCCCACATTGACGATCAATTAAATAGATTGAAGGGGCAGAAGTATTACACAAGTTTAGACCTTTTCAGTGGTTACTATCAGATCGAAGTAGAACGAGACTCGAGAGACAAGACAGCCTTCGTAACACCGGACGGGCATTACAAGTTCATAAGGCACGCCGTGAGTTATTATAGTCGTAAGACGACGCCCGAAGAAGCGCGGTATCATTCTTACGAGCTGGAAACCCTAGCTATTGTTAGCGCACTTGAGAAGTTTAGAGTATATTAGATCGGGATTCATTTTGTAATACGCACAGATTGTAACAGCTTGAGGTTACCGGAAAACAAAAGAGATTTAAATCCACGTATTGGTAGGTGGTTTGTCAGACTCTCGGAATTTAATTATACAATAAAATACCACAAGGGTGAGACAAATAAAGTAGCGGACGCGCTGAGTAGAAACCCGATCGGGGAAGAAAAAGAGATAGACGCTACGGGACTACCAGTCTTGGACATTTGAATCACGACGGATTGGGTAGCCGCTATGCAGCGGGCGGATCCAGCGATCTTAGAATTACGAGACCGTTTAGAAGCTGGCAATCAAGACGCTATTGCGAAATTTACCTTATGTAATGCACGCGTATATGAAACTACTAGGGGGCGATGGAGGTTATAAGTACCTCAGGATTTGCGATATGAGATTGTGTCGGAGGCTCATTGCGCATTATCGCATCTTGGAATAGACAAAACCCTTGCGAAAATAAAGGAGGAATATTACTTTCCAGGGATGCGTGCCTTTGTCGCGAATTATGTCAATCGATGTATAAACTGTTTGTACTACAAAGCGTCAGGTAGAAAACAAGGTTTTCTCCACTCGCTCGATAAGGGTAGCATACCGTTCCATACAGTACATATGGATCATTTAGGACCTCTACCAACGACCTACTTAGGCAATAGACATGTAGCGGTGATTGTATGCGGTTACAGCAAGTACGTAGTCTTAAAAGCAGTCGTAGATGTAGGAATAGGAACAACATTACGATTTGTACGCGAATTTATATGCCAATACGGTAAACCTAGTCGTATAATCGCGGACCGAGGAACTGCATTTACTGCGCGTGATTTCGAAATATTTTGTAAAGATGCGGATATCCAACACTTCATGACAGCGACAGGCGCACCGCGAGCGAATGGGCAAGTGGAGCGAGTCAACAGCGTTATTCTTAGCTGTTTGTCGACAACAACGGAATCGGTTAATGGAGAATAATGGGATGAAAAATTGTACGAAGTGCAATGGGCAATTAACAGCCCAAAGCACAAAATAACGAAACGAACACCATATGATATCGTTTTTAACCATAAAGTTATAGGGCTGCATGACAATCCACTAACGTGTGAAATTCGAGAGTTGAATGAGACTTTAACCGCGTAGGAAGTGCATACGGAAGTCTCGACATTACTTGAAAGGAATAGGGAAGTCCAGCGTTGGTAATTCAACAAAGACGTGTTAGCGCGCGAAAGTTCGAAGTAGGCGACTTAGTGTTAGTAAGGGCCGAATCACCGGCAACTGGCGAAAGCAGAAAACTGCTATCGAAACACCGTGGTCCGTACAAGATTGTCGAGGTGTTAGGAAATAATCGGTATGTCGTGCGAAACATAGAGGGAGAAAAGTTAAAGCCAAAAGATATACAGCGGGATATGGGCCACGGAACGACTGAAATACATTTCTAGCGCAATGGATTATAAAAATCGTAAAACAACACGCACTCGAGACAAGTCTAGTGCCGACGCCGACGGCTAATTAGTGTATAAGGGTTCAAATGTAATACGTATGATATAAGATAGATATGTAGGACCAATGTAAAATAACAATTGGAAGTTAAATGTAGCGCGCCGTCGAGGGCGACGGATAGCAGGAATGGCCGATTGTGGGATTAAGTTACGCTCCAGCCGCGAAGGTGATGCGTGTAATTGGGTGTGTATGGGTGTGTGTAGGGATTTGGTTGTTTCAGCTGGTAGACTGAGATAATCCCACGTACGTTACGGTGTGATAAAAGTTGTATTGAAGACGAATACGGTTTTTACAGTTACTCGGTGTTACTCTCTCTCTGTGGTCAAAAATCACTCTTACTTTTCGCTCGCGGCCTTATATACCTGAAGGTAACACACGCACTCGCTGATATACACAGTCTCCCTCTTTCTCTCTTTAACATGTTTGTTTCGGCGGTCGTTCACCTATTACCTGTGTCCATGGTTTGTTATGGCACTTCGCCGCTAGTTTCGTCCCAGGTCCCTGCTCGGTTCCCCTAACCGCCACTAGGTCACCTTCCCTGTATGCTGTAGCGGTTTTCCAACGTTTATTGAAACGAATTTTATTCTCCCGGTGTATATCCGCGATCTTTTCCTTAGCGCATTCCCTTAATTCGCACCTACCTTCGTCGAACGATGCAGTCCACTCGCGTTCTAGCAACTCTCTTAACGGTGGGTCGCTCTGCGGGCGCATGTGGACACCAAACATCACTCGGAAAGGAGCCATGCCTGTACTGCGGCTAACTGTGGCGTTCAAAAACTTGTGGCAGCGGTCAACGTACTTATACCATTCTTCGGAACGAGGTGCTGATAGCTTTGTCAGGATCGGTATCAGTACCCTGTTGACCCTTTCTACTTGCCCGTTACCCCGCGGCATTCCGGTAGTAATGGTCACATGTTCTATTCGATCCGCGGCACAATAGATTTTAAACTCGTGCGAAGTGAAGGCCGTGCCTCGATCAGATATTATACGGCGCGGATTCCCGAGAATTACCGATTGTTTCTTCAGCCTATCTATTACCTCAACGGTCGCCGTAGTCTTAGTCGCGTACAACCAGACGAACTTCGCGAACGCGTCTATAACCAGAAAGATATTGTTTATAATTCTTTTTCGTGGACATTAGCGACCCCAAGTGATCGATATGGTACGTGTCTAGCGGAGTTTCGTCCTTCTCTACGGAGTGTAAGAATCCCTCCTGCTTCCCGTGCTTCCGCTCAGCGAGGATGCAGCTGAAACAGTTTGCAATTACCTTATCGATTTTCGGCTTCATGCGCGCGAACCAGTAATCTCTTTTGACGATCGACTCCGTTTTTCCGCTCGCGAAATGCCCAAGCTCGTGCGCTCGTTTAATTATGCTGGTTTGCATTGACCGTGGCAATACTAGTTTATAGTCGTCCTCGATGACTTTGAACAGGAGGCCGCCCTGCACGCAGTATCCGCTTATCGGTCCTTCTTTCAGGGCCTCGAGGAGTTTGCTAATGTCTTCATCGGCCACCTGGGCCTGTTTTTATCGCGCATTTATGCTATCGCTGCTCTGGCTCACTAACATACACTCGGACAGTGGGTAACGACTAAGCCTGTTTACATGCCGCATACTACTTCCCGAACGGTGTTCAATTTCATATTGAAACTCCTCGAGTAACAAGGTCCACCGCGCCACACGTACGCAGAGGTCCTTCTTCCGCATTTTAAACGGGATACCAAGAAAATATACGCGGAACTTACGCAAAGACTTAATAATCGCCAAGTATTCCAGCTCGTAACTAGTGTATTGTGCTTCCGCAGCATTTATTTTGCCGCTCGCGTAATACACGGGGTGGAGGGTCCCTTCAGTACTGTCGCGCTGAAGTAAAACGCTTCTGAACCAGAATTTCGACGCATCTGTATGGAGCTCAGTCTCGGCGCCGACGGTATACAACCTAAGGACAGGTTTGTCGGCCAATGCTTTTTTTAATTGTTCGAACGCATGTACGTGTTCCCCTTCGAATCGAAATTTTTCGTTCGCCCTGAGCAGGTCCGTGGGCGGTCTGGCGATCAAAGAGTATTGGCCAATAAACTTCCGAAGATACTCAGTAAGCCCCAGGAAACTCTGAACATCGAGGGTGGAGGCAGGCTTACGAAAGTTGACCACGGCCTCGGTCTTATGCTCAGAGAGTCGCACGGTCTGATTTTCAATTATGTGCCCCAAGAAATCAACCTTAGTTCGCAGCAATTGGCACTTCTTCCAGTTGATCACCAAACCCGCCTCACTCACCGTTTTCAGGACATTGGATAGGTTCACGAGTCCGGACTCTAGGTCTACTGACGGCACGATCAGGGCGTCTAGGTACGACATGGTTATTTTCTTGTTAATTAGCTCTCGGAACACGGCGTTTATAACTTTCTGGAAGAATGCTGGAGAATTGCCCAGACCGAAGGGTACTTGTAAGAATTCGTAATGACCATCTGTGACGACACTGTGTATTTCCCACACTCCGGCGTGGTCGCGACGTGGAAAAATCGGTCTTCCAAGTCAAGCGTGCTAAAAATCCTCGAAACCCTGCAACGCGTCCAATTGGTCGTCAATTAGGGGTAGTGGTTAGCGATCTTTGATTATCTTGCGATTCAATTGGCGGTAATTGACGCACAACCGCGACGATCCATCCTTTTTACGTACGAGAACGACCGAACTTGCGTAATCCGACAAGGAAGGCTGAATGATCCCGTCGCGCAGCCATTCCCATATATGCGCGTTCACCTCGTCGCGCTCCGTTATGGATAACCGCCTAGCCTGCTGATAAACAGGCTCCTCGTCCCTTAGGACAATCGACATCTCGACTCCTACCTCGCGTCTTTTCCTTGGCTCATACCTCTCTACCAGGGACACGACACGCTTTTTGATGCGCGCGTCTTTTACGTGCGCTATATCGACCAACTTTATTTCTTCACCTACGTCGATCCGCAACACGTCGGGCAAATCGCTTGCCGGCCGTCGCATTTCGCCTAGCCGACCGATCTCGATGCGCCCGTTTCCGATAATCAGCTCTACGTTGGTGAAGAAGTCAACTCCCAACAAAAGGCTATGCCTCGTCATTGATTCGGGCACGACGTGCGCCGTGATAGGGTACGCGGACCCGTCTATCTCGATAGAGGTGGTCAACCCCCCTAAAGTGTTATTAGAAATAACCCGTCAAATGAGACCTGGTTGTAATTCAACCGTGGCGCGCCTATCCTATCATACACATCTGCTCGCAACAACGTTACATCGCTCCCAGTATCAATGAGCGCTGTTATTTTCACATTATTTATTGCTGCAACTTTGAAGTACTTCCCTGTCGTTGTGGCTTCGGCTGAGCGGCTCTCTGCGGCGGCTGACGTCTTCTTCGGACATTTGGAGGCGATGTATCCGAATTGCCGGCAGTGGAAACGTTTCGCACCCTTGTTCCTCAGCTGGCATTCGAATGCTTGGTGCCCCTTCCCATCGCAGTTGTGGCACCTCTCGAAGGCCTGCTGCTGCTCATTGGTTGTCCATGGTCGCTGCCTCTCCAGGTACTCGCTGGACCCCGTCGCCTTCTTCGGAGCTCGGCTTGTGTCCGCTCCTGCTGGGAACACCACCTACTCGAATGCGGCGAAAAGCTCGGCCTTGGTCCGGAACCTTTCCATGCGCGCTAGGTTGCGCAGAGTCATGTCCGGCATCTCCTCGAACAGGTACTCGACGATTTCCTCTTCGTCAATGGGCAATCGATTTCCCAGTATCACCTTCTGGTGATAGTAGTCGCTGAAGTGTTCCCATTGTGCCATTCTCGATCCGATACCAACATAATTACCACACCGAAATTACTTTTAATCTCAATCCCGGCTGAGCCCCCAGTTTGTAGGGATTTGGTTGTTTCACCTGGTTGGCTAAGATAATCGCACGTACGTTACGGTGTGGTAAAAGTTTTATTGAAGACGAATACGGTTTTTACACAGTTACTCGCTGTTACTCGCTGTTACTTTCTCTGTGGTCAAAAGTCACTCTTACTTTTCGCTCGCGGCCTTATATATGTTACGTAGGAACTATTATTTCATTTCTTCCTTCTACTATGCCCTTATTTGGAAATCGAGGGTGCATGCAGTCGAGTCTGCCCCTTACGCGACGTCGCGATGACGTGACCCTTTAGGGGGAATCTCTCCGGTCTCCCTTGCAATATTCCGTGCCCCCACCAGTTTTTTCCTTACGCCGCGATTCATCTATACTTGATGATCGGGGCCCGAAAATATCAATTCTTACAAATTCTGACAGAAACCTCAAGCCAAGTTTGTATTGCTGGCATTGCGGTATGAACGGACATGACGAAAAGTCATGTCGGAAACATCCGCGTAATTCGCGCTATCATCGGGACTCGCGAGATTCGTCTGTGGAATCAAACAAGTCTTTAAACATAAATCGCGCTCAACGTACAGGCGACACGATGAGCGGAAACGAGGAAGATCGCCGAAAATTCGATTCAGCGACGAGAACAAAGAAGACTCATCAAGGAGGCACCTGCACCAAGAATCAAGATCAAAGTTCCGGAATTGGAATCAGGAACGGGAGAATTCCTAATTGATGGTGGAGCAGCCGTGAACCTGGTGGTCATCGACGTTCTCGGAACAACCGCAGAGATCATTTCTAGGGAAGAAATTGAATTGACCGGACTGACAACGACACCGATCCACACTCTCGGAACAACAATTTTAAATATTCATTTATCTCCAGCGTTTTTCTACGTGGTAAAGAATCTTGCGTTAGACGCAGATGGACTTATCGGAAGCCCATTCTTAAAACAAGAGGAAGCCGAGATTTCCTATTATCACGGAACTTTAACTTTAAAAAGTGAACCGATCCGACCTTTACGTTTTTCAAACTATCAAGATTTACCTCAGATAAAAGAACAGCAGACAGTCACCAAATATTGTATCAAGCCTAGAACATCGCAGCAGATTGCTGTAAGAATAGCAAACGTGAAAATTAAAGAAGGGTATTTACCGCGCATCAAAACTCATGAGCAACTTTACATAGGGGAAGCAATAGTAACGAACAACGACGGCAAATGTCACGTTATGGCAATAAATACTAGCGAAGAAGAAATCGATGTAGAGTTAGAGCCTCAAATTTTGGAGCCCTACGACATTTTTAGTACAACCGACGAAGATTCTTGTTCAGGAGTGGGACACCCGTCGAACTTCAAGACTAGCAAAGACAGGATTCGGGGAATTTTGCAAACAATTAACTTAAAACATTTGAACAGAGAGGAACGGAATTTCGTTACCGATTTAGTAGAGGAATTTCCCGACCGATTTTTCTTGCCAGGAGACAAACTCGGAAAAGCTCGTGATTTCAACCATTCAATTCACACGACCAATGATATTCCTATTAATACGAGACAATATCGCTACCCTCCTGTACATCAGGAAGAAATTCAAAAACAGATTAGCACTATGCTATCTGCTGGTATCATAAATCATTCCAAATCCCCGTACAATTCACCTTTATGGATTGTTCCTAAGGAAGCAGACGCACAGGGTAATAAACGCTGGCGTTTAGTGATAGATTTCCGCGCACTCAACGAAAAAACTATTTCAGACAAATACCCATTACCACAGATCACCGAAATATTAGACCGATTGGGAGGAGCTAAATACTTCTCAGTTTTCGATCTCGCAAGTGGATTTCATCAAATAGAGATGGATCCAAAAGATAAATCAAAGACAGCATTTACTACACCGAATGGACATTACGAATTTTCTCGAATGCCTTTCGGATTAAAGAACGCACCACCCACATTTCTACGAATCATTGATCAAGCACTCACCGGACTTCAAGGGACAGATCTTTTTGTTTACTTAGACGACATAGTAGTATACGCCTCATCGCTTCAAGAACATAACATCAAAGTTAAAAAATTGTTAAAACGCCTTAAAGATCATGGATTAACCCTTCAAACCAATAAATGTGAATTTCTACGAAAGGAAGTCGCATACCTCGGACATATTATTTCAAAAGATGGAGTCAGACCAGATCCTAGGAAATTAAAAGCAGTGCAAGATTTTCCAACACCCACAACGCAGAAGAATATTCAGCAATTCTTAGGACTTGTAGGATATTACCGTAGATTCGTACCTAATTTCACCTCAAAAGCGCAGCCTTTAATTAACTTGTTAGGGAAAGGCATGAAATTTAAATGGACCGAAGAGCAGGATCAAAGTTTCAAATAATTACGCAACGAATTGTGTCAGCAGTCCATTTTACAATATCCAGACTTCAGTAAACCATTCATAGTTACAACAGATGCATCCGAATACGCTATCGGAGCCGTACTTAGCCAGGGAGAGGTAGGAAGCGACCTACCAATTGCCTATGCGTCTCGCAGTCTAAACAAACCCGAAAAGAATTACTCAGCTACGGAAAAAGAATGTCTAGCAATGGTTTACGCTGTAAGATACTTCAGGCCCTACATCTATGGAACCAAATTCACCCTAATAACAGATCATAGACCACTTGTTTGGTTACATTCCGTTAAGGACCCGACTGCCAGACTCATGAAGTGGAAACTTAGACTTCTGGAGTATGAATATCAGGTGGTCCATAAAGCCGGAAAAATAAATAAAAACGCAGACGCTCTGTCGCGTAACCCCACTTCAGTCTGTCTACCACTTCTTCCACGGAAAATGCAGGGACACCGACTTCAAAATACAAATACCTAAAATAGAAGTTAATACGGATTCAATTGGGCATCGCGTTCGGCAATTACGTCGAGACAGAGAAAACCGACCCAGGTATCGGGACAGCAGCAGCTCAGACGAGATAGAACAAGCCGCATATGGAAAGGTTCAACACTCGCCAATTATACATCAAAATCGATCTTTCCCCAGCTTATCTCAAGAAGTAACACTGCCAGATGAACGTCAGGAACCCATAAATATTTTTGCGCCAGCAGCTAATTCCACACAAATTTCCCCTTTGGACAAGGATCAAACCATATTTAACGATTTAATATCTTTTGAAGAACCGCTTGAAGATACCGTAGTAGAAAATGCAAACCATATTCAGCAAAATTTAATTAGCACACCACAAACATCATCTCGAATTACGGATGAAATTTTACAATCGACAATTACCCAGCTACCTGCAAGGACTACGAGACTACAAGATAATTTAACTAAGTATTGCATGGCAGTAGCAATACCAAATATTCGAGCTACTTCTATTGCTGATGCTTTTGCCAGACATTTCATCGCAATTTATGGTACACCTCGTGCAATACTGACAGACAAAGGAACCAGTTTTATTGGAAACCTTATGACAAACTTATCAGAAATATTTAAAATCAAACAAATTACCACCTCGGGATACAGACCACAGACCAACGGATCATTGGAACGAAGTCACATCGTACTCACCGAGTACCTCAAACACTACATGGATAATTACGAAGATTGGGATTTATTAATACCGTTTACTATGTTCTCCTACAATACGTCCGTTCACGAAGCAACCAATTTCACTCCGTATGAGTTAATTTTCGGAAAACCAGCTCGTGAACTAAGTTCTTTTCCAACCGACGAAAAGTTACAAGCGTACGGATATTATTTAATAGATCTGATAACACATATGACTAATATCCGCAATGTAGCTTCAGATAACTTAAACAAGGCAAAAACCCGTTCAAAAAGCTATTACGATCTTCGTGCAAAACCAGCAACGTTTAACGTAGACGATTCCGTTTACGTACTCCTGGAACCACGTATTAATAAATTCGATCCACATTACATCGGACCGTACGAGATAGTAGACGTAACGGACCTGAACAACGTAGTACTGCAAAAACACAACAAGCTAATCACAAAACATCAGGACAAACTGAAACACGCTTATTTTACATCATCAGCAAGGAACTAGGATCTCAATTAATGAAGAAAGAAGAAAAACACCGTACATTGCCGCGATCACATTAGCAATAAGTAAACACATACACACTACACCCGACAACTTCACACGCCTTTCTTTTTACGGAGAATTTTGGGGCATTTTTCAATCCTTTACGAAAGCATCACGCGAACCGCGATGTTTCATCTTGGGAGGGGAGATGTTACGTATGAAGAATATTCCATACGTTGCTCTCAACGCGTTTTCGAGCTCGCGTCTGTGATGGGAAAACGCCCTAAAATTCTGTCGGTTACCATAAACAGATAAAGGGGTCCTGAGAACATGTGCGACCAGCTGCATTACGACCAAGACGGGCGTGGTCCGACGAAGACTTCTTAATTTCCTTATATGGAAAATCCTAATGCGTTCCCGCGCATTTCGGGGGTATATAAACCCTCGAGGGGGGTTTCTACCCTCGTCGGTTCAGAGTTACATAGTCACACGTAGAGATTGGGCTTAGTGCACCTTTCGAATCATAGATTAACCCGTTAGAATCCGCTAGTCCGGTTGAAGTTCTTTCGGCATACTCTTAAAAGCGTCTCTCAGACCCCGCATCGCCAGTGCGTCAACACCGTGCAAATATTATGTAACTTACACACTTTATATTATTTCATCGCGACAATTACAATTGTACAGACGACTGTTTTGAATATATATACCATTTGTTCACCATTAAATCGAGTAGATTCGTTAAAACCAATCTTTACTCCGTGATCCTTTATATCAGTAGTAACGTTCCCACAGATACAACTTAACCGCTCGAGTTGTATCGAATATTAATTTAAAGTTACGAGGCAAACTAACATTTCCTGCGACTCCCTGATTTCGCATCAGGTACGTTCGCACGCCTTATCCGAGCAGAATAACTATAAATACTCCAACCCAGTGACTCCCCGATTTCGCATCGGGTTCGTCCGTGCACCTTATTAACAAATTCTCAACCGTATTCCTTGGGTTATATCAACCTCGCCGGCCTAGGCGTTGCCCACAGGCCCGGCTCGTAACATACTTATAGGTTTACCTTTGTATCCTTTTGCCACATTTAGTGCCGCACAGGACCAAATGGCTTGTACTTCGGCCTATAAGACGATCGGTTGGTCCCCCAATGTTATGGATACCTCCATCACTGCGCTTTAACCGTACACTCCCGCCCCCCTGCCTATGCTTGTCTTGGACCCATCACTGTACCAGACGAATCCTCGCGGATCGAAGGGATTTCTCGCTTCCACCCACTCTTCCCTTTCTGGGAATCTAATTTTGTATGTGATGTGAAAACGATAGACCAGCTCCCTGCAGTCGCTAGTGCATTTCAATGGCATCAGTGCGACGTCCACCTTGCGCAGCACACTCGCTTGGTCGGCGCCACTCTCCCTCAATAACTAGCGTTCCTTAACCTTAGTGCCGCCGACGCCCAGTAGAGTCCCCACTGCCAGGGTTGGCCGGGGAAGTGTAATGGAGTGCACCTCTATTAGGTTTGACAGGATTTGCGTCATGGTTTGGCGTTGCTCTGCCGTATAGTACTCTCAGGCAGCATAAACTGGGCTGTGGGACCATGCCTAGAACCTTTTGTATCCTTGCCACAAGCGACAGTGCCTCGGTTTCTTGGCAGAAGCTCCTCCAAGATTCCCTTTTTAACCGCCTGATTTGCCTTTTGTACTTTTGCTGGCTCCCTTTCTAATTGGTCTCCCTTCGCAAGCGGCGCAGTTCACCGCCCCACCAGGAGACTTTCGGGCTGTCCCTACCGTTCCTTACCGGACACGCTGCCTCGTATGCCTGAGTTAAAGCGATCTGCAGCTCGCAGGCCGCTTTCTGGGTCCATCCCACGGTTCCATATCTTTTGGCCCCCCTGATCCTACCTTCTACTTCCTATTTATATAGTTCCCAGTTGGTGGCCCTCGGGTTCCTAAAAACTGGGCCCGGTGTGATATTCCTCCTTGTCATTTGGAATTGGATTACCTCATCGTTTGACCGAGTGCGTCAGCCTAGGCGAGCACAGTGTAATGTCTATTACGTCCTTCCTGTTGGTAATAGTGAAAGTCGGATTGGTTCCCCTGGTCAGGATCTCCAGGTCGCCCTTAGTGCCGTCCCTCTGCGATTTGTGTTCGTGCTGGCCCGGGCGTTGTGGTGATGCGAGTTTGCGTCGAACCCTACCACCAGTGGAAGGCCTTTCAGGTGGGAAGAGGAGGGGGTGGAGAGAAGAAGCGAAGAAATTGAATTAACTGGACTGACTACGACACCGATTTACACCCTTGGAACTCCAATTCTTCACATTCACGAATCTCCAGCATTTTTCTATGTGGTAAAAAGTCTTGCGTTAGACACAGTAGGACTTATCGGAAGCGCATTTTTAAAACAGGAAGAAAATTTATCAAATTATCAAGATTTACCTCAAACAAAAGAACGGCAGACAATTACAAAATATTGTATTAAACCTAGAACTTCGCAGAAAATTTCCGTACGAATAGCAAACGTGAAAATGAGAGAAGGATACTTACCGCGTATCAAAACCCACGAGTAACTATACATAGGCGAAGCAGACGTAACAAACAATGATTGAAAGTATCACGTTATGGCGACAAATACCAGTGAAGGGACAATCGACGTAGAGATAGAGCATCAAATTTTGGAGCCCGATGACATTTTAAGTACATCCGATGAAGATTCTTGCCCAGAAATGGAACACCCGTCGAACTTCAAGATTAGGACAGACAGAATTCCGGCAATTTTACAAAGAATCAATCTAAAACATTTGAACAAAGAGGAACGGAATTTCGATACTGATTTAGTAGAGGGATTTCCCGATCGATTATTTCTGCCAGGAGATAAAATCGGGAAGGCTCGTGACATCAATCATTCAATTCACAAGACTAATGATATTCCTATTAATACGAGACAATATCGCTATCCACCTGTGTATCAAAAAGAAATTCGGAAACAGATCAGCACTATTATATCTATAGGCATAATTAATCATTCTAAATCTCCATATAACCCACCTTTATGGATTGTTCCAAAGAAAGCAGACGTACATGGTAATAAACGCTAGCGTTTGGTAATAGATTTTCGGGCACTCAATGAAAAGACAATGTCTGACAAATACCCATTACCGCAAATCACTGAAATATTAGTCCGGTTGGGTGGAGCTAAATACTTCTCAGTTTTCGATCTCGAAAGTGGATTCCATCAAATAGAGATGGATCCAAAAGATAAATGAAAAACAGTATTTACTACACCGAATGGACATTACGAATTTTCTCGAATGCCTTTCGGATTAAAAAACGCAACACCCATATTTCAATGACTCATGGATCAAGCACTCACCGGACATTAAGGGACAGATCTTTTTGGTTACCTGGACGATATAGTAGTATACGCTTCATCCTATAATGAATAACCAATAAATGCGAATTTCGACGAAAGGAAGTCGCACATCTCGCACATATTATTTCAAAGAATTTAGTTAGACCTGATCCTAGAAAATTAAAAGCAGTTCAAGATTTTCCAACACCCACCGCACAGAGGAATATTCAACAATCTTAGGACTTGTAGGATATTACCGAAGATTTATACCTAATTTCACCTCAGAAGCAAAGCTTCTGATTAACTTCTTAGGAAAAGACATCAAATTCAAGTGAACAGAAGAGCAGGACGAAAGCTTCAAACAATTACGGAACAATTTGTTTCAGCAACCGATTCTAGAGTACCCAGATTTCAGTAAACCATTCATCGTTACAAGAGATGTATCCGAATATGCCATTATAGCCGTGCTTAGCCAGGGAGAGATAGGAAGCGATCTACCAATAGCCTAGGCATCCCGCAGTCTGAATAAACACTTGAGGAATTATTCAGCTACGGAAAAAGAATGTCTGGCAATGGTTTACGCCGTAAGATACTTCAGGCCTCATATCTATGGAACCAAATTCACCTTAGTTACAGATCATAGACCACATGTTTGGTTGCATTCCGTTAAAGTATCGGGACAATAGCAGCTCAGATGAAGTAGAACAAGCCGCTTATGGAAAGGTTCTACACTCGCCAATTATACATAAACACCGATCTCTTTTTATTACTGGCTCATCAACCTCTCACTGCCGAAGTAGGACATTGTGTACATTTTATATCTGCCGACTGTAATTTAAAAACTGACGTTGGGAAAATGTTATTGGATACCGAGATAATTAGTAAACAGGATATTCTTGCAAAGCGCGCGGTGAAGGGAGTCGTAGTAACTTCGAAAGGTTGCAGGCATCGGATGGGACTTGGTGGACTCCCTGGTTGCAGCGCGGAGCCTGCTATCTCTCAGGCCACCAAGAGTCTGGTGAAGGGGTACCACCTTTTCCTCCTAGGGGGATAAGAGGGGTCGCCCATTTTCACATTTTCTCTATCCTGGTTAACCGTGTCCTTCATCACCTTTGTCGCGAACAACTGGAAAGTATTCCAGCGACGCGGTGATCCATGGGACCAGGTTCGTGATCGTCAGTCCTTCTCCTAAGGATGTTTCCATGTGGAGTCTCTCCTCCTCCTAGCGATATCAGTGGAAGATGACGCGCTCTGCGTTGTCTACCGGATGTCCGCAGTCTCAGTAGTCGTCGCTGGTCGTTCTGCCTATTCTCTTCCTGCAGCTGCCAAATGAGTCATGCCCCGTTAGAAGCTGCATGACATGGAAGTCCAGGCAGGGGGGGGGGGCTTTTGCCCGAAGGCCCTGACCGAGCCGACCAGCTTCCGGTCCTGTTACTTTGCATACAAGTACATTACGTCATCCGTAATACAACCCTATTTTCAACTTGTGCCATAACTCGGTTTTAAGGGGTGAAATCAGCCCTTAAAAAAATCGAGAATTTTCTTTATCGTGACATATCTCAGGAACGCTCAGAGATATCTGAAAACAGTTTAATTCAAACTTGCATCGTTTTATTGTGTTTACTTTACTGCGTAAAACACTTGTTGGAAAAGTACGTGGTTTTCGAGTTACCCCTCCCCCCACCCTCTCTGTCCTAAGAAAATATTGTTTACTATTCGTGCTGAAATACCTCTGGGTACCTTCTGTTCATATCTCTAAATGATATATGTGTTGAAATTTGTTGTTAAATAAAAAAAAAACATTATTAACGAGTTTGGACTCCTTTTACGCACTTTTCTTTAGTAAACTGCTATCACAACACAATACTTATATAATTTACATTTATTTTAAGTTCACCTACATCAAAGTTATTCATATTGAACTTAATGGCAGCAGTAAAACAGTTTTTATTAATAAAATGGTTATTTAAATATTTAAATATTCTTTTTTAAGCCACTGATGAATACAATGAAAATTATGATTTATAATTAGTACAATAATAATAATCCTCATGGAAATGTTTGAGACAGAGGTACTTGCCACACCACGCATATCGGCGAATAGCAGCCGCTCCACGAACATTTCACTCCAACTCGGTATCCGAATATAACTTTAAGCACATTGGTTGAGCCAAGTATATCTGCCTAATGCTGGCCGCAAAAGTATGCTACTACTCGATTCGTGGTCTGGACACTGACCAAATCAGTTAAATCAGTGGATAAGAGAAAATCAAGAAGTGGCATTTTCAATCCTTCCAAAGAAAACGACGGGTATGATTCAACCTTTGGATGTATTTGGTTTTCGCATTTGGAACAATTTTAGACGGACATTTTTAGATAATGTAATTCTCCTGGACGAAAATATCAATCTGCATTCACGTAATGAAATAATTAAATTACAGTCGTTAACCCATAACCAACTTTCTTCGCCCAGATTCAAGTAGGTCTTTTGCTTCCAAAACCTATAATCTCAAATTCATGTCATGGGCAAAAAGTCTCCTGTCAGAAGCTTCTTCAAACTTTTGCAATACATTTTCCGTAATAAATGTAAGTTTATCTGCATTTGTTCCAGCCTTCTCAAGACCCACAGCCCACCTGTATAGCTGATGCACCGATTTAACCTTCCGAAAGTTTTTTTGTACAGTGGTTAGAGGTCGAAGTACTTGTCTTCCGGTTTCCAAAACTCCACAGCTTTTTTCTTATAACTTATATCGACTTTTCCACCTACTTGGAAAAGGCGTGATATGCTCTACAATTTGAGCACTATATGGTTCTGAAGGATCATCAAATTCAAGCATATAATCATGTTCAATTGATGGAGAATAATATGTACTTTGGAAACTATTTATAATATCACGAATTTCATTATGTACATTAATTTCTACCGGCTTTATTGGTGTCTGCGTTATACTTGCGACTTGAAACGTAGTAGCTAACATGTTTATTACATTAGCGATATTAATCGACTTCATTTTAAAGAAATGGCTTTTAAGGCAATGAACACTGTTGACTACTGTCGTACACCCAACTGAAAATGAGCTACATCCGCGCGAACATTTATATACAAGCATCACCGGAAAACTGCACAAAATAAGTAACATTTCGAGGATAAGTGTAACGATAATGGAGACCTCAGACGGTCAATATTATTATTATTTTATTCAAGGTTTTCAATATTATTCATGTAGGAACCGAATAAAAAGGAAGGGCAGGCTTCAGGAATCGAACCCGAGATCGTCGTATTACTAGGCACTGATCAGTCCATTTGCGCCACGGCCCCTTCCTCATATTCCTTATATCGTTTGTTCCTTTTAACGTTGTTCTTTGATGGAGGCGCCCAATCCCACACTCACAATACGCATTGACCGTCTAAGGTCTGAGGTTCAGACATTGTTTTAACATTTATGTTTGTACAGTGCTCATCGTTACATTCTGATACCGAGTTGGAGCGAAATGTTCGTGGAGCGGCTGCTATTCGGCGATATGCGTGGTGGGGCGAGTACTTTTGTCTCAAACATTGCCATGAGGACTGTTATTATTGTACTAATTGTAAACCGTAATTTTTATTATATTCATCAGTGGCTTAAAAAAGAATATTTAAATATTGAAATAACCATTTTGTTAATAAAAACTATTTTACTGCTACAATTAAATTTAATATGAATAATATTGATGTAAGTGAACTTAAAATAAATGTAAATTATATAAGTATTATGTTATGAGAGCAGTTTATTAAAGAAAAGTGCGTAAAAGGATTCCAAACTCGTTAATAATGTTATTTTTATTTAACAAAAAATACGACACACATATCATTTAGAGATATGAAAAGAGGGTAACCAGAGGTATTTCAGCACAAATAGTAAACAATGTTTTCATAGGGCGGAGGGTGTGGGGGGAGGGGTAACTCGAAAACACGTATTTTTCCAACAAATGTTTTACGCAGTTAAGTAAGCACAATAAAACGACGCAAGTTTGAATTAAACTTTTTACAGATAACTCTCAGCGTTCCTGATATATCTCAATAAATAGAAAATTCACGATTTTTTTCACGGGCTAATTTCACCCCTTAAAACCGAATTATGGCACAATTGGAAAATAGTGTTGTATTATGGATGACATACTGTACTTGTATGCAAAGTTTCATAATTTTCGGAATCTTCGGGTTGTCTAACTTTAATTGTGACTGTGGTTTTCCTGACAATGATAATTCCGGAGTTGGGTCAATAACCACGATGGAACTGATGTTTTTACTTAAGAGTTATGGTACTTACCTTAGTATCCTGGGTACTTACCTGGCTCAGCGGGGAAATTTTGGCAAAGGTGGCGGGCCATCCACGGTCAAATGAACCACTCACCTCACCTCCTCGTGTGGCTCCCTGGTGTTCGATGACGGCTGGCCTGAGCAACCTGATATGAATGCGAAAGAGTGAGCGGTCAAACGTCGTAAGCTAAGGTGCAAGGTAACGTGCCGAGAGCTGCGTGGCTGTAGCGACGCCAAAACAGTACGGTCTTGAACGTTCCCTGTGGGGCACCTGGGGCCAACCTGCAGTATTTCAGTCCCCTAGCCTGCGTAGGGGGGAGGCGCAGGTGGTCTTTCTGTTCCTCTAAGATAAATCGGGGGTCGCCAGAGGCTTTGGCCGCAGGGCACCGTTAATGAAAAATGCAGACAAATCGAGAAAAAAATAATAAAATCAGGGCGGGGGGCACTGTTGACAACAAGGCCATTCATAAGGACATGGCGGAGGGGGCCGAAATCATTTGCAATCCACGTCACGAGTCGGAATGAGCCTCCACGACGCATACCATCAATCCCTTCCTGCCGCGTGCGAACCTTAGTCGGAGCCCGACGAAACGACCCATGCGAGCGGAACTTTTTGAGGTTTTTGAGGCGTCCGGTGGCTCTGATAGTAGCACGCAGGTGCAGGCGAATACAGCTACGGCGATAATGAAGAACGGGGCCGCGAGGGGGAGAGGCGAGCCGGCTATAACAGAAGGAATACTGGCAAACATTGTGGCGACATTGGAGGGCTGATTGCAGAAGGCGAAGGTGGCCAGTTTAAAGATCTACGAGTATGCAGTCACGACCAAGAACGTTAAGGGGCTCCTGAAAGACGAGAGTAAGGTGGTGTTGAGGTCTCTGGAGAGGATGAGGCAGCAGTTAGCCCGACTAGGAGGATTAAAACAACACTGGGTGGGGCCGTCCCCCCTGCTGGATCGGGAAGGGGCGAGCAACGACAAGACAGTGACCGGTAGGAGAGGCAAGACCACCAATGCCGGAACCCAGACCGAGGACTATGCGGTCCTCGACCTGGAGATGCCTCAGGAGATAGGCGATAAGGATATAGAATCGGACTGGCCAACAGAAGAGGCCCATGGCCGGGGTCGAAAGGGCCGAGGAGCAAGTTATGAGCCGAGCACGCACCCCGAGCATAAGGCTGACACGGCGGCACCCGATGAAGGAGGCGGCGCAGAACTACGCGACTAGTGCGTACGGGAGCGGAGCGATGACGCGACGAGCACTCTACTCGGGGATGGTGAGCGAGCCGATAGACCACCTCTCTAGGGAGAGGTACACGGATATGTGCAGCGATCCGCGGGACATTCACTATCTGCGGAAGTCTGGGATTTCCCACTGGGAGTGGCGGCAGTAATCAAATGGGTAGTCGTTGGAAGAGGACAACGAGGGGGACATCCCTGGTGTGGGCATACTTGAACAGAGGGGTCCGATACACCATCCGGCTCGCAGGGGGATGCGCAGTGAGATGCGCAGAACGCGGACGGTGCATTTACTAATAGAAGCAGGACAGGAGACCAAGGTGGCGGACATTAATACCCTGGTCCGTAGTAGTTTTTGAGAAGGCTCCCAGGTAAGGTTGCTGCAGGAAATGACTACATTTCAGTTTAGGGTCCTCGACCCGATCATCTCTAGGGAAGAGGTTGCGACCAACCTGGCAGAAGCCGGCAACATTGCCCCGACGGAGGTGCAGTTACAGTCGCTTAACCCTATTCCGGATGGCACACAGGTGACGATTGCTCGGGTTCAGGCCAGGAAAGTGACCGGGGAGCTCAGATCCGGATTGGTCAAGATCGGCCTGGTAATCTGCAGGACGAGAATTCTCCCTGAGGTCAATGTTTCAAAGACGCCAGAAAGGAACTGCGGAGTACCATCAGGACCAGCAAGGAACGGCACCAGTATGGCACTGGCACCAGTTTCCGACGAAATGAAGAGCAGGATCATTGATTCTCTGTTCGTCGTGACCCCTCCCTCCCGGGGGACCGGAGAGGCGGCCACAATGTAGCCAACTGCGGATGAAGCGATTCGTCTGCCAGTCTGAGTATGCGAGATACAGGCCAAGGCCAGTAGGATGAAGACGAAGAAGGCGGTTGGGGTCGATAAGGTACCGGCAGCCATCGTAAAGATCCTGGCTACCGATGAGCCGGGGGACCTGGCCAGAGTGTTTTCGGCGACACTGGCGTACGGAAAGATACCACCGGAATGGAAAATGGCGAGGCTGGTAAGTCTGAGGAATCCGGAGAAGACGGGCGCCCTCCCCGGCGACTACAGGCCTATATGTATCCTCTCGGCGATTTCCAAGCCATGGGAGTATATAGTCAACGGTAGGATCGACGAATTCTTGGGGGTAAGCGGCCGGCACCCCTGGCAGATCGGGTTTAGAAGTGGCAGGTCGACGCTTGACGCGCTCCAGAAGCTAACCTGGGGTAGAGGACGCCAGGTGCAGGGGCACGGTGTGTGCGGCAGTCACCCTTGATATCCGGAACGCATTCACGTTCGAACGCGTTCTCACCTATCTCCAGAGGGTGTGTGAGGAGCTATTTAGACGGCAAGACGATTGTGGCGGACATGGAGGCAGCCGACGTGGTGGTACATACGTATGCAGGGGTACCTCAGGGATTGGTCCTGAGCCCCCTTCTATGGAGCTTGGTTTACGATGGGGTGCTACAGCTTACTGGACTTAACACCACCATCATTGTGTTCGCAGACGACCTTATACTCTTGATAGCAAGCCGCGACCTGGACAGAGTACAGAGCGAGATTAATAGTATGTACGCACAGATCCTTATGTGGTTTACTGTGAAGGGACTGCAGGTTTGCCCGGAGAAAACAAGTGTCATCCTGCTCACCAGAAAAAGGATCCCAAATCCAATGGAAATGGTGATCAACGGCAGACACATTAAAAGAGCGGACAAGATGAAATATCTAGGGGTGACCATCGACAAAACAAGGTCTTTCGTCGCGCATGTTACTAAGGCGGTGGGGAAGGTCACCAAACTCATGTCTGCCCTTATCCCATTGCTGCCCAACACCGGTGGACCCGTGCAGCGATGCAAGAGGCTTTACGAAGCAGGCTGGTCATCCGTAGTGTTGTACGGAGCTCCCTTCTGTGGGAGACCGCCCTTGGAGGGAGGAACCCTGAAGGCCGCCTTGAGGAGGGCGCATAAGATTCCAATGGTGAGGTTCGCCTGTTGCTACCGCACCGTGACCTACGAGGCTGCCTATGTGCTGGAGGGAACCCTCCCAATCCGTCGGCGCATACAGGAGCGGGACCGCTGGTACGAGTACTCCACGATGCTATGGGATAGTGGCGCCCCACCGGCAGAGGGCCTGACAGTGGCGAGAAAAGAGCTGAAGAAGGAGGTGCTGACGATATGGCAGGCGGAATGGGCGGACTTGAAGGGCACAAATTGAACGCGGAGGCTGATACCAAATGCGCAAGAATGGATGAAGGGGCATGCTCTCGGCGGACTGGACTACCACCTGGCGCAACTCCTCTCGGGACACGGGGTTTTTAACAAGTTCAGGACCCGCATTGGGAAATCAGACAACATAGTGTGTTGGGACTGCGAGTATGAAATGGACGATGCAGAACACCTGCTGTTGACCTGCCCGAGGTGGGATGCTGAACGGGCATCCCTAGAAGAGGAACTGGGGGGCGTCTTTCGACCCAAAATGTGATAACGCTCGTAAATGCTAACGAGGGCACTTGGATCGTGCTGAAAGCATATGCACGTGTCACCATGGACCACCGGATACGATGGGAGAATGAAAAGGAACGGCGGAAGCGAGCTCGTGCCGATCCCACCGCCCGAAGGTCGCGGAGGAGGTAGTTCGAACGGCCACATTTAGGATAATGGAACGCGGCATGTAGTCTACATAACTAGAGATGAATACGGGGGCACAAGAACCAAGCGTCTACCCACCTTCCTTTTAACGCAGTATCTACATATACTATCTATTATTAGAGTATGTACTCATGTATTATATTTTATTACTGACGTACCAATATGGGATTAATGTATTACACGAAGCGTATGATACGGTGGACCATAGATACGTAGGTGCTTGAGCTGGTGGGCCTCAGAGCGCGAGACATCAGCCCTTCCTATTTACTTATTATTTATTCACATTATTTATTCACATTATTTATTCACTGACTGTCCCTATGTATGTATGGGAATAAGAGTATGACTTAACCCAGACAGGTTGTAGTATTGGGCCGAATAGAGACCGAGCGTAATTTGGGGCGACGAGAGTGCCCTTAACTAATGACGCATGCATAGTGTGATGTAAATACGATAAATAGCTCGTCCCGGAGTCGGTGTACGGGGGAGGAATGAGAGGGATGGATGGTGGGATTAAAAAAAAAAGTCGAAGTATGTGTGTACTGGACTTGGTGCATTCCATATTTGTGGACTGTTCAGTGTACTTTCATTGGGAGGTGCTAACTATTTCTTAACGTTCATAGATGATAAGTCTAATTATATTGAGGTCGTCATGTTGAAACAACCATCTGACGTTTTGACAGCGTTTAGAAACTATAAAGCTCTGGTAGAGAAGGAGACGGGACAGAAAATTAAAAGGTTAAGGACTGACAACGCAAAAGAATATGTATCGCCGGAATTCAGAAGGTATTTGGAAATAGAAGGGATTTGTCGCGAGCTGAGCGTAGAGTATACGCCACAGCAGAATGGAAAGGCAGAGCGTGCAAATCGTACCATCATGGAGATGGCTAGGTGCATGCTCATGCAATCGAAGCTACCCAAAACACTATGGGCAGAAGCTGTCGGCACAGCAGTTTTCATTAGAAATAGATGGCTTTCCAAATCTGTAGAAGATATTACACCTATTGGAGACTGGGCTGGCAGAAAGCCCTACGTTGAGTGTATGCGTATATTTGGAAGCAAAGTGGTTGCGGTGAATAATAGACCCGGACGAAATAAATAGGAACCAAAAGGGGAGAGTTATATTCTGGTGGGTTATTCGACTGACAAGGAAGGTTAGGCAACCCGAAGATTCCGAAAATTATGAAACTTTGCATACAAATACATTATGTCATCCGTAATACGACCCTATTTTCAAATTGTGCCATAACTGAGTTTTAAGGGGTGAAATCAGCTCTTGAAACCTTTTTCGTAAGATACCTTAGGAACACAGAGATATCTGAAAAACGTTTAATTCAAACTTGCATCGTTTTATTCTGCTTACTTAACTGCGTAAAAAATTTGTTGGAAAAATACGTGGTTTTCGAATTACCCCTCCCCCCGCCCCCACTGTCATAAGAATGGCCTCCTTCTGCGAAGTAGTCCTTCGCAGAAAGGAGGCAGCGGAGCGGGATCGCGAGATAACCGATCCCGCCCGACGCGTGAGGTGGAGGGGCAGGACTCGCCGGCCACGGACGCACCCGCTGGCGAGATCCCCACCCCTCCAGTAGTAGTGCAGAGACGGTGTCAGCCCGGGAGGCGACAGAAGGCACTCCCTCCTCGTCTCTCGGGCGATCGTCGTAACCGCCCGGCGGAATGGGTGGCCCTGCTGTGGGAGGACGCTTGCTCTCCTGTTACCCCGCAGGGTCACCCGATGGCCGGATTAAGTGGCGGGGAATGTGTGGGGGGGACCTATATCCCCGCCCACCCCACCGATTCGAAGTAGGGAAAGCGGTGGCGTGGCCGAGGGTGCGGCGGTGTTCCCCCTGCACCCCTCGGTATGGTGCCCCTGCTGGCAAACCGACCGGCGGCCGCCGGGAGAGGGAACACGTTCCCCTCCCTGTGCTCGGGGCCGTCGGTGAGCCGTGAGCGGCTCGGGGGGGGGGGGGCCGAGCCGCCCTGATCACCAGCAAGGCGGAGGGCTGGGTCGGGTGTTACCCCCGGCGCGGCGGAGAAACAGGAAAGGGAGGTCCATCTGACACCCCCCCCCCCAGAGGGCTGGGGCTGCGACAGCCAGAGCGTGGGGAGGTACCGTATATAATCTCCGGAGTTCCCGGAGCCTCCCCAACAAGCGCAGAGGAGAGATAACCGAGGTGGTTTTAGTCGGTAAAAATCCGACACTACCTCCTGCTTGTCCGCAGGGCAGGGGGTGTCTTTTGAAGATTTCCACCTCGTAAAAAAAAAATGGGTTAGGTTTGTGTTGTTGTATCAGATATGAAAAGCGGGTATCCAGAGGTGTTTCAGCATGAATACTAAACAATATTTTCTTAGGGCGGATGGGGTGGGGCGGCGGGGGTGGGGCCAGCAGTAACTCGAAAACCACGTATTTTTCCAACAAATTTTTGACGCTGTTACGTATGAATAATATTTTTTACACGCTGCTCTCGCTCGTGCGGCTCAAGCTTGCGTAAGAAGGGAAGTCGCGTTTCCACGAAGGGCCCAAAGATTTCTATGTTAGAAATAATATAATTATTTCTATAAGATTGTCAGGTTTACTAAAAGAATGCTTATGCGATGGAGGTTCTGGGGTAAGTGCCATGGGGTTCTTCACAGTCCTCTTACCAAAAGGCATTGCCTTCCCCACTACGTGGCCAGATCCTCCAAGAGCAGAATCCTTATTCTTTAGCAATGTGACGTCAGGTCACTTGCCATACTCAAAGTCCCTATCTCTTGTCTATAATAAACCATCCCTCGGCACTCGATAGCTAGAAGACCCAAGGTGGTCGCCAGCCATCGCCTGCTGAGAGGATGTTTGGTTCCATTCATTTACTTCCAAGACGTGCAATGACAATGTCAATCCTCGGACATTTCTAAAACACTCTTCGACCACGTGCAGGACTGCGTCCCCATCATAAATGATGCACAGTGTGCCTAGTACTTCGCCACCCGATCCTATTCCATTGTTTAAAAATACGCTGTCGCTAACATCTATCATTATCGTACACGAACAATAAGGGCCTTTGATATTGATTAGCCGCATCGAGCATGATTAAGTGCACGCGACCCGACGAGCTCCCGTGATCTTACCTTATATGGAAACCCCAAATACGCCCCCTGAAGATTTTGGGACTATATAAGCCCTTCCATTCTGATCATCTTCGGTTAATAACTACACAGTTACGGGGAGTGTCACGTCGTGTTCCGATCGTACAGAGTCAATTACATTCAGTGAGTTCGGGCTTAGGGCACCGATCAGAATACAAGTTAACCCGTTGGAATCCGCAAGTTCGCTTGAAGTTCTTTCGGCATACTATTGTAACCATTCTCTGAGCCCGCATCGCCAGTGCGTCAACACCGTGCAAGTACTTCGGTAATAATTTACACAATATTTAAATACCGCGACAATCACATTTGTACCAAAACGACTGATTTGAATATATATAAATTGATCACCATTAAACCGAGTAGATTCGTAAAACCTACATTTACTCCGTAATTCCTTATGTTAGTAGTAATGTTCCCACGAATACAACTTAACGTCTTGAGTTCTATTGAATATTAATTTAAAGTATTGAGACAAACTAACAAGTTTCTTGGGTAATTTCAACATCGCCGGTCTGGGCAATTGCCCACAGCCCTGGCTCGTAACAACGCAGTTAAGTAAACACAATAAAACGATGCAAGTTTGAATTAAACATTTTACAGATATCTCTCAGCGTTCCTGAGATATCTCATGAAAAAAAAATTCCCGATTTTTTCAAGAGCTGATTTCACCCCTTAAACCCGAGTTATGGCACAATTGGAAAATAAGGTTGTATTACGGATGACATACTCTACTTGTATGCAAAGTTTCATTATTTTCGAGACCTTCGGGTTGCCTAACCTTCCTTGTGAGTCAAAAGCGTACAGATTATGGAAACTTGGGACGAAAAATGTAATAAAACACAGAGATGTTCGGTTCACTGATGGAATTGCAAACGAATTAAACGAAATGAGTCAAAACGAATCTAATACATTTACTAACCCGGACGTAGTTTCACATTTTACAGAACTGGAAGAAGTTATTGATAAAGAAGGTGGCATAGATGAAGATGTACAAGATGACTGGCGTATACCAATAACAACCAGTCAGCAAGACAAAAGAGGTCCAGGCAGGTCAAAGTTATTGAGAACGGGGAAACCTGGAAGGCCAAAGAAGTTATACAATGTTTTGAATGGAGAAACATCAGCTAATGCACCAGATGAGCCAGCTACTGTTGACGAGGCATTGACTAGGGATGATGCAACAGTCTGATGCGTTTATAGTAAGGAAGGATGAAAGTAAAGTATGTTTACTTAAGAGGCCCTTGTACAGCCTAAAACAGGCAGCTAGAGAATGGTACAAGGAGCTGAACAATTTCTTAATAAGTATAACCATGTGTGTATGTAGACATAGATGAGAATAGTGACTTAGTAATGGTGATATATGTAGATGATATGCTCTTGTTTTCTAAAGATTTAGAAAAGCTAAGTGCGCGGAAGCAAGTTTTAAAGGATAAATTTGGGTCCATTGTGCGGCATTTTGGGTATAAGCATAGAGAGAGTTGGTTCAACTGGTCCAATGCATTTTAGTCAAGAAAAGAATGTAAAAGAAATGCTAGATAAGTTTGGAATGGCAGAATGTAAATCAGCAGCTACTCCAATAGAATCAAATATTAAAATCAATGAAAATATGAATTCATTTACAAAAGACGAAGCACGGTAAATGTAAAATAAACCATATATAAAGCATGTGGGGTGTATAATTTACTTAGCTAAAGCTATAGACCCAGATTTGTGCTTCGCAGCAAATATACTTAGTCGATTTTTTGTTATTCCTGATATTGTGCATTGGCAATTAGCAAAAAGGGTATTAAGATTTATTAAGGATACGCAAAAATAAAATATGTAAGTCATGCACTGGATATGTGGTAATGTTGGAAAATGGTCCCATTAGTCGGGAAACTAAAAAGCAAAAATCTGTAGCGTTAGCTACAATGGAGGCAGAGTATAAATATATCTGTTTTAGCGTGTTGTATTTTCGTGTGTGTGTTTCTCATGTAAATATATTCTTCTATATTGAAACTAACATTGTGCAATATTCCTTTCATCAAATACTTATGCACGGTAAAGTTCTGACAAATAACAATATACAGTCTATATATTGTTACTCTAAGCAATTCATATATTGTGAAACAAATATAAATTGTACATAAATTATAATTGGAATTCAATTAAAAGGCTACAAAACATAAACAAATACAAAAATTGCCGGGTGTCATTTTATACGGTAGATACGTTCCACAAAAAACCACATAGAAAAATCGCCTAATCTTAAAATTACTTTACTTTGCACGTGTAAGTTTAGTTTATGTTTCCGCCTCGTCCCTTTGGACAGATTACCCCCTAGCATTACAAAATATTGAATAAATATTTATCCAATATTAAAAAGGGATTGAATATCTTTTTAAAATTTAAGGATACATACAATATTTATTCTATATTCGGAAAGAAATATTTTTCTTCGAATATTTATACAGGGTGGCACAAAAGTCATGGAACATCGGGGATTGGGGTGTAGTTGTGGTGATTTTAAACAACTTTTTCCTAGATCAAAATGTTATGTATAGTTTCGTTTTTGAGTTATTATCGAAAAACACAGGTCAATGAGAGGCATCGGCCGACACGGGCTCAGACGCGAACCGATCACTTGTGGTTGGTCGTGATAGGGGTACCGAGGGAAACAGGCGGCAAATGTTACATCGTCTCAATTAAGAATAATGTGAAATTATTCGTTATCCGTAGATAAGAAATACACTAACAAGTCGTGTAATAACCATGTTCGATAGGTCTGGTCATTATCCGAAAAGAATAAAGTGTTTTATTACTTATGAAAAAAATATTTTTTTTATCAGGGCGTTTTCAGGTGGATAAATTATGTTTTAAGAAAAACGATTTGCATAACTGATGTTAGGAAAAGCTAAACTTACCCATTCTTTCACGAATTAACCTGTATAACATTGTATGAATCTTGACCTAGGCAACGCTCAACAGCTGATGCTCTTACGGCCGCCTTAGTATACTTGCACGATGACTTCACTACACGATAACTTCACTTCACGGTCATTTTCACGTGCGACTGTGAAATGTGGGGATATTTAAAAATAATTTATTGAACTTGCTGAACAAAACTCAAGAAAAACTATTTTTATTTGTAAATAATTCTTCTGCTTTGAATGGCAGAAAATTTGGTATATATATAGTTAATGATTTAGTGCACGTTACAGACGACGTCGAAAATTAAAAATATTTCTTGAAAGAATTAAGTTGCTTCGCTTAGGAAAATTACTGGGTGTTTCGGATTACAATGATTTAATCGGGTATATCGCTCTTGACGGGAAGCGCGCAAAGCTTGACGATCGGTCGCTTAACTTCGGAGGTCGCCGTTCTGACCGTAACGACGCGAGTAAGCCCGTCGGCCCCGGGATGCAGTTGTATAATTCGCCCGAGCTCCCACTTGCATGGTGGGAGTGTTGAGTTTCGGAGGAGGACTAGTTGCCCCAATTCGAGAGACGGGCGGATTTGCCGCCACCGCGTTCGTTGCTGTAGAGTGTTGACGTACTCCAGTTGCCATCGTTTCCAAAAACCTTCGGTCATGCGCTGCACGAGCTGCCAGCGTGACAAACGGTTTTCTGAAATGTGCAACACCGATGGTTCCGGGGCAGTGTTGAACGCGGACCCGATCAAGAAATGGCCTGGAGTGAGTGAGTCGTAATCGTCGAGCGCGTCGGACAGAGGGGCCAGCGGACGAGAATTCAAGCAGGCTTCGACTCGGCATAGGAGCGTTGCGAACTTCTCGAACGTTAGGGTGTGTTCCCCGAGTACGCGGCGTAAATGGTGTTTGACGCTTCGCACTCCAGCCTCCCATAAACCTCCGAAATGAGGTGCAGTCGTGGGAATAAAATGCCACGACACGTTGTCCTCTGCAGTGGCGTTTTGAAATGACGGGTCTCGCAGCGCGGCCCGATACGCTTTGACCAATTCTCGGTCGGCGCCGACGAACGTGGTTCCGTTGTCCGAATAAACGGCAGTTGGGAGGCCACGGCGCGCGCAAAATCGCGAAAAGGCGTTTCGGAACGCGGCAGCGGTGTAATCGCTTACTAGTTCGAGATGGATGGCCCGCGTTGCGAGACACACGAAGAGCGCGATATAGGCCTTCCGAGAGGTGATCCCGCGCCCCGCAGAGGCTCGAATTTTCACGGGCCCGGCGTAGTCTAGGCCGCAGTTAACGAAGCTGCGACCGGGTGGAGTGACTCGAGAAGGTGGCAAGTCCCCCATCATTTGTTCGGGAACTCGCGCTCGCATCCGAACGCACGTGACACAGCGGTGTATCACCAATTTAACCTGGGAACGAGCACGCAGGATTCAGAATTCAGACCGGAGGGTGCTCAAGGTGAGTTGCGGACCCCCGTGCAATGTTCGCTGATGCGCTTGTTCGATGACGAGGCTGACCAACGGGTGCGCCGCGAGGAGAACCGGATGTCTCCGATGATACTGAACCGGAGCGTTTTTGATTCGTCCGCCGACGCGAATAATCCCGCTCGCGTCTAGGAAGGGGTTGAGGCATGCCGTCGCGCTTCTCGCGGACACGGGCTGATTGTTTGACAAGGCCTGGAGCTCGGCCGCAAAAATTGTTTGTTGTATCGCTTTCAGCCAGAACGTCCGGGCAATCAAGCACTGTGCGGCCGTTAGCGCGGGTCCCGTAGCGCGAGGAGCGCGGCGTTCCCGTTTCCGATCGCGACAGTGCGCGATGAATAATTGCACATACGCGGTAACGCTAATTAATTTTGGCCACGTTGAATACCGCGACGCGAGTTCCCATTGTTCGGTTTGCGTCGCGCTGTGAACTCGGGTGACCTTCTCCTCCAGTGAGGTTTCGGCTGGGAGCGGAGGAGCCTCATGAGGCCATTGGTCAGCGGCTAGTCGAAGCCAGGGGGGGTCCGTGCCACCATAGGCGGTGGTGGTTTAATTCGTGCCCCAACAATCCGCGGGACGCGCAGTCGGCCGGATTGACCTGCGTCGGGACATGTCTCCACTCTGCTTGTGGCACTCTCGTCGCAATTTCGTGGACGCGATTCGCAACGAAAGTGTTCCACCTCGATGGGTGATCGCGGAGCCACGCGAGAACTATGGTCGAATCGGTCCAACAAAAGCACGAATGAGAGCGAGCACCGAGCGAGCTGCGAACGAACTCGATTAATCGCGCCAAAAGCACCGCGGCGGATAGCTCTAATCGTGGGATGGTCACCGAAGTTATCGGAGCGACCCGCGACTTTCCGGCAAGTAGGGAAACTGAAACTGCGCCCGTTGCCGAAGTCATATGACCGAGCCGTTCGTACTCGGTCATGAAGTCGGCGTACTCGCGTTCGAGATCCGAGTTCGTCCTGAATTTGCGGACAAGAGAGCCGAGCATCTTCTCTGCTGCTGGACGCGTGGGACCGAGGTCGAGAGGAGGGTCTCGCGTGAGTGGAAGCCTGACAATGAATCGCCCGTCCGGCGCCCGCGAGTGCGTTGCCCGAAAATGCTCTTCGCATTTTGTCTCCGCCGGAGTAAGTAGCGCTTTCCGCGGGAGCTCCTCCACCTCCCAAAACCGCCGCAGTTCGTCCTCGAGGGTTAGGACCTGAGAACAGAGGCGCGTTGTAAGACAATTGTAGGGATGGGACGGAACTGGAGATGACTGGACGGGGCCGGAGATCACCCATCCGAAGATCGTGTTCTGCGCGACTGGCATCCCCACGCCACCCCTCCGAAGGCCGTCCCGAAGAACGGCACCGTATAAATCAGCACCGATAATAATCTGAATCGGTTCATTCCCGGTGGGATCCGCGTCGGCCCAAGGAAGATCGGCGAAGATGTCGAGGACCGGGGAATCGGGATGCCGAGGAGGAGGATAGGACGTGAGGGTTCTGAGAACGAGAGCTGTCGTGGTAAACGCAGGAACGTCAGCGCAGCGCGAACAGACCGCGATGGATACCGCGTGTCGCACGGTGGTTGCGTGAATGTCGCCGACTGCGGAAATTTTCACGTTTGTACGCGTGCGTTTGGCGCTTAATAATTGCGCAAGGTTTTCGCTTATGAAGGTTGCTTCGGACCCCTGATCGAGTAAAGCTCTCACTACTGCAGTTCGGCCGGTAGAAACGCTGACTTTGATTAATGCGGTAGCGAGTAGGATGCGCGACGAAGTTCGCGAATGTGTAGTCGCGGATAGATTCCGCGGATGTGCGGGTGGGCATAATAGGCTTGCCGCCTGCTCGAGACTCGGAATCGTCGTGGAGTGTGCTGTGGTGCTTTTTGTGGCACCGTCGACAGGTGTACTGGCTGCGGCAGTCCGCGACGGTGTGGGCGTCACTGCGACAGTTAAAACATCGATTCGCCCGAATAACAAACTCCCGGCGGCGACTCGGAGCCTCGGCAAGGAAGGAAGGGCACGAGCTCAAGTAATGCCGCGCATTACAACGAGGGCACGATAGCCGTTTTGGAACGGTGTCGGTCGGAGTGGAGAAATTATCGGGTCCACGGCTCGCCGTCACGTTGGCGGCATGGACGCGCTGAATTCCCGCAGATTTCATGATCGGCGTGGTCGGCAGGCTCGGAGGGAGCTCCTCGAGAACTCGCGCGCGAGACTCTACAAATCGTGTTAAATTTTCGAAGCTGGGCATTTCGTCGGTGTGCGGCGAGGCGAGAGTCCATGCTTTAAGGTCGATGGATCAAGCTTGTGGGATACCAGATGAACGAGTATGTCACTCCATAATTCGGCAGGAGTTCGACCCAGCTGGGCGAGAGACGCCACAGCAACTTTGGATCGATCGACTAAAGCGCGTAGCTCTTCCGGTGATTCTCGTTTTACCGCCGTTAACCCGATTAAACTCGACATGTGTCTTGGATCAGCCGACGCTTATTTTCGAATCGAGCGCTTAACGTGCGCCACGCGATCGAGAGGTTTTCGGCGGTTAGCGGAATGGTTTTGATCGCGTCGAGGGCCCGACCTTTGAGCGACGACACGAGAAAGTGCATTCGCACGAAGTCCGACAATTCCGGATTCGCTAGAATTAGAGCCGTGAAGCGATCGCGAAACGTCTCCCACTCATTGCAGTCCCCATCGAACGGGGGGGGGGGGGGGCTGCACTGGTGGAAGATGAGCGAGCGACACGCCGGACGTGCACGGCGTTGCAGTTCCCGACGGAGGCGCCGAAGATGAATTCAGTTGACTTACAGTTGGTTCGAGATTGGCTAGACAATCCGCCATGAAGTCACGGGCTGCGGAGTAGGCATCCTCTGTTGTCTCCAGCTGGTCCCCCACTTTCGAAGAAGCTGCCGCTTCGTCGTCTGGCCGCCTGACACTCATCGCCGTCGCGTGGGCTTCTTGGAATTCGTCCCAGGCCTCGTCGAGTTGGTGAATCCTGGATCGAATTTTGGCGGGAGTCCAATTGCCTTTCCCGATTTTTTTGAAGTTGTCCAATGCTCTGGTTATGATGCGCTGCAGCATCGCCTGCTTGGCCGACGCGTTCTCCATCATTCGGGTTGATCGTGGGTTCACCTCCTATCCGGCTCGAAGGACCAAATGTTTCGGATGGGTCGGTGGACGCTGGATTCGCTCAGCGCTGAACGAGAAGGTAGTGCAGGCCGAAAGATAGAGTGCAACAAATACACCTTTTACAAAGTATATTTTAAATCCAGAACAGCACATACAAGACGATCCAGACACAAATTGACAAGATTGACGCGGACAGAATTTTGTTTGAAGTGCGAAGAACGTGAATTTCTGCGATAGCTCGCCGATGTTGCTTCGTCAGCGGTTTTCTTAATTCTGCTAGTTCCGAGCGAAACGCTTTCTCGCGAAGGTTTGTCGCGCGGTTTTTCTCTCCTCATAGCGGGCGATGTCCAATTGGTGGAAAATGACGACACGGCATGACGCTAGGCTATTATTGGGCCATGGTGTCGCCAGACGATTTTGAGTCAAAAAAATTGTTTTTGACGAACGCCGCCGCCGCTAACGTTCGTTTGAATTTCAAACACTGGGGAAAGCTAATAAGCATACTACACATTATATCCTGTTAGCTAGCTCATTGGGAAAGTGCGTTGATCAATAATCCATAACGCTTAAATCTGTATCATATCACTACTTATACGAGTGCAGTCTGAAAAGTTCTAGGCTTAACAATGAAAGAACATTTTTTTATGTGAAATATATTTTATTTTTCAATATAATCTCCATGTGTTAGGCCGAGTAATTTTCGTATGTTCCGCATAACCGCATACAAAGATATCCAATTACATATATATAAATACACACATAAATCATATATACAGCAAATTTGAATTATAATAGGTATATTACATGTTACCAATCGCCCAACAAAGGAATAATGAGTCGTAGAAATTAAATATCGATACTGTATTCCTTCCATACCAATGTGTTATTCACCGTCGACCAGGCAACTATATGGCTCTAAGAAACCAAAAGATTAAAGTATCGGTATCGAAACTCACAAGCAAGTACGAAAAAGAAAAGTATATTTTATACCAAAGAGAATAGAAAACGCCAACAAAGTGATTAATTGTACCCCGTGATGTTAAACAAGATACATCCAATTAATCAAATATTATTATATTACAATTATAATTACAATTTCATAGAAGGTAAAACTAGTGATTCAATGCTGCCGCAGTGGAGCAAGACCGTTTTTCGCGGTGGCGTCAATAAAGCAAACAAACTGAATAGGTTATTATAATACTTCATGGACAACGTAAGATGTCCAAAAGGACTATTAGTTGAAATTTATAACACTACACCACCCAAAGTGCGAATGACTGGCCGTAGCGAGGCTCACCCTACAATTTTCGGTAACGTTCGGGAGCCCGAGCTGCGCACGCAGTATGATCTTTGCGACTTCGGCACCTGTTGCTACGTAAACTCGTGACGGCCCGGCCAGAGGACAATGCCTTCTACCTCATCGCGTGTGTCGCGTGACTATTTCACGAATATATTATGATCGCGAGTCAGGGCCCACAAAGCATTGCTACATTCAATAGCCGTTCTTGTGCTATAATTGATCCTAAATAATTTTTAATGCGTTAAATCTGCGAAATGATCGTCCTCCATTATCGAAACTTACGGATTGATCGGATGCAGAATTAATCAAGTTTCCAAAGACATCTGCGGAATGATTTATGATTTTATATGCGTTGATGACGCTCGACTCTCGCATTTCTAAAAATATATTCATCGACTTCTCAAAGGAGCCGCTTAATGAAAATTAAAAGGTCTCCTATTGCGTCGAGGTACGCCCTTAGCATCACGCTCCCTATGCTTTGAATAGATTGCTTGCAAGTGTATTCAGCCTGTACTGCTCCAGAGAATCTGTCCACAGCAGAGAAACTATTCAACATAAACCTTGAATGTTTGTGCGACATATTGAAGTCGCTTCTATTCACGTTAATAATATTGTAGTAGAAAATAACTGACCCCGCCTCACAATGCCTTTGACCGCAACTCGCAGGTCGAAATTCTCTGATGCGCCCTTTCCCAACACAACTGACTCATCGTCGACAAAAGAAATGCGTTGTTCGGGCTTTCGCTGCACGCACGCACGCGTGCGCGCCCGTAACGTCCCAATGCTGGACCGGTCCTCGTCGTCGCTTCGACGGTTCGAAATGACGTGCGACACCACACTCGGCCATCCTACGCTATCATTTGCCTTCAGATGTCCTCCAGCAATATGTCATCCTCTTCCTCGTCTTCTCCTTGGCCATCAATGGTTCCCTCGTCAACAGTCACCCATGGCTTCATGTTATCGGCTGACGTTCAAGTTCGTTGGGAGCCTTCCCCATCTACGTCGTTTTCTACCAAATACTAATCATTACGTATAATATTCTGGACAACGTATGGTCCGAGGAATTTGTTGCTGAATTTTCCATGTGTGGTTGGTCGTATTTGCTTAATCGCAACCAGATCACCTACTTTATATTTTATGGCCTCTTTACGCTTTTTGTTCAAATTCCTCCTTTTGACAGCTTGAATTTTCAATATATTCTCTTTGGTTTCTCTGCGAATCTCGTTTCGATTTTCTTCGAACGCGGCTAGCCATTCCTCTTCGATTATTTGTCGAATTTCTGAATCTTCCTTTATTGACATTGATTTGAATGGTGTCCCTCCCGTACTCCTACTAGGCGTAGATTTCAGATACCTCTGTGCTATGTCTAACAAGGAAGAAACTTTGCATACAAGTACAGTGTATCATCCGTAATAAAACCCTTTTTTCGATTGCGACATTACTCGGATTTAAGGGGTGAAATAAGCATTTTAAAAAATTGGGCTTTTTCTTTTTCGTAACATCTCAGGGACGCTGAGAGATACCTGAAAAAAGTTTAATTCAAACTTGCATCGTTTTATTGTGTTTACTAAACTACGTAAAAAATTTGTTGGCAAAATACGTGGTTTCAAGTTACGCCTCCCCCCACCCCCTTCGCCCCAAAAAAATTTAGTCTACTCCTCGTGCTGAAATACCTCTGGGTACCCTCTTTTCATATCTTTAAATAACGTATGTGTTAACTTTTCTTTTAACAAAAAAAAGCATTGTTAACGAATTTGGAGTCCATTTACGCACTTTTCTTTAATAGACTGGTCTCACAACGCAATACTTAAATAATTTACATTTAGTTTAAGTTCATTTACATAAAAATTATGGATATTTAATTGTAGCAGTATAACAGCTTTTAACATTAGAATAGGTATTTAAACGTTTCCACTCTCTTTTTGTACATTTTCCCACATCGAAGGGTTGTATAAGTAACAAACGACAAAAATAGTAAAACACACGGTTTGTAATTGGAGCAACAATAATGTTGACTTGCGCGACCCTTCATAATGCTGACGCTCAGCACCAACGTTGCCACAGCCGGGAATCGCGGCCCATATAGCTGGAACGCACGAGTGGCGTGACCCGGCTATTTTCTAACGGCATATAAAAACAGTCAGCGCAAACTATTAAAAACCCGGTCATCGATACAGCGACAAGAAAACTCACCCCTATTCCCACTCCTTTAACTTGATGTCCCCACCAGCTCTCAAATCATTTTCTAAACCCCAATCATAATCGAGCATTAGTAACTTCTCCTCCCACGTCCCCCAATTCATCCACCAATAGTTTTCAAATATCAAACAACCGAGGTTACATTTTAAGCTACATAGAATTTAACAAGGATTACTTAACAAGAAATCGAACAGAACACTCTAAAGCTAATCTTAGCACGTTAATACAAGTAAAAATACGTAGCACACGAATAGAATATCTATAACTAGTGTAAAATTCAGAATAAACGTATATATATCAACGTGTATACAGGGTGTCAGAAGAGGCAGGGAACATCGAGAATTGGGGTGTAGCTGAGGTGTAGATAACCAACTTTTTCCTTGGTAATAATGTCATACATGGTTTCGTTTTTGAGTTATTAACGAAAAACACTGGCCAATGAGAAAAACACTGAATCATACCCATCATTTTCTTTAGCATGTCTATATATCTGACCAATACTGGTCGCAAAAACATGTTACTACTCGATTCGTGGTCTGGACACTGCCCAAATCAGTTAAATCAGTTGATTCCAGAAAATCAAAAAGTGGCATTTTCAGTCATTCCAAAGAAAACGACGGGTATGATTTCTGTTACTACAGGCGTGAAGTGGCTATATCAAAGTGTAGTACTTGTGATGCGGCCGTCTTTATGCGATGCGCGTGGTGTGGCGAGTGCCTTTGTTTCGAACATTTCTACCCGCAATATCATTATTGTACCAATTACAAACCGCGAGTTTTACTATTTTTGTCGTTTGTTACTTGTACAACCCTTCGATGTGCAAAAATGTACAAAAAGGGAATGGAAATGTTTAAATACTTATTTTATTATTAAAAGCTGTTATACTTCTACAATTAAATTTAATATCAATAATTTTGATGTAACTGAACTTAAAATATATGTAAATTATTTAACTATTGCGTTGTTTTAATTTTTTAGCAGATATCTTAAGTAGGTTTTAACGAATACTTTCATGTAAATTTCATCGCATCCTGGACGATCCATCTCCTTTATAAACAACATTAAAGATGAAAAACGGGAGAAAGATAGGGATTCGCGAAAAGGTATTTTTCACAGGGTTTAAATACGTAGATACCTTTCATGTTACATGTTCTTGTAGCTGAAAGAGCACTCTTTAAAAATATATAAACAGATTTGAGTTACCTCCACTCTGTAAAAAATATAGCACCGCAAAGTATAGCAAACTCAGAAAGAAATGGGATCGTTTTAAAGTGAACATCCCCCCCCCCTCCCTTTGAAGGTATCGCAGGCAATTGCCGGTGCTCTGCGGCAATCCATTTGCATGCCAAAATTTAGTCTATACATATAAGAAGCTATGCCTAAAATTTCATACATTTCCAAGAAGGTTGAAAAATTGAATTTAGTTCGTGTTTTTATGGTTTCGGACCACTGTGCGTCGTGACTAACACGTGTTGGATATCCTCTTCCTTACAATAATTTTTAAATGTGTGTTCTTAATAATTCTTCTTTAGTTTATCTAGAACTTCTGAAGTGGCTGTGGATCGTGTGGCATGAAGCCACACAAATTTCGCGAATGCATCAAATATTACTAAAATATAGAAATATTTTTCTTCGTTGATGTAATCAGGCCGAGATGATTCAGATAATAGGTATCTAAAGGCACAGTTCCCGTTTCAGTGCAGTGTAAAAATCCTTCTTGTTTTTCTGTCTTCCTTTCGGCCAAAATACACTGCACACAATTCCGAATGACCTTCTCAAATTTCGACCGCATGTCCGCAAATCAATAGTCCTTTTTCACCATAGATTCCGTCTTAATGACCCCAAAGTGTCCGCGCTCATGAGCTTGCCTCACTACCTGCGTCTGCATACTTTTAGGCACTACGATGAACGAATCGTTTTGCGCGCACTTGTACAATATCTCGTTTCTCGAAACAAATCCGTCACCCTTATGCTGATTTACAGCATTCACTGTATCTCTTATTTCGCTGCCTTTACTTTGCACTCGCATAATACTAGACAAAACGCTGTTTTCCAATTTTCCAGTGAACAGTGCCATTGATATAAGATAACGGCTTAACGCATCTACGTGGCACATATTTATGCCTGGGCGGTGTTCTAGAATAAAATCGAATTCCTATAAAAGTAAAGCCCACCTGGCTACCCGCACGTACAGATCACGTTTTTTCATTGTCAGCGCAAACGCCTGACAATCCATTATTATCTTAAATGACACATCCACGAAATAAACCCCAAACTTTCTAAGCGCTTTCACTATTGCCATTGATTACTAATACCTCAAGCTCGTAGCTCGTATATTTTTTTTCGCTAGGACTATTTTTTCAACTTGAATAACAAGTAGGGTGGAACCCATTATCTTCGTTATCTCGCTGAAACAGTATCGCTCCACACCCAAAGCCGGACGCGTCGGTATGCAGCTGTGTTTCGGCTTTTGCAATGTACAGTTTCAATTGGGGTTGAGAACTCAGTAGTAACTTCAAACTATCGAAGGCCCTTTCCTCTTCGAGACCGAAATGAAATGTTGTATCCTTTCTTAACAAGTCTGTCAACGGACGTGCTATGATTGAATATCGCGAGATAAATTTTCTAAAATATCCTCTTAGCCCTACGAAACTCTGTACACTCTCAACATTTGACGGCTTTGGAAATTTCATGACCGCGACATTCTTGTGATCTGACGGTCGGATAGTCCATTCTCTATAATGTAACCCAAATAGTCTATTCTCGTTTGGAAAAACGACATTTTTCCCAATTTTTCGTAAGCCCATATTCGCTTGCTGTTTTTAAAACTATTTCCAAATTATGAAGATCACCTTCGCAATTACGAGAGGGCACAGCCAGATCATCCATGACTATTGTAAGGCAATAAGACTCGCGTAGTCGGATTGTGACCGTTGGATAATCTCATTTTCTAACCATTCATTTATTTGTGCATTCACTTCCTGTTTTTCCGGAGGACACAATCTACGCGGTCGTTGATACACGGGAACATTGTCTGTCAATACGATATTCATTTTAATATCTAAATCCTTAACATTGATAGGCGCGTATTCTTGGCTTAATTTTTCGATTCGCTTCCGATGATTGGTACTACGGATATGTGAAAGAACTAATTATCTATTATCTTCGCACGGGATAATGTAAAAAACGTCCGGACCGGTAGGCTCGCTAGAACTTTCATTTTCGCAAATCATAATATTTCCATTTTTCATTCGAACGTCCACCGTATTCAAAGAATCTGTGCCAATAAATAATCCGTATGGAAACAATGTATGGAAAACAACATGCAACTATAGAATAGACCGTACCGTCAATTTCGATTTCCATCGCTAGTTCGCCTGACGTACTATTTTCGTTCGCACTAACACCGTGGAAGTTGATTGTTTCTTCGTCCAGGCGCGGCGTGCCTACATTAAGCTCAAATCGCTACCTGTGTCTATTAAGGCTGTTATATTTTTGGACGCTATAATCACTTCCTTCCCGCTCTTATTTCGTGGCCCGGCCACGCTGCACACATTCACTGGCACTTTCGCTGCACATTTTGACGCAAAGTGGCTGTATTCGTGGCACTGGAAACACTTTACACCTTTGTCTTTTTTGGGACACTCTGCGCTTGGATGATTCCGGGAACCACAGGTGAAACAGCGTAGAATTCCGCGTGATGTCTTCTGTGCCTGCACCGGCGTCCTCTTCTCTCCAGTGTACCTCGCCTTCGTTTTCGCATTTCTCTCCATGGTCTCGCATATACTGAATTTTTCTTTCAATTCTCGAATACTTCCAGCGCCATAAAAAGTTGTGTTATGTATTTCTTCATCCTCAATACCGTCAATGATATATTGGATGACCGCATCCGTTTCCACCTGCGCATGACTCGCAATATCAAGCATGCTGTATACATATTCTTGATATGTCTAATCACGTTTTTTCTTGCGTTCCATAAATTTCTTATGGACCATGCCGCTATTCACTGTTTTCGCAAAATCTTCTATTCGGGCTTCCTTAAAGCTAGCCCACGATCTATCACATTTCTCGTGTCTCATGAATATTTTAGCAGATCCTTATAATAATCGCTTCGCATATATGATTTTTGGACACTTGTTCACCCACATAATGCACTTGGGTCCCAAAATTCTTCCAACCATCGCCGAACCCATATTTCATCATCCCCAGTGAAGGAAGGAATTGAACCATCGACATCTTTGAACGTTTACAACGTTCCGCATCCTTTTACCAATTTTACTCGTCTGCCAGGTGATATCGTGATATCGCACAGTGGGGTATTTGGCTCGAAAAACCGGACAAAAATATTGTAGCGTTGTTTATAGGCCCAAGGTGACAATGTAGTTGCTCGTTAAAATCGTCTTAATGTCAGCTCCAATGTTGTTCGATTAAAAAAAAATGTCAACATTAGTTTATAACATTATAACTTAATTTTTTATAAAAAAAATTGTTTTGGAGATTTAATATATTGAAGTTTGTAGACGTCCAAATACTGTTTACCTTTTGTTTAAAACATTTTTCTTTAAGACTGCTGAAACCCCTTGAAAAATAGGGGTAATGATAGAATACTGGCACTGAAAAATCGGAAAAAATTAGTTTTTACATACATCATATAAAAATGTACTATTTTCTTAATTCAATGTAGAATATGTGTATTAGGAAACCATTTATTAAGAAAATACCCATTTTCAAACTATTTTTGAGCTATCTTACCTTTAATCTCCATCAGAAGACATATTCATCGATTCTTCTTCGGATGATATCTGTTCTGTGTCTTCCGTGTTGAAGGGAAGGAACATGTCTAAAGATTCTTTTGAATATGCATGTTTTTTCTTCGTCCGAATTGACCTCATACTTGACAAATGGGGGTTAGAACTCAGTAATAATCTATTTACGACATCCATATTGCATAATTCGCGACTACACTTCCTAGCATGATTTTGTCTGTATATACGAAAATATTTGTTTCTGACTTTTGCAGCCTCTTCTGAAAGTTACACAATCGGTAAAATTGCATTTTCAATAACAAAGTGGTCCATGAATTAATATCTTACGTAGTGTTGGACTCATAGGATGCCACGGATATAATTGCACATACATTTCTGCAGTATTCTTGGCATATACTGCAAAATTATTTGCATCAATTTTATATCCACTTAAAATTACTTCTAATATAATTTTCAATTTATATATTAGTTGTACATCGATTCCTGTTATTGTTGACGATAACTCGTTATTTGAAAAAAATCTTCTGCTCGTATTACTGTCATTTGTGTTTCCGAAACCAGGCTTCGGTACGTCAACGATTATACCCACGATTACTTGCCACTTTCTAACATACAACTTATATGATAGATGTAGTAGATGTTCAAATATCCTCATTCTAGCGTGCAGGATAGACAAACCAAATTCCATTGTTCTTGATGTCAGTTCTCTTGTTACAGTTAAGTTATTTAGTCCTTTGGAAGTAGCTCCACATATGTAGCATCTCATTGTTGATGCCGTATTCGTAACAGCATTACATATTTTTGCATCGACCATCGTAAATAACATTTTGTGTTTAATAGCTGTGGATCTGCTTTTCTCAATTGTTGTTTCCTTCAATGCATTTATTTTGCTTTGGATACATTGAACTTCTTCATTAGTAATGTTACGAGCCAGGGCTGTGGGCAATTGCCTAAACCGGCGATGTTGATATTACCCAAGAAACTTGTTAGTTTGTCTCAATACTTTAAATTAATATTCAATACAACTCGAGCGGTTAAGTTGTATTCGTGGAAACGTTACTACTAATATAAGAAATTACAGAGTAAATGTAGGTTTGACGAATCTACTCGTCATACAATTTGTATACAGGGTGGCCCGTAAGTCTCGCAGTATTTTTAAATTTTGCGTAGCTGAGGTGATGCTGAACAACTTTTTCCATGACCAAAATATTGTAAGTAGCTTCGTTTTTGCGTTATTAACGAAAAACGCTGGCCAATGAGCGCGCCCGTATAGCGCGCGTTCAGGCACCACCGAGCGTGGTTGTCACAGGGTGCATCGAGGAGTAATGTACGGCAAATATTACATCGTCATAAATTAAGAATAATGTGCAATTATTCGTTATTCACGAATAACAATTTAATTATCAAGCCGTTTTATAACTGTTCTGTTACGAGCCGGGGCCGTGGGCAACGCCTAGGCCGGCGAAGTTGATATAACCCAAGGAATACGGTTGAGAATTTGTTAGTAAGGTGCACGGACGAATCCGATGCGAAATCGGGGAGCCGCTGGGATGTGTGAAACGAGGACGAACCCGATGCGAAATCGGGGAGCCGTAGGATACAGGCGAACCTGGTGCGAAACCAGGGAGCTGTAGGGTGGGTTAGGTTTCGTGGACGAACCCGATGCGAAATTGGGGAGCCACTGGGTTGGAGTATTTGTAGTTATTTTGTTTGGATAAGGTTTGCGAACGAACCTGATGCGAAATCAGGGAGTCGCAGGAAATGTTAGTTTGTCTCGTAACTTCAAATTAATATTCGATACAACTCGAGCGGTTAAGTTGTATCTGTGGGAACGTTACTACTGATATAAAGGATTACGGAGTGAAGATTGGTTGATCGAATCTACTCGATTTAAAGGCGAACAAATTATATATATATATATATATATATATATATATAAAATTTGTTCGCCTATATATATATATATATATATGTTAGATTTTATTTTATAATTTCAATCAATCGAGTCAAAGACGACTGTAAAGCTCCAAGGTTCTGGGGTAAGTGCCATGGGGTTCATCACAGTCCTCTTACCAGAAGGCATTGCCTTCCCCACTCCGTGGCCAGATCCTAGAGGAACAGAGTCCTTATTCATTAACAATACGGCGTCGGGCCGCTTGTCCATTCCGACCATTCTCTCTCCTTTTTAAACAGTACACCCTTCGACACTCGATAACCGAAAGACCCAATGTAGTCAACAGCCATCGCCTGCCAACAGGATGTTTGGACCCATTCATACAATCTCCAGACCTGCCATAAATTAGTCAATCCTAGGACATCCGATAGCTGAGTGGCAACGAGCCACCAGCCATCGTCTGCCGCCCAGATTGCACATCCTCACAACAACCTCACCGAACGCCCATAAACTAAGACCCTAATATAAATTATACCCTGAATGAATAGTATTCCACCAATCCAGCCATATTCCTTTCTTTAAAAATACGCTGACGCTAACACGGCCAGACTGACCTGCTTCACGCTCTCGAGAAGTATCCACACAAGAGGCGTAACAAAACCTCCACTTAACAAAAACATTTCCCAGCAGTGTTCACATCGGAATTATAACGTCCTCTATTCTGCGTACGCAATTTGTATACCTTTCAAACACTTGCGAGGGATACTATATCCGATCCACGGCGTCCTTGACACCCGCGATAAAGATCTCCCTCGAACTTATAGTGATACTCTATTTCGTATACACAACAATTGCCGCTTTTCATACGTCATTACCGACCACTACCATGTTTCCAACTTCCCACAGCAATCTCCTTTCAACATCCAATCGTACGAAAGGAAAAATAATAACTCCAACACCACAAATACTATGCATAAAAACAAAACTTTATATGCAAACAATCTGTGATACATAAAATACAAACACCATAACAGTGCAAAACGCACACATTTACAACCGCTAACACGGTTCATTCGAACATCCATCCAAAACGGATTCCTCCCCATCGCCACACCATTCACCTTTCCACGGACGCAGCCGATCTTCAGGTGCGACTTGAGTCAACCGCTCTTACCCACAACTTCGAAACGATCATTCGGTAAAATTTGGGTAATACTAAATGGACTAACATACTAATATTCTAACTTCCCCTTGCGTGAATCGCCAGGGCGTAAAAAAAAACCATATCGCCTACTTTATATACGATATTATCTGCGCGAGTCTTATTGAATCTAACCGCCTGTAACTCAGCATTTTTTTTTTTATAAACGCGCCAACGCAATCTCTCTGTCACGAGTATCAGGCAACTCATCTTCTGCGAGCACTGCGGTGCCTACTCTACGTTCCACCCCGAACAATAACCGCATCGGGGAAAACCCCGTTGACTTCTGAACAGTCGTATCCAATAATAATTAAATTTTTTTTTTGCCAACCTGTTCGGCCATTCTGGAAACCTGACCATTAGCCCGAGGGGCACCTGTAGCAATCAGGTGTAACTGCACCCCATGCCGTCGGAGAATTAAACCCAACGCTTTATACGTAAAATTCATACCCAGGTAATCGACACAAAATCTATCCGATCCATTCTTTTCCTTGACGAGAATGACCGGACTAGCAAAAAGGTGAGACAGATTCTCGTACAGCGTTACAATCCATTAAATTTGTAATTATCATTCTTACCTTCTCACGCTCAACAAGAGACAATCGGTAATAACGATAATTTACCACCTTGTCATCCTTACCAAGGATGCACATTTCCCCTGTGGTTACCTGCCGAAGGCTGCCGTCGGAAGAAAACAAAACCCCGTATTGCTGCAGAACTTTCTCCGCCGCTACGCGAGCCTCGACCGAACCGGCCACACCGGCGCATCACTCGTTTACAGAATTTTGCTGGCTCCCGTCGGTCGTCCCGATGCGCTCCAGCCTCGTCCCATTGACATCAGCCACCATACGCAAATCGGAATGTGATAAGACGTTCCTTCCAATGATGACGTCGTGCGACAAGTCGCAATCACACACCACACAAAAAAAAGTCTAACTCCAACGACACGTCCTCGGCTCGCATCACTACCGTTGCACGCCCGACCGTCGTCAGAGACACCTTTCCAATTTCTCGAAATTCGCCTCTCTCGTCAATCGAACTTGTCAGTCGTTCCGCGCCCGCTGCTTAGCCCAGCAACGAGACTCTTCATGCTCCCTCTTCGAACAGAAGGTACACACGACCAACTTCCTCGACGCATCTTCGCTCGTACTTGGCTTCGGTTTTTTCGGGCAGTCATATTGGGAATGACCGATTTCGTCACAGCTATAACAACGCTTTCTGCTAGTCTGATAATTTGACGCTTGACCCTTGCCGTCCTTCTGTTTCACCGGCTTCACAAACTGCGTAATTCCCACTAGCAAATCAGAAGTCGATCGGTAGCACCCGTTCACCAACGCCTGACGTACGTTCTGGTCAGTTATAGCACCTATAACCAATTCTACCAGTTCCGACGGCTTGTATCCCACGCGCGTCTGTTCCAGGTACAGAAGCTTTGTACGCGCGTACTCCACATACGTAAGAGCCGCATCGCTGTCAAATGTCACCGCACGCAGCAAACGCTCATGCAATCTTTTTTCAGTAACAAAAACAGCGCACAAGTCCTGGCGAAACCTATCCCACGTACAGGGATTTCCTTTCCACTCCTTGTACCACTTTTTCGCCGATCCTACCAACGCGTGAGTGGCCAAGCACAACCGTTGTTGAGGTGTACCGCGATTGGTAATCTCCTCAACCACCTCACACCACACACTCGCGTCGTCACCAAGATCTGAACCGTCAAATTCCGGCACGACCTCCATCGACGCGCTGATCGGTTCAGCACGGCTAGACAAGACGGGCACAGAGTTTGACATCAATCTCTGCATCACCTCTCGAACAATGTCCTCGATAGCAGGTACCACAGGTACGGACTCCATCGCGTGTATAGCATGCAACAATGCAAACGGTTAACACAAACGAAAAGAAAAAAAACAAGCACACTGTAGGCAAATGACTTCTTATCCCACTTCTGATGTTAGATTTTATTTTATAATTTCAATCAATCGAGTCAAAGGCGACTGTAAAGCTCCAAGGTTCTGGGGTAAGTGCCATGGGGTTCATCACAGTCCTCTTACCAGAAGGCATTGCCTTCACAACTCCGTGGCCAGATCCTAGAGGAACAGAGTCCTTATTCATTAACAATACTCTTAACAATAATTATTTGTAAATTAATTAACAATAACTCTGAACCGACGAGGGTAGAAACCCCCCTCGAGGGTTTATATACACCCGAAATGCGCGGGAACGCATTAGAACTTTCCATATAAGGAAATTAAGAAGTCTTCGTCGGACCACGCTCGTCTTGGTCATAATGCAGCTGGTCGCACACGTTCTCAGGACCCCTTTATCTGTTTATGGTAACCGAAAGAATTTTTGGGCGTTTTCCCGTCACACACGCGAGCTCGAAAACGCGTTGAGAGCGACGTATGGAATAATCTTCATACGTAACAAGTAATTAAAAATAGATAATTTAAAAACAGCAATCTGGAATACCAACGGGTTATTACAACGAGTGCCAGAGCTGAAAATCTTTCTACATATAAATAAAATTGACGCAACACTCATATCAGAAACTCACTTTACAATAAGAAGCTTCATCGAAATCCCATATTATAGCGTATATGATACAAAACATCCATCTGGCAGAGGGCATGGTGGAACAGCGATAATTATTAAAGACGACATCAAACACTTTGTTCATTGCTCAATCGCAGATATACACATACAAGCTACAGCCATTACTATATACACAAAGCATGGCAATATTACACTAGCAGCAATCTATAGCCTCCCAAAACAAAAAATAACTATTCAGCAGTATGAGAGTCATTTTGACTCATTAGGGAACAAATTTATTGCTGGTGGGGACTCCAACGCTAAACATTCTTTATGAGGCTCCAAAACAACCACACCGCGTGGCAAAAGTTTAGAACAAGCTGTACATAATCTTTCCTTAGATATAATATCAACCGGTGAACCAACGTACTGACCATCGGCGCAGGAGAAAACTCCAGATTTACTGGATTTCGCAATTATAAAAGGTTTAAACAAACACCATTTTACTGCACAGTCCTGCTTAGATCTCACCTCGGACCACTCTCCGATCCTTATAAATTTTTCATCAAAACCAACTCTCATGACCAAAACTAACTATCTACAGAACAATAGTACCAATTGGACCAAATTTAAAGAATATCTCGAAACTAAGATAAATTGCAATCTTCCGCTGAAGACACCTGAACAAATTGAATTGTCAGTAGTGAATTTCACCGATATAATACAAGAAGCCTGCTGGATAGCCACTAACCAAGAAAGAAACACTAGAAATTTCCTATCCCTCCCAGCTTATATTTTGCAGAAAATAAAGCTTAAACGAAAATTAAAAAGGAATTGGCAAAAACATAAAATAGACCTAAACAAAAGCAGATTAAATGCCATCACTGAAGAAGTGAAACAGTTAATCCAAAATCATTGCAATACCGAATTTCATAACTTCGTAACAAAACTCTCACCTAAAGAGGACATGAACTATTCACTTTGGAAAGCTACCAAAAGGCTAAAAAGGTCAACCATTGTTCTACCTGCTATTAAAAAGAAATATTGCAGTTGGGCTAAAAGCCCACTCGAAAAAACAAATGCTTTCGCTGAACATCTCCAAGACACATTTGTTTGGGAGTTTTCACCCTTCTATTTCGAAGGGTTATAAATCGTCACCGTTAGAGTGCTGGATTTTGCCCGAAAGGTACCTTGTGGTAGTATATAAAAAGCGTGAAAATCTACTGTACAAAGGTAATAGCTTTATTGTCCACAGTTAATAGCTAAGAAATAGCGATTGACGATGGTTCGGCTCAAAAAGTCGCTACACCCCGCGACACGCCGCGACGCCCGTCGTCGGCGAGTCCCCGCCGCCAAGCCCCGGTGGTCCGCGGAGCAAGGGGGACGGCACCGATCCAGCGGTAAAAACAAAAATTAACCGCAGGGAGCGATGCGATCATTCGAGTTCCGAAGCGGCTCGAACAACATTTAAACCAAATGCAGGCGGTTCTACAACGGTCGCTCCTCGCCACACCGTACCGCCCGTAGCTGTGCACCTCTAAAAAAATATTGCACCAACCACGTTAAAAGAAGTCAACCAACTTATACAAGAAACACGAGTTAAAAAAACGCCTGAATATGATATGGTTAGTGGAAGGCTCCTCAAGGAGCTTCCACCAAAGGCGATAAGAATGCTCACCATAATTTTCAATGCGGTGTTAAGTATTAAGCATTTCCCTGCTAAGTGGAAGGTAGCGCAAATCATAATGCTGAGAAAACAAAATAAGGATCCTCACTCACCGTCGTCATATTGGCCAATTTCACTTCTTCCAATAATGTCAAAATTGCTAGAAAAAATAATCTTAAGTAGAATGAAAAAAATAATAAACAAAGAAGAACTAATCCCGACTCATCAATTTGGCTTTAGAAATAAATATGCAACGATTGAACAAGTTCATGGGTTAACCACTCAAATTTATTCAGCGTTCGAGCAAAACAAGTACTGCACCGCTGTCTCCCTAGACATAGAAAAAGCCTTTGATAAAGTATGGCATGGAGGGCTCCTACATAAAATTGGACAAAACTTCCCTCCATCTTATCACCAGTTTCTGAAATCGTACCTCGAAAACAGAACGCTTTCTGTTAGGATGCAAGGTTCGTTTTCAGAAATCTGTAGCATCGAAGCAGGTGTTCCGCAAGGCAGTGTCCTGGCACCAATACCATACACGATATTCACCGCAGATATGCGAACCACTAACGAAACATCCATATTTACATTTGCAGATGATACTGCAATTATATCCACGCACTCTGACCCAAAAATGGCACACAACATGTTACAACATCACCTCCAGAGAATTGAACAATGGCTGAGTGACTAGAGAATAAAAGTGAATTCTGCAAAGAGTAACCATATCACATTTACACTTAAAAAAGGTACCCTTCCTCCTGTTACTCTTAACAATGCCAACATACCACAAACCAAAAAGGTTAAGTACTTAGGCTTACACATGCACGCAAGAATGACATGGAAAGATCACATTAAAGCTAAAATAGAACAAACTCTCATCAAAAGAAAGGAAATGTATTGGTTAACTAGTAGGAATTCCAAGCTCAGCATGAGCAATAAGCTCCTCATTTACAAAACAATAATAAAACCTATTTGGACCTATGGGATGGCATTATGGGGTACGGCTGCTAAAACTATATAGCAAAAATGGAATCGCTACAATCCATTATTCTAAGAACCGTTGTCAACGCGCCCTGGTAGGGTCCCCCTTTCGGAAGGCGAACTTAGCCGCACCGACGTGCGTTGTCAGGGAAAGCCTCGCGAACGCGTCGCCCCGGACTCTCCGTGCATAGAAACGGTCCGCACGCTATTACGCAGTAGTGTAATAGGGCTCGCACCGCTTAGTGTAAAAGGCCAAGACGGACTAATAAATATGTTCTGTGCTGGCAGCGGCTTCGTCCTCTGTTTTTAAAAGAGAATTTCTGTTCCGGCTTCCGCCTCGTCCGTTGTAAAATCTCTTAGTGTCTTTCCGGCAGTCCCAATCTGAGACCTACTTGCCCAGTCTTCCGGCCTTCCTTAAAAGGAAGGTAGAGTTCTGGGGAAGCGCCGTACGGGCACAGTCACCTGAAAATAAGATTTTGAATTAGTTTAGTCCTTGGCTTGCGCCTCGTCGGTCGTAAAATATCTTTTGAGGTCAATAGATAAAATTGAATAAATAAATAAGTAAATAAATAAATAATAAATAAATAGACGCTCACAAATAAATAACGTATATCGTGTATTGTATCGATCACGTAATGTGATCGTAGTCAATAAAGTGATTTGCCATTTCTAAGGACGATCGGAGGGCTAATAAGGAAGCCGTCAAGCAGTCCTTCTTTCCGAGACCTAGTTTTTTCATTTTTTGTATAGTTTGTTTTGGCATCGCTCCTCTGCATCCCACCACGATCGAAATGACCTCTGCCCTTACACCATTTAATCTTATTCGTAGGAGCTCCGCGGTGTCCTTGTACTTCTTCTGTTTTTCTCTATTCGCCTGGGGGAGATTCACCTTGTCCTCATATCGGACCATAATGTATATTACGTAAACCGCTTCATGGTCTTTGATGACCATGTCCGGTTTCTTTAGTTCCCCCAGTACTTCAACAAAAGAACTTCAACAAAACTTGCGGATTCTAAGGAATTAACTTGCAACCTGAATAGTGCCCTTAACCCAATCTCACTGAATATAATCGACTTTGTACGAGCATATCACGACGTGAATATTACAGTAACTGTGTAGCTATGAACCAAAGACGATCAAATAGTAGTGGTTTATACAGCCCCAAAATGCATAGAGGGGTGCGTTTGGGGTTTCCATATAAAGTAAGATCACAGAGAACTCGTCGGGTCATGTATCCATTTAATCGGTCACGATGCAGCTAGTCAATACCAAAGGCTCTTATTATCTGTATATGATAACAACAGAAATCTTTGAGCGACTTCCCTTCTTACGCAAGCTTGAGCGACACGTGCAAGAGCAGCGTATAAAGAGTATTACATATTATATCACGCAGCTCTTAGAGTTTTGCTACGTAATAAATTACGTTTGAACATAGAGTGGCTGAACAACGCTCAAGAAAGACTACTTTTATTTGTAAATAGTTTTGCTTTGAATGGCAGAGAAATTTGTAGGTATAACGTTAATAATTTAGTGCACGTTACAGATGATGTCTAAAAAAAAAAATATTTTTTGAAGGAATTAAGTTTCTTCCCTTAGGAAAATTACTGGGCAAAGCTAATAAGCATACTACGCATTATATCATGTTAGCTAGCTAATTGGGAAAGTACGATTGGGAATAACGCTTAAATCTGTATCATATCACTACTTATACGAGTGCAGTCTGAAAAGTTCTAGGCTTAACAGTGAAAGAACATTTTTTTTATGTGAAATATATTTTATTTTTCAATATAATCTCCATGTGTTAGGCCGAGTAATTTTCGTATGTTCCGCATAACCGCATACAAAGATATCCAATTACATATATATAAATACACACATAAATCATATATACAGCAAATTTGAATTATAATAGGTATATTACATGTTACCAATCGCCCAACAAAGGAATAATGAGTCGTAGAAATTAAATATCGATACTGTATTCCTTCCATACCAATGTGTTATTCACCGTCGACCAGGCAACTATATGGCTCTAAGAAACCAAAAGATTAAAGTATCGGTATCGAAACTCACAAGCAAGTACGAAAGAGAAAAGTATATTTTATACCAAAGAGAATAGAAAACGCCAACAAAGTGATTAATTGTACCCCGTGATGTTAAACAAGATACATCCAATTAATCAAATATTATTATATTACAATTATAATTACAATTTCATAGAAGGTAAAACTAGTGATTCAATGCTGCCGCAGTGGAGCAAGACCGTTGTTCGCGGTGGCGTCAATAAAGCAAACAAACTGAATAGGTTATTATAATACTTCATGGACAAGGTAAGATGTCCAAAAGGACTCTATTAGTTGAAATTTATAACACTACACCACCCAAAGTGCGAATGACTGGTCGTAGCGTGGCTCATCCTACAATTTTCGGTAACGTTCGGGCGCCCGAGCTGCGCACGCAGTATGATCTTTGCGACTTCGGCACGTGTTGCTACGTAAACTTGTGACGGCCCGGCCTGAGGACAATGCCTTCTACCTCATCGCGTGTGTCGCGCGACTATTTCACGAATATATTATGATCCCGAGCCAGGGCCGACCCTTCACTGCTTAACACCTTTCTGGACAGATTTACATGACGTCCTAAAATCATTGTTATTTAAATGCTTAGCATTAATTGGTTATTGTGTAACCATAACTAAAAGTAGGTAGAATTGGAATAACCAAAACATACAAATATTCCAGCGTATTTGTTATTCTTATAATTCTTACAATAAAACCTTCCACACTTTTAGCAAAATGCCAAACAAAGTCTTAGATATTTCATTTTTCACATAAGATTGCTGCATTCAATAGCCGTTATTGTGCTATAATTGATCTTAAATAACTGCTAAAACGTTTCAATCTGCGAAATCATCGTTGTCCATTCTTAAGACATCTGGAAAGCGAAGAAACAGTATTACGATTTGCACACATCCAACGTAAAAATAGTTAAATGTTTCCGTCACAGGCGTTTATGGCACATTTTAGCTAATTCGGCCAGGTTATCGTCAGAGACGATAAAAATACAAATCAGTCGGGAAATGTAAGTTATAATTTCACACCACGAACGGTGATTTATATTTGAATACGTGATGCGTGAACACAGATGCAAGTAGAATATAGTTGCCGCAACTTATCAAGACCTCTCATGCTGTGCCATATCTGTAACAATTATAACCAGCAGCAAAGTAAATCGGCTCGAGCCTAGATGTTGATTTGAACCGCTGCAAACATTTTTTGTAAGTTCGAGTCCCCTTGGGATCATTTGTTTACATTAATTTTTTTTAATTACTATGTATATGGCAATGATCAATATTTGTTTACAAGTGTTTTAAAAATATTTATTAAATATTTGAATTTAATACGCGTAAATATGAACTTCATGCGCTTTTTTCTATCGTTTTACCAATTATGGTGCTGCCTAATGTTTCTAACATTTGGACCTGTATACACATCAATCCAAAGCTCAAAATGTGTAACTCAATATTTCAATCATTTGGTGGTATGTTTTGTGGGATATGGTGATAGGAGATGGAATAACTTCCCATTCAATACTTGAAATTAGCTTTATTGCACTGAATCGTGGCACACACTCGCGATACTCGCGATTACCCGTACTTACAAGGTTAGGCAACCCGAAGATTCCGAAAATTATGAAACTTTGCATACAAGTACAGTATGTCATCCGTAATACAACCCTATTTTCCAATTGTGCCATAACTCGGTTTTAAGGGGTGAAACCAGCCCTTGAAAAAAATCGAGAATTTTTTTTTCGTGAGATATGTCAGGAACGTTGAAAGATATCTGTAAAAAGTTTAATTCAAACTTGCATCGTTTTATTGTGCTTACTTAATTCCGTAAAAAATTTGTTGGAAAAATTCGTGGTTTTCGAGTTAACCCTCCCCCCACCACCTCCGCCCTAAGAAAATATTGTTTACTATTGGTGCTGAAATACCTCTGGGTACCCTCTTTTCATATCTCTAAATGATATATGTGTTGAATTTTTTTGTTAAATAAAAAAAACATTATTAACGACTTTTGGACTCCTTTCACGCACTTTTCTTTAATAAACTGCTCTCACAACACAATACTTATATAATTTACATTTATTTTAAGTTCACTTACATCAAAATTATTCATATTAAATTTAATTATAGAAGTAAAATAGTTTTTATTAATAAAATGGTTATTTAAATATTTAAATATTCTTTTTTAAGCCACTGATGAATACAATGAAAATTACGGTTTGTAATTATTGGAAATGGTATGTTAAATAAAATTATTATATTTATCACAATCCGTGTATTTAAAAACAGCTCAGAAGAAATGTCTTATCACCATGAAATGTTCCGTTGAACTGAATAAAACACCCAGAAGAACTGGCTACTTATACCTACGAATGCGCATCGTCTCATTTTACAACCAGGGCCCTTTTTGACTCCCCAAGTAGAACACCATCTGGTTCTCTTACTATCTTTATTAGTAAGCCATTTCTAAGAACGTTGAAACAATTTTGCTCTAGCATATTTTACATTCACTATCAATAGCAAATATTCAACAGTAATTAGTACAATAATAATAATCCACGTGGAAATGTTTGAGACAAAAGTAGTCGCCACATCACGCGTATGGGCGAATAGCAGCCGCTCCACGAACATTTCACTCCAACTCGGTATCAGAATGTAACGATAAGCACGATTCGTGGTCTAGACACTGCCCAAATGAAACCACGTATTTTTCTAACAAATTTTTTACGCAGTTAAGTAAGCACAATAAAACGATGCAAGTTTGAACTAAACTTTTTTCAGATTTCTCTCAGTGTTCCTAACATATCTTACGAAAAAGAAAATTCTCGATTTTTTTCAAGGGCTGATTTCACGCGTCGGCCGATGCCCGCCGGGCGCTCTCATTAGCCAGTGTTTTTCGTTAATAACTCAAAAACGAAGCTATGTATGACATTATTACCAAGGAAAAAGTTGTTTATCTACACCTCAGCTACACCCTAATTCTTAATGTTCCCTGCGTCTTCTGACACCCTGTATAAGGCCGCAAGCGACAAAGTAAGGTATGGTTAACAGAGAGGGTAGCAAAGAGCGCAACCAGCGAGAAATAGCGAGTGACAGCGAGTTAACTGTGTAAAACCATCATCGTCTTCAATAAACTTTACCACACTATTACATACGTGGGATTATCTCAACATATTAGCTGAAGCAACCAAATCCCTACACCATCGCATCGAGCCTGCCGCACACCAAAGAGTCCAGTGTTTCCTTCGAAACGCCCGTTCTCCGTTTTCTCGCTTTTATTTATTCGTTTTATTCGTTTATGTTACCTACCTGTTGGTTATTCCCATCACCACGCTCATTAGTTCTAATCATTTTTGTATTTTTTCAGTTATTTATTTTTATCTAGGTATGTTAGTCTATTTGTATTAGTATTTATACTGTTATTGTACTTTGTCGTGGTGTCTCAACTTATTTGCTCCAGTGTTTCGTCCCATTTATACATTGTACCTACTCTATGGTAATATTCTTATACACAGCTTGCTTTAATTCTGTCTTGCTTCTAATATCAATTTGGATTTATTTATTTGCTTATTTGATTTGATTTGATTTGATTTGACTATTGATGTAGTCGTATCCCCGAGTAGCATTCTTCCATTAATATCCTCCAGTGTATTTTTTACTATCACTACTCGGTACTTTCCATCTGCTAGTCCTACCGTTCTCAACGTGTATTCGTTTTACCTTAGTTATTCTGCTTAATTTATATTTATTTATTCCAATATTGTTAGTGTGAGATATGGTGATAGGGAATGGAATAACCCCCCATTCAATACTTGACACAAGCTTTATTGTACTCAAATCTTTAACCAAGACTCTTCTTGAACTCTGCTCACACACTGACCCTCGCACGCATCATTCGCTCCATATATTCTCTCACTCGCAGCTTCTCTCTCGTTCTACCCCTCATTCGTTCTCACTCATTCGGACCCACACCGACACACACATCCTTGGCACGTGTCACAGGTCGACAACGGGTCACCATGCACTCAAAGCTTCTCGTGCATTCCTAGAAAGCATTCGCTCTTTCCTAGAGATAAACATTCGTTCGACGTCTCCACTAACACTTCTCATTCGCACCTCACGCTAAATCCGATACTTCCAGTCACAAAACGGTTTTGCCTTAAACCTAAGGCGGAGACGTGGCGCCGGCTTATCGCCGCCACATTAGTCTAGTTATATTAACATTTATTCTATTATTGCACTAACGATAAGTAGCTCTATTTCTACCTGCTACCCAAGTGCGTTTAGTCCCATCGCTACTTAGTGTTTTCTAACAGTTCGTCGTACCATTCACCACGTGTCTTAATTGTACCCAGTTATTCTAATTGTTTTTGCATTTTTCTGTTTTTTATTTCTTAATTCTAGTTTAATTATATATTACCGCTTGTTTTACTCAATCGCGTTTACTCCCATTGCTACTTGGCTTATTGTAGTTGTTAGTCGTACACCAGCCCGCATGCATTAATTGTACACGGTTATTGTGGTTATTTTGTGTTTTCCTATTTTAATTCCTTATTTTAATTTATTACTTCAATTATTAGATTTTTCCTTATTACCGCGCCAATCGTAAGCAGCTGTTTTACCGTTTATTTACAGTGCGCCCAGAGATAAATGGAAAAAGTGGAGTGAGAACGGAAGATTGATGTCGTCGATCGGCAGGGCCGTAAGCACTCTGCTGACGTTGGGTTCTAAGCAATAAGATGATAGGATTATGAATTCATTTTCAATTGCATTAGCAGTTCAGTTACTACTAACTTAGCTATACATTTTATTTAATATTTTAAGTATTTGATAGAATTTTAATTCTTCACGCCGCATTATCCTTAGTTTGTAGTATAGGAATCACTTTCGAAATATAACGCTCATGGAGCTGCCATGCCAATGCGATCTTTTGTTTTATCAAACTCTAATGCGACATCTTTTGTTTTAACAAACTCTAATATTCCAAATATAGGGACAATGTTCTGCTCATTCCGTTTAAAACCACAAGCCAAAATGGCAGAGACTTCTATATACAATTTTATTTCTGTTACTACTTGTTCTACTTAGACTTACATTTTGTACTTCATGGCAAGTAAGGATGCTTGTCACCTAGTACACTATTCTAATTAATGAAAAACAGAAAACAGACATCCTACTTGCATTGTAACATCAGTATCTTTTTTAAAATTAGAACTACCTATTTTGTAGGTGACCATGAGGAAATTTATTTAAATATCTAACGATTAACCTAAAAATATTTAATTATAGAGTATAACAACCACCTTCGATCTCCCTGATATAATTATATCTTGATAATTTATATATATTTTGTACATATTTGTACAGATATATGTATTATTCTTGAATATTTATTAATGTTTTTAAAACATAATCAATTGAACATTAATAAACTTTGTTTTTTAATTATATGTAATAAATGCCTTACAATAAAAATAAAGATACAATGTTTGGTTCCATTTCAATCGGAAGAATTTCAACAATATGTTTGAAAAATTGGAAATCGAAAAAACTAAAATAAAAAAGTTAAGCTGTCGATTTTATTATAGCATCGTTTTGCAGTTGTGTATTCACACCGACACGGTGGCATTTAAATTTCTCGGCTGCCTCGACCATCGTTCTATCCTTGTTTTTTCCTTTACAACCTAGCTACACCGACAAAAGCGAGCCGAGAACTTCAAGAAATTGGGGTTCGTTCTACTGCCACTGTCTCAAACTATTTACACATTGATCAACAGTATATCATATACTGTATATGTGCACCCATTTCAAATTGGCATGGCACTGCCTTGCTCGGTTCGTCGGGCGGTCGAGCTTTGTAATTCGTTTAGTGGGGTGAGAAATCCCCACACCACTTTTTTCATTTAGCTCTGGACGCACCGTACGCAACATCACCAATGGATACGCAAAATTACCTTATCCCCCCAATTTGTCTCTATATACGCGTTTCAATATCTATGCTTTACAAGTCGTGTTTACTATCTACCGTTGTAGTTCATGCTCGAGTGTCACTTGCCACCACCGTTCACTATGTACTATTTACAATCATCTTACCATCAACTTACGACAACCGTTGTTTATTTTACCATTTTTCCCGCCATTCCGATATCACGCCCATTACTTATTTCTCATTATTTATTTCAGGTCTCTGATTCTCAACATTCTTGTTAACCCTGATCTGCCGTCAAAGAGCTTATACTGTTTGTTTATTTCTGCATTTCCAAGCCTACTCCGCTATCAAAGCAATTCCGCAAGTTTAGTTACTTTTCTCTCCGTATGTTTTGTTTTCATTATCTGTATCGTATTGTGTACTCTATTGTTGTTGATACTTGTTCCTACTGCTTCTATTATTACTGGATATTCTAATTGTTACTGTTTGTCCTTTTTACGTACTACAGCGTTTCCTTCTTTTACATTTTCATTCTACTTCTATAATTCTGTATTACGCATCTCATTTGATTCTATATGTTCTTGTCTGTTACATTGCTTGCTATAATCCTTATAATTCATATTTGACTCTATGCTTCTTATATTATGAATTTTTCCCATTTTTGTCTTAACTTGCCTGCCTTGTGTTACATTAATATTTTACTCTATTTTAGCTACCCATTTTAGTGTACCCGCGCTGCCCCATTTTGTTTGTTATCTTTCTTGCTTGTACTTCATAAGGTACGTATAGACAATTCTGTTCTTTATATTTCCCTTTCTTGTGTTTTATTGTATGAACTCCAGTATTCACCCCATTCTAGTCCTCTATCTGTATTTTGACCAAGTTATTTACTGATCAGTTACTATTGTTACAGTTATCCAGGTTTGAGGACGTTCCTGCAAATCCTCACCCCGCAGCACTCATGCTCGACTGCCTCAGCCGCTGCAACTGCAGCATCCCTATCCAATTCGTTTCTCTATTGTTGCCTTTCTACATTTCAACTGTAAATTATTACCACTACGCAGACTGTATACTCGATAATGAATAGATATCTTTGTCTTACTTTTATTCATTATCAAGTCATATGGTCCCTAGCTATTTCCCCAACCCCATAATTATATCTATACGCTCCTATCGTTCTCGTCAATCTTCCTCTGTTGCATCCCGCCCTTCATACTTTACTACTTATATTCGTTGGTTATGCCTCTACTCCATGTTCCTTCCACTTTAACTATTGCCCCTGTGGTATGCAACCCACCATGCGTTCGCAAGGAACGCGCGCCGTGTTATCATACAGTTTATTTTAACCTTACAAGTATAACATTATGTTCACCGTTTTCTCACTATATGTAATACTTCTTATTGATTCATGTTTTCCCCTTTGCATTATCACATTGTCTTCCCCGTGTTATTACCCCTGTGTAATACCGTGGATTGCGCCCGTACTTCTGGAATTCCTCATTAATCAGGCCTATTTAGCTTCCTTCTCCTATTACATTGCTACGACTGAAGTCGTTAGTAGATCCCTTGTTTTTCCCGGTGGTATATTATTTCCATAGTTTATGCTACCGGTTAATACCCGTTGGCAGTTATTCGCTCATAGACTCTCTCCGCAGAAATTCTCTTATCATTGCCACTTATCCCTTAGTGTTACGCATGTTGGCGTTATCGACTCAGGTTCCATGGTCGCTACTTCGTTGCACCGTGCGTATTAAAAATCACGCTTACATCGTTGCATGCCCAGTCTTCAGATACTCTCTCAATGTATACATTTCTTTCTGATCCGATCACTAAATTTGATCGTCGGCTTATCGCGATTTGTTTTCCTAGTTTATTTGTTCCCACGTGTTGCAGCTTCACGCGTTCTTTTGTCGGAACCACTCCTCAGTTCAGGGAATCGCGCCATGCCCGATCGACTGCATAATTCGTCTCATGTTAATTTACAGCTATATTTATACGCTCTAGTTATGAACTCCCCCTTTTTTTTATTCCACCACTCATTACGCATTATTACACATCTTGACGGGGAGGGGGGGGTGTTACTTCTCCTACTTTTGCCTCCCTTCTCGAGGTTGGTGATTTCTTGATCCTCGTCATTCGATTCATTCGCGTTTCACCACTATCGTGTGACTTGTCTGCTCGTTTTCCCTACTGCCGTGTATCATGTGTGACCAGGTAAACAGCGTCCCGTGCCATTGCTCAATGGAGGTAACACGCAGCCAGCATCAGAACCGCAGCATCACTATTATAACTAAGGTAGACTTATATTTAATTGTTACATTAGTTTCTTTGCTTTTTATATCCTTTTCTCAAAGAAAAAGGAAAGAACAAATATTTAAACTATTTTCTCACTTTCTTAGTGCAGCATACCTCCCGCACGGAGGGGATATACCCCGCATTCCTACTGGGCCTCGCTCGGGTACCGAAGTGGGACTTACCATCCTGCTCGAAGACGAGCAGGTCTCGATATATTTTCCAGGTGAGCAACTTTTTGCTGCACACCCCGTTGCAGGAACGGCATATGCACAGGTCTCAACCCCGAGTTGGACCTACGTTCACCACGTTTATACCGTTCCATAGAGAAGCGCAGACAGCCCTTCGCCCTATACACTCGCCGAGGATGGCGTCTCCGTGACTAAGTTTCTAGACCTTACCTTGCGTCCCGATTGCCCAACTCAGGTATATTTTACCGCATACTCTCGACCTTACTAATCTTCCACTCCTTATTTTACCGTTGTTACATCTTACTATTTTTCCCTCAGCCCACACGCGACCCTTTCTGCGGCTGCATGCCAGGGCGCCTGTGTTTCCAGCACCAAGGACACGGAAATTATCGCCGTCGTACGTCTTGATGCATTACATATTTTTCATTTTTACATTTACACTATATTTCTCATTGTTTTCCACTACAGGTTTGCCGATTACTGATGTATTGCAGCATTGCAACACATCCTTCCAGCCAGTGCTACATTCGGAAGTGCTGTCATCATCTGGTGCAGCACCCCACACCTGACCATTATCTTCCCCGGGGGGTGTAATACATCCCCCTTACTCGACACGCGGGGTATATTATGCCCCATTAACCTGCTCCGGGAGCGTGCAAGTGTTGAGACAGAATTACACACCGCTTGCGCAGTCACTGGCCCCGTCATCGTGCCAACCGCCGCAAGTACGGATACCAACCTCTCGTGGGGACGAACCCATACCCACGTTTGGCTCCTCACCTCGACGCCCGAATTCACCAGCAAGTGTGTCGTCTCTTGATTAGCGCTCTAATGGCGAACCAGCAGAGCCCCAGCCCATCGCGTGGCACCTCGACCCCTGTCCCATTGATTACACTTCCCCATAACATTTAGTTACGTTTCCTACCTTTAATATACTATATTTGTTACAAAAATATATTATATTTATGAAAATGGATCGTTCATTAATCATTTCATATTTCCTCCCCTGCTTTATTTAATTACTATTCCCTTTCCCTGCCATTTAATACTCATCCGCTTCCCCTGTTCAGTTCGGCGGATCGTTTTCTGCCTGCTATGATTTGCCTATTACAGTTCCCATTGTGCGTTACGTATTGCCTGTCGTACTGCCCGTATTTATTGTCACCTCCGAGTTCTTACATCGCATTCTACTATCTCATTTCCAAATTCTAACATTTAGTGCCGTACATCTCGCGTTGCAGATATCTTTGTATCTTGTGCAGTGAATTTCATATAGCGTCTAACTTTGTACCTGGCTTCTCCGCCTCAAGCACCTCTCTGTTAACATACTCGCGTTCCTGACCTATTTCAAGCCCTCGTCATTCGTTCCATACTATGTATCGTAATCGGTATCAGACGCGCATCTCAAGTGCCTAGTCAGTTCTCGCCCGCCTTCGCGTTCATGTGCTACTACTTATGCATGCCATTTCCGCATAAATCCAGCATACACATCATTGCTCATGCACTACCTCATGGTACTTGTGCGACGCAAACGCGACTCCCAAACGGTTTCCCATCGCGCCGTTACAGTACCTCGGTTGCCGCTGAGGTTATATCTCGTTATGCGTTTATCGCGTACATTTAATCATTGCTTCACTTTTGCCCATTCACCTTATTTAGTGAACCCATTTCGCACTTGATTTATTCTTACTAACTTCCCGATCCCCTACATTATCTGTTTGCACCTTGACTTTACAATGTTATTTTTATTATCCCCCCCCCCCCCCCCCCGACTTACTTATTCCCTATGCATTCTAGCTGTGTTACCCACCAGTTTCCCAATGACTTCACATGGAAATATCATAATAGGTCCTGATCCTGGACTATTGGTGTTATATATCTTTCGTTTATTTCTCCCCCAGTTTTAATTCCTTCCTTGCAGTCTGGTCAGTACCTACGCAGTTCCTAACTTGTTTTACTAATTATCCCTGATTACTGAGCATGCAGCCGATGAAGCCACATGCGCCACTTGGTATTCGGGCATTCCTTTTCTCACACATAACCAACATCTTGGCTCATTTTGACATTCCCCCGTTGCATGGTTATGCCTGCCACACTTGCGACAAATGTCCCTTATTCTCTCGTCCATCTAGCATCGTGCTGCAATGTGCCTTATGTCGTGACATCGAAAACATCGCGGTTTTAGGTAGGCTTTGAACTCTACAACAAAGGAAACTCATTCTTATTTTCCCTGTCACTACTAATTTCCTACTCTCCTCCCCTTCGAATATTACTATCGCGCGCTGCTGTCCACCGTATCCCGTACGCACAGAGATTACCCGGTATATTTTTCCCCCCATATCTTTTCTCAATGTTTCTTCTATTTCCTCTTGCATGGTGACTTCATCAATTCCATTTATCATCACCATGCATTTATTGATCGTCTTATTAACCACTGCTTCTTTCTTCATTGCCTCCAATAATTCATCTCTCACTTTATCTATTTTGTCAGCCGTTGTTCTATCGGTTAATTGAAGCAACAGAAACCCTGCTGCTGTTTTCCGAGCTGCGATAACCTCCACTTCAGTGAAGCATTCCTGCTTCTTAACTCGCCACAGGACCTCGGCATAGGTTATGCCTCTTCTTGGCTTTAGCATAATGGCCGCAAGCTGAGGTTCTCCATAATCATCCCGGCCCTATCTCCCTCGTGCACGTTATCTTCTTTACACCTATCGCTCCTCCTGGCTATTTTGCCGATTTGTCTCATATCAGCCCTACCCAATATTATTTTTCTATTTTTATTTATTGTGCTTCAATTTCTTTTTCCCTTCTTCAATCTCCCTTCTGGCCTCGTCTAGCTCATCCTTCTGCTTCTCATATGTTTTCCCGAGGTCTCCATCAAGTTTTTCGAGAATCTTGAGTTGGTCGAATTGTTTATGCGCAAATCCTTCGTCCCTTCTTACGGTTGCGTCTTTGACGCCCGTAGCCGCATTTTCTAATTTCGCAGCTGTTTGAAATTCAAACGAACGTTGGCGGCGGCGGCGTTCGCAACCGGCAGCGTTCGTCAAAAACAATTTTTTTGACTCAAAATCGTCTGACGACACCATGGCCCAATAAGAGCCTAGCGCCATTCCGTGTCGTCATTTTCCACCAATGGCACATCGCCCGCTATGAGGACAGAAAAACCGCGCAAAACCTTCGCGATAAAGCGTTTCGCTCGGAACGAGCAGAATTACGAACACCGTTCTCGACGCCACATCGGCTAGCTATCGCTGAGACACACGATCTTCAAACTTCACACTAAATTCTGTCTGCGTTAATTTGTGTCGGTATCGTCTTGTATGTGCTGTGTTGGATTGAAAAATATACTTCGTAAAGGGTGTATTTGTCGCTCTCTATCTTTCGGCCTGCCCTGCCTTCTCGCTCAGCGCTGAGCGAATCCAGCGTCCACCGACCCATCCGAAACATTTGGTCCTTCGAGCCGGATAGGAGGTGAACTCACGATCAACCCGAATGATGGAGAACGCGTCGGCCAAGCAGGCGATGCTGCAGCGCATCATAACCAGAGCACTGGACAACTTCAAAAAAATCGGGAAAGGCAATTGGACTCCCGCCAAAATTCGATCCAGGATTCACCAACTCGACGAGGCCTGGGACGAATTCCAAAAAGCCCACGCGACGGTGATGAGTGTCAAGCGGCCAGACGACGAAGCGGCAGCTTCTGCGAATTTGGGGGACCAGCTGGAGACAACAGAGGATGCCTACTCCGCAGCCCGTGACTTCATGGCGGACTGTCTAGCCAACCTCGAACCAACTGTAAGTCAAGTGAATTCATCTTCGGCGCCTCCATCGGGAACTGCAACGCCGTGCACGTCCGGCGTGTCGCTCGCTCATCTTCCACCAGTGCAGCTCCCCCCGTTCGATGGGGACTGCAATGAGTGGGAGACGTTTCGCGATCGGTTCACGGCTCTAATTCTAGCGAATCCGGAATTGTCGGACTTCGTGCGAATGCATTTTCTCGTGTCGTCGCTCAAAGGCCGGGCTCTCGACGCGATCAAAACCATTCCGCTAACCGCCGAAAACCTCTCGATCGCGTGGCGCACGTTAAGCGCTCGATTCGAAAATAAGCGTCGACTGATCCAAGTACACATGTCGAGTTTAATCGGGTTAACAGCGGTAAAACGAGAAGCACCGGAAGAGCTACGCGCTTTAGTCGATCGATCCAAAGTTGCCGTGGCGTCTCTCGCCCAGCTGGGTCGAACTCCTGCCGAATTATGGAGTGACATACTCGTTCATCTGGTATCCCACAAGCTTGATCCGTCGACCTTAAAAGCATGGACTCTCGCCTCGCCTCACACCGACGAAATGCCCAGCTTCGAAAAGTTAACACGATTTGTAGAGTCTCGCGCGCGAGCTCTCGAGGAGCTCGCTCCGAGCTTACCGACCACGCACATCATGAAATCTGCGGGAATTCAGCGCGTCCATGCCGCCAACGCGACGGCGATCCGTGGACCCGATAATTTCACCACTCCAACCGACGCAAATCCAAAACGGCTATCGTGCCCTCGTTGTAATGCGCGGCATTACTTGAGTTCGTGCCCTTCCTTCCTTGCCGAGGCTCCGAGTCGCCGCCGGGAGTTTGTTATTCGGGCGAATCGATGTTTTAACTGTCTCAGTGACGCCCACACCGTCGCGGACTGCCGCAGCCAGTACACCTGTCGACGGTGCCACAAAAAGCACCATAGCACACTCCACGACGATTCCGAGTCTCGAGCAGGCGGCAAGCCTATTGTGCCCACCCGCGCATCCGCGGAATCTATGGACAATGCCGCCGTGACTTCCATGACCGCGACTACACATTCGCGAACTTCGTCGCGCATCCTACTCGCTACCGCATTAATCAAAGTCAGCGTTTCTACCGGCCGAACTGCAGTAGTGAGAGCTTTACTCGATCAGGGGTCCGAAGCAACCTTCATTAGCGAAAACCTTGCGCAATTATTAAGCGCCAAACGCACGCGTACAAACGTGCAAATTTCCGCCGTCGGCGACATTCACGCAACCACCGTGCGACACGCGGTATCAATCACGGTCTGTTCGCGCTGCGCTGACGTTCCTGCGGTTACCACGACAGCTCTCGTTCTCAAATCCCTCACGTCCTATCCTCCTCCTCGGCATCCCGAGTCCCCGGTCCTCGACATCTTCGCCGATCTTCCGTGGGCCGACGCGGATCCCACCGGGAATGAACCGATTCAGATTCTTATCGGTGCTGATTTATACGGAGCCGTTCTTCGGGACGGCCTTCGGAGGGGTGGCGCGGGGATGCCAGTCGCGCAGAACACGATCTTCGGATGGGTGATCTCCGGCCCCGTCCAGTCATCTCCAGTTCCGTCCCATCCCTACAATTGTCTCACAACGCGCCTCTGTTCTCAGGTCCTAACCCTCGAGGACGAACTGCGGCGGTTTTGGGAGGTGGAGGAGCTCCCGCGGAAAGCGCTACTTACTCCGGCGGAGACAAAATGCGAAGAGCATTTTCGGGCAACGCACTCGCGGGCGCCGGACGGGCGATTCATTGTCAGGCTTCCACTCACGCGAGACCCTCCTCTCGACCTCGGTCCCACGCGTCCAGCAGCAGAGAAGATGCTCGGCTCTCTGGTCCGCAAATTCAGGACGAACTCGGATCTCGAACGCGAGTACGCCGACTTCATGACCGAGTACGAACGGCTCGGTCATATGACGCGCGCACCCGCATCGCATCACTCTTCGGAGCCGATCTACATTCCGCACCATCCAGTGTTTCGTACTGGAAGCGCGACCACTCATTTGCGCGTCGTTTTCAATGCGTCACACAGGACTTCCACCGGCCGGTCGTTGAATGATCATCTGCTCGCCGGGCCGAAATTGCAGACTGACCTGTCAACCGTTGTGCTCCGGTGGCGACATCACCGATTCGTCTACGCCGCCGACATCGAAAAGATGTACCGGCAAATTCGAGTTGACCCCCGCGATGCAGATTATCAAAGAATCTTATGGGAAAAAACCCGTTCCGGTCCGATTCGCGAATACCGTTTATCAACCGTGACGTACGGGATGACGTGCGCCCCGTTCCTCGCACTTCGCGTCCTCAAACGCCTCGTGGAACTCGACGGCCATCAATTCCCGCTGGCCGCTCCGATACTGCAGGAGCAGATTTACGTCGACGACGTGCTCTTCGGCGGGGAAGACATCGTGTCTCTCCGGCAAAGTCGCGATCAGGTTATCGCGTTGCTACGTCGCGGGAAATTTGAGCTCCGAAAATGGGCGAGCAATTCGATTTCGCTCCTTGCAGACATCGATCCTTCCAATCATGGTTTAGCATGCACGAAAACACTGGGTGAGGACGAAAGGGTTAAAGTGCTTGGAATCGGGTGGAACCCGTCTCGCGATGTCTTTCAAATTACCGTATCAACCGATGCTCCCGTTCCGATGACGAAACGAACCATTCTTTCAACGATCGCGAAACTATACGATCCGTTAGGATGGGTCACCCCCGTCACAGTCTCCGCGAAAATTTTCATCCAGGACCTCTGGCGCCTCGGCGCTTCATGGGACGACCCGATTCCACCCGATCAAGTGTCCCGATGGACAACGATTTATTCCGCATTACGCCACCTAAATGGCCTAACGATCGAACGGTGGACCGGGATGACCTCGAAGTCGGTTCAAATCGAACTTCACGGATTCGCCGATGCGTCCAACGTCGCGTACGCGGCCGCGGTGTATTTAAAAGCCACTTCGGCAACGGGCGCAGTTTCAGTTTCCCTACTTGCCGGAAAGTCGCGGGTCGCTCCGATAACTCCGCTGACCATCCCACGATTAGAGCTATCCGCCGCGGTGCTTTTGGCGCGATTAATCGAGTTCGTTCGCAGCTCGCTCGGTGCTCGCTCTCATTCGTGCTATTGTTGGACCGATTCGACCATAGTTCTCGCGTGGCTCCGCGATCACCCATCGAGGTGGAACACGTTCGTTGCGAATCGCGTACACGAAATTGCGACGAGAGTGCCACAAGCAGAGTGGAGACATGTCCCGACGCAGGACAATCCGGCCGACTGCGCGTCCCGCGGATTGTTGGGGCACGAATTAAACCACCACCGCCTATGGTGGCACGGGCCCCCTTGGCTTCGACTAGCCGCTGACCAATGGCCTCATGAGGCTCCTCCGCTCCCTGCCGAAACCTCCCTGGAGGAGAAGGTCACCCGAGTTCACTGCGCGACGCAAACCGAACAATGGGAACTCGCGTCGCGGTATTCAACGTGGCCAAAATTAATTCGCGTTACCGCGTATGTGCAATTATTCATCGCGCACTGTCGCGATCGGAAACGGGAACGCCGCGCTCCTCGCGCTACGGGACCCGCGCTAACGGCCGCACAGTGCTTGATTGCCCGGACGTTCTGGCTGAAAGCGATACAACAAACAATTTTTGCGGCCGAGCTCCAGGCCTTGTCAAACAATAAGCCCGTGTCCGCGAGAAGCGCGACGGCATGCCTCAACCCCTTCATAGACGCAAGCGGAATTATTCGCGTCGGCGGACGAATCAAAAACGCTCCGGTTCAGTATCATCGGAGACATCCGGTTCTCCTCGCGGCGCACCCGTTGGTCACCCTTATCATCGAACAAGCGCATCAGCGAACATTGCACGGGGGTCCGCAACTCACCTTGAGCACCCTTCGGTCTGAATTCTGGATCCTGCGTGCTCGTTCCCAGGTTAAATTGGTGATACACCGCTGTGTCACGTGCGTTCGGATGCGAGCGCGAATTCCCGAACAAATGATGGGGGACTTGCCACCTTCTCGAGTCACTCCACCCGGTCGCTGCTTCGTTAACTGCGGCCTAGACTACGCCGGGCCCGTGAAAATTCGAGCCTCTGCGGGGCGCGGGATCACCTCTCGGAAGGCCTATATCGCGCTCTTCGTGTGTCTCGCAACGCGGGCCATCCATCTCGAACTAGTAAGCGATTACACCACTGCCGCGTTCCGAAACGCCTTTTCGCGATTTTGCGCGCGCCGTGGCCTACCAACTGCCGTTTATTCGGACAACGGAACCACGTTCGTCGGCGCCGACCGAGAATTGGTCAAAGCGTACCGGGCCTCGCTGCGAGACCCGTCATTTCAAAACGCCACTGCAGGGGACAACGTGTCGTGGCATTTTATTCCCCCGACTGCACCTCATTTCGGAGGTTTATGGGAGGCTGGAGTGCGAAGCGTCAAACACCACTTACGCCGCGTACTCGGGGAACACACCCTAACGTTCGAGGAGTTCACAACGCTCCTATGCCGAGTCGAAGCCTGCTTGAATTCTCGTCCGCTGGCCCCTCTGTCCGACGCGCTCGACGATTACGATTCACTCACTCCAGGCCATTTCTTGATCGGGTCCGCGCTCAACACTGCCCCGGAACCATCGGTGCTGCACATTTCAGAAAACCGGTTGTCACGCTGGCAGCTCGTGCAGCGCATGACCGAAGGTTTTTGGAAACGATGGCAACTGGAGTACGTCAACACCCTACAGCAACGAACGCGGTGGCGGCAAATCCGCCCGTCTCTCGAATTGGGGCAACTAGTCCTCCTCCGAAACTCAACACTCCCACCATGCAAGTGGGAGCTCGGGCGAATTATACAACTGCATCCCGGGGCCGACGGGCTTACTCGCGTCGTTACGGTCAGAACGGCGACCTCCGAATTTAAGCGACCGATCGTCAAGCTTTGCGCGCTTCCCATCAAGAGCGATGTACCCGATTAAATTATTGTAATCGCCCGCTTCGGGACTCACATATGTAATTAACATTTAGGCTAAGTTTGCGTAGTCCATAAGTGTAGATAGAACGTGCCGCATCTCATCCTAGCGCCACGAAAACGGGCCATGTCATGGCGGGCGGTGTCCAGTTGCGTGCCTCTCAAGGGCAACTTGTTGAAACGTCCGTTTCAAGGCGGGCGGTATGTTTGAAATTCAAACGAACGTTGGCGGCGGCGGCGTTCGCAACCGGCAGCGTTCGTCAAAAACAATTTTTTTGACTCAAAATCGTCTGACGACACCATGGCCCAATAAGAGCCTAGCGCCATTCCGTGTCGTCATTTTCCACCAATGGCACATCGCCCGCTATGAGGACAGAAAAACCGCGCAAAACCTTCGCGATAAAGCGTTTCGCTCGGAACGAGCAGAATTACGAACACCGTTCTCGACGCCACATCGGCTAGCTATCGCTGAGACACACGATCTTCAAACTTCACACTAAATTCTGTCTGCGTTAATTTGTGTCGGTATCGTCTTGTATGTGCTGTGTTGGATTGAAAAATATACTTCGTAAAGGGTGTATTTGTCGCTCTCTATCTTTCGGCCTGCCCTGCCTTCTCGCTCAGCGCTGAGCGAATCCAGCGTCCACCGACCCATCCGAAACAGCAGCCAACGCGCTATATCCTCCGACCTGTCTCGCACGTTCGAGCAGAGTTTGCAGGACCACGTCGGCCTCTTGCATCACCTTATGCTGCCCTCATTTTCCTTCCCTGGCTTCTAAACTTCTCAATTGCGCCACTCCAATCAACATTACCATTGCTTTGGTTCTTCTCCTGTTCCTGGAGTTCTGTATCCGGGACTGGCCGCTGTCCCTGTTTCGCGGGAACACATTCGTCGTTATACGATAGGGCCATCGTATCACCCTGCGGCCTAAAGAATACGTTCCTCTCAGTTAATCCGTCTTCACTAATAGATTCAATAACTATCTGGCTGGCCGAATCCTCCTTATCAAATTCCACACCCAATACATTCTTTCTCCTCTTCGTGTTTCTCCTTGATTTTGCCATTATCGTCGCAAGCTTTCCCTTAATTGTTCTTTCGTTCAAATCTTTCGCCGAGTTCGTTCGCTCTATATGGCTCTAACGGCGCTCGCAAAACCGAAATGGCCGACAAGGCCCGATGGAATACAGGGTGACAGAAGACTCACAAGGAAGGTTAGGCAACCCGAAGATTCCGAAAATTATGAAACTTTGCATACAAGTACAGTATACCATCCGTAATGCAACCCTATTTTTCGATTGTGCCATAACTCGGTTTTAGTGGGTGAAATCAGCCCATGAAAAAATCGAGGATTTTCTTTTTGAGAGCTATCTCAGGATACCTGAAAAAAGTTTAATTCAAACTTGCATCGTTTTATTGTGTTTACTAAATTACGTACAAAATTTGTTGGAAAAATGGGTGGTTTTTGAGTTACCCCTCTCCCCACCCCTTCGCCCTAAGAAAATATTGCTTACTATTCGTCCTGAAATACCTCTGGGTACCAGCTTTTCACATCTCTAAATGATATATGTGTTGAAATTTTGTTGTTAAATAAAAAACACCATTATTAACGAGTTTGGACTCTTTTTACGCACTTTTCTTTAATAAACTGCTCTCACAACACAATACTTATATAATTTACATTTATTTTAAGTTCACTTACATCAAAGTTACTCATATTAAATTTAATTGTAGTAGTATAATAGTTTTTAATAATATAATAAGTATTTAAACGTGTCCATTCTCTTTCTGTACATTTTTCCACATCGAAGGTTTGTATAAGTAACAAACGACAAAAATAGTAAAACTCACGGTTTGTAATTGGTACAATAATGATATTGCACGTAGAAATGTTCGAAACAAAGGTATTCTCCACACTAAGCACGTCGCATAAAGGCTGCCCCACCACAAATACTACACTTTCGTATAGTTTTTCACTCATATAGTGACAAAACTACGGGATTTTGGAACTCGCTGGGATGCGTTTCTAGATATCCGCTTTTAAACCAAGCATATTGGAAAAGATTTTTGAATCTGGGCGAAGAAAGTTGGTTATGGGTTAACGACTGTAATTTAATTATTTCATTGCGTGAATGCAGATTGATATTTTCGTCCAGGAGAATTACATTATTTGAAAATGTCCGTACAAAATTCTTCCAAATGCGGAAACCAAATATATCCAAAGGTTGAATCATACCCGTCGTTTTCTTTGGAATGATTGAAAATGCCGTTTCTTGATTTTCTGGAATCAACTGATTTGACTGATTTGGGCAGTGTCCAGACCACGAATCGAGTAGTAGCATACTTTTGCGGCCAGTATTGGGCAGATACACTTGGCTAAACCAAGTTTTGAAATGTTCAGTCGTGAGTTCTCCCGATTTCGAAGCTTCGATGTAAATATTGCTTGGCCGGAATAGTGTTTCTTGCACCTTCGGGCCAAATGTTCCTGTATGCTCTTTCAAAACTATGTATAAGGGTGAAAGCAGACGCCCGCTTGCTGAAATAGTAGGCATAATAGTGTAACTGTGTGTCGTAGAGGACACCGATTGAATCACTGCTTCTACTCTTTTCACTCCTGATTTTGCCAATGTTCGTGCAGAATGTATTTGAAGGTTGAAGCCACTCTCGTCTGCATTATAAATTTCTTCAACTCCGATTGTTGGAATGCTAAATCTTACGTTCGAAACAAAAGTTGCTGCAACATTTTGCAAGTTACCAGTATCTTGAAACGTAGATCGCGTTCTGAATGGTGTTTTTGCGAGATACGATTCCATGCACATTCTTGAAATTCCAAATCCTCCATTTACTTGCCTTGAATTCGGGTATGTCCACTAGCAGGCCTTTTGCTTCCAAAGCCCATAATCTCAAATTCATGTCATGGACAATGAGTCTCCTGTCAGAAGCTTCTTCTATCTTCTGCAATACTTATTCCGTAATAAATGTATGTTTATCTGCATTTGTTCCACCCTTCTGAACACCCACAGTAGACCTGTATAGCTGATGCACCGATTTAACCTTTTTTTTTTTTGTTGTTGTACGAGGTGGAAATCTTCAAAAGACACATCCTGCCCTGGGGACGAGCAGGAGGTAGTGTCCGATTTTTACTTACTAAAACCACCTCGGTTACCTCTCCTCTGCGCTTGTTGGGGGGGGGGGAACTCCGGAGATTACATCCGGTGCCTCCCCACCCTGTGGCTGTCGCAGCCCCAGCCCTCGGGAGGGTCAAATGGACCCCCCTTTCCTGATTCTCCGCGCCGGGGGTAACACCCGACGGATTTGGAGTTGAAATCCCCCAGGACAATAGCTGGACGGGGACGATACCGCGAGACGCATCTCGCGACCCCGTCAAGAAACTCGCCGAAGGACCCGAGGTCCCAACTTGGCGCGTCACCCCACTGCGCTGCGACGTAGCCGTCGCCGCTCTCCAGTAGTAAGAACGGCAGCGGCGCCGCAGCCCCCCCCCCCCCCCCCCACGAGGATAATCGCTACCGAACCACCCAGGTTGCTCACCCAGTTCGGGTGATCCGGGATTCTGTATGGCTCGGCAGCGATCGCCAACCCCGCACCCCACTCGACGATGTGCTGGACGAGCATGTCCTGCGCACAGGCCGAGTGGTTTAGGTTTGCCTGGATCAGCAGGGCCATGGCCCCATCACTGGCTCTGGTCCATGGCCCCTTCCTCCACGGGCCTCTTCTTCTGCGTCGCGGCTCCGTAATTTTTCCCTAATTATGGATGCCGAAGCCGAGAAGCGGTTTTCCAGATGGTCAGTCCTATCGGCACCAGGTGACGCTACACAAAAATGTTACGGGATAGGCCCGCGCCATATTTGATGCTAAAGGTTTAACGTCACCCCTGTTGAGTGGGCGACACCGGATCCGAGCCGATGCCAAACCCAAACTTCGGGATAGACGTGCTGCGATTTAACCTACGCAGCGTCGGTTATGAGGAAATACTGACCGGGTAATCCTCCATACCTGCGCCCGAATACCCCACTTGAACCCCGTCATAGGCTCCAAATAGTGAACGCGTGAGCGGTTCTTCCATGTTAAACATACGGGTTCACGGGATCTTTGCCATAATTTCAGGACTTACGATTACCGTTATTACTACCGCAGAGGTCAGGTACTAACATCACGCGCTACTCCGGTCGGGGGGCAACTACTCCCCCCTTGGTTAGTCTGCCGGGAATATCCATAAGGCATCGACCGCAGTCCATTCGCACACCACGGTGAGCCGCTGCTTAGTTTTCACCGTTCAGCCCAAGCCCTTCCAGGTTTGGTTGTACCTGCCGGGAATGAAGATTCCGCCGGCATGGTCTTGGGCCTCATTACGGCTACTTAAGCCGTAACCTTCCTTGTCAGGGAACATCGAGGATTGACGTATAGCTGGGGTGTATGTGAGCAATTTTTTCCATGGTAATAATGTCATATATAGTTTCGTTTTTGAGTTATTAACGAAAAACACTGGCCAATGAGAGCGCCCGGCGGGCATCGGTCGACTCTCAGGTGCGAACCGATCACTTGCGATAGGTCGTGATGGGATCATCGAGGGTACCGCGGAAAGCATGCGACAAATGTTACATCGTCTTAATTAAGAATAATGTGGTATTATTCATTATTCGTGAAGAAATACACTAATAAATCGTGTAATAACCGTGTTCCATACGTTTATTCATTATCGGAAGGGAATGAAGTGTTTTATTATTTATGAAAAAAAGACTTTTTTTGTCAGTACGTTTTCAGGTAGATAAATTATGTTTTAAGAGAAACGATTCGCATAAATAATGTTAGGAAAAGCTAGTTAAACTTACCCATTCGTTCACGAGTTAACCTGCTTAACATTGTGTGAATCCTGACCTAGGCAACGCTTTGTCACGAGCCGGGGCTGTGGGCAACGCTTAGGCCGGCGAGGTTGATATAACCCAAGGAATACGGTTGAGAATTTGTTAGTAAGGTGCACGTACGATCCTGATGCGAAATCAGGGAGCCGCAGGAGGGTGAAACGTCGTGGACGAACCCGATGCGAAATCGGGTAGCCACTAGGAAAGAAGTTCGCTAACGAACCCGATGTGAAATCGGGGAGCTGCTAGGAGGTTGGCTTATTCACAGACGAACCCAGCGCGTAGCTGGGGAGCTGTTCGGAGGTTGGAAAAACGTACGGACGAACCTGGTGCGAAACCAGGGAGCCGTAGGATACAGACGAACCTGGTGCGAAACCAGGGAGCTGTAGGATGGGTTAGGTTTCGTGGACGAACCAGATGCGAAATCGGGGAGCCACTGGGTTGTAATATTTGTAGCTATTTTGTTTGGATAAGGCGTGCGAACGAACCTGATGATATATATATATATTCAAATAAGTCGTCCGTACAATTGTAATTGTCGCGATGAAATAATATAAAGTGTGTAAGTTACCTAATATTTGCACGGTGTTGACGCACTGGCGATGCGGGGTCTGAGAGCCGCTTTTAAGAGTATGCCGAAAGAACTTCAACCGGACCAGCGGATTCTAATGGGTTAATCTATTATTCGAAAGGTGCGCTAAGCCCAATCTCACTCGATATAACTGACTCTGTAAGAGCGTGGCGCGACGTGACTCTACGCGTGGCTGTGTAACTCTGAACCAACGAGGGTAGAAACCAAAGGGTTTATATACCCCCGAAATGCGCGGGAACGCATTAGAACTTTCCATATAAGGAAATTAAGAAGTCTTCGTCGGACCACGCCCGTCTTGGTCATAATGCAGCTGGTCGCACATGTTCTCAGGACCCCTTTAACTGTTTATGGTAACCGAATGAATTTTTGGGCGTTTTCCCATCACACACGGGAGCTCGAAAACGCGTTGAGAGGGAGGTATGGAATATTCTTCATACGTAACACTCAACAGCTGAGGTTACGGCCGGCTTAGTATCCTTGCACAATCACTTCACTTCACGATAACTTCAGTTGCCACTGTGAAATGTACTGTAGGGTACTTAAAAACAATTTATTGTTCCTACGTTTGAACATTTTGTAATATTCAGATTTTGTACGATTCATGTTGCTCGCTCGGTTAGCAGCACTGCTCTGGCAGCTTAAGCGTTCGCACTCGCTTCCACACGCACACATCTTCTTTAATGTGATAACATTGTAGTGCCAACGCCCGCGCTGCGACGTAGTCCACGCAAGGCCCCGATGCTGCCCTGTGTGATCGGCATCTGCCGCCGATCTCCACTAAATTTGGAGACGGCGCGCCGCCAAATTGCAAATGAGCTCGGGATGCGATTTGCAATCCTCTGCTGGAAGCGCTTCCAAAAATTCAGATTTGTTAGGAGACCAATTGTGAACTCCGTTGAAGACGAAGCGTATCCGGGATTGAAGCTGCACCAGGAACAACGTCATCGACGTAAACGTCGTTCAACACGCGGGAAGCGGCCAAAGAAAAGTGGTGCTGTTCATCCTTGCTTAGCTGCTGCAAGGTGCGAACAGCTAGATATGGAGCGCATTACATGCCATATGTGATAGTGCGAAGGCGAAAGTGACTGGGAAGTTATCTGCGCCAGATCCAGTTTTATTTGCCAATACATTTTTTGAATGTCGGCCGAGAATACACCAGCGTGTTTTCGCCATCGAAGAAGAATTTGTAATACTTCCGGTAGCAAATTGGGGCCAGTGTGCAGCAAGCTATTGAGTGTGAGACCAGATGTTGTTTTCTGCGAGGCATTGAAAAGAACCCGAAGCTTGGTACTTGCGCTAGAATCTTTCAATACCCCGTGATGTGGCAAGAATATGTGGAACGAGAAGTCAAGAATCCCGCGGAAACTGGTTCCATGTGGCCCAATTTTAAGTATTCTTCCAAAAAAGTGTTATATGACTGCACTCTCGACTTTTTGTAGAAGAGAGTATGCAGTGTCCAGTGAGTCCCCAATTGAGAAGGGAAAGAGTGAAAAGGTAACTTAACCTGTTACCTTCCAGTAGCATCGCGTAAGTGCGTGGAACAGAAGTGCCGGTCGCGTGCAGCCTTGTCAGTAGTAAATGTGTGGATACCTTCTCCAGTACCCAGAAGCGGTCTAAGACTCCCAACAAGCCGGTCTTTTTAGTTGAGCATTCCAAAGTTGCAGTTCTATTTAGAAGGGAATTCGAGTTTGGAGTGAACTTGCAATGACCAGTGAGTATCAATCCAAGTGAAGTGCGTTGGGCCACCGGACTATTAGGCGGACCCTTCCGGAGGCCCTCAAGAATTATTTCGGAGTACACGTCAGTCCCTAGTGTGTTGGTGACCCGTTCAGTAGAACGAAAGTCGGGATCCACAAGCTCCAGATCCGGCACATAAGAGAGGGATACGCATGAAACGGTAGTTTGAGTGGGGGAATATGCAGTACATAAGCAGTGATGGAAAGGGTTTCGGAGTTTTATCGATTAGCGGAGAAGTTAAGCGTCACCCTTCCCCTAGTGTAGGTTTCTGCCCTGCCTATCCCCACGACCGGAATCAGAGCCGTACTGCGTTGGAGCCTCATAGTCTGTACGAAATTTTCTTCAATAAGTGACACCTCGGAACAGGGGTCAATCAAGGCTCGCACCGCAATCCCCTCGCTCCGACTCACCTTAACAAGAATTTTTGCGGTCGCGAAAAATATAAACGAGCGCGGCGGTGAAACTGGCCAGGAGGCTTGTGCGCATTTGCAATGTTCCTGTCGCCGCTACGCGACCTTGTAGACACGTTTGTCGCGAAACACTTTGCTCGGACTTTATATGTAGCGAAGTATTATCTTCGTACAACTGACAGCGCTTCGCAGGCTTGCAGGAACGAGAAGGGTGATTTGACAAACAGTTTTAACAAAGATTCTTGCCGAAGCAAGTTGTTTCATTTCCAAAGGAGTTGTTATGGCACGGCGTTGCTTTGGATCACGGTCGTAAATCTTCACGATTCCCTGACAATTCTATCGCACAATGGATGCGTGCAAGAGGGATGCGTGCAGTTATCGGTGGGATAGGGGTTCGTCTTCTCCATGTAGATTGCCCAGAGGGCATCGCTTTTGATGTGTATCGGCCTTCTTCCTGCCAGCACACATAAAGCATCATACGCCACTGTACAGTATGCCGTCGTGGTGTGAATCAGTGCCGCTATCTGGCTTCTGCGCAGTACAATTGTATTGAATCGCCGGGCGTTCGCTACCTGTGCCCATATTGGGGATGCATATCGGACCACCGACACCAACACATTGTAGTACAGCATGCTACATGTGGTACAGCATTTCCTGGCTCGCCCCTTGGCATTCGGAAGCAGCTCCGCCAGGGCACCCATCATCCTCTCCGCTCACGCGTTATGAATTGTTCTCCGAGTGGGATGGTTACGGTACAGAGTCTATCGTTGATAAGAGGATGGCGTCTGAGAAGTTGGTTAGGTTGTCTTGGACGGTTTATAAGTATCTATTTCCATTTTTTGAAATTGGTAGTGGACTCACAATGTCCACTTGTATCTTCTCGAAGGCTGTACTGGGGGTATCTGTGACGCGCATGGGTTGTTTGTTCATGGCGGCAAGTATTTTATTTCTTTGGCAAAGTGGACATGGGCGGACCATATTTTGGATTTGTTTTGCCATTCGAGGACAACAGAATCTTTCTTTGATGAGGTTACATTATTTGTTGATGCCTCTGTGGCCGCCTACAGTGGATTCGTGAAGTTCTCTGATGATTTGGGGTCTGGTTGGCTCGCCAGGGATGATAAAGATTTGTTGAAAGTTTGTTTTATTTGGTCTTGGAGCTGGTTATATCCGATGGGCTCCAGTCCGTTGTCGGTACTGGTGATGCTAATGGATTTTATTTTTAGTGAATCCATGAGGCGCATTAGGGAGCTCCGCAATGTATCAAGATCTTGGAGGTTAGGTGTCTCATCAGGCGTAGATGGGAAAGGTCAGGGCATTTCCTTTTTGCACAGGGCATGATTTAAGGTGGTCGCTAATGAGCTTCCTTTGCGTTATTAAATTTATCCCTGACCGGCTTGTGACTGAGTGAGCAGTCGGTAGGGATGAAGTTTACGAGGTTATCTTGGCGCATAAAGAGATGGTCGTTAGAGTGTTTTAGTATTGTTCACGGAGAGGTGTCGGTAATGGAGAGGTATTGGTGTTTAGTCTGTCGATTTCGCTTTTAATTGGCAAAATATTTCGTGCTGTGATTTCGCAAGTGACTTGCGGGTTTTTAATTTCTGTTTCTATGGTTTCTAGCTTTGATTACGTTCGTATAACAAGCGACTGTTTACACGTCTCTCCCTTTTTTCCAGATGCTGCCAGCGTTGCGTCCAGAACAGTACCTCCCGAAATAAGGCGTTTCGGCGTACCGCGGCGTTGCAATACCGATACAATATTGTGCCTTGCATGCTAACGGAAACTTCGAGAGAATTCGATGCATCGACAATTTTGGGAGGGAATAAACGCGTCACGAGTGGAAAAGCCCTGCACCGAAGAAACTTCTTTCAAATTGATTTGTAAAACATATTTAAGAATTAATAAACATTTTATAATTAATTTCTGTCTAGTTTCGTGACTTCCTTTACAATTAACATCGGCGAACGCGCATTCGCCAGTACGGAACATGAAGGCTCGGTTCATGCGATACGTAACAATCTGATTTAGTAGCTATTGAATATGTTGATGTGTGTACATATGAAATTATAAGCAGCACATTGCTAAGGGAGCAAATGTCTTAATAAAGCAGGCAACATGATGCGAAAGGAAGGGTATAGGAGTAAATATGTAAAGGTAAATACAGGATTAAAACTAGAGCTATAACAATAGCTATAGTTATAATAATAGTTGGAAGTAATGTGGGAGAAACAGTACACAGTCAGTGGCAATAAATAGATAAGCAAACATTATAGGTGATAATGTAGGATACGCTACTGTAAAAATAAAAAAACGTAGAATGGACTAATTAAATAGACATAATGCATAGATTCGATAGAATAAAATAATATTAATAGGCTGATTACAAATTGACAAAGACAGCAGACATAATAATTGACGAAGAGTCTCCCCAAGCGTTCCTCGCCGATGGGCGGAGCACTCCCGATGGAGGAGGGGCGGGTCTTCGCCCACTCTCCTTTCTCCCTAGATTTTCGGGTTGTTGAAGGGTCCTCCGTTGCGTCTGGGTACGCCCTCGCCGCAGCGAGTGCCGACCCCAGGTCGGCCACACGTCCGCGCAGCCGAAGATTTTCTTCCTCTGTTTGTTGCCCATTAGTTGTGGCCGACCTCTTCGCCAGTTCGGTGGTTGCCGTGCTCATAGTGAAGGCAGCCACCTTCAGGTTCCTTACATATGTCCCCTTAAGGTGGAAGCTGGTCAGGACCACCTTCCTGACCACAGCCATCTGCGTCAGAATCTTGGATCCCAGATTCAGCGTCGGCTGCTCCCTCAACTCCTGCGCCACCTCAATCTCAGTCGGCATCTTCTTGTGGGCGGACACGCCTGGGCGGACACGCCTGGGCGGACACGCCTGGGCGGACACGCCTGGGCGGACACGCCTGGGCGGACACGCCTGGGCGGACACGCCTGGGCGGACACGCCTGGGCGGACACGCCTGGGCGGACACGCCTGGGCGGACACGCCTGGGCGGACACGCCTGGGCGGACACGCCTGGGCGGACACGCCTGGGCGGACACGCCTGGGCGGACACGCCTGGGCGGAGTCAGACCCTCCTCGGAGCTCAGAACTCTTCTCCCTTTCGTGAAGGCCCGCCTCAGGTCCGATTCCCCTGAGGGTCGTGGCCTCTTCCTCCCGGTGACAGTGGACCCACTTGAATCCGCGTCGCACTCCCCGTCAGTTATTGCGCAGGTCGCTTCTATGATCCGCGCCGCCTCTTCCTTTCGTGTGCTACCCCTAGCTGTTTGTGGGGTAGCTCTCTCTTCCTCCTCGCAGAAGATAGGTTGCCTTATGGGTACGGCCCTCCCCGCGGATTCACGCTACCAGAGCGCGATCCCTTCTCCTTGCGTGCTTGTATTTTTGTTTTAGAATTCATAATACGGCACTTAATACGTTTACGGTTCGCCAACTCAAACGTGACCCAAACCTGATCCAAACTCATAACTGGGTAAATGAAAATTAAAATCGGGTTAGGTTTGGGTTAGAAATTTTAGTTCGTGGGGGCGGACCCTGAAGGAGGTCAGCGGTGCAGAAAGGAGGCAGCGGTGCGGGACCGCGAACTATCCGATCCAGGTCGACGTGAAAGACGGAGGTGCAGGACTAGCCGGCCTCGGCCGCGAGCGGGATCCCCCCCCCCCTCCCGTGGTGTAAAAGCGATAGAGGTCCGGGGGACGACTTGAGGTTATTCCCCTCCCGCGTCTCGGATGAAGGTCATCGCTGTTCGAGAGACGGGCAGCCCTGCTGTCGGAGGGCAATTGTTCTCCTGTTACCCCGCAGGGCTGTCAGACAGCTGGAAACGGCGACGTCGCGACGGGTGTGAGATGGGGGAAGGGTGGTCTCACTGGCCGTTTTTCGCCGACGAAAACGCCTCTTACGCCTCTCCCCCTCGGATGCATGCCAGCGCTGACAAGTAGACCGGCGGCCCACCAAGGAGGACCATGTTCCCCGCTTCTCGCGAGGCCGTCGGAGAGCCGCGGGCGGCTCGGGTGGGAGCCCGAGTCGTCGCGATCACGGCCTGGAGGAGGGCTGCTGATTAGATGTGCATGGCGTCGCATAACTGGCGAGATCATTTGATCCGCGAATATAATTGCAATTCCATGCAATTGTCAACCACTAGCAGAGTTAGCGGTACTGCACTATACAGTGGAGTGCGACGCCGGACTAGCAGTATTTGTACTATTTTCCGAGTGACACCTTTTTCGGTTTTCTGAGCTTTCTCTCTCCTCTGTAATAAATTTAGGCTCCCGAATAGGCATACCTCTTTGTGTCGGCTATCTGTTAATTCCGGTAAAATGTATTGTGTATAAAATTGAGTTAACTGTGGCTCCATATTGTTTTGCCAAAAGTTATGGTTTTGATCTATTTTGCTGAACTTTAACCCTATACGGGTCCAGATATAAAACAAGCAGTATTTTCTACCTGTTATGTGTAACTGACTTTGTGTTTGGTGGTAGTAATGACGTTTTTGGTTCAATCTCGTTCCTGCTTCGTCTTCAATTATACGGCGAATAACTTTAACATTTTGTATTGCCTCCACCGGCAGTAAATTCTCTGCCGTCTTCGGGCATTTTATTTCTACGATGCCGTCTTCGTCTATTACTCCTTCTGGAGAAGCCCCTAAGAACGGGTTTGAGGGATCTATAAATAATCCACATTCTTTAATATTTACACCAATTTTCTTGCTTAGTTCTTCACGGGCTAACTTTTTGTCTTCTTATCCATACTGGACAGCAGGTGCACTAATTATCCTAGGAGAAACATATGCTTTTATTGCATTTGCACAGAACGTGCCAATCCGACGACGGCATACTCGTCCGAAATTCGGGGTCGTCAAAAGCTTTGATTTGTAATTTAGCCATTTCTGATTTGTGGCTTGACCGATGGTTTCTTTCTCAATGGCATCTCTCCTATTTTGCCAATTGTGCAACATTTCCATGTGTTTTGTCTGGTCCAATTTAAAAATATTTTTAAAAATACCTGGCTTTTGAGCGTTCGGTCCGTAATTTAAATCCTTTTTTAAACGAAATTGTATCCGCACGTGCTTCGCAATCCTCTTTGCCTTTAGCTTTTCAGCGGATTGCTTATTTTCTTTCTTTCTTCTGTTTTCCATTTTGCTGAAAATAACTGGCGGTTCCTTGTTCATCACCGTAGTCAATCGGGACAACACTTGTTTCGTGTTATACTGCAGGACAGCAGCAGCACATCTTCCCGCGTATGATCGGCTCTCGCTCAAATTCACTCTTTTTTCACCAGTGCATTTGGCGATTATCCCGTTGAAGCTTTCTATGCTGTTATTGTTACTGTTGTACAGCAAACTCTCGGCATGCGCCAACAATGGTCGAAGTATATTTTTGATTTGTCCATACACTCTTATCTTCGTCAGTTCTGGAACAATGTTCACTTCATCCTTCTTACTGCTTCTATCGCAGAAACATTGAAGTTTTTAACAATCTGCGTGTTCACCAAAAACGTGACTAGGGATGTTGTGTATGTCGGCTTACAAATTCTTAATCTTTTCTGCGTTTTCACATTCTGCCTTTATCTATATTCTGCGGCCTTCATGTATATCGGCGCGTATTCGCCGAATACTAGTTTGCAAGATTTTCCTCAACGGGCCAGGTGTTGTCCTCTTCACAATTTCCTTCATTTTTTACAAAAATTCTGAGCAAATGGTTAGTGCATCCTATTGTTGTTCGGGAGGGTTTCGCCCTTTCGTATGAAAGGATTAGAAAACCATCGCCTAAAGATTTGCTGGTTTGCCTCGAAACGTACCTCGTGATATTACGCGAGTTGAAAGATAGCGGGTGCTAAGCAAAAGGCAAAGGTGGTCAGAATACTTTTACGAAGAAGCTCGAAAGTGTACATGTAGCCAGTCTTAAGACCCGGTGATAGCCAAGGCAGTGCGACCGCCGATAGCTCGGCTTAAGTAGACGCGATTCCCCTGGCCCGCCGTCTACGAGTCCTCGCCACCAAGCTCCGGCGGTCTGCAGAGCAAGGGGGAAGGCACAGAGCTAGCGGCAACAGCGCCGAATTTGACGCGCAATTATCGAGGTGCCCTAAAATGTCTGCTTTGTATCCAAAGAAATGGTTATAAGAAATCTCAAACGTTTAGGTCACCTCGGACAATGCTCAGGCAGCGACACGATCGTTCGAGCGTAGAATCGGTTCGAACAATTTTATTTATCCGAATCTGCATTCGGTATGGGTCAGCATCTATAATTTTTTTATATACACTGCTGTCCCCATCAGCAATCAACGTAGAATAAACGAGTCCACACTTTTCGACGCTGGTCTTGAATTCTACGAGTATAGCGTCGCTTTCCATAGCCGTTAATTCTTGGGTTGTGCCCCAATTTTTGAAGCACGTGTGCTTTCTGGGCTCTTCATTCTTTTTCGAACCACAACGACAGATCCGGCAATCTTTGTTTCGCACGTCGCTAAATAAAACCTTCTTGGTATGATAACCAATTATCCAGTCCCGTAGGGTCGTTTCATCCAGCTTCCGTCGGCCACAACGGGGATGTGGGGTATGTCCATTGCTGCAAGGAACTCCTCCATTTGGCTATAGCTGTCTCATTTCAAAATCGTCCCAGCAACGGCACTCTGGTTTGTTTCCATTCTGCTGCTTTCGTCAGGGTCACTGGGGGTTTCACCTTTATATTGGCACATATCGCATTTTACGCTGAGGGTGGTCTTAAGGCCCGACCGTCTCATGCCGGTTATTTGCATGTGTCCAATTCCACAATCTCCCCTGTTGTTAGAATGACCCCCTATTTTTTTAAATTCGACAAATATGTGCTGCATATCCACGACACTAATGCCACTTGATACACAGTCTTGTTTTTTAGTATAGGCCATTACTGCTTTTTCAATGCACAATTCTACAGGTATTGCAGTTATAAGAATTTGACTCACCAATTGCTTCTGTTGGCTCTTCAGAAATTTCCTTTAAACTTGGCATTTCTCGTTCCCCCTCCAATGGCAAATAAATAATTTTATCGGAAGGCTGCCTTTGATCATCAGCTGTTGACGGTTGAGAACTATGCTAAAGGGTTATGCGCCGACACCACGCCCCTTTTCTCGAGTATCTCAACATATTCAATGTTCATTTTCGCCGAACACTACTTTTTTACACACACTGATCTTGACAAATATCTTTTTCTTCTTCGTGGTTTTCAACCATGGATACATTTCCACTGTCAGATATTGTCACACTTTCACTTCACCTTACAATTCACCTAAACTCACTTTTTTAAACATACACGCACACTCAAAATTTTGAAATAGATTCTGATGATATCCAGTCCTTAGGTTGAGTACAACTATCGCGAAGACGAAAAACGCGGACTATTTGTTGCATTTTGTACTCCGGCGGGACAGCCAATTAGCGGCCAGCGGGCCGCGAACCGCGAGCCACGAGCCACGAGCCACGAGTGCTTACTTCCTTTACTATTGTAACAAAAGAGTTACTGAGGATAATGGAAAATAAAGAAGAATCATGTTGAGAATTATTTTAAAAAGACAGTTTTGAAGTTGTATTCATATATAATACGATGATTTGCGATTTATGAAAAAAGTACAATACGAAAATTAAAATCCAATCGGTATAATTACAAATTGGAAAAGGGCCTGTTTCACGTAACAGTGAAGACGGTCCTGTTCCCCACCACCTATCATTCTGGGTGCTTTTCAACTTTGGCGTCAGTGACAAAAGGCAATCATTCTTTTTTCTTTGTTTGACTGTTTAAAGTCGCATCGACTGCAAAAGTCATTAGCGACTACGGTGATATTATGGAACAGTGATCTTTTGAAGGTGGAAATGAAACATGGTGTTTAAAACCTATGCCTAAGTTGAACCTACATTCTTAGGTGGAATCCGAACCACCAGAACCACGGTGTAAAGCACATGTAACATGCACAGTGGTGCCGGCTGAAATCGGCTGATTGTGAGCGGCGGGAATCGAACTGAAGATCGTCTAGATTGGATTCCGTGTCCTGCCGCCAACCGACTGAGCCACCACGGCTCTAATCAGTCTTATAAGGTCGAAGTAAGAGGAAGTGCGTGAGGTACGTCGAACATTGTTCAACGTGGGTCTGATTTTGTAAAATTCAATACGTGTTTCTTATAGATTTCGATGTGCTATTTACGAAGCTGCAGCCCGTTTTTCTCCGGCACACGCAGTTTCGGAAAAGTGAATTTAAAAAAAAATTGCGAATTTTCAACTTTCGAAGTGTTTTGTGCTTTTCCGGTAATAGTTATTCAGTCGCGTTTGGTTTCGTTAACAATATAAAAACGAAATAATTTGGTAAAACACGTGCGGCGGCAGGGGCGCTCTATGACGACGACCCCTCGCTTATTGTTCAGCATACCGAAATCACCAGATGCGTAGTAGTTCTGCTGATTGCCACTGTTGCTGCCGCGTGTTTTACCAAACACTTTCGTTTCCATACTGAAAACGAAAATGATTTTGTAATTTCCACTGATGCTTGCCTTAGCAGAAGGGTCTACTCTTTCACGTGGAATCCTTACATTTTTTCATAGTCCATTAGTTTGTTAAATAAATTCAAAGACATCAGCCCCAATGGGGGCATTTTCCGAATCCTTTCGTGTAAGTGGTTAATAACCTGTTACGAGCCGGGGCTGTGGGCAACGCCTAGGTCGCCGAGGTTGATATAACCCAAGGAATACGGTTCAGGATTTGTTAGTAAGGTGCACGGATGAAACCGATGCGAAATCGGGGAGCCTCAGGAATAGAGTCAAGTGCGGGCGAACCTAATGCGAAATCAGGGAGCCACTGGGTTGGAATATATGTAGTTATTTTGTTTGGATAAGGCGGGCGAACGAACCTAATGCGAAATCAGGGAGTCGCAGGAAATGTTAGTTTGTCTCGTAACTTTAAATTAATATTCGATACAACTCGAGCGTTTAAGTTGTATCTGCGGGAACGTTACTACTGATATAAAGGATTACAGAGTAAAGATTGGTTTAACGAATCTACTCGATTTAATGTTGAACAAATTATATATATATTTGTAGGATTATTTTTAAGGGGAAATCGTGACTGCCTTTTTTCCTCGTAAAATCACTTTATTATTAAATGTCTCTTAATCACTCTCTCTCGCAACACAATATATTTTATCTCAACAATACTCTCGACTCAACTCAAACTCAACTCTATCTCAGCTCTTTTTTTTTTTTCTTATTTTTTCTTACCGACTAAAACCACCTCGGTTACCTCTCCTCTGCGCATTGTTGGGGAGGCCTCGGGAACTCCGGAGATTTCGTCCGGTGCCTCCCCTGGCTCCGGCTGTCGCAGCCCCAGCCCTCGGGAGGGTCAAATATACCCCCCCTTCCTACTTCTCCGCCGCGCCGGGGGTAACACCCGACGTAGCCCTCCTCTAGGCCGTTGGTTGAGGCGGCTCGGGTCCCCAACCCGAGCCGCTCTCGGCTCCCCGGCGGCCCCGCGCACAGGGAGTGGAAAGCGCGTTCTCCCTCTCCCCGCGGGCCGGCGGTCACCTTGCTAGCGGTGGCGCCATTACGAGGGGTGCAGTGGGGGGACACCACCGCACCCTCGGCCACGCCGCCGCTTCTCCATCTTCGAATCGGTGGGGGGGGGGGGGATATGGGGCCACCCGCACATTCCCCGCCACTTAATCCGGCATCGGGTGACCCTGCGGGGTCAGCATCCTGCTGATGATGCTCGGCAGCCAGAGGTCCGCTCCCACTTGCGCCCGCAGCACGCGCCGTTCCGCCGCCAATTCCGGGCACTCTTCTAGTGTGTGCTGCGCCGTGTCGAGCGCAGCATAATCTTGCTGCGCTGCCTGATCATCAGGGCCGACGCCCATATCGGGGCGCCGTATAGGGCTATGGACCGCACGATCCCGAGATATAGGCGGCGCACCCTCTCCTCCGGGCCCCCGACATTGGGGGGCTCTCCAGCCGGGGGACCAGATTGTCGAAGTGGGGTCCGAAGCGCCAGTGGCTGTCCCGGAGGAGACCAAGATAGTTCATACGGTCACCAACCTGGACGTACTCCCCCCCTACCAAGATCCAGGACCGGGGCGCTCCTCCGCTCCGAGGCCCGCCAGCGTGGAACCACATGGCCTCGGTTTTCTGCGAGGAGATCCGCAGCCCCAGTCCCCGGATACCGTCAACGACGGCGGCCAGCCCCGTCTCGGCCAGCCGGATGGTCCTCATCCATTCCCTCCCGACGGCCACCAGCAACGTGTCGGCGGCGTAACACGTCAGGGTGACGCCGGTCGGGAGGGATGCCCGCAGCACCGAATCGTATCCGATGTCTCACAGTATGGGGCCCAGGACCGACCCCTGCGGGACACCGCGATCCACCGCCCTCGTGCACAGCCGGCCTCCTCTGCCCGGGTATTCCACCCACCTGTCCCTCAGGTAGTCCCTTAAGACCCTCCTCACGTAGAGGGGCACCCCGTAATGTTCCAGTGCCCTATTCTGCCCCAGGAGAGACAGTTAAAGGCGTTGGTGATGTCCAGGCTCACCGCCGACGCCACCCCCCCTGGGACGTGACCGAGTCCGAGAGGGACTTCACCCGGCCGACAGCGTCGACCGTGGAACGTCCCCCCCTGAATCCGTACTGGGACTCGGCCAGGTCGGGACCTGCCCGGGACAGGTGCCCCGAGAGGCGGGAAGCGACCACCCTCTCGAACAGCTTCCCCACCTCGTCGAGGAGACAGATCGGCCGGTACGCCGAGGGCGAATCGGCGGGCTTCCCAAGCTTCCTGATGAGGACCATCCTCCCTTCTTCCAGCCGGACGGGACTCGCCCCGTCCTCAGGCAAGCGTCGAACAGGCGCCTGAGGCGGGGCCCGAGGACGCGCCATAGCCAAGGCCCGACCTGGCACGCCGTCAGGACCCGGGGCGGTGTTGCGTGCCCCCATCTTCCTCACGGCCACGGCCAGCTCCTCCTCCGTGACCCCCATGTGGTCGGACCAGCTGGTCGGGTCCGGATCCCCGAGCTCCGGTGCCCCCCCCCCTCGTCTGGGGGAACAGGGTGTTCACGACCCTGTCTAGGAACTCGGGGTCAAGCGTATCCGTCACGGGGGGCGCCCATGGACGAATTTTGCCCATCACCGTCCTGTACGGACGCCCCCAGGGGTCACGAACCAGGTCGCGGAGGAGCTCCGACCAGGCGACGGCCTTCGCCCTCCTGACGGCCAGCTGCAGAGCCACCACTTGCTCCCGGTAGCCCTCGTGCAGCTGTCGCTCCCCCTCCAGGTGGCGGCGTCGTCTTCGACGGGAACTCTGTAGCGCTACCTCCGCGCGACCACCAGTACGTTGCCCGTCGTTTCGGCGGGCGGGACCGGGGTATGGCAACGTCGCATATAGCCACCATACCCCTCTGGAGCCGCGCTGTCTCCACCTCGACGTGCACGACCGGCCCGGCCGGGGTCTCGGGCCAGGCCACGGCGAGGGACGCCGCCATCAGGGCGTCCTCGTCTAGGCGCATCAGCGCCCACCTTTTCCCACAGGAGGGGACATCGTCAGGGGACCCATGACCCCCACCCCTCCTGCCCCTTCCCGGCGACCCCCGGCCCCGGGTGGCGCGCACCTCCATAAGGATATAAAGGTGGTCACTGAGCGTTTCCACCTCCTGCGCCACCCTCCAGCCACCCACGCGGCTCACCACCGAGGGGGAAGCTCACGTTAGGTCGACGATGGACTCCCCCTGGTAGCGAACGGAGGTGCTGTCGGACCCCCGATTCAGCAATCGGAGGTCTGAGCCAGCCGCCCAGTCTAGCACCGCCCCGCCCCTCAGGTCCGTCCTGGGGGAACCCCAGGCCTGGGATTTGGAGTTGAAATCCCCCAGGACAATAGCTGGACGGGGCCGATACCGCGAGACGCATCTCGCCACCCCGTCTAGAAGCTCGCCGAAGGACCCGAAGTCCCAGCTAGGCGGTGCGTAGACCCCCACCACCAGCAGGTCTCCCCATTGTGCCGCGACGTAGCCGTCGCCGCTCTCCAGCAGTGAGAACGGCAGCGGCGCCGCAGCCCCCCCGAGGATTATCGCTACAGAGCCACCCGGTTTGCTCACCCAGTTCGGGTGATCCGGGATTCTGTATGGCTCGACAGCGACCGCCAACACCGCACCCCACTCGAGCATGTGCTGGACGAGCATGTCCTGCGCACAGGCCGAGTGGTTTAGGTTGGCCTCGATCAGCAGGGGCATGGCCCCCTCACTGGCTCTGGTCCATGGCCCCTTCCTCCACAGGCCTCTTCTTCTGCGTCGCGGATGGGGTCGCCGGTGGCATCGTCTCCTCCGCTTCCTCCCTCTCTGGGGGGCCAGGAGCCCCCGGTGCCGCCGCCCCCGGGGTCCCGAGTCCCGCCAGACTCAGGGCGGCCAGCCCGGGGGTCAGCCGCGCCGCTACCGTCATCCCCCGGGCTCCCTGCTGCCTCCTTCCTTTGGTAGGGGGCGCGCACCCCTTCGTCCCCATCCTGTGCCCCGATGGTCTTCCAAGGTCCGAGCACAGGGGGCATTTCGGTGGACTGCTGCATTGCGCCACCCTGTGCTCAGGACTCCCGCAGTTATGGTACCGCCCGCTGCGGTCCACAGTGCTGGTGCACCGCTGCCTGACGTGGCCCGTTTCCAAGCAGCGGAAGCATTGCAGCGGGCGGTCCGCCAGCGCCTCCACCCGGGCCATGGTCCACCCAACTCTAATCCTCTTCGCGGCCGCTACCTTCCTCGCAGCGGCCAGCGGGCACCTTATCCAGGCAGTGCCCAGGCCCAGCGGAGACGACTGTATCTCTCCGGTCTTCACCTCTGCCGGGCCCCGTCCGCCGGCCGCCGCGATGGCCGCGGCCACGTCGCTGGATTTGGTAGCCGCCCCCAGGTCCCGGAACCTCAGCTCTTCCATTTTGACGGGGCGCGACACGCTGACCCCGTCTTCCGCGCTGAGGACCTCCCGCATCTTCAGGGCCAGTGCCTCCGCCTTTGCGACCCCCTCCGGACCCGGGATCTCGAGGAGGAGCCCCCCAGTAGCCGCCCTCTTCGGTCGCAGCTCCGCAATGTTCAGCTCCGCCAGGTCTATTTTGCTGGCGGAGCTCATCGCCTCCGCGTAGGTGACCCTCGCCCCTTCCTTGATTGTCAGGGAGACGGCAGCTGTGCGCGGAGGCTTCCTCTGCTGGACCTTGGGAGGGGCGGCCTTGGCTTCCTTCTTCTTCCCCTCCGTCGGCGGCGGCTGCTGTTGCTGGTGCGGCTGTCGCTGCCCCTTCGCTTCGGTCCTCCTCGCCTTTCGGCCGGCCACGACAGCCCAGGTGTCGGCGCTCCTCTGTGTCTGAGTGACGGGGGCGAGGGAGGGGCCCTGCGTCGGCGCAGGAGGCAGCTCCCGTCGCCGTGCTGACGCGGGTCCGGCAGGCTCTCTCCGGCCGCTGGCCGCCACCGCCTGTGCCCGCACCTCCCTGATGCGGGCCTCCCCCGACGTCTCGGGCCTCCCCGCCGCCGACACGGTCCTCCGGGGGGCCTCTCTCGCCCACCCCGCGGACAGCTCCTTCCTTAGGGAGACGAGCCGCCTCTCCACCCGCCCCATAAAGGCGTCGAATAGTGCCCCCAGACGCTCCTCCGTAATGACCGGGGCACTCGCTGTGGTGGAGGCGCGGGCAGTCCTCGCCTTCTCCCCGCTCTCCTTTGGCCTACGGAAGGCTCCGTTGTCCTCGGTCGTCCTTGCTGCTGCTGCTGCCCCAGAGACCGCCCTCGCCGCTACCAGCGCCAACTCTAGGCCAGCCACCCGCCCGCGCAGTCGGAGCTTCTCCTCCTCTATCTGCTGCGCATTGTTGGTGGCTGACCTTTTCGCCATCTCGGTGGCCGCGACGCTGACGGTGAGCGCGGCCACCTTCAGGTCCCTGACGTAAGTTCCCTTGAGGTGGGAACTCGTCAGGGCCACCTTTCTGACCACCTCCATGTGAGTCAGAATCTTTTCCCCGAGGTTTGGCGTGGGTTGCTGCCTGAGCTCCCGCGCCATCTCCACCTCTGACGGCATCTTCTTCGTTCCCGATGACCGCCTGGGCGGGGATACATCCTCTTCCGAACTCCCCATCCTCCTCCCCTTGCCATAGAGCCTCCTTCCTTCCGCCTCTTTGGCAACCCTAGGCCTCTTCCTCCTCTTCACGGTCGTCCCACTCGACTCCGTGTCGCACTCCTCGTCAGTTATGACGCAGGTCGCTTCGTTGACCTGCGCCGCCAGTCAGTCCTATCGGCACCAGGTGACTTTACAGAAAAAATGTTACGGGATAGGCCGCGCCATATTTGATGCTAAGGTTTAACGTCACCCCTGTTGAGTGGGCGACACCGGATCCGAGCCGATGCCAGACCCAAACTTCGGGCTAGACGTGCTGCGATTTAACCTACGCAGCGTCGGTTATGAGGAAATACTGACCGGGTAATCCTCCATACCTGCGCCCGAGTACCCCACTTCAACTCCGTCATATGGTCCAGACAGTGAACGCGTGAGCGGTTGTTCCACATTAAACATACGGGTTCACGGGATCTTTGCCATAATTTCACGACTTACGATTACTCTTATTACTACCGCAGAGGTCAGGTACTAACATCACGCGCCACTCCAGTCGGGGGGCAACTACTCCCCCCTTGGTTAGTCTGCCGGGAATATCCATAAGGCATCGACCGCAGCCCATTCACACACCACGGTGAGCCGCTGCTTAGTTTTCACCGTTCAGCCCAAGCCCTTCCGGCATGGTTGGACCTGCCGGGAATGAAGCTCCCGCCGGCCTGGTCTTGGGCCTCATTAGGGCTACTTAAGCCCCTACACCACGTCAAGGTGGCGGCTCCTAGTAGGGGACTCTAACTCAGCTCTGTCTCAGTTCTGTCTCAACTCTCTCTCAATTCTACCGCAACTCTGACTCTCACACGCATTATCCACTGCATATATTCTTTCATGCATTTTCCCTCTCGTTCTATTCATCATTCGCTCTCACTCATTAAGACCCACACCGACACACACACTCTTACCACGTGTCACAGTTCGACCACGGGTCACCATGCATCCTAGACTCCACGTGCATTCCCCGAAACCATCCACTCTATCCTCGAGATAAACATTCACTCGGTCCGCATTGGACGTTTCGACTAACACTCTTCATTCACACTTCGCGTAATACTCGATACTTTCCTTCACACGATTCATACAAAGCCCTCTCATACCATTTCTACGAATTCTCGCATCCCACATATTGAGATCAGTCGTCTGTACAAATGTAATTGTCGCGGTGAAATAATATTAAGTGTGTAAGTTACCTAAGTATTTGCACGGTGTTGACGCACTGGCGATGAATGCCGATAGAACTTCAACCGGAGTAGCGGATTCGAACGGGTTAATCTTTGATTCGGAAGGTGCACTAAGCCCAATCTCACTCGATATAACTGACTCTGTACGAGCGTGGCACGACGTGACTCTACGCGTGACTATGTAACTCTGAACCGACGAGGGTAGAAACCAAAGGGTTTATATACCCCCGAAATGTGCGGGAACGCATTTGAACTTTCCATATAAGGAAATTCAGGAGCCCTTTATCTGTTTATGGTAACCGAAAGAATTTTGGGGCGTTTTCTCATCACACACGCGAGCTCGAAAACGCGTTGAGAGAGATGTATGGAATATTCTTCATACGTAACAAACCACTTACAACACCTTATTCGTCAAACGCCACAGAATCATTTAGCACCAAACGCAACTGAATAACTATTACCGGAAAAGCACAGAACACTTCCAAATTTGAAAGTTTTGTAATTATAAAAAAATGGATTTTTATAAAAATGTTACGTTCTGGAAATAACGGGCTGAAGATTCGTATTCAACACATCTAAATCGATAAGAATCGCGTGTTGAAGGTTACAAACTCTCAGAAAAGTTTAAAATGCATAAATTACTTTCATTACAAATGAAAGAAGTGGGGGAGCCAGAAACAGAAAGTAAAATTGAAAGAAAAGAGAAGAAGGAGGAGGTAAAAAGGACAGAAACGAGAAGGAAGACGGAGTACGCCTTTCATGAAAGCTGTAAGTAAAAACGGTGAATCTGCACGAATGCTTTTGATTCATTATATTAATGATTCATTATTATATTTCAGATCAAAAAGATGATAAAACGGCTAATATATAGTCCCCGTGGTGGCCGCGGAGGATAGGATCACAGGGGCGGCATTGGCGGAGGGTGACCTGCAGTTTTTAATTTGAATTAAATAAATTAATATTTCTTTATAAATCGTTACTTGTCTTTATTGTTTATTCCTTCCTTTTATTCCTTTTTTAAACATATGTTATTGCCATATAGCTAATAACAAAACAAAAATTATGTAAAAATATAAACCCGAAGGGGCTTGAACCTGCAAAAAAGTTTTGCAGTGGCTCGAATCAACATCTCCGCTCGAGCCGATTCATTTTGCTGATGGTTATAATTGTACCAGATGTGACAACAGAGTCACGCAGGTCTTGATACCTGCCGGCAACTATGCTTTACTGATGTCCGTGGTCGCGAATCAGGTATTCACGTATGAATCACCGTTTGTCGTGTGAAATCATAGCTTACATTTACCGACTGATTTTTATTTTTATCGACTCTGACGATAACCTGGTCAAATTAACTAAAATGTGCCATAAAAGCCTCCAACGGAGAATCATTGAACTATTCTGACGTCGGATGCTTGCAAATTGCATATTACCTTTTCCCCGTTCCAGAAGTGAAAAATTGTGAAAAATCGAATTTCTGTGATCATGTGCTAGTTCAGGAGATTGTGTTTTATCAGTGGATAAACCATTAAATCGTTCAATATTTGCTAAATGTGAAATGTGTCAAGATGCTGCAGTCATCTTGTTGCCTACATCGGTATCGTGGCCTTCACACCTTGAATGGTGTTTATTGGCATTCAAATGTAACCTCTGAGCTGAGGTGAAGTCTACCCTTGCGTGCGATACTCGCGAAAGTTTCATTAATGTAATTATCGAGACGGGGGGACGTACAATTAGAAATCGGGTGTCTCTGTCACGCATGGCGTATACGTGCATGCTTTCCGCTGTTGTGTGACTACACGCACACAGGTCATGGCGCCTGGAGTCGGGGCCCTTAAGTGTGGCGATACTTGCGCGCATGTGGCTTGATCCGTGGTTGTGTGTAGAACACGAAGGCATCGCTCAACTGTGCGCAGTAACTTTGATAACGACGAGAACTTCGCGATCAAGTCAGTAATCAAACATGTACTCTTGGTTGCGGAGAAACAGCGCACGTGCGGTGTTACGAGCTTCCTGGTCAGTAACACTAGCCTTGATCACGTGGTGGTCATAACTCTAATAGAACTGCGGAAGGAAGGACGGCTCCTTCCGCCAAAGCTCTTTATCCGAGAGCTGCCTGCCGAGCAACCCCCGAGATGCTATATCAGCTGTATTCAAGAACTCCGAGTGAGTATAGCGTTCACCATTGAAGATCCATCGAAAGATTCGAAGCGAGAAAATTGAGTGCAGTTGCTCGTAGTAGCTATACCAATATTAAGCTTGCGCGTCAGGCAGTGGATCATACCAGTTTATTTTAAGTGACCAAAGCGTTAATAAGCGTGCATAAAGATTTTTGCTGCAGTCAACACGTGTACAACAAACCCAAGCGGGTCGAAGAGACAAGCAGCCAAGCGAAAAACTGTACGTTTAGTGACACGAGTCACGGAATGCCGAGGTTGTACCGTGAAAAGGAAAGCGTCGATGACAGCTTGCCATTTTAGGCCCAGAAGAGATTTTATGCCATCGAAGTTGCAAGTAAGTTCGCTAATACTATTTCGAGCTGCAAATGGAAGAGCTTCCACGAGTTTTGGCTTATTGGCAGACCATTTGTACAGGTTCAAACCGCCCCCCTTGAGCAACCCTAATAGCTCCCCTTGTAGACGAAGTGCGTCGGGCATAGAGTCAACTCCAGAAAATACGTTGCCGACGTAGACGTCGCACAGTGGTCCAAAACCGTAAAAACACGAACTAATGTTATATATGAAGAATATTCCATACGTCGCTCGCAACGCGATTTCGAGGTCGCGTGTGTGATGGGGAAACGCCCTAAAATTCTTTCGGTTACCATAAACACATAAAGGGGTCCTGAGCATATGTGCGACCAGCTGCATTATGACCAAGACGGGTGTGATCCGACGAAAACTCCTAAATTTCCTTATACAGAAAGTTCTAATGCGTTCCCGCGCATTTCGGGGGTATATGAACCCGTTGGTTTCTACCCTTGTCGGTTCAGAGTTACATAGTCACGCGTGGAGTCACGTCGTGCCACGCTCGGTAGCAGCATGGCTCTGGCAGCTCAAACGTTCGCACTCGCTTTCACACGCACACATGTTCTTTAATGTGATAACATTGTAGTGCCAACGCTCGCGCTGCGACGTAGTCCACGCAAGGGCCGATGCTGCCCTGTGTGATCGGCATCTGCCACCGCATGCCACTAAATTTGGAGACGGTGTGTGTGCGTGTGCGTGTGCGTGTGGAAGCGAGTGCGAACGTTTAAGCTGCCAGAGCCATACTGTAAACCGAGCGAGCAACATGAATCGTACAAACGCAGAATATTACAAAATGTTCAAGTGTAGGAAGAATAACTTGTTTTTAAGTACACCCACAGTTCACATTGACAAGCGAAGTTATCGTGAAGTGAAGTGATCGTGCAAGGATACTAAGCCGGCCGTAACATCAGCTGTTGAGCGTTGCCTAGGTCAGGATTCATACAATGTTAAGCAGATTAATTCGTGAACGAATGGGTAAGTTTAACTAGCTTTTCCTAACATTAGTATGCGAATCGTTTTTTCTTAATACATAATTTATCCACCTGAAAACGTACTGATAAAAAAAAGTATTTTTTTCATAAGTAATAAAACACTTCATTCCTTTCGGATAATGAATAAAAGTATCGAAAACGGTTATTACGCGATTTATTAGTGTATTTCTTATTCACGAATAATGAATAATTCCACACTATTCTTAATTAAAACGATGTAACATTTGCCGCATGCTTTCTTCGGTACTCTCGATGGCCCCATAACGACCAACCGCAAGTGATCGGTTCGCACGTGAGCGCGCGTCGGCCGATGCCCAACGGCCGCTCTCATTGGCCAGTGTTTTTCGTTAATAACTCAAACACGAAACTACATATAACATTGTTACCAAGAAAAAAAGTTGCTTACTTACACCCCAACTATATGTCAACCCTCGATGTTCCCTGCGTCTTCTGTTACCCTGTATAACTGCACAGAATATAAAGATATTAGGTATGATAAGTTACAACAAAGATGAACAAAGAATAGCGTAATCAACGACAAAGAAGCCCTCAAAAGGTTCAATGATTACGCTGCGGAAATGTACAACATAAGGAATACACTTCTGTAAGCATCAAGTCATACATCATCTATTCATTTTAATATCGATACGAAAATTATATTAAAGAGCTCTACAGGGTGACAATAAACTCAGGGAACATCGATAATTAAGCTATAGCAGAGGGGTAGAAAAACAATATTTTCCTTGGCAAAAATGTCCTACATAGTTTCGTTTTTGAGTTATTAACGAAAAACACTGGCCAATGAGAGCGCCCGGCGGGCATCGGCCGACGCGCGCTCAGGTGCGAACCGATCACTTGCGGTAGGTCGTGATGGGGGCATCGAGGGTACCGCGGAAAGCATGCGGCAAATGTTACATCGTCTTAATTAAGAATCACGTGGAATTATTCATTATTCGTGAATAAGAAATACACTAATAAATCGTGTAATAACTGTGTTCGATACGTTTATTCATTATCCGAAAGGAATGAAGTGTTTTATTAATTATGAAAAAAATACTTTTTTTTATCAGTACGTTTTCAGGTGGATAAATTATGTATTAAGAAAAACGATTCGCATAACTAATGTTAGGAAAAGCTAGTTAAACTTACCCATTCGTTCACGTGTTACGTATGAAGAATATTCCATACGTCGCTCTCAACGCGTTTTCGAGCTCGCGTCTGTAATGTGAAAAACGCCCTAAAATTCTTTCAGTTTCCATAAACAGATAAAGGGGTCCTGAGAACATGTGCGACCAGCTGCATCACGACCAAGACGGGCGTGGTCCGACGAAGACTTCTTAATTTCCTTATATGGAAAATTCTAATGCGTTCCCGCGCATTTCGGGGGTATATAAACCCTTTGGTTTCTACCCTCGTCGGTTCAGAGTTACATAGTCACGCGTAAAGTCACGTCGTGCCACGCTCGTACAGAGTCAGTTATATCAAGTGAGATTGGGCTTAGCGCACCTTTCGAATCATAGATTAACCCGTTAGAATCCGCTAGTCCGGTTGAAGTTCTTTCGGCATACTCTTAAAGGCGGCTCTCAGACCCCGCATCGCCAGTGCGTCAACACCGTGCAAATATTAGGTAAATTACACACTTTATATTATTTCATCGCGACAACTACAATTGTACAGACGACTGCTTTGAATATATATACCATTTGTTCACCATTAAATCGAGTAGATTCGTTAAACCAATCTTTACTCCGTGATCCTTTATATCAGAAGTAACGCTCCCACAGATACAACTTAACCGCTCGAGTTGTATCGAATATTAATTTAAAAGTTACGAGGCAAACTAACATTTCCAGCGACTCCCTGATTTCGCATCAGGTTCGTTCGCACGCCTTATCCAAGCAGAATAACTATAAATACTCCAACCCAGTGGCTCCCCGATTTCGCATCGGGTTCGTCCACGAAATCTAACCCATCCTACAGCTCCCTGGTTTCGCACCAGGTTCGTCTGTATCCTACGGCTCCCTGGTTTCGCATCAGGTTCGTCCGTACGTTTTCCAACTTCCGAACAGCTCCCCGGCTACGCGCCGGGTTCGTCTGTGAATAAGCCAACCTCCTAGCAGCTCCCCGATTTCGCATCGGGTTCGTCTGCGAACTTCTTTCCTAGTGGCTCCCCGATTTCGCATCGGGTTCGTCCACGACGTTTCACCCTCCTGCGGCTCCCTGATTTCGCATCAGGTTCGTCCGCGCTTGACTCTATTCCCGAGGCTCCCCGATTTCGCATCGGGTTCGTCCTCGTTTCACACATCCCAGCGGCTCCCCGATTTCGCATCGGGTTCGTCCGCGCACCTTATTAACAAATTCTCAACCGTATTCCTTGGGTTATATCAACCTCGCCGGCCTAGGCGTTGCCCACAGCCCCGGCTCGTAACAAACTGGTGACAGCGGTGGGATACTTTGATTTAGAATCGCCGTAAATTTTGGTTTCAAAAATACGTTCTATTACTCGTAGGTGAACATTTACAATATACTAGTTTTCTCTAGTTAATTACTTCTTTATTAATATTTTAAAAATGGCAAACCCACAAGCGAACGTCTCTTCTAATGAGATGCTAAACCTGACTGTTTCGATCGCAAATTCAATGACACTCTTGACGCAACGGACGTGCATACAGAATATTACATCGTCCATTCCGACCTTTGACGGAGAAAGACCATCGTTGACGCACTTCGCTCAAAATGTGGAAGACGGGTTAACTTTGATTCCTGAGGGTACGGAAGCGGAGTATCTCGCGATTGTGTTAACTAAGCTTATCGGTCCAGCACGCAGATGCACGATAGAGCATAAATTCGTTTCAGTCAAGGCTTTAATTAAGCATTTGAAAAAAAGATACGCGCCGGGTAGAAATTTGTCACACTTCCAAGTCGAAATCGCGAAGTTACATATTCGTGATGGAGAAAGCATTCGACAATATGTCGATAGAACTAGTCATCTGGTTTACTGTACGCGCGGAGCTATCCGGGAAAGATATCTGGATCACGCTGAAGATTTCGTCAAAGAAATGGAGCAAGACGTTAAAGAAAACTTCATCGATGGTTTACCGGATCGGATTTCTTGGAAAGTGTCGGCTCAGATTCAAGACTTAGGTACACTTGAACAAGCTTACGACGTGTGAATCCTGACCTAGGCAACGCTCCATAGCTGAACCTGTTACGGCCGACTTTGTAACGTTGCACGATCGCTTCCCTTCACGATAACATCACTTCACGATAACTTCACTTCACTTCACGATAACTTCACTTGACGGTCGCTTTCACTTGACACTGTGAAATTTAGGTATAGTTAAAAACAATTTACTGTTCTTACGTTTAAAAATTGTGGCTCCGACAGGTGCCGATTGTTGGCCCCAAAAGGGGCCGATTGTGATGTCAATTTCGGTTTCTGAGGCTGTTCAGTACGGGTTCGACGTGGCCCCCTTCAACCTGTAATGTCTTTTACTAAATTCCGCATCGACGTACAATATCTTTCTTACAATGCACTCTTACAAACCTGTAATTTGTTCATTACGGGTTCGAAACGGGTTCCTCGAAACGAGGCCTCGGAAAACGATCTATGGGCGAAGGATCGTTGCTCGACGTTATCTACCCGATAATCCAAACAACGAATCAATCGGCGGTAGGACACTTAGGATCTGTATGCGACGCGTACGTGCACTATCGGGCTCTGCGTTGATGTTGCCCAGATGCCCAGCTAGAGCGTACGCAATTCGAAAATTCTTGCACACGTATCGTACTGAACAGCCTCAGAAACCGAAATTGACATCACAATCGGCCCCTTTTGGGGCCAACAATCGGCACCTGTCGGAGCCACAATTTTTAAACGTAAGAACAGTAAATTGTTTTTAACTATACCTAAATTTCACAGTGTCAAGTGAAAGCGACCGTCAAGTGAAGTTATCGTGAAGTGAAGTGAAGTTATCGTGAAGTGATGTTATCGTGAAGGGAAGCGATCGTGCAACGTTACAAAGTCGGCCGTAACAGGTTCAGCTATGGAGCGTTGCCTAGGTCAGGATTCACACAATGTTAGCCAGGTTAATTCGTGAACGAATGGGTAAGTTTAACTAGCTTTTCCTAACATTAGTTATGCGAATCGTTTTTCTTAATACATAATTTATCCACCTGAAAACGTACTGATAAAAAAAAGTATTTTTTTCATAATTAATAAAACACTTCATTCCTTTCGGATAATGAATAAACGTATCGAACACAGTTATTACACGATTTATTAGTGTATTTCTTATTCACGAATAATGAATAATTCCACGTGATTCTTAATTAAGACGATGTAACATTTGCCGCATGCTTTCCGCGGTACCCTCGATGCCCCCATCACGACCAACCGCAAGTGATCGGTTCGCACCTGAGCGCGCGTCGGCCGATGCCCGCCGGGCGTTCTCATTGGCCAGTGTTTTTCGTTAATAACTCAAAAACGAAACTATGTAGGACATTTTTGCCAAGGAAAATATTGTTTTTCTACCCCTCAGCTATAGCTTAATTATCGATGTTCCCTGAGTTTTTTGTCACCCTGTATATACTCAGTTGAATACCTATGTTCTTATTTCTTTATTTATTTCTTTATTTATTAAGTTATTTTTATATACACACAGTTATTTAATAATTAGTTAATTACTACATACCTGAAAACGAAGTCAACAAGCAGCACAATAATGAAAAGAGCCAATCTGGAACAAAATAAAGCAAATGAATCTAGAGATAACAAACCAAATAAGGAAAAGAAGGAACAATAATGATACTATAATATAATACGTTTCTAGAATAAACTACACAGTAACATATCATACTCTATTCGACAATCAACTTAACTTAATTCAGCCGAACTGTAACTGAAGTGGAAATTCAACTCTAATCCGCCTCACACTCAGCACCTGAAACAAAAAGAATTAAAAATAATATAATAACTATCGAAAACAGAAGAAGGCACATAAAACCTACCATTAGCACATAGTACCTAGAAAGTAAATCAAACCGCTCCGCCTCCTCGTGGTAGAGACAGGAAATGGCAGAAATCCCTCCTGACGGCTAAGTGACCTAAAAAGAAAAGAAAGAAATTAATTACACAATAGAGAAACGAAACAATTAAGGCACAGTGAAGAAAACGAACTGAAGCAATCCTGATATGTAAAGATATTAATAATACCAAAAAATTAAAAAAACAGTGTAGTCATAAATTTGTTCGTAGCTCGGGCCAAGAGGCCACCGTTAAAAAGGGCTTTGCTTAGGTTAAGATAGCGTGCATACGTGTCCGTGTCCGTCACCAGCGAAATTTTTAGTAAGTAGGGACTTGTTGAATTGACATTACGGAAGTGCACAACATTAGTTCCCCAAAGGATCAAATATCGGAGACACCCAAACTGTCTAGTGAGTTGCAAGAGATGACCATTCTTCAACTGAAAGAAGAATTGGGTAAAATAAATTTGATAAAAACTGGAAATTAATCTGATTTAATTATGCACCGGCCGCCTGCGTTGCTATTGGAGGTAAATATCGAAAATAACGATGTAGACGGAGATGGGAGTGTTAAAGACGAAGCGAGAGCAGAGCAAGAACATCTTTGAAAGGAAGATAATATACGACAAGAAATTGCTGAAAGGGTCCGCCAAAATCTTCGTCAGCTGTGAGAAATATGACAAGTCATGGGATCAGTTAAGCAGATCTTTGTTGGCGGAATTAACTCAAGCAGTAAGTAGGCGACCGATACACAAGAAGTTTTTCGGAGAGATCGAAAAAAGAGAGTGAGACATACTAGGAATACGACGATAGTCACGAAAGAAATTGTTAGGATGCGTAACTTCTCTCGATATTTGCACAAAGTGCCGTTTACCTTTTACTCAAAGGACCACCCAAGTTTGTACGGTTTGGGATCGTGATGACAATATATAATTGTAACACGGGTTCATACAACAATTGACTGATCTATTGTATCGTTCTGTTACAGGTATCGTGTATGTGTAGATGGTGGTTTGTCAGTACTTCTACTGATTTCTATCTGTACTATGCTTTGTGTTTTCGAATATTCTCCCTTGTTTTCAAATTCCTCTGGTTTTAAGATATCGTGTTCTCCCCTTCCATTACGCCCTTGATGTGATGTTCTTTAGGAAGGGGCACGGTGATTTACCACAGGGGAACTTGGGGGTGGGCGACGCACTGGCGATGCTGGGGTATTTCCCAGGTCTTGCCAGGTGGCGAGTCGCTGCCGCGGACACTGTCACGTACTCCGTGACTGTTGTCAATTGCCCTGCCATAAACCTTGCCTTCTCACACCTTAATAGAAATGGTAACGAAAGCGGCAAAAGCGGCAAAAGCGCTTAAGGTCGGTAAAGCACAAGGAATGGATGCTGTACCGGCGGATGTGGTCAAGCTGGTTGCTGAGAACTGGCCGGCTGACTTCACTACAATGTGCCGCAGAACGCTGCCCGAGGGAACACTCCCACACATCTGGACGACGGCGCGGGTGATCCTCCTTCCAAAACCCGGGAAGGACTCCACGCTCCCCTCGGCGTACAGACCCATCAGTGCCCTTGCGGCGTTCCCCAAGCTCTGGAAGTACATGGTGAAGGACGCCTTGGAGGCCAAAATCAGACGCGACCCCTTACATACCCTTACCCCGTACATGCACCTCTGCTATGGAACCTGGTACATGATGGGATCCTGACACTCGCGAATGGCCTAAGGAATACTGCAACCTTCGCGTATGCGGATGACCTGGCGCTTACGATCTGGGAAAGGAACGTGGAGAAACACGAATTACCAACAGGCGACGGCTTGAAGCAGATCCGAAAGTGATTCGAACACACGAACCTCGAGATAGCGTCGGGAAAGACCGAGATTTTAATACTGCCCGGAAAAAGGATACACAAGGTAATAGACCTTGAGTGAGGCGAGATTTCCATGAAGACGCAGAACACTTCGAAATACCTCGGAGTAGAGCTCGAGAACCGCCGCATGAACCAGCGCGATAGCGGAGGAAATGATGGGTGCCCCGGCAGGACTCCTTCTAAATACCAAGGGACCAGGCAGGAAATGTAGAACTTTGTATTACAACATGTGGGAGTTGGCGGTCCTGTATGCGTCCCCAATCTGGACGCAGGCAGCAAACACCCGACAATTGAACACAATTATTCTACGCAGAAACCAGAGTGAAGCATTGATTCATACCACGACGGTATACCGTACAGTGCCTTCTGATACACTATGTGTGTTGGCGGGGAGAATGGCGATAGACATCAAAGCCGATGCCCTCTGGAAAGTCTACACGGAGAAGACCAATCCCCATCCCACCGACGGAGAACAGGAAGATTCTGCAAGAGAGCCTACCCACCTCCAAAGATCCAAGAAGAGGATATGGGAAGAGGCCATCGACCAGTGGCAGGGCAGATGGGACAGTTTTGGCCCAAATAACTGAACCCGGAAGCTGGTCGGTTCACAAGGAAGGCTAGGCAACCAGAAGATTCAGAATATTATGAAACTTTGTATACAAGTATACTATGTCATCCGTAATTCGACCCTATTTTTCGATTGTGCCATAATTCGGTTCTAAGAGGTGAAATCAGCCCTTGAAAAAAAATTGAGGATTTTCTTTTTCGTGAAATATCTCAGGAACGCTGAGAGATATCTGGAAAGTTAAAAAAAGGTCACAAAAGTTGCAGTTGCACTTTTTCCAGCAAAGTTCTTGCTGTCGTGAGGTTGGTGACGTTCTCACACATCCCATCGACAGGACGGAAATCTCGTTGGTACTCATCCTAGATGTTAAGGTGAGTCAGTCTTTACTGCGTATGATTTTATGCCTCGTCGTTACGGATTCCACACTCAGGGGCCTGTAGTCGGTATGTAAAGACCTGTCCGGCATCCCGGCCGGCAGGTACCTCTTTTATGAGAAGGAACAGGTTCTAAAGCAATGCCAGCATCACAGAGGGAAGTGCGTTCCACAACCGTGGGGACACACCAGCCAATCGTGGTGCTGAACCAGCCCTGACGGCATGCTTCTCAACGTCGTTAGACGTGATTGGCAACCAAAGGGAAGCCAAGTCGGGCGGAAGAATGCAGTCCCTTGCATTTCGGATAAATCTCTTTTGCGTCTCTCCTCCATATTCTCTGTTCCGGTGTTAGGACGGCGCTGCTTCTGTCTGGAGCTGTACTGAGGATGTTGCCTCTCCCCCTCGGGAAACATGACCCCTTGTTAACAATTAACACCAATTCCTATTTCCACTCCCACACAATAGTAGCGGCCTATAGCATTTTCCCCATAGTTTACATTTTTCCTTGCCAACCATCGAAGAATCACAAATAATTCAGCGTTCGAACAGCGAACAATGAAAGTGAGAGTAAAGACGAATTTTAGCCCACAATTTTGAAGTAAATTTTATTTAGTTTCGCAATAATGGATTTTACAACAATGTTGTGTTTGGAGACGCATCCTATAATACGATAACTGCTATTAAAAAGAAAAAAATTCCAAGTGAATGAAATATATATGCCGCGAGAAGAAAGGACGAGTATCACACGCTCTTTCCTCTGTTACGTAGGAACAATTATTCCATTTTTTCTTCCTCCTACTACGCCGTTATTTGGAAATCGAGGGTGCATGCAGTCGACTCTGCCCCTTCCGCGACGTCGCGATGACGTGACCCTTTTCGGGGGAATCTTTCCGGAGTCCCCTGGAATTTTCCGTGCCCCCACCAGCTTTTTGGTCCGGCTTTCGGGTATAAAAAGGGCACGAATTCTGCCCTCGGCGGCTCAGTTTTAATCTAGCTTCGTGCACACTTCTGTATCGAATATTTTGACATTTTGAGCTCAGCGAGATCGGGTACCGAGTCCCTTTCGAGCAACTTCTTTACATTCGTTTGTAGACGATATACATAATTGTAGTATATCGTTAGGCCTTTTGTTGGGCGATAGTTATTCTTCAATCCGTACAGATTGAGAAGGGTGGATTTTGTGTAATTCAATCTGAATTGTAACAGAACCAGAACGTAGGAAATACAAGCTTAATATAACCGTACGCATTTTAATCATTGAATATCCTCTACCAGTCATTGGCAGTAACTTCCCACAAAACAGATACACCTTAACCGCTCGAGGTGTATCGTTATACGTTACGAGTACTTTTTACTAACAATCCTGTGGCTCCCGGCCATGAAATAGGCGCTGGTTTGTCCACGAAATCTTACCATCCTGTGGCTCCCGACGATGAAATAGGAGTTGGTTTGTCCACGAGAACCTTTACCTTCCTGTGACACCCGGTGATGAAACAGGCATCGGCAAGTTCACGCCCTTCCTATCTACACATGCACTGTGACGAAATACGCACTGGCCGTCCGCGACTAACAAACTCATAAATAACCGATCCTCGGCTTCGCAGCTGTGCCCCTGTGCCCTTGGCTCGTAACACCTCAATTACTTGAACAACCGGACAAATTTCACGAATATATGAGGACGAAAAAGGAAATTTTTTTATTATATATTACATGCAATTAGTGGTTCAATTGGGAAGCAACCTAACTTCCAGAAATGCATTTCGCCGGAGGAGAGACTTGTAGTAACCTTAAGGTAAGTTATTTTTAAATTACTTATTTGTTTTATGTACGCAATAATTGTAATTTGTTGTACAATTCAGGTTAATTGTATATATGTTCTTTTATTTTATTTTCTTCAGGTATCACACAGTTTGATCGACAATAATTACTTGCTGCAATTTCACCCGCGTGTGCAATTTTTGTTGTTGAGGTATAGCACGCAAATATAGAAGTAGGCTCATGAGAAGGAAATAATCTTCGTATTCCTCAACCCTCCTTTTCTGTGCGCCACCCGTTTGCTGTAAATACGTCACTTTCTTTCCTTCCAATTTGAGAAAATCAAAGGAGGGCACTTTCGGGCACACGCATGTGGTGATTGTAACAGTTTATCACGTTTGTCCTCATCAACGGGGGGTGATCTCTCAGCGCCATCCTAGTCGGCCAGTGAAACGGGTTCGTTTACAATTTCGCTGTCTGATACCTCGACCGGTTCATTGTCGCTGTTCCATCGCGGACGTTCGGAAATATTTCCAACCAAAGGTCTACTTGCGCACATATCTTTCACAAAGTTCATGTATTCCAAATACTTCCATTTGAAATCATTTCCCTGTGACGCAGACCCTGTTGGTAGGCGGCTCTTTCTCAACTCTCACCGATGCGAGACTTTCAGCCGTTGCAACCACCTGTTAACGTTCTTACCTAAAAATATACATAATTGTATACAAATTGTTTGTGTATACGGCAAACGATACCGATGAAGGCATGGATATGTTTAATTATAGGCTCACTAGAGCTAGCCGTAGCATTGAATGCGCGTTTGAAATATTAGTGAGCAAATGGAGGTGCCTAAAAACGGAAGTGCAGATGCATCCACGCAACGTTGACATAATAGTAAAATACGTGCTTGTTGCATAATGCAGGCATAGATATCGAAGGAAGCAACGAGTCCATAGTTTCTTTACCTATGCGGGAAATTGGTATTATTGGCAACGTTGGTATTAATACAACACGGCGATATAATAGCTCATTACGTCGACCTCACGAACTACGCGACTACTTTAAACAACGTTTTATAAATGCAACTCTCCGAAACGTTTAACAATATATATTGAATATGTAGAATAATAAATAAATTGGTTATATATAAATGTTAAAAATTGAGGTAGTCACTTACTTGTAGTATCCAATAAGGTGGCGATCACGCAACACAGCCTCGGGGATGCATCTCTATTATGATATTGAGAATGTCTTGGATCCCATAAGCTTCTTCTTTCCTGATCTAGAACTAGGCACTAGGAATTAATTTTTCACACTCCATCATTTATACAATAAAGATGTATTATATTTTGTTTGCCTTGGCACTTGCGAGGTGATTAATATTAAATGTATACTTTACTCACGAGGAATTTCAAACTTGATGTTTGAAACAAGAAGAACTTGGTTATAGCTGGTAAATTGTCTGAACGTAAGTGGTAACGGACTGACAGGTCTTCGTAAAAATTCTTATAACGAAAACTCGGCAAAGTTTCGAGATGCCCGTGTTGCGAGGGGTAACAGCCGAATCGGTTAATTTATTATAATTTTCTATGTAGGGAGGTAACGGAAACGATCTATAATTGATTACAATGAAACTTAGTGGAAATGGAAAGTAAACCGCCCCCTGTCTACCGGTCTCCATCAGGTACCGACTGATCTGGGGGTGAGTCTTCCGAAGTTGCAGCTGCACAAGGCAATAGTCGTTTAACAAAAAATAACCTGAACAATAAGGTCTTCAATGGATCGCAATGGCCGCATGTGTTAGACATGGGCGGTTATATCTACATACATACCTGGTTTCAAAATTTAAAAAAAGTCATAAACCAACCAGATGTTTCGGAGAACATTTAACTGCGAAAGGTGTCGTGCCAACTATCATGGGTAATAAAACTACCACCGTGTGTCGGACGGAAATGAATGGCTCACACACGTGCTTACCTACACGAATGCACGCGTCGGCCGACTTTGCCCGGCATGCCGGTCGTCTGTCGAATCGACTGATGTCGGAGACACGGTGGCCGCAGCCTAAGCCAGCGATAACGGGGTCGGTTTGACTGATGGTTTGACTCATAATGCGCCAGTTTCTGAACGACGCTTCAACTTGGCCGAACCATAACTCCGAATCGGTTTTAACAAACGCCGGAAACTTTGGTACGCGATAGCTGTCAACGCGGCTGCCGGGAGTCTCATTGCTATGCAAGAGTTCGCAGACAACGGGCAAAGCGGCATCGAGATGTTCGCGGGCAGCGGCAAATTCCACTTCCAACTGTTGGTTTTATGCTTTGTATAAAACCCAGTTAAACAAAAATTATCCCTTATAGTTCTGACAATATATTGGGGTATAGAATTCCAATGCTTATACAAAAGTGTTTATATTAAGAAGGACCGATAGGGTCCGAATGCTCCATGCTTCTCTTCTATATTCATTCGTTAGAGTTTCTCATTTGAATAAGGACGTGCCCTCTTTTACTATAAAAAATAAAGTACTTTTGTTTAACTGAACTGTATATTATATATTATCACACTTCCTCATAATCTAGTTTTCCAATACCAACCGCACAATACGGTCGTCAGGCGAGGCTTGCGAAATAGTACGCATAAAATGTGTGGCGGAATTACGAACTACCGTGACGGTGATTACAAACTGCGAAAAATTATGAACTACGTAAAATTACGAACTACGCGAAATGATTCGCGTCTCAACGTAAGAGTCGTTAAGGAAAAACGGAGAAAAGCAAAATATATTTGTTAGGGGGCGTAACTCCCCTGGATATTTGCACAAAGGTGCCGTCTAGTTGTTGCTCGAAGGACCACCCAAGTTGTACGGGTTGGGACCGTGATGATAATATTTAAATAGTGACACGGGTTAATACAACAATTGACTAGTTTATTGTATCGTATGTTACAGTTATCGTGGATGTGTAAATGGTGGTTTGTCAGTACTTCTACTGACTTCTATCTTTGCTGTTCTCTGTGGTTTCTATTACTATCGTTTCTACTACTCTCCTTTGTACTACTATCTACTATCCTATTTTCCCCAAGTTCCTCTGGTTTTAAGTCATCGTGTTATCCCCTTCCATTACGCCCTTGACGTGATGTTTTTTAGGAAGGGGGCACGGTGATTTTCCACAGGGGAACTTGGGGGTGGTCGACGCACTGGCGGGGCTTGGGTAATTCCCAGGTCTTGTCAGGTGGCGAGTCGCTGCCGCGGACACCGTAAGGTGTCGAGGCCGAATCATGCCTTGGTGCAGCGATGTTTATGGCAGGGTCTTCTTTAAAGCCTTATTACATATGCCCTTTGCACATCTGCAGAAAACCTGAGCAGTCACGTACTCCATGACTGTTTGTTAATTTCCCTGCCATAAACCTTGCCTTCTCGCACCTTAACAATATTTGAAGTACGGCGGAATACTGTTGCAGCGATGATCCTCGGCACGGGGCCAGCGTCTTCGACGATATACAAAGGGCAGCTCGTCTACGACGTAAGTCGAAGTTATTAAGTCGTGTTTGGAGATGAAGCGTACCACAAAGTTCGTTGCGTCGATTATGACGTCAGCGACGGAAGTGGATATAGCTACGCTGTGTTCGGCGACCGGTGGGTCGTGTTTTCTACTACTGCAGGGGAGTATATGAACACAACACTTAATCTTCAGATTATATAAGGCTTTATTATAAATCACTGCACGTGGTGCGAACGTAGATACGTACCATGTTATTTCGACGACGGTCGGAATGGTAAGCTTTATAAACAATGGGCAGAAGTTTCAAGGGATGGCGCGGACTTCTCGAGGTGGGAGACTCATACGCCTGACGACTACAGCACCATAGTGCCTACACGTGTGGGGAACTCGGTAATAATACCACACATATAAATATTGAAACAATGTATAACAGAACAAATAAACTAGGATGGAGTCAAAAGGACGCTTTTGCAAGGAATGGCTTCCCAAGCGACGCTTTCAAAAGCAGGAAACGACCTTCCTTCTTCTTTTTCGATCCAGCAGCTCGTGATTGGCCGAGAGCATCCAGCCAATCATTGAGAGAGCGCCGGATGTCTCTCCAAGTCCATTGGGCGAGAGCAGCGCCAAGGTGTTGAGTGCGGTAGAAGGATGAATCTCCATGGCGGGAATCACGGTGAGACAAATCCGCGACTTCACCGCCAGTGGTGCGCAAGCGAGTCGCCACACACGCTATTTGATGGGGTGACATCTAACGTGATTATACAGAATTATAAACTGACGGTGTGCCATCTAACGTTATTAGGCAGAATTGTAAACGGAGTGTGGGAGACCATAGTTGCCAAATCACAACATTTGGGGGTTCCGTCACACTGTTGCCACATCTGTTATAATCGTGGCCATCAGAAAAATGAATCGGCTCGAACCGAGATGTGGATTCCTGCCGGACGTAGACATAGCTGGTGAACCGCTGGAAACTTTCCTGCAGGTTCGACCCCCCTCGGGTTTATGTTTTTTTCATTATTTTTTTTGGAATTCCTGACTATATGACAATGAGCAATAGTTGCTCATGTATGTCTCCTGTATGAAAGTCTGAACTTAGAGCGTCTTTCGTGCTACCGTTTGAAACAGTGACACACAGTTTTTATACAAATATAATGAATAGTGCAAATGAAAGAGATTCCAGGGTCATGTTGAACAAAACAGATTGATCGAACAATATTAATATGTGTAACGAGGGAACGTTTTTTTCATATTTTGGATGTATTTCATATATATATATATATATATAATATATATATATTTGATCAATCTGTTTTGTTATATATATATATATATATATATATTATTATTTATTATATATATATATATATATATATATATATATAAAATTGTGTGTGTATATATACTGGATCAAATTCGTCGCAATGCCTTCTCGGCCCGCGGAGTTCGCTTCGATCTTCCTCGAGCAACGTCAAGGCGGCCTGTCTCAAAGATAAAAACGCTTTCAGTAGCCGCGACCTGCAGATCCTCGAGGGAGAACGAAGCGAACTTTGCGCGCCGAGAAGGCATTGCGACGAATTTGATCCACTCGATTCTCGAGTGTAAACACGGCCGACGACTCTGTTTTCGGCTCTTCAACCATACCACATGTTTCGTCATTTTATTCAATTGCAGCAGATGATTTCAGTTTTGCATGTGGCATTTCATAATTATGTGCTTGCCATGGGCTTCTAGAAAAACATAAAACCATACTAATAAATGCGCATTCTACCTTGAAGAGGCCTATTGGAATATATCTTTAGATTTCGACTATTCTCTAAACCCGTAAAGTTATAGTAAAAACTGAGCACGACCGTTCGCAAGATTTTCTTGTAAGGATTCTTGTAAGTAAGTAAGTAAGTAAATATAATTCAAATTCTATCGTGTTTGGTCTCATTTTAATCACCACAATCTCAGCAATAATTCAAAACAAAAATTATCACGATATAAGTAACAATAAAAAAGTTACGCCGTTGCATTAGTGTTGTCTCACCGATACGAAGCATTTAATCTTTTAATGGTAAACGCGGCCGCGACGTGTCGACTCATCAAAAGGTGCCGAATTACTCCGTCGACTCAGAACTAGAGGGGCCCCTCCAGTGGTGGGGATAACTCGTAAGCATGCTCGGTAGAGATCGTGGTGAGCGCCAAGAGAAGAATTACTGTATATATATATACACAATTTTGTGTATTTCTTCTACCAAAATTTTTTGAACTCGGGAGAAGACTCTTATTGCTGCTTGAAATAGGTCAGGCACAGCCAACTGGCGGTCCGCCAGCCACGTGCGTTATATTACAAAGAACGTGAGGTACCACGGTGCTAACAAGTGCCCCCCTCCCCCCCACGTTTGTACGATCGGGTTTTCTTGAGCTTGTCATAAAACAACTCCCAAAAAATAAAAATTAGTGTCCTGGAATTTGTTACGAGCCGAGGGCAAAGGGGCACAGCTGCGGAGCCGAGGATCGGTTATTTAAGAGTTTGTTAGTTACGGCCAGTCAGTGGGTATTTCGTCACTGGGAGCCGCGTAGATAGGAAGGGCGTGAACTTTCCGATGCGTATTTCATCACCGGGTGTCACAGGAAGGTAAAGGTAATCGTGGACAAACCAACGCCTATTTCATCGCCGGGAGCCACAGGATGGTAAGATTTCGTGAACAAACCAACGCCTATTTCATCACCGGGAGCCACAGGATTGTTAGTAACAATGCACTCGTAACTTATAACGATACACCTCGAGCGGTTAAGTTGTATCTGTTTGGTGGGAAGTTACTGCCAATGACTGGTAGAGGAGATTCAATGATTAAAATGCGTACGGTTATATTAAGCTCGTATTTTCTACGTTCTGGTTCTGTTACAATTCAAATTGAATTACACAAAATCCACCCTTCTCAATCTGTACGGATTGAAGAATAACTATCGCCCAACAAAAGGCCTAACGATATACTACAATTATGTGTATCGTTTAAAAAAATGAACTTGTGAAAATTGCTCGAAAGGGACTCAGAACCCGATCTCGCTGACCTAGAATATCAAAATAGTCGATACGGAACGTACTCGAAGCGATATTAATACTGAGCCGACGAGAGCAGAATTCGTGCCCTTTTTATACCCGACAGCCGGACCAAAAATCTGATGGGGGCACGGAATCTTCCAAGGGAGTTCGGAAAGATCCCCCCAAAGGGTCACGTCATTGCGACGCACAGTGGTCCGAAACCGTAAAAACACGAACTAAATTCATAGCACTGTTATTTACACATTATTCATTATGAATAGAAAGATTTTAGGTAGTTTTTGAGTTATAGAATATAATTGCAACTAAAAATTCTCTTTTTATAATTATTTTAACAATAATATTGGATAAAATATTGTTTGGTCGAAAATGGTTCTGATATTTTTTGTGGTGCGTAGATATATCTCAGATAGCAGTAAATAAAATTTGTTACAGCCGATATCACGACTCTTACAATACTCATTTCATCATTGAGATTCATAATCTGTAAAAAACTTAACTGAAATTATATAGTTAATATGGAAATAGTTCGACAATGGGATGTTGAATCTATCCATCCAAATGCGCGTTTATGATGTTATTTAATTGAACGAACATGGTAGCAAAAGATTTAAAATGAAAAATATATACAAAATTATTTAAAAAATTTAAATTAAATAAACAATTTTTAATTAATTAAACAAAAAGAATTTAGTCAATACAATACAACAAATCCATTAATGGATTTACTTCTATGTAGGGCACTTTGGCGTTTTTAGGAAAAGCGTCTAATTGACGTTTTCCCCGCAGTTCGGCGCGCTGACTGCACATATATTGTAATAACTTTCAAAGTTGCAAATAGTTGCAACAAATTTTTATGCAGGTATCTTAAGTAGGTATTAACAAATACTTCCATGTAAATTTTAGCGCACCGATCGCGACCGATCCCTTTCATAAACTACATTAATGTGGAAAAACGGCGCGCTGACTGCACATATATTGTAATAACTTTCAAAGTTGCAAATAGTTGCAACAAATTTTTATGCAGGTATCTTAAGTAGGTATTAACAAATGCTTCCATGTAAATTTTAGCGCACCGATCGCGACCGATCCCTTTCATAAACTACATTAAAGTGGAAAAACGGGGGAAAAATAGGGATACGCGAAAAGGTATTTTTCATAGGGTTTAAATACGTGATGAAAGAAGTGAAGAGCATGTTTTTGATATTTCTTACACATGCCGGACAAGTGATGTATCCTTAACTGTAATAGCAATTATGCAACCTGTGATATAGGATATAATTCTGTTTTTCGTTTTCCCCGAGATGAAAATCTAAGGAAGAGGTGGATAGAAAATGTACCCGCAAAGATTGGCAACCCAGAAAATGGTCTGCTAGATAGGATATCTGTTGAAAGATATAATTTTAACTGAAGAAATAGTGGAAGACAACTACGGAAATTCCAGAAAATGATTGAAAAGTAATGTTACATTAAAAACAGGTGCTTTTCCTCAGATATTTCCTGGGTGACCATCCTATTTAACGCCCCAAAAAAATAAAGGAACGAATTAATCCAGATCTTTATGGAAAAAAGTTTTTGGATTCTCAAGGAAGAAAAAGCAATCATTGATTACAGAGAGATTTAATAAAGGATTTTAGAGAATTATGTGAATAGATTCCAAAGAAGCAACATATAAGTACATATATATTGGAATTTACATATAGATTATAATTTTGTTTTCTTTATCTATTTATTTAAGGACGCATCGGCTTCAAGAAGTCATTAGCGACCACATTTGTTGTACAGAGTATATGTGAATACATGCTTTGTTAACAGTTATATTTAATTATTACAGAAAGATGACCATTTCACCTTCAGATATGGGTAGTTTACACTCTTTTTTATTAGATCGGTTTGTTCCAAGAAATAGATTATATTTTTTCGAATTTATTGTAATTTAAACTGATTTTAATATCTGGAGAAAGTTTTAGTGTGTCTCGTAACGCCCTTGTGGAGGGGCATTGCTGCATTATGTGTTTTATTGATAGATGTTCGTTGCATCTATTGCATAGTGGAGGATCCGTTTTCGATAGTAAGTGGTCATGTTAATTTGGAGTAGCCTATTCTTAGTGTGGTTAGTAGAACTTGATTTTCCCTGAACAGAGAAAGAGCTGGGTGCTTACTTCATGGAGTTTGGTCTGTTTTCGAACTAATTTCTTTATTAAAATCTTGCGCAATTAGTGCTGCAATCTCTGAAGAATTTGTTCGCGGATTTTGTTTAATTATGTTCACTATTTTTCGTCTTTCCCTTTCCGATAATTTACATGGCCGACGTCTCCGTAAGTTATTATGGGTATTTGATATGTCCCCAAATCTTTTAATAATGTTTCGAATTGTAAAACGACTTCGTTGTATTATTTCTCCGATTTCTGCATAAGATTTAAGTTCTTTATGTAGGTTCAATATAATTATTCTTTCTTCCGGTGTAGTTTCTTTTTCTGTCCTTGACATTTTTTAAATTATCGTGAATATCACTTTCTAAATCAACTGCTGGACTGACACAACAATGGCTAAAATGACTATCGAGATATCATTCATGTGTTTAAACAAGTGAAGAACGGTATATTAGTAAAATAATGTATGTGAATAAAGATTTTTAAGTGTGTGCCAATACTTTTGTCCATGCATAAAATGGTTTGAAAAGCATTTTTATTAGTTACAAGTTTCCTACTTTATTAATATCGTTCTGTTTTTGTATATACGCAAGTAAGACATTGTCCATAAAGATCCATACGAAAACAAAGTGGTACAAACAATTTTTTTAATAGTTATAAATGTTTGTATGCGGAACATCGTACTGTGCCAATACTTATGTCCGGCACTGTATAATTTTGAGAAAAAGACTGAACGTCATTCTTTATTTTAGGAATCCTGTATAGTACAGTTTTCGGTGTGGGTCTAAACCTAAACCTCTACTAAAGAGGTGACGACCTATGGTGTTTATGTTTCCATGCGTTATCGGGGCATTACAAAGGCATTGTCCTCTGGCCGGGCTGTTACGAATTTACGTAGCAACAGCTGCCGAAGTCGCGAAAATGAAGCTGCGTGCGCAGTTCGGAATCCCGAGCGTTACCGAAAGTTGTTGCATGAGCCTCGCTGCGACCAGTCATTCGCACTATGTGTGCTGTAGTGTTTGAACGTGTTGTCGCCTCGTGCTTCAATTTAGTGAAACTCGTACAGACGCAGTCGCTTATAGCTTACGGTAATGTCGTGGCACTTAATAGTTAGCTTCATTTACTACTATCAATTAATAAACTTCACTTAAGAGAGCCGTTGGACATCTTAGGTTGTACATGAAGTATTATAATAGTCTATTCAGTTCCTTTGCTTTATTGACGCCATTGCTATCAAACGGTCTTGCTCCACTGCGTCATCATTGAATCAGTAGCTTTGCCTTCTATGAAATTTTAGTTACAATTATAATATAATAATATTTGATCAATTGGATATATCTTGTTTAACATTATAGGATACATTTAGACACTTTGTTGGCGTTTTCTATTCTCTCTGTGATAAAATATATTTTTCTTTCTTGGACTTGCTGGCGAGTTTGGATGCCAATACATTAATCTTTTGGTTTCTTACAGCCTTATAGTTGCTTGGTTGATGTTGAATAACACATCGGGATGGAAGGAATACAGTATCGATATTTAGTTACTACGACTATTTATTTACTCGTTGGACGATTGGTAACATTTAATATACCTATTAAAATTAAAATTGGCTGTATGTATGATGTTCATATGTATTTATATATATGTAATCGGATCTTTTTGTATGCGGTCATGCGGTGTATAATTTGTCCAACGAGATGAGGCGGTAACATAAAGCAAACTTACACGTGCAAGGTAAGGTCATTTGACGATGAGGCGATTTTTTTATGCGGTTTTCTGTGGGATGTATCTACCGCATAAACAGAGACCTGGCAGTATTTATATTTGTTTATTTATTGTTGCCTTTGAATTGAATTTCAGTTATAATTCATGTACAATTTATATTTGTATCACTATACATATATGAATTGTATTGGATAATAATATACAGACTGTATATTGCTATACTGCTGAAAAATTAGTATAAATTTATTATCTTATTTACAATGTTGCAAAACTACGGTGAAACAGCAGTGGGTTAATGGAATCGTCCTTTGATTTGATTCATTATTAGATGCTATTCTTGTTTTATACTTCTAGATTAACCAGAAAATAGTTATTGATCTTGTTTCTCGTTTGATAAATTACTGAACGAGTACAGTGAAGTCTGGATTTTCTGTGCAATAATGTTTCGATTAGTGTCCATTTTTATCCCCACTACTTGGGGTGGCTGCCCCTGGAGCCCATTACATGCTCGGCGCCGAGCATGTAATCTGAACTCAGATCGAATATCGGTGAGGGCCAACACTGATGCGAGATTAAAAACTAAAACTTGTTCATTATTGGTCCGTTTTAAATGAAATTTTGCCCAAATGTTTGTTACTGTCTCATGATTAAAATGACACCAAACACGATATGGTTTAGACAATACTTACTTATCGTGGTATTAATAATTTTATTCTCCTCTATTATTGTTTTCGATAACAATTAGAATATGTGTAGTAGATATAAATTCTTACAATTTCTTATCAGTACAAATTATGTACTGTTAGGAACAGCGAATTGAATGGAATGGAATGGATTGGAATGTCACAGGAACGAAAATAGTTCTCGATACAACAATATTTTGCCGTTAACTAAATGCAGTAATGTGTCGATTAGTGTACCTCGCTCGGGACCGAATGTAAACACTAATCGTGTGCGGACACGATTCTCGAGCGAGTTCGGGTCCCCTTTGATGTTGTGGCAGCCGAGATTCGAGGCGGCGACCAGGAAGTGAGCAAGTTTAAATACCCGTATACGTGGGACAATATTAACGCGATAAAAATTTAAAATTAAAACTTGTTCAAATTTGGTCCGTTTTAAATGAAATTTTACGAAAAGGTTCGTTACAATCTCCTGATTAAAATGATATCAAACACGATATAGTTTGGACAATTTTTATTTATCACGGTATTAATAACTTTATTCTTCTCTTAATGTTACATTTAAGACATTACTGTATTGGTAGTATTGATGTACTGATATCATATTTTCAGAATGTGGCAGTTACATCAATTATTTTAAATTATTGCTCTTATAATTATTCTTTTTCATTCTTCTGACTATTTTGTATAAAACATATAATAAGGAATCTTCTCCAAATCGAACAACAGTTGACTCCCCGATTTTTTTTTGTAATCCTTTCCGCTCTACGTATCTAGTATCGAACACCGATTCATACGTAAATACATGATACGTGAACGCAGACACAGTAAGGCATGGTTGCCGCAACCTATCAAGACCTCGGTTGCGCTGTTGCCACATCTTTTACAATTGTGATCATCAGCTAACTAAATGAATCGGCTCGAGAGGTTTGTCTCGAGCCGCCGCAAACTGTTCTGTAGATTCGAGTTCCGTACGTGTTCATTTTTTTACTTTCTAATTTTGTATTAATGAAACTTATACTAGCATATTTGCGAGATTTTTCTGATTAGAATAAGACCAAACACGATATAATTTGAATTATATTAACTTGTTGATACTAAGTAAACATGTACCACAAAGTCTTTATCAAGAAGTCAGTACAATTCAAATTATATCGTGTTTGGTCTCATTTGAATCAGAAAAATTTTCCAGATACATTGGTAAAAGTTACACGGAGCAGAATTAATAAACAAAAAAGTTTCAAAGTTGAATTAGTTTAGAGACACCGATAATTCGGTTCGGATCATATTACACCGCTTCCTCACCGAGTGTCGCTATCTTCAAGGGCGTTACCCCCACCTGGAGGGGGTAGTCCCTTTCTCCTGCCACTCGTTTGTTGCATTTTTGTCATCATAATACAATGTATTGTTCAAAACTTTCTCACAACCATTCAATCATATGTACGGGGCTGACTAGTCAATTTTCAACAGTTCGAAAAACTGTTTGCAACAACTGTTTCTAACAATTGATAGGGTCTGATTTCGGTAAATGTATTGTTACGACCCGGACTTTGAGGCAACACGAGAGGTCGGCGAGGGGTATATTACCCAAGAATATGGTTCAGTTTGTTAGTTAGGTGCGCGGACGAAACTGATACGAAATCAGGGAGCTGCTAGGATTATTGTAAGCGAGGACGAACTCGATGCGAAACCGGGGAGCCTCTAGGAGAGGGTTCAAGCGCGGAGGAACCCGATGCGAAAACGGGGAGCTGTTAGGAGGTTGGATTAGTCACATACGAACCTGGCGCTTGACCAGGGAGCTGTTCGGAGGTTGGTAGACTTATGGACGAACCTCGTGCGGAACCAGGGAGCCGTAGGAAGGGTTAGTGTTCGTAGACGAATTCGATTGCAAGATCGGGGAGCCACTAGGTTGGAACAGTTTGCTTGTTAAGATAAAGACGTGCGAACGAACCTGATGCGAGATCAGGTAGTCGCAGGAAATGTTAATTTGCCTCGTAACTCTATATTAATATTTGATACAACTAGAGCGGTAAAGTTGTATCAGTGGGTTCGTTGTTACTAGTATGCAAGGATTATGTGGGTAAATAAAGGTTTAACGAATCTACTCGGTTGATAAGTGAACGTATCAAAGTTTATATTCAGAGTATCAGTTTACAGTAATTTTTGGCTTAACGGTCGCGAGTCATCTCTACCACTGGAGGAGCCACCTAGTTCTGAGTGGAAGGAGCAATTCGGCACATTTTGGCTAACCGACACGACGCGCCAGCTGTCTTCATATCGATGAGACAATACTATTGCAACGGCGAAACTTGTTTATTGTTACTTATATCGCTAAAACTTTTGTCAATATTGCTAAGATTGTGGTGATTAAAATAAGACCAAACACGATACAATTTGTATTATATTTACGTACTTAGTAATATTATACGTAATGGGCAAGAATCCTTATAAGAAAAGCTTTTGGATGGTCGTGCTCAGTTTTTAATATATCTTTACGGGCTTAGAGAATAGTTCAAATCTAAACTTATATTCCAAGAGGCTTCCTCAAGATAGGATGCACATTTATTAGTACGGTTTTATGTTTTTCGTGTTTTATTGCCCAACATACTTTGTGACAGGCAATTAAGCATAGTTGACAATTCCTAGACTGAAGGCAAGTTCGATATGATTTCTAGAAGCCCATTGAAGCACATAATAATGAAATGCAACATGCAATACTGAACTCATTAGCCGCCATTGAATACAATAACGAAACGTGTGGTATGGTTCAAGCGCCGAAAACGGATGTCGGCCGTGCACACACTTGAGAATTAGGTGGATCACATTCGGCCGACATAAGGACTTGTCGAAGTTCCTCGATGAACACGACCGTTTGCGAGCTTTCCTTGTAACGATCCTTCCCAATTACGTATAACATTTCTAAGTAAATATAATCCAAATTCTATCGTGTTAGGTCTCATTTTGATCACCCCAATCTCAGCAATATTGAAAAAAAATCTTTTAGCCGGGTTCGGTAGCCGGGTTCGGCCCAAATTTCTATGAACCCAAAGTTCGCCCAAATTTACTCGGCGCTCGCGGCCGGTCCCGAGTAGGAAGCATCAAGCCAAGAATTACTGTAAATACAAATGTTTCTGTCGCGATGAAGTCATATCAAATGTTTAAGTTAACTAAGTATTTGCAGGGTATTGGCGCACTGGCGATGAAGTGTCTGCGAGCCGCCTTAGAGTATGCCGAAAGAATTTCAACCGGGCTAGCGGATACTGATGAGTTAATCTATTATTCGAAAGGTGAGCTAAGCACAATCTCACTTCACATAACTGACTCTGTACGAGCGTGGCACGACGTGACTCTACGCGTGACTGCGTAACTCTGAACCAATGTAGGTAGAAACCTAAGGGTTTATATATTCAAAAAATACGCGGGAACGCATTAGAACTTTCCATATAAGGAAATTTTATAGTCTTCGTCCTTTTTATTTGTTTACGGTAACCGAAAGAATTTTAAGGCGTTTTGCCATCACAGACGCGAGTTCGAAAACGTGTTGAGAGCGACGTATGGAAAATATTCTCCATACGTAACATCATAAACGATGCCAGCTAGCGATTCGCCGACATTACTCCGATGAATCGGCGGGCAGCTTTCGGGATCCCATAGGTTGTGGAATCCGAGGGAAGTATGATCGCAAAATTGAAACTTAAAAGAATTGACGGAAGGGCACCACCAGGAGTGGAGCTTGCGGCTTAATTTGACTCAACGCGGGAAACCTCACCCGGCCCGGATACCGGAAGGATTGACAGATTGATACCCCTTTCTTGATTCGGTGGGTGGTGGTGCATGCCCGCTCTTAGTAGGTGGAGCGATTTGTTGAATCTAGCCTGCTAAATAGACATATCTAATGGTATCTTGTAGGCCACCGGCTTGGGTCGACGGGTTTCTACTGCCAACGTACAAACAAATCTTTTTAGATGGGTAGGTGGTTTCTAGCCGCACGAGATTGAGCAATAACAGGTCTGTGATGCCCTTAGATGTTCTGGGCCGCACGCGCGCTACCCTGAAGCAATCAGGGTGTTTCCTGACCGAAAGTCCCGAGTAACCCGCTGAACCTCCTCCGTTTTAGGGATTGGGGCTTCCAATTATTCCCATGAACGGGAAATTCCCAGTAAGCGGGAGTCATAAGCTCGCGTTGATTACGTCCCTGCCCTTTGTACGAATCGCACGTCGCTACTACCGATTGAATGATTTGTTGAGGTCTTAGGACAGTTGCGCGGCCAATTCTGCAGCATTGCCGATGTTACCGGGAAGATAACCAAACTTGATCATTTAGAGGAAGTAAAAGTCGAAACACGGTTTCCGTAGGTGAAACTGCGGAAGGATCATTAAGGAATGAAGTAACACTGAAAGACACGGAAACGAAAAATATGTACTCATATGGCCTTCAAGAAAGAAAGAAAAACTGCCCGACAGCACAACGATATTGTTGTGTATGGGATAGAAACGACCACCAATTTCTACTATCCGTTGCACAGTGGTCCGAAACCATAAAAACATGAACTAAATTTCGAGCTCGCGTCTGTGATGGGAAAACGCCCTAAAATTCTTTCGGTTACCATAAACAGATAAAGGGGTCCTGAGAACATGTGCGACCAGCTGCATTACGACCAAGACGGGCGCGGTCCGACGAAGACTTCTTAATTTCCTTATATGGAAAGTTCTAATGCGTTCCCGCGCATTTCGGGGGTATATGAACCCTTTGGTCTCTACCCTCGTCGGTTCAGAGTTACACAGCTACGCGTAGAGCCACGTCGTGCACACTCGTATAGAGTCAGTTATATCATTGGGCTTAGCGCAACTTTCGAATCATAGATTAACCTGTTAGAATCCGCTACTCCGGCTGAAGTTCTTTCGGCATACTCTAAAAAGCGGTTCTCAGACCCCGCATCGCCAGTGCGGTGTTACGTATAAATAATATTCTTTATACGCTGCTCTCGCACATGCCGCTCAAGCTTGCGTAAGAAGGGAAGTCGCGCTTCCACGAAGGGTCCAAAGATTTCTATCATTATCGTACACGGACAATAAGGGCCTTTGATATTAATTAGCTGAATCGTGCCCGATTAAGTGCACGCGCGAACCGACGAGCTATCCGTGATCTTACCTTATATGGAAACCCCAAATACGCCCCCCTCTACATTTTGGGACTATGAAAGCCCTTCCATTCTGATCATCTTCGGTTAATAACTACACAGTTACGGGGAGTATCACCACGTGTTACGCTCGTACGGAGGCGATTACATTCAGTGAGTTCGGGTTTACGGCACCGATCAGAATACAAGTTAACCCGTTGGAATCCGCAAGTTCGGTTGAAGTTCTTTCGGCATACTATTGTAATCGTTCTCCGACCCCGCCAGTGCGTCAACACCGTGCTAGTACTTAGGTAATAATTTAAACACTATTTAAATACCGCGACAATCACATTTGTACCAAAACGACTGATTTGAATATATATAAATTGATCACCATTAAACCGAGTAGATTCGTCAAACCTACATTTACTCCGTAATTCCTTATGTTAGTAGTAACGTTCCCACGAATACAACTTAATCGCTCGAGTTGTATTGAATATTAATTTAAAGTATTGAGACAAACTAACAAGTTTCATGGGTAATATCAACATCGCCGGTCTAGGCAATTGCCCACAACCCTGGCTCGTAACAAACTGGTGACAGCGGTGGGATACTACTAGCTTGGAATTTCCGTAAGTTTGGGTTCTGAAATACGTTCTATTACTCGTAGGTGCACATTTACAATATACTAGTTTGCTGTAGTTAACTACTTTAGTAATATTTAAAATAATAAAAATGGCAAACCCTCAAGCGAACGTCCCTGCTAATGAGATGCTAAACCTGACTGTTTCGATTGCCAATTCAATGACACTCTTAACGCAACGTACGTGTATACAAAACATTACATCGTCCATTCCGACCTTTGACGGAGAAAAGCCATCGTTGACGCACTTTGCACAAAATGTGAAAGACGGGTTAACTTTGATTCCTGAGGGTACGGAAGCGGAGTATCTTGCAATTATTTTAACTAAACTTATCGGTCCAGCAGGCAAGTGCACGATAGAGCATAAATTCGACTCTGTTAGGGTGTTAATTAAGCATTTGAAAAAGAGATTCGCGCCGGGGAAAAATTTGTCGCATTTTCAAGTTGAAATCAAGCCAAGTTTGTATTGCTGGCATTGTGGTATGAACGGACATGACGAAAGGTCATGTCGGAAACATCCGCGTAATTCGCGTTATCATCGGGACTCGCGAGATTCGTCCGTAGAATCAAGCAAGTCTTTTAACTACAACCGCGCTCAGCGTACAGGCGACACAATGAGCGGAAACGAGGAAGATCGCCGAAGGACAATCCGGTTCAGCGACGAGAAGAAAGAAGACTCATCAAGGAGGCACCTGCACCAAGAATCAAGATCAAAGTTCCGGAATTGGAATCAGGAACGGGAGAATTCCTAATTGATGGTGGAGCAGCCGTGAACCTGGTGGTCATCGACGTTCTCGGAAGAAACGCAGAAATAATTTCGAGAGAAAAAATTTAACTAACTGAACTCACTACGACACAGATTAACACCATTGGAACTACAATTCTTCACATTCACGGATCTCCAGCATTTTTCAATGTGGTAAAAAATCTTGCGTTAGACGCCGATGGACTTATCGGAAGCCCGTTTTTAAAACAGGAAGAAGTTGAGATTTCTTACTACCATGGAACGTTAACATTAAAAAATGGAACACGCGCCGAGCTTCAAGATTAGGAAAGATAGGATTCAGGGAATTTTACAAACTCTCAATTTAAATCACTTAAACGGGGAAGAACGGAATTTTGTTAATGATTTAGTGGAGGAATTTCCCGACCGATTTTTCCTCCCAGGGGATAAACTCGGGAAGGTTCGTGACTTCAATCATTCAATTCATACGACTAATGATATTCCAATTAATACGAGACAATATCGCTATCCACCCGTACATCAAAATGAAATTCAGAAACAGGTCAGCACTATGCTATCTGAAGGCATAATTAAACCCTTTAAATCTCCATATAATTCACCTTTATGGATTGTTCCGAAGAAAGCAGACGCACAGGGCAATAAATGCTGGTAATAGATTTTCGCGCAGTTAATGAAAAGACCATTTCTGACAAATACCCATTACCACAAATCACGGAAATATTAGGCCGATTGGGAGGAACTAAATACTTCTCAGTTTTCGATCTCGCGAGTGGATTTACCACACCGAATGGACATTACGAATTTTCTCGAATGCCTTTCGGATTAAAAAATGCGCCACCCACATTTCAACGCGTCATGGATCAAGCAATCACTGGACTCCAAGGGACAGATTTTTTGTTTACCTAGACGACATAGTAGTATACGCTTCGTCGCTTCAAGAACAGAACATTAAAATTAAAAAATTATTAAACCGCCTTAAAGATCATGGATTAACCTCTCAGACCAATAAATGCGAATTTCTACGAAAGGAAGTCGCATTACTCGGACATATTGTTTCCAAAATTTAGTTAGACCTGATCCTTGTAAATTAAAAGCCGTTCAAGATTTTCCAACACCTACAACGCACAAGAATATTCAATAATTCTTAGGACTTGTAGGATATTACCGAAGATTTGTACCTAATTTCACCTCAAAAGCAAAGCCTCTGATTAACTTGTTAGGAAAAGGCATCAAATTCAAGTGGACAGAAGAACAGGACGAAAGCTTCAAACAATTACGCAGCGAATTGTGTCAACAACCGATTCTACAATACCCGGGTTTTAGTAAACCATTCATCGTTACAACAGACGCATCCGAATATGCCATTGGAGCCGTGCTTAGTCAGGGGGAGATAGGAAGCGATTTACCAATAGCCTATGCATCCCGCAGTCTGAATAAACCCGCGAGGAATTATTCAGCTACAGAAGAAGAATGTTTGGCAATGGTTTACGCTGTAAGATACTTCAGTCCTTATATCTATGGAACAAAATTCACCTTAGTTACAGATCATAGATTACTTGTTTGGTTGCATTCCGTTAAAGATCCGACTTCCAGACTTATGAAGTGGAAGCTCAGACTCTTGGAGTATGAGTACCAGGTTGTTCATAAAGCTGTAAAGATAAACATAAACCCAGACGCTCTGTCACGTAATCCTACATCAATCTGTTTACCACTTCTTCCACGGGAATGCAGGGACACCGACTTCAAAGTTCAGGTACCAAAACCAGAGATTAATACCGATTCAAATGGACACCGCGTTCGGCAATTACGACGAGACAGAGAAAACCGACCCAAATATCGAGGTAGTAGCAGCTCAGATGAAACGGAACAAGCAGCAAATGGAAAGGTTCAACATTCGCCAATTATACATAAAAACCGATCTTTTCCTAGTTTATCTCGAGAAGTAACAATGCCGGATGATCACCAGGAAACCATAAATAGTTTTTCACCCGCAGCAAATTCTACACAAATTTTCTCTTTGGACAGGGATCAGCCCATGTTCAGTGATTTAATATCTTTTGACGAACCGCCTGAAAATACAGTAATAGAGAACAATGCTAAACAAAATTCACTCAGTACACCGCAAGTGTCATTACAACCGCCGGGTGTAGTTTTACAAGACTCAGCGAATCAGTTACCTGCGAGGACCCAAGGCGAGGCAAGTGTTTTACGATCACTCGATAACGAACCAACCCAACGTGATCTTTTCGACCATATTTTCGACGCTTATTCATTCATCGCCTCTGACTTGGAAAATTCAATTGATGGGGATGTTCTCGAAGAAGCGTTATTATCACAACCGCATAAAATTACTGTCTCATCAACCCCTCTCACTACCGAAGTAGGGCATTGCGGAAATTTTATATCTGCCGACTGTAATTTTCAGACTGACGTTGGAGAAATGTTATTGGACACCGCGTTACGAACCGAGGGCAAAGGGGCACAGCTGCGAAGCCGAGGATCGGTTATTTATGAGTTTGTTAGTTGCGGAAGGCCAGTGCGTATTTCGTCACTGGGGCCCGTGTAGATAGGAAGTGCGTGAACTTGCCGATGCCTGTTTCATCACCGGGTGTCACAGGAGAGGTAATGGTTATCGTGGACAAACCAATGCCTATTTCATCGCCGGAGCCACAGGAAGGCTTTCGTGGACATACCAGCGCCTATTTCATCGCCGGGAGCCACAGGATTGTTAGTAAAAGTACGCGTAACGTATAACGATACACCTCGAGCGGTTAAGGTGTATCTGTTTGGTGGGAAGTTACTGCCAATGACTGGTAGAGGAGATTCCATGATTAAAATGCGTACGGTTATATTAAGCTCGTATTTTCTACGTTCTGGTTCTGTTACAATTCAAATTGAATTACACAAAATCCACCCTTCTCAATCTGTACGGATTGAAGAATAACTATCGCCCAACAAAAGGCCTAACGATATACTACAATTATGTGTATCGTCTACAAACGAATTTAAAGAAGTTGCTCGAAAGGGACTTGGTACCCGATCTCGCTGAGCTCAAAATGTCAAAATATTCGATACAGAAGTGTGCACGAAGCTGGATTAAAACTGAGCCGCTGAGGGCAGAATTCGTGCCCTTTTTATACCCGAAAGCCGGACCAAAAAGCTGGTGGGGGCACGGAAAATTCCAGGGGAGTCCGGAAAGATTCCCCCGAAAAGGGTCACGTCATCGCGACGTCGCGGAAGGGGCAGACTCGACTGCATGCACCCTCGATTTCCAAATAAGGGCGTAGTAGGAGGAAGAAAAAATGGAATAATTGTTCCTACGTAACATCTCCCCCTTTAGATGGAACATCGTTTATTACGATGCTTTCACCCTTCTTTGGGAATCGTAAGCGCAGGTGTAAACATACAGTCGAGTACTTACACCACAGGAGGGAGATCCAAATCTGTCGACTGCTATTGTTGGATGTTCGATGCTGGACGCAACTCGTCCTTCTCCCCGAAGATATCATTCCATATCTGCCAGCGTTCGATGCAGCTCGTCCTCGTCCCCGAAGATGTTGCGAATACGGAGACCAATTTTTCGCTTCAGCTTGGCGGCTGCCTCCCCCGGCATCCAATCCTTGATGTTGTGGTCAGTTATCCTGGCCAGTTTGAGACCATTTTCCTTATCACAGGGAAATGATATTTTCATCCCTGCCTCCAGGGACTCAGAAACCTGTACGGATTGATCCCTGGACCTTTGGTTCCTCGTTTGATTTCCAGCGCCCGGTCTGCAGACACCGTTGCCAGGAATGAAAACTTCAGTAGGTCGCAGAAGCGTCCTAAATCTAGACTCCTGCACACAGGTGTCCGGCTCCCCCGTCTGGACGGAAATGGTTCCCGTTCCCTCATTGCACTCGGTCTGCACTTCAACTTCGGCCTTCATTCTTGAATTTTTAGTTTCAACTGTGGATTTTCCAAGTTTGCAGGATCTTATATATGGAAAGGAGACTTCTCCTAGCTGCAGTTTTCTTTAAAAATGCCTATAGTAGGGGAATGCGTGAAACTGTGACCTGATTCAAGTAGCAAAGCATTGACTTGCAATGGTGTAGTGGTTGCACATGGCCATGCACGCTGCGCCCTTTGAGACCATTGAGGACAATGCCATTTTCCACAGCAAGTTTCTTCTTCTCTCATAAGAATTCCAATTTATTGCAGTGGCTATTGCTTCGTATATTTTCCCTCTTTTTGTGTGTTGATTGTATTCGGAATGAGTGTCCATTAGAGATATGGTCAGTAAGCGTGTTTTAATTTGTCCTGATGTTCCCGGATTGTTTTATGACTATCCTTTTCCAGAACCACATTATTTAAGTCCGTAATATTTAATATCTTATACGGTCCAATATAGTGCGGATCAAACTTATGCATGCGAGGTTCCTTCTGTACATAAACGTATTCTCCAGGTTTTAACTCTCTTGGTTTCCTATGTCGATCGTAGTAACGTTTGGATCTTTCCTTTGCTGTATTTAATTTATCGGCTGCTTGATTTCGGATTTCTGTCATCTGTTCAATAAGGTTGGTGAGGTAGGTTCCATAGGTTTCTAAACGTTGTCCAGATGGAGAGGCACTCGGTATTCTTGCTTGTTTACCGAAGATCAATTCATGGGGCGTAAAATTGGTCGCCTCGTGAACGGATGTGTTATATGAGAGCATGGCAAACGGAATAAACAAGTCCCAGTCTTCGTGTGACTCCATGTAGTGCCTCAAGTACTCTGCAAGAACAGCGTGACTTCTCTCCAACGAACCGTTCGTCTGTGGTCTATATCCCGATGTCGTTATTTGCTTGATTTTGAAATTTTCAGCCAGATGTGTCATTACTTTCCCGATGAAACTAGTTCCCCTATCCGATAATATTGCACGTGGAGTTCCATAAATTGCTATGAAATGCCGAGCAAAAGCGTCTGCGATAGTTGTAGCTCGTATGTCCGGAATGGCAACCGCAATGCAATATTTCGTAAGGTTATCTTGCATCGTTAAAATATATCTGTTCCCGCAAGGTGTTTCTGGAAGGGGTCCGACTGTGTCCAGCGCAAGTTTATCAAAAGGTTCCAAAGGTGTATCGGTAATAATCATTGGTTGACGGGTTTTTGCTCTAACTAATTTCTGTTCCTGGCAGCTCCTACATTTTCTGATGAAATCCTGTATGTCACTCCTCATTTTTTGCCAATGATATTTTCCTTTTAAGCGATTGTAAGTCTTTGTGACACCCTTGTGTCCTCCTATTAAGCTGCTATGGGCCTCTTCAATCAGTTGTTTTCTAGTTTCCTCGAGTGGTGTGAGAATGGTTCCAGCAGGTTGCATTTCTGGTGTGACCGTAGGGTCATTCGACTCCTCTTCAGTTGAGTTATTATCTTCGTATGATGTAGATTCATACTCCGAGGGTACAGAATTGGCTGGACTAGATAGGTTAGGTATATAATACGGTAATATATTTTGCGGAATGGATGGGGTAGAAGTAGTAAGTGGACACTGAATTACAGTTGGCGTTAATGATGCAGGTAAATTTTGTTCATTTGGTTCTTCCAGCAAGGTTTGGGAAAGGGATTGGTTAACAATTGTAGCGTTCAAAGGATTTGAATCGTTGAAGGAAATTAAATCTGCATTGATGGTGGTATCCTCTCCTGCCACTGGATGTTCGGCATCCTCCAGGAGTCGCGTTGAATTTGCTACGGGATTTCCTGATATGATGCTTGATGAATTGTTAATTGGTTCCTGATGCGTTGGTTGTTGATCAACCCTTCTTCTGCGAAGACTCTGTCGCCTTCTTGGGGTGGTTTCCTGATCTGACGATTCCTCGGAAGTTAATACTTCGCGACTGCGTTTCACTTCCTGATTTCGTCGTAGCTCGCGAATGCGTTGTCCAATGCTATCGGTAACAGGTGCTGTGTTCTTCGGTATCTGGAATTTGAAATCTTTATCGCTCTCCCTTGGTATTAAGGGCAGGCAAATTCTTACTGGATTGCGAGATAAAGCGTCGGCGTTTTTATTAGTTTTTCCCGATTTATGAACAACTTCATACTCGTATTCTAAAAGTCTTAACTTCCATTTTACTAATCTTGATGTAGGATCTTTTACGGAATGAAATCAAACTAACGGTCTATGATCGGTTATCAAAGTAAACTTCCTTCCAAAGACATATGGTCTAAAATATTGCACAGCATACACCATTGCTAAACATTCCTTTTCAGTGGCGGAATAATTCCTTTCCGCAGGATTTAAACTGCGGGAGGCATAAACTATTGGCAAATCCTGGCCCACTTCCCCCTGACTCAAAACTGCGCCAATTGCAAAGTGCGAGGCATCAGTGGTGATAATGAATGGTTGATTGAAGTCAGGGTATTGCAAAATAGGTTCCTTACATAACTCATTTCGTACTAATTCAAAACTTCGTTGCTGTTCTTCAGTCCATTTGAAACGAATTCCCTTTCCAAGTAATTGAATCAATGGTTTTGCTTTGGCTGAATAATCCTGTATGAATCTTCGGTAATATCCAGTTAATCCCAAAAATTGTTGAATATTTTTCTGTGATGACGGTACAGGGAATTTTTCTACGGCCTGCAATTTCCTAGGATCCGGCTTAACTCCATCCGATGAAACTATATGTCCCAGGTAGGTGACTTCCTTGCGAAGAAATTCGCACTTGCTGGTTTGAAGTGTAAGTCCATTGTCCCTTAATCGATGGAGTAACTTCTTGACCTTGATTTCATGTTCCCTGAGCGATGATGAATAGACTACAATGTCATCAAGGTACACGAACAACTCCGTCCCTTGCATCCCCGTGAGAACTTGATCCATCAATCGTTGAAATGTGGGTGGTGCGTTTTTCAACCCAAAAGGCATACGCACGAATTCGTAGTGCCCGTATGGTGTGGTAAAGGCAGTCTTCTCTTTGTCCCTTGGATTCATTTCAATTTGATGAAATCCATTGGCCAAATCAAATACTGAGAAATATTTTGCGCTTCCTAACTTATCCAAAATTTCTGTAATTTGTGGTAGTGGGTATTTGTCGCTAATGGTTTTTTCATTGAGAACGCGAAACCAATGACCATACGCCATTTCTTTTTCCCGTTGGCGCCCGTTTTCTTCGGTACAATCCATAAAGGAGAATTATATGGTGAAGCGGAAGGTTTGATGATTCCCTGTTGTAATAGCGTTCCTACTTGTTGATGAATTTCCTCCTGATGTATAGGAGGGTAACGGTATTGTCTGGTATTGACCGGAACATCATCCTTCACAAATATTGAATGATGAAAATGTGGTACTTTATCCAATTTATCTCCCGGCAAATAAAATCTGTCAGAAAATTCTTCAATGATGCTCTGAATATGGCATTGTTCTTCTGCGTTGAGGTGGTTGGTCGCTAAGGTGTCCCAGATTTGTTGATTCCTCTTCTTTCCTTGAACAGCACTCCTTTCTTCCGAGTAGGATATGGATGATGGTGTCATATGGATGCAGGTATTGAGGTCCCAAATAAATATCCGTTTCTTCTTCCGCAGTATTGGTGGCCAAAACATAGCATGACCCGTCGTGGTTCTTGACCGCGGCCTCACCGACATAAATATTCTTTTGTGTTTTAAGACGCGGTAAATAACCTTCCTTTATATTAGGGTTGGCTATTTTTACTGTAAATTGACGCGTCGTCCTACACGGGATCCTATGCTCCGTCACTTGTTTAGAGGAACTAGCACGTTCCTCCACTTGAGGAAAATTCGTGAAACGATTGGGCCTAATGGGCTGACTGGTAGTTACAAGTGTCCCGTGATGGTAAGAAATCTCGGCTCTCTTGTAGTAAGAAAGAGCTCCCTATGAGACCATCTCCTGACAGCGGGAGGTGGCCGATGATATAAAAATGTGCAGGAATGCCATTGATATGTAACACCGTCGTAGCCATTGTTTGAATAGAAGAAAGGGATAACCCAGTTATCTCTATTTCCTCCCGTGAAGTAATTTTTGTCTTATCGTCTAAAGAATCCAACGTGATGAGATTCACAGAGGCTCCACCGTCAATAAGGAGTTCTCCCGTCTTGTTTATTAATTCCGGAACGTTGACCCTGATCCGTGGTGTTGGAGCTTCCTTGACGAGTCCTCGTTCTTCCCCTCGTTGAACCGGACACTTCTTTGACGATTGTTCTTTAGTACGCTCACCGTATCGTCCGTGCGGTAAGCGCTTTTGGAGTTTAAAGGTTTCGGAGAAAAATGCCTCGAAGATCCCGTTCCTCGTTGAAAATTCTGCCGTTGCTTGCATATTTGTCCGTCGTGTCCTTTTTCCCCGCAGTTCCAACAAAATAGATGTTTTCCTGTATTGCTGGACCTCTGGTGCAGTCGGCCACGCTCCGATCCAAAGTAATCACCCGGCTCCGAATTATCCGATAAATAAGACGGTGACTTCTGTCGACTATGCAAAGTCATTGCCGCTGCCGTCCTCCTACGCCCATCATACTCCGTCCCAGATGGCGAGGTGCTCCTATCCTGATTCGCCCCATAATAGATCGGAAATGGTGATCGCGGATACCGTGCCGGCGATCAGTATTCTCGTTCGCGAGAACCTTTTCTTTCGGCATCTTCCCTCGATGGTCGATCTTCTATAACCTGACGACGATTCCTCAGCCGCCGATCAATTACTAACACCGCCTCGAATGCCTCCTATAGAGTTTTAACTTTTTCTTCTAGTGTAGCTATTCTTAACGTAACGCGTACCGGTAATCCCTCGAGGAAGTTTTCTAACGCGTCTTTTTCCATTTCCCGAATGATTTGCGAGACGTTGGCATCGTATCGTTCTTTAATTGCCGTCCGCGCGCAGTGGATTAAATGGCTTACTCGATCGATGTATTTTCTTAATGTCTCATCATTAATGATACCAAGACGCGATATTTCCCCTTGGAGATACGCTAGGCTCTGCCCTGGAGCGTACCTTTTCTTCACGAATTTTACTAGGTCTGCGACACTTGCGAACGATTTATCTTGGATACTTGTTCTTGCCGGACCCGTGAACTTGGTTAATATTATGGCTAGATACTCTTGCTCCGTGTTTTCCGGTATCAAAGCTAAACCGCTTTCTAAACTTTGCGTAAAGCTCGACAAACGTGGATTTTCTCCATCAAAGATGGGTATGGTTGCTGTCGCATGCTGTATACAATTACGTCGTGTTAGCACAGTCATGGAACTAGTTATGGAAAGCGTTAAATTCGCCAAATCTTCAACCGAAAGTGAAGCCATGATTTGAAAATTATTAGGCGATCAACCCAACTAATAAATAAATTTTCTTCCTTAGAATTATAGAGAAATTCTAATTATTAACTAAACAAAAGGGTTTTTCTTCCTTAGAACTCCTAGGTTCTAATTACAATAAAAAATGAAGAAACTCTCCTTTAGAATATATTAAATTCCAACGGTTTGCACGCGCTCCCCGCGTAGAAAATACTTTAAAGAGCAGACGCTGCAGTCCAGTATGGGCTGTGTCGTGTACAAGGGCTCATTACATGAACCACACAATATTGTATGAGGCTCACGCTGAAACCAATGTTCCGTTGTAGAACTCCTTGCATCCAACGGTGAGGTTAACGCGAACTGTGTGCAGACCTTGGTACCGTTTTCTAAGGTGGTTGTCCAAGCACTACAGCACAGGTTTTCTAGATAACCCGGATTCACCGCAAAAGTAGGTGTGGTACGCCGGTGCGGAACTCCCGTTTTCTTCTCGATACACATTTAAAATCGAATCTCTCTCTACAATCAAAAACAAGCAGTATCCCACCGCTGCCACCAATTTGTTACGAGCCGAGAGCAAAGGGGCACAGCTGCGAAGCCGAGGATCGGTTATTTATGAATTTGTTAGTCGCGGACGGCCAGTGCGATTTTCGTCACTGCGGCCCGGGTAGATAGGAAGTGCGTGAACTTGCCGATGCCTGTTTCATCACCGGGTGTCACAGGAAGGTAAAGGTTCTCGTGGACAAACCAGCGGCTATTTCATCGCCGGGAGCCACAGGATTGTTAGTAAAAGTACACGTAACGTATAACGATACACCTCGAGCGGTTAAGGTGTATGTGTTTGGTGGGAAGTTACTGCCAATGACTGGTAGAGGAGACTCAATGATAAAAATGCGTACGGTTATATTAAGCTTGTATTTTCTACGTTCTGGTTCTGATACAATTCAGATTGAATTGCACAAAATCCACCCTTCTCAATCTGTACGGATTTAAGAATAACTATCGCCCAACAAAAGGCCTAACGATATACTAGAATTATGTATATCGTCTACAAACGAATTTAAAGAAGTTGCTCGAAAGGGACTCGGTACCCGATCTCGCTGAGCTCAAAATGTCAAAATATTCGATACAGAAGTGTGCACGAAGCTAGATTAAAACTGAGCCGCCGAGGGCAGAATTCCTGCCCTTTTTATAGCCGAAAGCCGGACCAAAAAGCTGGTGGGGGAGACGGAAAATTCCAGGGGAGTCCGGAAAGATTTCCCCGAAAAGGGTCACGTCATCGCGACGTCGCGGAAGGGGCAGACTCGACTGCATGCACCCTCGATTTCCAAATAAGGGCGTAGTAGGAGGAAGAAAAAATGGAATAATTGTTCCGACGTAACAACCGAGATAATAAGTAAACACGATATTCTTGCAAAGAGTCCGAAAACGGGACATGTAATAACTTCGGATCACGGGCCATTTAAATCTTCCAGCATAGTAGTCCCTGACAATTTCTACGATAACGTTAAAAAATCAGACATGCTCAGAGGTTTAGAAATTCTTAAAGACACATTAAATCATCTCCATATCAAATCATTCCGAATATCTGGAACCGGAGATTTCCATAAATTACCCTTCAACGAATTTTTCAAAATATTAGAAGTTTTTTGTGGAACGGCACAACGAATTACTATATGCAATTGCATCATCACTACACCATCTACAGAAAATAGACAGCAAATAATTCGTGAAGCACATGACAGCTTAATCGAAGGTCACAAGGGAACAACGAAGACTTACAAACGCATTCGGTCGAGATTCCATTGGCCGCAAATGCGCAACGAAATTCAAGATTACATCCTGAAATGTCAAAGTTGCCAGGAACAGAAATTAGTCCGAGCGACAACTCGTCAGCCTATGTTAATTACCGATACACCTATGGGGCCATTTGATGAAATCGCTTTGGATACAGTAGGAACTCTACCCATCACGCGGAGCGGAAATAAATACATTCTCACCATGCAAGATAATTTAACTAAGTATTGCTTGGCAGTAGCAATACCAAATATTCGGGCTACTACTATCGCAGATGCTTTTGCTAAACATTTCATCGCAATTTATGGTACACCTCGCGCAATACTGACAGACAAGGGAACTGACAGAAAAGGGAGTTTTATTGGAAACCTTTTGACGAACTTATCAGAAATATTTAAAATCAAACAAATCACAACTTCAGGATACAGACCACAAACCAACGGATCATTAGAGCGAAGCCACATCGTACTCACCGAGTACCTCAAGCATTACATGGATAATTACGAAGATTGGGATTTATTAATACCGTTTGCAATGTTCTCCTACAATACATCCGTTCACGAAGCAACAAATTTCACTCCATATGAATTAATTTTCGGGAAACCAGGTCGAGAAACAAGTTCTTTTCGCAACAGGTTCGTCCACGACGTTTCACCCTCCTGCGGCTCCCTGATCTGGCATCAGGTTCGTCCGCACTTGACTCTGTTCCTGAGGCACCCCGATTTGGCATCGGGTGCGTCCTCGCTACACACATCCCAGCGGCTGCCCCATTTCGCTTCCGGTTCGTCTGTGCACTTTACTAACAAATTCTCAACCGTATTCCTTGGGTTAAATCAACCTTGCCAGCCTAGGAATTGCCCACAAACCCGGCTCGTAACACTCGTACGGAATAATTGGGATTCTAGACGGACTCGAGGCTATCCGCGGCAGCGTGTCTCGACCCGCTCCTTCCTTGGCAAAAATTATTCTCCCGTCACCGGGGACCGTGATCGAACCAAGGGCGCTGCGCGTCGTTATTGCGTGCGTTCTCGAAGTCGCGCGGCGGGTCGGAGCATAACAAGTGTCGTGGAATCTCCCGTCGGTGGTGACGCCGTCGCTTCGCACGCGCACTGGCGCGATGCGTAGGGCCTCTGTTTATTTCGAAACGAAGTACCAGAGGGATTGAAACAAAAAGTACAATATGAACATAATTATATACGATTACCTTGAACAGTGGATCTCTTGCCTCTTGGGTCGATGAAGAACGCAGCTAATTGCGCGTCAATGTGTGAATTGCAGGACACATCAACATCGACATTTCGAATGCACATTGCGGTCCACAGATTCCAAATCCTGGTCCACGCCTGGCTGATTATCGTTCCCGTAACAAAATACTACTTGCGTTGCGTTCGCACTCTTGAATCCCCGTTTCTTTTCCTATTCCGAAGGATCCCCGTCGTCGTTCGCTTCGAACGTTACAGGTATCGGGCGTTTGGTAGGAAAGGAGATGATAATAAAGTGAGGAATGTAGAGACTTTCACGACTTACGAGCAATTGTACGACGTTTCGCCGGCGTTTGTTGTGGACGTATGACCCCGGTGCACTGGGACTTTAAGCGGTTGCTTTAACCTGGATGCCCACATATTTAAAGACTGTACTACCGACGTCGCCAGAAACTACTCTCTGCGCGCGGCTGAGAACAAATTTCAAGGCGAAATTGAAACTTGATCCGTGAGAGAGAAGTGAAAAATAATAAAGAGAGAAAGAGAGAAGGAGAGAAGAGTGGAGGAGAATGACATTTGGAGAAAGAGCATGTCAGAACGGAAGGGCTCGAAGGAAAGCGACCGGATCATCTCTGATGTTCGTTACACAGGGGCGTAGGTATCTTTTGTTTTACCTTCCCCGTCGTTTTTGAATGTGAAAATTTTTTTCCGTTTTCCTTGGTAACGTTCGCAAATCCCTGTAAATATCCTTTCGTCGATATGCACACATATCGCACAGGTCGTCGATGGATGTTTTACGTGCTTGGGTCACCTAATGCAAGGTCTGCCTGCGCGTGGAGTTTTACGCTGCGGAATTCTAGAACGCTGATGATTGGGGTGACGGTGGATCAGTGCCGACCGGTTATCGAGAGAGGAAAGTGAGAGAGAGGAAAGAGACAGTGTCACACGAGTACTGCAAGGGGATGAACGATTCCCCGTCGTCTCGCATGTCTCTGTCTCTCTCTCTCGCTCTCCCTCTGTCTATCTGCCCGCCGCGCCACGTAGAGCGTACACGTTGGGACCCGAAGGATGGTGAACAATGTCTGGTCAGGACGAAGTCAGGGGAAACCCTGATGGAGGCCGTAGCGATTCTGACGTGCAAATCGATCGTTGGAATTGGGTATAGGGCCGAAAGATTAATTGAACCATTTAGAGCTGGTTACCTACGAAGTTTCCCTCAGGATAGCTGGTACTCGCTCGTTCCGCTGTGAACGCGTGCTAGTCTCATCTGGTAAAGCGAATGATTAAAGGCCTTAGGGCCGAAACGACGACAACCTATTCTCAAACTTTAAATGGGTGAGATGTCTGGCTTGCTTGAAACGTGAAGTCACAAGATTTTGGATCATAGTGCGAAGTGGCCAATTTTGGTAACAAGAACTGGCGCTGTGGGATGAACGAAACGCAGATTTAAGGCGCTAAAGTTATTATGGGATACCATAAAAGGCGTTGGTTGCTTAAGACAGCAGGACGGTGGCCATGGAAGTCGGAATCAGATAAGGAGTGTGTAACAACTCACCTGCCGAAACAACTAGCCCTGAGAATGGATGGCGCTAAAGTGTCGCTATACTAACGGCTATAATCCGTCGTAATCGGCAAGTGGGGAGGGACGCGTCGCCCTCGGGTGGCCGCCCTCCATGAAGTCCGGACGAGTAGGAGTGTCGCGGCCTTGTGCGCAGAAGGGTTTGGCTGTTGCACACGAGTCAGCCGATCCTGAGCCCTAAGAGAAATCCTGTGGATATGAGGTGCCCTGAACCATATACCGATATGATATCGGAACACATCCGGCGGAACATACGCGCCCGGTTCCTATTCCGGAACCCGGCAGCGGAACCGCGTACAAATCGATCTCTCGTGAGAGGATTCGTCGGGATAAACCAAAATGACCTGGAGACGCCTTCGGGAGATCCGGGAAGAGTTTCCTTTTCTGTATAAGCGTTCGACTTCTCTAGAAACCTCTAGTAGGGAGACAGAGTTAGGGACGCGAAGAGCTTCGCAGTTGCGGCGGTGTCCGATCTTCCCTTCGGACCTTGAAAATCTAGGAGAGAGCCACTTGGTGGTGTCGCGCCGGTTCGTATCCACATCCGCAGCAGGTCTCCAAAATAAACATCCTCTAGTCGAAAGATTAATGTAGGTAAGGGAAGTCGGCAAATTGAATCCGGAACTGCCGAATGAGGATTGTCTCTGAGGAGCGGGGCGTGTCGGCCTAGGTCGGGAAGTGAGTTTGGCCGACGTGCCGGGCCTATGCGAGATTCGCATTACTGCGAAACCGGGATCCGAGCTAGGTCCCGTTCCTTGGCCTCCCGCGGATCTTCCTTGCTGCGAGTCTTACGTGGCGGATCTACCGGCATGGCCATTCTCTTCGGCCGTCATTCGACGCTCAGCTCAGAACTGGCACGGACTAGGTGTAGAAATTCAAAAAAGCGTAGGTAAACAGCGAGAGTAACTATAGCTCTCGATCGTTATTAGAGTGTCATGGTGATGCAAGCAGCCACATCTTCGTTGGGTCCCGCCATAAGCCCCCCCCCCCTCGCCCTGGGGCAGGGGCTAAGAGCTGCTTCTGCGAAAATCGGTCTTGTTTGGTTGCCAGCCAATCTACTTAAATTTTCGGCTCTGAAAACAAAGGGAAAGCGTCGGATGAAAATACACTTCTGACCGGCGAGCCCTCAAGTGCCTCCGGCCCTCCAACCACCGACAATTGGGATCTTAATGATGCCGAATCCTACTTCTGCGGATGCCCAGACTGCGGTCGTACATTCTTCACCCTAATAAATAAATAGCAAAGTATTTGCTCAGTTAAAACTTTTGGAAAATAGGACGGACTTCTTTGCCTAACATGGAGATCGCATCTGTAGAAGCAGCTGTACACGGTCTACAGACAGGATATTTGAAGAACTGGCAGCGTATATACTGCTGGTGTTCCCACCTACGCACAGCCTGAACCCCACACTTAGCATGAACAAGCGGCCTCCTCGAGGCTTACAAAGTTCTTCACTAACTAGGAGGCAAGCCAGACGCGCTGACTACGCTGGAACAAATAGGCTCTGGAGTAAGAACCATTGTAATTGGCTCAAGGCCATTCTCAGGGGCAAAGCACAAGTGAATCCACCCTCCGAAAATAGGTTTTAGTTCTGTAGTGCTGTAATGACCGAAGGGACAAATGAATCCACGGGAACCAGTTCCAAGCGTCCGGAAATGCCGACTCTCATAAAATCTATAGTCCTGCAGGAAATTAAGGCGTCATTTCCGAATTTACCACCAGTCCAGGACCAGATGGTCTCGCAGCTCGCCAATTGGGAGCAGTTCCACTAGTGATCCTAACTCGAATTTTCAGTCTATTTATGATAAGTGGCTAACTGTCTGAGCATCTCCTTAGAGCGAAAATTACTCTCATGACAAAGCAGGATGATGCGCAACTACTAGAGAACTACAGGCCAATGACAGTCCAATCTGTAATGACAAGAGCGTAACGCAAGGTAATGGCCAGACGCCTGACAGAGGCGATCGACTTTGTCCCCAGGTAAAAAGCGTTAATCCCAACGACGGCCGTGCCGTGAGTATCTTTGATCTCGATCTAATAGTAAAATATCATCGACAGAATTTCAAGCCGCTGTACATGATGTCAATGGATATCGCAAAGGCATTATGTCTCCGTTAAAGACACATTAATCGTCAAGGGAATGCCGCGATGATCGAATACATCATCTAGACCTTCGAAAATGGCTCTACAGACGCAATAAAACCCACTCTGGTGGTAAAACAAGGGGATGCACTGTCACCAACCATATTCAACTTGGTAATTGATAGTCTCTTAAGACTTCTGCCATCCGAAATTGGAATAAACATTGGAGGAATTACACAGCATGTGCTTTTGCGGATGACCTCGTTCTCTTAGCCTCAACACTGACAGGCCTTCAGCAAATAATCAACGTCGCAGCTGATTTTTTATCGCAGTGCGCCCTAAAAATTAATGCAGCGAAATCATTCACAGTGGCTATTCGAAACGAGCCACACGTCAAAAAGTCCGTTGCTGACGACAAAAAAATTTACCTTCCTTGAACGACAACTCCCTGCATTACTACTTGATGCCGAGTGGAAATACCTCGGCGTCTCGTTCTCGCCAGAGGGACGAACTACAGCCCAGCCTGAAAAGCAGCTGGAAGACACCCTAGACCGGCTGCCTAAGGCACCACTTAAGCCTCAACAAAGGCTATTTGGTGCGCGTGTCATGGCTCTGCCCAGCCTATACCATCTTTTCACGCTGGGCCACACGACCCGAAGCAAGCTTAAAAAGATTTAGGCCACGACGCGTGCTGCGGTACGAAAATTGCTCTCCCTACCGCACAACACGCCGAATGCCTTTTTCCACGCCGGCATTAAAGACGGCGGTCCCTCAGTTCCACCCGATGAGTTGGCTTATGCCCCTCCACTGCAAAGCGAGGCTGTAGACATGCATAGGATCAGCCAATCAACTGACCCTTACTTCGCTCACGGGATACAAAAGACCAGGCGTCGTTTGACTGAAAACCGCTTTACCATCGGTACAGAGGAACAATTAAAAACTAGATGGGCCATTTGCTACTCTCGTCAATCTTCAATTTTTAACGATTGTATCCCTTGCCACGCTTAACAACAATGGATTTAAAAAATGAAAATGTCATTTTTAGGTGCTACGGACATCTAGCTTGATATTGCATATAAAATTATAGGCCTACTCCGTGTTTTGTTTATTACGAGCCGGGGCTGTGGGCAACGCCTAGGCCGGCGAGGTTTATATAACCCAAGGAATACGGTTCAGAACTTGTTAGTAAAGAGCACGGACGAATCCGATGCGAAATCGGGGAACCACTAGGAAACAAGATCGCAAACGAACCCGATGCGAAATCGGGAAGCTGCTAGGAGGTTAGCTTATTCACAGACGAACCCAGCGCGTAGCCGGGGAGCTGTTCGGAGGTTGGAAAACGTACGGACGAACCTGATGCGAAATCAGGGAGCTGTAGGATACAGACGAACCTGGTGCGAAACCAGGGAGCTGTAGGATGGGTTAGGTTTCGTGGACGAACGGGTTGGAGTGTTTATAGTTATTTTGTTTGAATAAGGCGTGCGAACGAACCTGATGCGAAATCAGGGAGTCGCAGGAAATGTTAGTTTGTCTCGTAACTTTAAATTAATATTCGATACAACTCGAGCGGTTAAGTTGTAACTGTGTGAACGTTACTACAGATATAAAGGTTACGGAGTAAAGATTGGTTTAACGAATCTACTCGATTTAATGGTGAACAAATAGTATATATATTCAAATCAGTTGTCTGTACAATTGTAATTGTCGCGATGAAATAATATAAAATGTGTAAGTTACTGAGAGCTGCTTTTAAGCCCACCGGACCAGCGGATTCTAACGGGTTAATCTATGATTCGAAAGGTGCACTAAGTCCAATCTCACTCAATATAACTGACTCTGTACTAGCGTGACACATCGTGACTCTAGGCGTGACTGTGTAACTCTGAACCGACGAGGGTAGAAACCAAAGGGTTTATATACCCCCGAAATGCACGAGAACGCATTAGAACTTTCCATATAAGGAAATTAAGAAGTCTTCGTCGGACCACGCCCGTCTTGATCGTAATGCAGCTGGTCGCACATGTTCTCAGGACCCCTTTATCTGTTTATGCTAACCGAAAGAATTTTAGGGCGTTTTCCCACCACAGACGCTAGCTCGAAAACGCGTTGAGGGCGACGTATGGAATATTCTTCATACGTAACATGTGTTAAATACCAGCGGTTGAGCTTGCGATCGTTCTGGTTTTGTTGTTAATTTGCACGAGGTGTGTGCCGACTAATGATTGTGTATGTTGCTTCTCGAAGGACCAGCCGGACTGTTCGGTTTCCGGCACGTGTATAGTTACGGAAGGAAAGAGAGTTGATGTTCTTTTCGTAGTTCCATTGTGAATAATACTTTATTGAAAAAGATGCTTGCTTATATACTAATGTTTGACACGAGTGTCGACCAATCAGAGGCCTCGCTGGCAAGTTTGGGGTAGCCAGGTAGGCTCGCCCAAGTTAGCGGTATCGGGCGCGTGGGCCCAAGGGTTGGCCGCTGATTCCTTCCACTGGAGCGGCGTAGGTTTACGATACGCTAATTTCTATTCAGAGACCGAAAGCGAAAAAGGTGCATACTTTTTGGCTCAGGGTAGTTTTATTGGAAAGCCACCGCGGAGCGCAAATTATTGTGCCAGATGTCTCTGAATAGAATTGTCAGGTATCGTGTCGTAAAGCTAGAGTCTGATGATCGACTCGCCGAATTCTTAACAACATGTTTTTCAACTTTTGCACGCCTAAATTGTCGTTTTTCCCCACTGTGTGCCTCCCCGAAGTAGAACTACCAGGGGGCGAAGAACAACCTGCTCATGCAGAGCCGACTTGCACGCGGTGGAGACGCTCAATCATGTACTCCAGCAATGCTGCCGTACACATCGTTCCAGAATAGAGCGACACAACGCAATAGTGTCATATGTACAAGCGCGTCCTAGCGAAAAGGTATGATACGGTTAACGAAGAGTACCATTTCCTGACATGGGAAGACCTTCGCAAAACCGACCTAGTCGCCATAAAAGGAATAAATGCCCTAGTGATAGATGCCCGAGTAGTCGACACACACTTAGCCCTATGTACGCCATATAAATCGAAAGTTTAGAAATATGAACCGTTGAAGAGCGCCATCGAGAGTAGATACAACAACGGCATACTGGTACGCAGTGACCTCAAGATCCTACCCATTCGTGCTTTACTTGTAGAAGTATGCCGTTTTTGGAGGTTCAACCGGACCACATCGTCGTCTGCAGGAACGACCATCAACCGAAGAGAAGTCGACTTACCAAGGAATCGAAGAGTCGACTATTGTCGTGCTGCCTGCCAAATTTCAGGCATAATACAGGTGGAGTTTTAGTGTGTAAACCCCTCGGGGGAATCCCACACTACCTGGACACATCTTCCCGTCGTGAATAACGCATTTCTGCATCTATAAAAACAGAAAACAAAAAACAATTAGTCAAATGCCACGTCATCTAATTAGTGACGTGCATGAATGGGTTAACGGGATTCCCTGTGTGCCTATCTACTATTCCTGTGGTAGGGCGCTGGGGTGCCACGTTGTGGCGAAGAGGATTTGGAGTGGAAATCGATGGATAATATGAGTATGAAATGGATAAAAATATGAATATATGAATAAAATGGAAAAGGATAAAGATATAAGGATACAACGATGGACACCGATGGACGATGTTGGACAGCATTGGACCTCCTTGGACTGCGGTAAACACTGTTGGACTAAAAGGAATTCTAACATAAGACCAAAGAATGCAAGATAGTAGACAAGAACAGAATAGGAAGAAGGCTTACCGGTAAAATAATGACCAAAAGGGGCAACCTAAAGAAGCAGAGGAAATTAAATAGCAAAATTTGAGATGAATGAGAAACTGATGTACAGATCGCTGACACTCGGCCAGAATGGACAGGAAGAGCGAAAAATCAACGCTACTCCCCAGCCATGATGGGCAGTGACTAGCGAAGCAAGAATCAGCAACAGGTACATATACAGGGTGGCCCGTAAATTGCGCCGTATTCGGTAATGTGGAGTAGCTGTGGTGATTCTGAACAGCTCTTTCCTCGACCAAAATATTGTATCAAGCTTCGTTTTTGAGTTATTGACGAAAAACCCTGGGCAATGAGAGCGCCCGTATAGCGCGTGCTCAGGTATAACTGCGTGCGGTCGGGAGCGGGTGCAGCGAGGGGCAACGTACGCCAAATATTACATCGTCTTAAATTAAGAATAATGTATAATTATTCGTTGTTCATGAATATCAATTAAATTAACAAGTCGTTTAATAACTGTTACATACTTTTATTCGTTATTCGAAACGAATAAAGTGTATAAAGTTGTTCGCGAGGTAATCTGATTCGATGGAAGTGGGTTCTTGGCAGTTGGTAATTGTATCGATCCTGACCGATCTTAACAATTTTATGCCACGAAACGCACGTCTCGGCGATCGATACCGATCTGATTCGCACTTGTTTCCACACGCACTACAATCGGGCCTACGTTCGTTAATGTGCGTGTTGTGTACGTGTGGTATATATAGGTTAGGCCTACCTTTTTCCTATAAAAGGTGTTTATTTGCGGGAACATTTGGTGAGAATTTATTGGAATATTTTTGATTTTATTTTGCCAGTATGCATTTACGGATTGTTGGAATTCTTGCTTGATTTTAGTTTTGTATTGTTTGAGGAGGAGATTGATGATTCTATTATAGTTTGGGAGAGGCCGGATGGGTATCTGTGTTCATTATGTAGCGTTGTTAATAGTACTTTTTTTTCTTCTCCAATTTTCTGATGTTGTTGTTTACATAAAGTTCTGTTGAATTGTAGTCAGGAAGTGTGGGTACTACTCTGTGTATAGTGTGTAATATTACTTTGTTTATGTTGTCGAGGTGGCTGTCTATCTCTTCGTTTGAAAGGTTTCTGTTGGCGGCTATCTTTGTTGTCCAGTTTTTGTTAATGTCCTCTTTCAGTTTCGACCAGTCAGTTTTCTTGTAGTTTAGTGGGTAGCTGGGGGTGGTGAATGGAATTTGGTTGTCTCTTTCGGGGAGTGTGAAATGCATCTTTATTGCTCTGTGGTCACTGTCAAAGTTTAGAGTGGGGATTGTGTCGTCGGTGTTTATGTTTGGTACGTGTATTCTAGTGCCTAGGATGCAGATATCAATGAATGTGTTACTTCTTGGGAAAGTAGGAGTGTTGGTGCTTAATAAGGAGATTCTATGGTCAATGTTGTATTTTGTTATCCATTTTGTGAGAGCAAGGACTCTGCTGTTGTAATAGGTATTGTTCCCGTCTTGGTGCTTGGCATTTATTTCGCCAGCAAGTATGTAGTAATTGTTTGGGTTTCTGGGTGAAAGGGAGGTGAAGATATGAGTGAGTTCGTTTGTAAAATCAGTTGACTGAGTTCCCGCTGCGTATCCTGCTATGATGAAGAGGTTGTTATTGGACTGTAGTTTAATTTTTGTGATGTTGTGTTCTAGGGTTGTTGTGTCTGTGGTTAGGGGAATGCGTTCGTATGCTATGTGTCTTTTAATGAGTATTGCTATGCCTCCTCCACTGTTTAAATTTTGGGTTGTGCTGTATTTTTAGTCTTGTTTCATTGAGGAGTGCGAAGTCTGGGTTTTCTATTTTTAGGAGTTGAGATAGATTGTATCTCGTTTCGTTGGAACCGATGGAGTTGACGTTTACGGAAATTAGTTTGAGATTCGCAGTGGGTGGGTTATACATTGCAGTTGGTAATTGCATACATGTCTATATTGCTGTGTTCTCTGGGGATGCCAAAGTAGAGGTCGTGTAGTTTATCTATTCTGATGGAGTTGTTTCCTATTATATTTTCCAGACTGTTTATCTGAGGTAGTATGAAATTCCTCAGGTCTTCGAACAGTTTGTCGTACGGGATTTGTGTGGGGTTTTGGATGGGATGGTTTGGGGGAATGATTTTGTCGCTTCCTTGCGGTTATGTTGGGAGGGTGGCTGGGATGGGGTGGTGGTGGGCGATGCTTGGGTGTTTGTGGTGTTGGTTTTGTGAAAGGGCCATTGCGTAGGAGATGTTAGGGTTTGTCTTATTGTTCTCAAGTATGTTTTTGGCTTTATTTAGGTTTTCTATCCTCGTGTATGATTTTGCAGTTGTTGCATTTCCAAGTTTGGCCTTTAGTTCTTTGTATTTCGGGCATCCTTTATAAGATGATGGGTGACCAAAGTCCCTGCATCCAACGCAGTAAATTTGGGCCGCAGGGAGCTTCGAATCCTTGGGGATTTTACACTGGCCCGGCTCATGGCTGTCGCGTATTTGACGCATCTAAATTCCAGATTACAATTTCTAGAAGTGTGTCCTGCTCTTTGGCAACGGGCGCACATTGTGGGGTCTTTCTTTTGGAGCATGTCCCAGGAAATTACTTGGTGGAGCAGTCTATTCGTCTTACAAGGAAGGTTAGGCAACCCGAAGATTCTGAAAATTATGAAACTTTGCATACAAGTACAGTATCTCATCCGTAATACAACCCTATTTTCCAATGGTGCCATAACTCGGTTTTAAGGGGTGAAATCAGGCCTTGAAAAAAATGAGAATTTTCTTTTTCGTGAGATATCTCAGGAACGCTGAGAGATATCTGAAAAAAGTTTAAGTCAAACTTGCATCGTTTTATTGTGCTTACTTAACTGCGTACAAAATTTGTTGGATAAATACGTGGTTTTCGAGTTACCCCTCCCCCCGACCCCCTTCGCCCTAAGAAAATATTGCGCTTCCTCGCTTCCACACGCACACATGTTCTTTAATGTGATAACATTGTAGTTCCAACGCTCGCGCTGCGACGTAGTCCACGCAAGAGCCGATGCTGCCCTGTGTGATCGGCATCGGTCGCCGATTCCACTAAATTTGGAGACGGTGTGTGTGCGTGTGGAAGCGAGTGAGAACGTTTAAGCTGCCAGAGCCGTGCTGCTAACCGAGCGAGCAACATGAATCGTACAAACGCAGAATATTACAAAATGTTCAAACGTAGGAACAATAAATTGTTTTTAAGTACCCCCACATTTCACAGTGGCAAGTAAAGTTATCGTGAAGTGAAGTGATCGTGCAAGGATACTAAGCCGGCCATAACAGTATCAGCTGTTGAGCGTTGCCTAGGACAGGATTCACACAATGTTAAGCAGATTAATTCGTGAACGAATGGGTAAGTTTAACTAGCTTTTCCTAACATTAGTATGCGAATTGTATTTCTTAAAACATAATTTATCCACCTGAAAACGTACTGATAAAAAAAAAGTATTTTTTTCATAAGTAATAAAACACTCCATTCCTTTCGGATAATGAATAAACGTATCGAAAACGGTTATTACGTGACTTAATAACGAATAATTCCACATTATTCTTCATTAAGACGATGTAATGTATCACGACCAACCGCAGGTGATCGGTTAGCACCTGAGTCGGCGTCAGCCGATGCCCGTCGCGACGGGCATCTCTCATTGGCCAGTGTTCTTCGTTAATAACTCAAAAACAAAACTATATATAACATTTTGGTCAAGGAAAAAGTTATATAGAATCAACTCAGCTACACCCCAATCCCCGATGTTCCCTGGCTTTTGTGCCATCCTGTATAAATGACTACATTGAATATAAAAAACGTAAACCTGTTATTAGGCAATACATCAGGAAAAGGAAGAAAGACAACTTTAGAGATTTCGCTGAAAGCATTAGCTTTCAAGTAGATGTTTCGCATGTCTGGTATACGTGTAGAATTTTAAAACATAAATGGACTAATATCAAAACTTACGTAAAGAATTCCTCAGATCATATCAATAATATTGAAAACGCTATTATCAAGATTAGCCCGCCCTGGGTACCTGTACTTCCAATCTCTTCTTTGTCTTTTTCGGTTAATAATACAAAGAATACTTTCCTAAATTTGCATTTAATCAGCGTGAATTTAATCTGGCCCTTAACTATTGTAGTTTTAAGGCTTCTCCAGGCCCTGATAAAATTGAATACAATTATCGAGTTACCCTTCAAGTTTAAGCTTATCTTTCTTGATCTGTGTTTCGAGCATAAGGTCACGTCCAGTCAAGTATCGTAATTGAACGTGTACACCCTTTGTGATGTGGAAGGATTGATTAAGTTATAATAACATGATAATTCACGGGTTAAATTTGTATATATTTGAGTGCATAGATTGAGTTATTGCGTATCGCGTAATACCGTGCCTCTCTGAATTCTTAGTTCATACGTGCCCAAGATGCAATGCTCAGTGTTCCCATTGGAGAATCCCAGAAGGTTGACGCGAGGCCGCCAGATGTGCACGTGTGTGACCGTTTACAATTCTCGAGTTCTATGGCAGGGTCGCTGCTATTGAAGTAAAAAGACAGTGCTCTGTCGTATCTATAATTGTGTTTTGAAGCTTGTTATAATTCGGTGTCGTCTGAAGGCAGGCAGCCAGATGTTTTAAACTGTCAGAAGTATTCCTCAGAAATAGTGTTAGCTTGACCGTGTCAGAAATGTGATGTACCTCTCAACGTCGCTTAATTTTACTTCCACGACAGATTGATGCCTTACAACCACATAGAGTTTGGCTTAGAACCGAAAATAACTTTTCTCCATACCTCTTTAAATACATCCTCCTCAATCGTGTAGCAAAGATAAATACTGAGCTTGGACCCCTTCTGAAGAAAGCAACAGATCCAAACTACATTCTTGTAGGTCACCTCGTCAATAGACCTACCAACTCTGCTTCCATCTTCACTTATGGAAGTAAAAACGAAGAGATGGGAGTTGTTAGTGCTGCATGTTTTTCACCTGAGCTAAATGAATCTCGCCTACTAAGCTTACATAAGGATGACTATCTTTTCTGCTGAATGTATTGCATTGTATTGAATGTATTGTATTTAAAAAACAAGCTAGGACGCTATCAGTCAACAATATTCTTGAAATTGTAAAGTGCAAGGGCAAACAATTTTTCAGATCTTTTTACCACTCTGGGTAGAAATCTTGGTTTGCTCACCTCATGCTTCCGAGAGATTTAATCTGTTGGGTTAACAGACTTCGATCTGGACACTATCAACTGAATGCCTCCCTCTTTAAGATTAAGCTTTCTACTGACACAAGTTGTCTATGTGGTTGTTTGGTACAGGATCCTAATCATGTGTTATGGCAATGCCCGATTTGCGATAACAACAGAGGCGCTCTGATTCACAAACTTTGCAGCAAAGAATCCTTTCCACCAGATACAATAGACACCTTTTTGTGTGGGCCCTCTCTGTGAACTTTACTTTATACACATAAATTTCTTATGGCTCACTGTTTGCATCAATACAGGGTGTCGCATAACTACTGGCACATCGGGAAATGGAGGTAGCTGGGATGATTTGGAACAACTCTTTCCTGGATCAAAATGTTGTTTGAAGACACGTTTTTGATTAATTAACCAAAAACACTGCCCATTTAGAGCGCCTATACAGCGCGCGCTCTGGTGCCTACCTCTGTACTGTGCTCGGAAGTGTACGTGGGCATCGAGGGTATCCAAGTAAAGCGTACGGCAAATGTTACATCGTCTTAAATTAAGGGAAATATTGAATTATTCGTTACTCATGAACAACGACCGTGCGCGCTTAATGAAATGAATAATAGTTTATATCTTATAAATTAATAACGATGTAACATTTGCCATGCGCTTTCCTCGATACACTCGACCCCGTACACTACCGAGCACAGTACAGTGGTAGGCGCCAGAGCGCGTGCTGTACAGGCCCACTGATTGGGTAGTATTTTTGGTTATTAACTCAAAAACGAAGCTTCAAACATTTTAGCTAAGGAAAAAGATGTTACAAATTACCCCAGCCGTCTCCCAGTTCCCGATGTTATGGTAGTTACAGGGCATCCTGTCGAGTTGAATTCCATAATGCTTCACCATATTGTCAATTCTAGATTCTAAGATATTTTGTAATGTGGGCATGCACAGCCATGTGCATGTTGCTAATAATCCCATGTGGGCAGCTCTCATATAAACCTCACCATAGCCTGCAATGGGATCTGCGAGAACATGACTGGGTGGAGGGTACCGGAGTCATTCACAAGAAGTGAGCACAATATCATCTACTTCAAGATCAATCAAAACCAAGAATGATGTGAGAACAGCGAATCCTGCGAGGTTAAGAAATTGAATATGAAGAAAGCAAATTTGGAAAAGTTTCGAAATACGGCTAAAGAGGTGTTCAGTAAGAAGAGAGTAGAACAAATAGGCGGCTGTGACCTTGATACGGCTGCAGAGGGCCTCGCAACTGGAATGCAAACATTATGTGAAGAGGCCACCACTAAGAAAAGCACACTACAGAGAAAAACAGTTCCTTGGTGGTCGCAAAAACTCCACGAACTCAGAAAAGAAGCAAGGCGGGCTAAGCAGCAATTGTATAGAAACAACGGATTACGATTGACTAGGAAGTAGAAATAACAACAACACTCTATAAAGAGCTAAAGAATAAATATATTGCTGAAATCAGGAAAGCAAAACCCCAATTCTGGCAGAACTGTGTAACAACGGAAGCAGCAAATTACTCCTGGAGTATTCCGTATAAAATAATTAGAAATAAAATTAGAAGACCACAGGTGATCTGTAGTGTGGCCGTCCTAAGTGGACAACTAACTACAAACTGGCCCGAAACCATTAAAGTAATACCATCCAAATGTGTCCCCAAAGACGCCCCCAGGGGTAAACTGGTAAACACAAAACTATCAGAGTGGCTAATAAACAATACCTCGATTACAACCTAGAACCAAGAATCAGCATGGAGGAAATCGACAAAGCTATCCGAAAGGCAACAAATAATGAAGCCCTCTAGCCAGATAATATTTAAAATGAGGTACAGTAATTCTTCTCTTGGCGCTCACCACGATCTCTACCGAGCATGCTTACGAGTTATCCCCACCACTGGAGGGGCCCCTCTAGTTCTGAGTCGACGGAGTAATTCGGCACCTTTTGATTAGCCGACACGTCGCGGCCGCGTTTACCATTAAAAGATTAAATGCTTCGTATCGGTGAGACAACACTAATGCAACGGCGTAACTTTTTTATTGTTACTTATATCGCTATAATTTTTGTATTGAATTATTACTGAGATTGTGGTGATTAAAATGAGACCAAACACGATAAAATTTGGATTATATTTACTTACTTACTTACTTACAAGGATCCTTACAAGAAAAGCTTGCGAACGGTCGTGCTCAGTTTTTACTATAACTTTACGGGTTTAGAGAATAGTCGAAATCTAAAGATATATTCCAATAGGCCTCTTCAAGGTAGAATGCGCATTTATTAGTATGGTTTTATGTTTTTCTAGAAGCCCATGCAAACACATAATAATGAAATGCCACATGCAAAACTGAAATCATCTGCTGCAATTGAATGAAATAACGAAACGCGTGGTATGGTTGAAGCGCCGAAAACAGAGTCGTCGGCCGTGTTTACACTCGAGAATCGAGTGGTTCAAATTCGTCGCAATGCCTTCTCGGCGCGCGGAGTTCGCTTCGTTCTCCCTCGAGGAACCGCAGGTCGCGGCTACTGAAAGCGTTTTTATCTTTGAGACAGGCCGCCTTGACGTTGCTCGAGGGAGATCGAAGCGAACTCCGCGCGCCGAGAAGGCATTGCGACGAATTTGATCCACTCGATTCTCGAGTGTAATCACGGCCGACGGCTGTTTTCGGTGCTTCAACCATACCACACGTTTCGTTATTTCATTCAATTGCGGCTGATGATTTCAGTTTTGTATGTGGCATTTCATTATTATGTGTTTGCATGGGCTTCTAGAAAAACATAAAACCATACTAATAAATGCGCATTCTACCTTGAAGAGGCCTATTGGAATATATCTTTAGATTTCGACTATTCTCTAAGCCCGTAAAGTTATAGTAAAAACTGAGCACGACCGTTCGCAAGCTTTTTTTGTAAGGATCCTTGTAAGTAAGTAAGTAAGTAAATATAATCCAAATTTTATCGTGTTTGGTCTCATTTTAATCACCACAACCTCAGCAATAATTCAAAACAAAAATTATAGCGATATAAGTAACAATAAAAAAGTTACGCCGTTGCATTAGTGTTGCCTCACCGATACGAAGCATTTAATCTTTTAATGACGCCCGACTTCTCATTCCTCTCTTTCTTTCGTATCGCTGTCCCTTTCTGTGCCCGCCGATATCGATATCTCCACAGTAGCCGGGCTCTGACGGTTCCGCCGAAATTCTACGAACCCAATGTAGGACCAAATTCTCTTGGCGCTTACGGCCGGTCCCGAATCGTAAGCGCCAAGCGAAGAATTACTGTAATTAAAGCCCCATGGGAAGCTAATAGAATGATCCTGCTAGAACTATTTAATAATCGCTTCAGCAAAGAATACTTCCCAGCATCGTGGAAAGTGGCTCGATTACAGCTGAACACCAAAAGTCATGGACAAGAGTAAACTGATCGCTTATTAGTGCATCTCGTTGCTATCCTCGGTGGGTAAAGTTTATGGAAGAATTGTTATAAGCATATTGCAGAGTCATTTTCGTGAGAACGAACTAACCAGTGCAGTGCCATTTGGCTGCAAGGCGAAAAAGTCCACTGAGGATGCTATCCTCAGAGTTAAATGAGTTTTGCAGTTTTTATCAACATTGAGGGCGCGTTTGACAACATACAGTGGGCAGCGCTTATAAACAGGTAAATTACAGCAACGTGCAGCAGTAGTCTTGCAAGCATTGTGAAGAGTTATCTACAAGACAGGACTGTCACGATAGCCTCCAAGTGGGAAAACTTAGAGGTTAAAATAGAAAAAGGTTGTTCCCAGGGATCGATCTTAGGGCCAGTAACCGGGAACAGGTTCCTGGACGAGTTCTTAAATACTATAAGCAGTACAGAAGATGAGGAGGTGATAACTCCAGATCTGGCTCGAAGGACCACTCCTTCGCAGTCCGCGGAGTTGAATATTTGGCAAAGGATAACTTTTGCTGGATCTCAATTGAATCAAATAAAATAAATTTCATTACAGGACATGAGCATAAGCTTTTAAACTATCAGGCACAATATTACCTCTGTCCTTGGTAAGGCATAGGGCCATCCAATTGCATCCGCAAGTCGGTTTTCCAACGATGCAACGCCCCCGAGCCTACGCAGTGTTCGGACACATAGGCCCGGCAAGAACGTCGCACAAAGGGTCCTTTGTTCTAGGAAAAACCGAACCCCCGAATGTTTAGCCGCGCTGTAGTGAGGGTCTAAGTTACGTCAAGTGCTGCTGAGAATGGCGTAACTGGAAAATGTCACGCCGAAAACTTGGTCCCACATTCCGGGCAGGCCAGAGCCTCTTCGTAAATATACAAGTTCTAAATTGATTATGGGTCCCTTCTCAAAAGCACTGTCCTCAACATATAGAGATCATCGCGTATGCGGATTAGAAGAAATTTAACCACTAGATGAAATGATTTTTACTTCCAAGAAGAGGATATGGTCGTAAAAACTAGAAGTATAATTGGAATAAAATTACAACTAGAAAGAATAATCAAAGAGAAATGGCAAAAACGATGGGAAGAAGATGAACATGGTACAGCTAAATTTTAAAGCATTCCCAGCGCAAACTACATGCAAAAGAATAATGGATGAAGTTCTGTCAAAACAGTGTTCATATTATAAGTGTGTTACGAGCCGGGGCTGTGGGCAACGCCTAGGCCGGCGAGGTTGATATAACCCAAGGAATACGGTTGAGAATTTGTTAGTAAGGTGCACGGACGATCCTGATGCGAAATCAGGGAACCGCAGGAGGGTGAAACGTCGTGGACGAACCCGATGCGAAATCGGGGAGCCACTGGGTTGGAGTATTTGTATTTATTTTGTTTGGATAAGGCGTGCGAACGAACCTGATGCGAAATCAGGGAGTCGCAGAAAATGTTAGTTTCTCTCGTAACTTTAAATTAATATTCGATACAACTCGAGCGGTTAAGTTGTATCTGTGGGAACGTTACTACTGATATAAAGGATCACGGAGTAAAGATTGGTTTTAACGAATATACTCGATTTAATGGTGAACAAATTATAATTGTACTGTGTGTGTGTGTGTGTAACGGGATAATCTATTCCATAGATATAAGGACTTCAGGATTACGCGACAGAGCGTCTGGGTTTTTGTTTATCTTTCCAGCTTTATGAACAACCTGGTACTCATACTCCAAGAGTCTGAGCTTCCACTTCATAAGTCTGGAAGTCGGATCTTTAACGGAATGCAACCAAACAAGTAATCTATGATCTGTAACTAAGGTGAATTTTGTTCCATAGATATAAGGACTGAAGTATCTTACAGCGTAAACCATTGCCAAACATTCTTTTTCTGTAGCTGAATAATTCCTCTCGGGTTTATTCAGACTGCAGGATGCATACGCTATTGGTAAATCGCTTCCTATCTTTCCCTGACTAAGCACGGCTCCAATGGCATATTCGGATGCGTCTGTTGTAACGATGAATGGTTTACTGAAGTCTGGATATTGTAGAATGGGCTGCTGACACAATTCGTTGCGTAATAGTGTGAAACTTTGATCTTGTTCTTCGGTCCACTTAAATTTCATGCCTTTCCCTAACAAGTTAATTATAGGCTTTGCTTTTGAGGTGAAATTAGGTACGAATCTTCGGTAATATCCTACGAGTTCTAAGAATTGTTGAATATTCTTCTCCGTTGTGGGTGTTGGAAAATCTTGCACCACTTTTAATTTCCTAGGATCAGGTCTGACTCCATTTGTTGAAATAATATGTCCGAGGTATGCGACTTCCTTTCGTAGAAATTCACATTTATTGGTTTGAAGAGTTAATAAATTATGTTTAAGGCGTTTTAACAATTTTTTAACTTTGATGTTATGTTCTTGAAGCAATGAGGCGTATGCTACTATATCGTCTAAGTAAACAAAAAGATCCATGAGGCGTTGAAATGTGGGGGTGGGGGGGGGGGGGGGGCGTTCTTTAATCCGAAAGGCATTCGGGAAAATTCGTAATGTCCATTCGGTGTAGTAAATGCTGTTTTTGATTTATCTTTTGGATCCATCTCTATTTGATGGAATCCACTTGCGAGATCGAAAACTGAGAAGTATTTAGCTCCTCCCAATCGGTCTAATATTTCAGTGACTTGTGGTAATGGGTATTTGTCCGAAATAGTTTTTTCATTGAGTGCACGGAAATCTATTACTAAACGCCAGCGTTTATTACCCTGTGCGTCTGCTTTCTTAGGAACAATCCATAAAGGTCAGTTGTATGGAGATTTGGAATGATTTATGATGCCCGCAGATAGCATAGTTCTAATCTGTTTTTGAATTTCTTCTTGATGTACAGGTGGGTAGCGATATTGTCTCTTATTAATGGGCATATCATTAGTCGTGTGAATTGAATGGTTGATGTTATGTTCTCGTTATTTTTATATACACACAGTTACTTTAATAATTAGTTAATTACTACGTACCTGAAAACGAAGTCAACAAGCAGCACAATAATGAAAAGAGCCAATCTGGAACAAAATAAAGCAAATGAATCTAGAGATAACAAACCAAATAAGTAAAAGAAGGAACAATAATGATACCATAATATAATACGTTTCTAGAATAAACTACACAGTAATATATCATACTACTTTCGACAATCAACTTAACTTAATTCAGCCGAACTGCAACTGAAGTGGAAATCCAAATCCAATCCGTCTCAAAATCAGCTCCCTGAAACAAAAAGAATGAAAAATAATATAATAACTATCGAAAGCATGCACAAACAATGCACATCAAACCTACCATTAACACCAAGTACCTAGAAAGTAGATCAAACAGGTCCGCCTCCTCGTGGCAGGGACAGGCAACGGCAGGAATCACTCCTGACGGCTAAGTGACCTGAAAAGAAAAGAAAGAAATTATCTACACAACAGAGAAACGAAACAATTAAGGCACAGTAAAGAAAACGAACTGATCCAATCCTGAAATAGAAAGACATTAAAAATACCTCAAAATTAAAAAAAAATAGTGTAGTCATAAATTTGATCGTAGCTCGGGCCAAGAGGCCACCGTTAAAAAAGGGCTTGCTTAGGTTAACATAGCGTGTGTACGTGTCCGTCTTGGTCGCTAGCAAAAGTTTTTTGTAGGGATCGAAAAAAGAGATTGCTGGGAGAATAAAATAAAATTCTCGAGATTGCTGGTCTAGCAGACGTGGAAACAGAAGCTGTGATTATCGATGGCATTTGGGATGAGGAAGTAAATGAAACCATTTTGTATGGTGCTACGAATGTTCGAGAGTTGAAAACGGAGCTATATAAGAAGCAATATCGGGATCAATTATAAGCAAAAACGTGCAGAAGAGGGAAGACCGTTTTCGCAGAAAAAGGGGAATAAAGGATCGCCGTTGTTTTACCTGTGGCTCATGGAACCATCCGAGTTAGAATTCCCCTACGAAGGATAAGGGTGTTCAGTGTTTTAAGTGCTAGGAATATGGGCATTTCGCATTGAAATGTACGACGAAGAAGCCGGTGTCTACCTGCAGTCTAACGGAGGTCGCCCGTAAGAAGTAGAATAAGTACGCGGAAATAGAGGACACTTAGTTTATTGCTCTGTAGGCACTATGGCCCTGTAGTCGCAAGGCGTATGAGTTTCCCATCTAGGGAACTCCGCGCCATACCTCGAAACATCTGCCCATTGTTCTTTACGCTTACCATTTCGACCGTCGTCGAATTAACATGTAACGTATGTATGTTCACACCACGTGCAGTACAATAAAGCCTAATAGACTCTGAACATTAAGTGCTGTGTTCATATTCTGCCAAGCGGTAGTAGAGCCGCGTGCCCTTTACAATCCAGGAACCTCAAATCTACAGCTCTTATCGATACAGGTAGCGATTTAAGTTTAATGTGAGCAGATAAGTACATACATTTGGTTGTACCACTTTTACGAAATAGAACAATAGGTTTCCGTGGTGTCGGATTGAAGGTTAATCGAACGTTAGGGGAACTTATTATTAATGTTACGATAGACAGCAAACAGTATCCAGCAAAATTCCACGTAGGTTCCGATGAATTATTGCAGTGCGGTTTTTTAATGGGCTCAAACTTTTTAGACACTGTACAGGGTCATATAAGTAGCAGTACTGTAAGAATAGCTAGACAAAAACTAACAGATTGTGATGTGCCAGAGGTTTTGCATGTTAATACTGAGGAAAATTATGATATAGATTTTTCATATATTGAAAATAGTGAACATAGGGGAAAGATTCAACGTTTGTAAAAAAAAGTATGTACCCGCTAACGCTTGTGACGTTAATATCGTGTTACGAGCCGAGATCAAAGGGGCACGGCTGCGGAGCCGAGGATCGGTTATTTTAAAATTTGTTAATTACGAACAACCAGTGCGTATTTCATCACCGGGAGCCGTGTAGATAGGAAGTGCGTGAACTAGCCGGTGCCTATTTCATCACCCGGTGTCACAAATTGGTGACAGCGGTTGGATACTGCTTATTCTTGATTGTAGAGAGATTCAATTTTAAATGTGTATCGATAAGAAAACGGGAGTTCCGCACCGGCGTACGACACCCACTTCTATGGTGAGTCCGGGTTATTTAGAAAACCTGTGCTGTAGGGCTTGGACAACCACCTTAGAGAAAGGTACCAAGGTTTGCATACAGTGCGCGTTAACCTCACCGTTGGATGTAAGGAGTTCTGCAACTGAACATTGGTTTTAGCGTGAGCCGCATACAATATTGTGTGGTTCATGCGATAAGCCATTGTACACAACACAACCCATAGTGGATTGCAACGTGTGCTCCTTGAAGTATTTTCTATGCGGGGAGCGCGGGTAACCGTTAGAATTTAATATATTCTAAAGGAAAGTGTTGATCTCGCATTTCGTTTCTTTTGTAATTAGAACCTAGGAGTTCTAAGGAAGAAAACCTTTTATTGAATTAATAATTAGAATTTCTATATAATTCTAAGGAAGATAATATATTTATTAATTGGGTTGATCGCTTAATAATTTTCAAATCATGGCTTCACTTTCGGTTGAAGAGTTGGCGAATTTAACGCTTTCAATAACTAGTTCCATGACTGTGCTGACGCGATCAGACATCAACAATAACCATCTTCGATGGAGAAAGTCCACGTTTGTCAAGCTTTACGCAAAGTCTAGAAAACGGGTTAGCTTTGATACCGGAAAACACGGAGCAAGAGTATCTAGGCATAGTATTAACCAAGTTCACGGGTCCGGCAAGAACAAGTATCCAAGACAAATCGTTCACAAGTGTCGCAGACCTAGTAAAATTCGTGAAGAAAAGGTACGCTCTAGGGCAGAGCCTAGCGTATCTCCAAGGGGAAATATCGCGTCTTGGTATCATTAATGATGAGACATTAAGAAAATACATCGATCGAGTAAGCCATTTAATCCACTGTGCGCGGACGGCAATTAAAGAACGATACGATGGCAACGTCTCGCAAATCATTCGGGAAATGGAAAAAGACGCGTTAGAAAACTTCCTCGAGGGATTACCGGAACGCGTTGCGTTAAGGATAGCTACGTTGGAAGAGAAAGTAGAAACATTAGAAAAAGCATTCGAGGCGGTACTATTAATTGATTGGCGGCTGCGGAATCGTCGTCAAGTTATAGAAGATCGAGCATCGAGAGAAGATTTCGGAAGAGGAGGTTCTCGCGAACGAGAATACCGATCGCCAGCACGGTATCCGCGATCACCATTTCCGATCTATTATCGGGCGAATCAGGATAGGAGCACCTCGCCATCTGGGACGGAGTATGATGGGCGTAGGAGGACGGCAGCGGCAATGACTTTGCATAGTCGACAGAAGTCACCGTCTTATTTATCGGATAATTCGGAGCCGGGTGATTACTTTGGATCGGAGCGTGGCCGACTGCAATAGAGGTCCAGCAATACAGGAAAACATCTATTTTGTTGGAACTGCGGGGAAAAAGGACACGACGGACAAATATGCAAGCAACGGCAGAATTTTCAACCAGGAGCGGGATCTTCGAGGGATTTTTCTCCGAAACCTTTAAACTCCAAAAGCGCTTACCGCACGGACGATACGGTGAGCGTACTAAAGAACAATCGTCAAAGAAGTGTCCGGTTCAACGAGGGGAAGAACGAGGACTCGTCAAGGAAGCTCCAACACCACGGATCAGGGTCAACGTTCCGGAATTAATAAACAAGACGGGAGAATTCCTTATTGACGGTGGAGCCTCTGTGAATCTCATCACGTTGGATTCTTTAGACGATAAGACAAAAATTACTTCACGGGAAGAAATAGAGATAACTGGGTTATCTGTCCCTTCTATTCAGACAATGGCTACGACGGTGTTACATATTAATGGCATTCATTTTTATGTCTTCGACCACCTCCCGCTGTCAGCAGATGGTCTCATAGGGAGCCCTTTCATCCTGCAAGAGAGAGCTGAGATTTCTTACCATCAAGGGACACTTGCAACGACCAGTCAGCCCATTAAGCCTATTCCGTTCACGAATTTTCCTCAAGTGGAGGAACGTGCTAGTTCCTCTAAACAAGCGACGGAGCATGGGATCTCGGGTAGTACGACGCGTCAAATTACAGTAAAGATAGCCAACCCTCATATAAAGGAAGGATATTTACCGTGTCTTAAAACACAAAAGAATATTTATGTCGGTGAGGCTGCGGTGAAGAACCACGATGGGTCATGCTATGTTTTGGCCACAAATAGAGGAAATAGGAAGGGAGAGGAAATAGGAATTTATTTGGGACCTCAATACCTGCATCCATATGACACCTTGGATACTTCCCACGAGGACATATCATATTCGGAAGAAATGAGTGCCGTTCAAGGAAAGAAGAGGAATCAAGAAATCTGGGACACCTTGGCTGATGGAGTTCGGTTATGGCGGCAATTGGAGGACGACGGCCCCGGAGCTGAGGGCGGGATTTCTACCGCTCAGCTCCCCATGGGGTTGCAAAGGACATAAAGGACTGCGATGGGATAGAGCCGCAAGACGGACGGATGTCATATAAGGATCAAACAGCACAACGGGTTGGATCCAGGCCTTACGATGGGTAATTGACATACACGTTGGTCACTCTGAGACAGGACAGAGACAAGACGAGAGAGGGGAGCCTCGGCCTTCGACCCCGCGCGATGCGCTGTTAAAAAGCCCCCTCCTCGGCCAGCATTCTGCGGACACACCCCGTAGAGATGAATCCTGGACTCGCCAGGATGACGGGAGCCCCACGGCGGGGGGCGTCCGAGGTGGCAATTTCTGTCCTCCAGCTGATGCCGCGATTGCCTTCCCGCCATTTTGGGGAGACAGCAATGATGCCAATAACAGACTCGCCACAGCAATACAGTACAGGACAACACCCGCGACACCTCACGGAAACTGTCGACACATCCAGGGAGCCAGACAACCGAGCCCCCCCTTCAACATGCTGGAGCAGTACTCAACCAAGGAGGACCCAAAGATATCCCTTCTGGAGAGAACGTGCTCCGCGACGCGGCAGAAATAACGCGATGGAGCGGGATATATATAAATTCAAATTCAAGGGCGATCGGCGACGCAGGATGTAAAATCCAATGCAGACCTGAAATCCCCCTATCACTACCTCCGCTCCGCGGCCGAAATGCCGTGTGGAGCGTTGAGCGTTGACCAACGAAGGCAGAAGGAGTAATGAAACTGAGAACAGGAAGAACAGAAGGGAAATAAGGAACCACGCCAACTGTTGAGAAGTAAATTTATTTACGGTAGTCCTTCTACCTTCTTCTTCCGCTCGGCCTTTGGCAGCGTACACTGGCAAAACAAGAGACGTGCCAGGTCGGTGACCGTTGCTGCTTCGGGCAGCGTGGGCAAATCGCTAGGCACGGAGCATTGCGGGGTCCCCCGGACCTGAAAGACGGCCTCTATCAGGGCTCGGCAGGCCTCAAGTAGGGGCTGCAGACGGGATGCTGAGGACACCCCGGCAACAACCCCACTAGTCCCCGAGGCCCCTGTGGAAGGCCCTGAGCCCGGTATTGGACCCGCACGGACGGCCACCCGACGTCTTCGGGCAGGTCGCCTATATGGACGTCGGGTGACATACACAGACTGCTCCCGGGACCCTCCGGATTCAAGGACGGTACCCTGGAAACTGAATGTGAGTTCATCCTCCCATGCCCGGAGGACGATTTCTACCCTTCCTCGGGGCAGTTGAATGATGGTCATAGGCTGCCGCCCACTCCTATGCAACCGGGGAGAGGACCGCTGGTTACTCGTGGGAAGAATCGTACTCCCCCCCCCCCCCCCCCCCACAAATACAAACAGGTGCGACGGCAGACATTACAGGCCCTCCTCTGCCCGTCACGGGGCGACATAGTCAGTGATGGACTCCGGGACGAGGGTGACGATGATACCTGCGTCCCCTGCGTTCCCTGTCTGTGTCACTCCGCTGCTGACGGCACGACCGACGACTCGGGCTCACCATAACCCAGTAAAACATGACTCCAGACGAAGGAGTCGTGAAAGGAGACAGGCCAACTTAATGAGCCTCCACAAACATAGCCTCAACAGAGTATATGCTGTGGCAGGAAGCCCACTACTGGCCCCACACGGCCGACACACGACACACGTCACATGACACACGACCAGCTGGATAACACACTGCTCCACAAACCCCTTGATTAAACCACGTCAAACTCCGAACGGTACTCGAGTAGACACTATGTAGGATCAGTCCGATATCCGGAGTGCAAGAAGACGAATTAAGAGATTATCAAAAGGGGGGAGACAGGTGAGAACATTCCAGAACATAGCAGGTGGGAAACTCGAGGGTCGGCAATCGCGTATAATCATAGAGTATACACGAGGCCTGACGAAACGAAATCCAACTCGATGGAAACTGGCAACCAAATCATGCATCCAGTTTGCCGGCCCACAGGGGCCCACGCAGCAGATCGTGGAAATGATACGCCACCCGTTGGATAATGTCCAAGGACTGGCGACATTCATACGGTCTTCGGCAATCAACCCACTCTAGGGAATCCTGAATGAAGCAGACACAAAAGAGTCTATTCATCAAAGCGAGATCAAGTAAGTCACAAACCAAGGTGTAAGGTAACGTGCCTATGGTTGAATGGCCGCAGTGACTTAATTCATGCGGTCACGAACGTTCCACGCAGGACACCTGGGGTCACCACTGCATTATCTTAGCCCCCTTACCCGGAGGGACCACATCCGTGTCGGACTCAGACACGGAGGCGGAAGCCACCCATGGGCATCGGGGAAAGAGGCCAGGCAGGACAGCGCACCTCCAAGGGGAGAGGACGGTCACGGGAGAAACCTTCCACACCCCGGTTGGGAAGTACCCAATGGGTTTTATCACGGCCCATTTTAGGGGAATCTCAGGAGGGCTGATGAAGCTGGGTTCAAGAGAAACCCAACCTTCAACCCTGCCGTTAGAACAAATATGGGGGGGACTACCCCGCAAATCCCACCCATCCGAATGGGAGAAGCTGGGACCCCAAACCCTTTTACCCCGAGGACGAAGCTGAACAGGAGCCCACCTTCCCTGGTGATGACACCTCCTGTACAACCATCGTACATAAGGGACAAAGAAGGGCTGGAGGAAGTCAACCCCAAAGCCAAACCGGCCGTCTCCCCTCCACGTGCAGTACGAAGGGGCTCTCCAAAAACGATGAGCCCCAAGGATGCGAAGTTACACCCAAGCGACCCAGTGGTCGCCCAACGGCCCCTATGGGCACTACTGGCCGAAATAGAGGCGCTCAGATCACAGGCCGAGTCCTCCGCAACGGCGTTTATGGAGAACACAAACTCCACAAAAAACGTCAAAGCGTCAATGAGGGAGAAGAGCATGCAGACGGTTGCTGCACTCCAAAAGATGAGAAAGAGGATTTTGGAGGGAAGGAAAACCCCTAGTGCGACCATCCCCACCCCACATAAACCCCCCGTGAGACTCGCCACCACGCCCACTGAGAGTAGCGAGAAAAAAAAGGGTACCTATCGGCACTCAGACGGCGCCCCAGGACGGGAGAAAAGGGAGGACTAAAACGGGCCACAAGAACCCACCCCCGCACCCTACCCCATAGCGGAGCAGGACACAACAGAGCATACCGCACCCTACCAGAAGAGGAAGGTGAGATCTCCCCCAGAGGAGGGTGCGCCAAAGAAACCCCGCTCGGGAGCGACACCCACATACGCCACAGTGGTGGGCAACTCCCTCCAGACAGAAACTGCCACCGACTCGGACTTCATGGAAGGCCGGCACAAAAGTAGGAGCAGACGCAGGAGGGAGGGACCATCGTCGGAATCCATCCACCCACCTCCACGAAGAGCTCCCTCCACGGTAGGATGGCAAAGGTCCAATTACCCCGCGGACCCCAAACTGGGAACGGCGAAGCGACTCATCCCGCTACGGAGGAAGCACCCGAAGGTAAAACCGGAGGCACTCCTTATTAAGGTTAAAGAGGGGTCCACCTACCTAGAAACGGTGGAGGACGTCCTCAAAAGGAGAAAGGCTGCCTCGCGGAATCAAGCGCGGTAAGAAAGATGCAAGAAGGAAACGTTCTGATAGAACTGTCCAAAACTGCCAAGGCGCATGGTGTAGCCGGAACGCTGAGCAAAGTGCTCGGGGAGTCAACACCGGCTGCCACACTACAGGCGAGGTCGACAGTAGACATAAAGAATGTCGATCCCACGGCAGAGGCCGGTGATATTGGTGAAGATTGGTGCCCAGACTCTGGGAATTGATCCCGCCCAAGTACACCTACGAACAACGAGGATAACCCCCGCGGGATCCCAGACAGCGATCCTTGACATACCGTCCGGTGCCATCCCGAAGGATCTTGAATCCCGCAAATTCAGGATCGGGTTCACCCTGGTGAGGGCGAGGCTGCTACCGAAGATCGTAAAATGCTTCAGATGCCACGCCCTGGGTCACACAAGCCTGGCCTGCAAAACACTTCCCCAGGGAAAGGAGAAAGGCAAGAAATGCGGATCCATGGAGCACTTTATAAAGGAGTGCACCAACGAGCCGAGATGTACCCTCTGCGAGGCCCAAGGCCTGGAGGAGAAAAGGCTACATCATGTGGCGCTTGGATGGCCGCAATATCAGAAGGCTGGTCAGGGCCGACGGGGACCAGCTACCCGCAATGGTTAAACCTATGACGATTCTTCAAACCAACTTAAACAGATCCCGCCTCGCCCAAGAACTCCTGGTGCAACAAGCGTCAGAGGCAAATGCCGACGCGGTGATCATTTCTGAACCTCACCGACAGAGACGAGAATGGTGCAATGACACAACCGGGCACGCGGCCGTATATATAACGGGGTTCAACGGACTATGACGCGCCCCATTAGCATCGCACCGTTACCCGGAATAGCAGTAGCAATGCTCGAAGAAACAACCCTCATTAGCGGCTACTGCTCTCCGAATATCACGCAACCGGAAGTTGAGATGTACCTAGACGACCTGCAGGAAGTGCTGAGAAGCGACCCCTCGATAGGTAGACGGGTGATTCTTGCAGGCGACTTCAACGCCAAATCCCCGGCCAGGGGAGGACGAAAGACCGAACGAAGAGGTGCGCTTCTCCTCGGTATAACCATGGCAGCGCACCTTGTTCCGGTTCGACCGTAGGGGATGTTCACCTTCTTCAGGAACGGCGATACATCCTTCCCGGATATAATGTCCGTGGACAGGATGACCCTAAAAAAACCTGCAAAGAAGTGAGGTACTGGATACCTTCTCCGCCTTGGACCACCGATACAGCCTACATACTTTCAAGGAAATCAGAGGCAGTCGACCACAAACGGCATGGAGACCATTCTCACTCATGAACGTGAAACCAGAGGATATCCTCGACGTATAAGACGTCAAGAGCAGAGATTCCATGCCACGACCCGCAAGGAACCCTTCGCCCCAGGCCCTTTCCTCCGACAGAGACCCGGACTGCTCTCCAGAGGCGATGCAATCCAGGCTCGAAAGGGTTTGTGAGGGAGTCACGCGAAGGAAGACACTCCCGAATGGCACAAAAAAAACGAACTTCTGGTGGAATGATAAAATTCCCAATCTTAGAATGGCGACGTTCCAAGCCAGAAGAAGGTATCAAAGAGGGAAGCAAAAAGACTCCCCAGAAACCCCAAACCTCCTTGATCACTGCAGATCAGCAAGGAAGAACTTACAGGCGGAAATCTGGAAGAGCAAAGAACAATAATGATCAGATTTCTGTGCTATTCTCTATCAGAACCCATGGGCGCGTCCATATATGGCAGTGATGTCCGGACTGAGGAAAGCTAGAGGTGTGGCGACGCAAGAGGTCCTCAACTCCCTCTTCACCACCACAAAAACCCCCCCAGGAAGTTACCCCCTGGCAGGTTACCGTCCCGATCCCGGACCCCCTGTGCACAACCGCAATCACACAGTGGCGTATGATGCACTATATGTATTGGCGGGGAAAATCCCAATACACATCAAAGCCGATGCCCGATGGAAAATTGACACGGAGAAGACCAATCCCCATCCCACCGACGGAGAATGGGAAGATACCGCAGGAGAGCCCACCCACCTCCAAATAGCGAAGAAGTGAATATGGGAAGAGTCGGTGGCGGCGATAAGCCGGCGCCACGTCTCCGCCTTAGGTTTAAGGCAAAACCGTTTTGTGACTAGAAGTATCGGATGTAGCGTGAGGTGCGAATGAGAAGTGTTAGTGGAGACGTCGAACGAATGTTTATCTCTAGGAAAGAGCGAATGCTTTCTGGGAATGCACGAGAAGCTTCGAGTGCATGGTGACTCGTTGTCGACCTGTGACACGTGGCAAGGATGTGTGTGTCGGTGTGGGTCCGAATGAGTGAGAACGAATGAGGGGTAGAACGAGAGAGAAGCTACGAGTGACAGAATATATGGATAGAATGATGCGTGCGAGAGTCAGTGTGTGAGCAGAGTTCAAGAAGAGTCTTGGTTAAAGATTTGAGTACAATCAAGCTTGTGTCAAGTGTTACGAGCCGGGGCTGTGGGCAACGCCTAGGCCGGCGAGGTTGATATAACCCAAGGAATACGGTTGAGAATTTGTTAGTAAGGTTGGCGGACGAACCCGATGCGAATTCGGGGAGCCGCTGGGATGTGTGAAACGAGGACGTACCTGATGCGAAATCAGAGAGCCGCAGGAGGGTGAAACATTGTGGACGAACCCGATGCGAAATCAGGGAGCCACTAGGATAGAAGTTCGCAGACGAACCCGATGCGAAATCGGGGAGCTGCTAGGAGGTTGACTTATTCACAGACGAACCCGGCGCGTAGCTGGGGAGCTGTTCGGAGGTTGGAAAACGTACGGACGAACCTGATGCGAAATCAGGGAGCCGTAGGATACAGATGAACCTCCTGCGAAACCAGGGAGCTGTAGGATGGGTTAGGTTTCGAGGACGAACTCGATGCGAAATCGGGGAGCCACTGGGTTGCAGTATTTATAGTTATTTTGCTTGGATACGGCGTGCGAACGAATCTGATGCGAAATCAGGGAGTCGCAGGAAATGTTAGTTTGTCTCGTAAATTTAAATTAATATTCGATACAACTCGAGCGGTTAAGTTGTATCTGTGGGAACGTTACTACTGATATAAAGGATTACGGAGTAAAGATTGGTTTAACGAATCTACTCGATTTAATGGTGAACAAATAGTATGTATATATTCAAATCAGTCGTCTGTACAATTGTAATTGTCGCGATGAAATAATATAAAATGCGTAAGTTACCTAAATATCTGCACGGTGCTGACGCACTGGCGATGCGGGATCTGAGAGCCGCTTTTAAGAGTATGCCGAAAGAACTTTAACCGGACCAGCGGATTCTAACGGGTTAATCTATGATTCGAAAGGTGCGCTTAGCCCAATCTAACTTGATATAACTGACTCTGTACGAGCGTGGCACGACATGACTCTACGTGTGACTATGTAACTCTGAACCGACGAGGGTAGAAACCAAAGGGTTTATATACCCCCGTAATGCGCGGGAACGCATTAGAATTTTTCATATACGGAAATTAAGAAGTCTTCGTCGGACCACGCCCGTCTTGATTGTAATGCAGCTGGTGGCACATGTTCTCAGGACCCCTTTATCTGTTTATGGTAACCGAAAGAATGTTTAGGCGTTTTCCCATCACAGACGCGAGCTCGAAAACGCGTTGAGAGCGACGTATGGAATATTCTTCATACGTAACAACCGTATCCCACAAGGCCATCGACCTGTAGCAGGGCAGATGGGACAGTTTTGACCCAAGTAACTGGACCCGGAAGCTGGTCGGCTCAGGGCCTTCGAGCAAAAGTCCCCCGACCTCTTCCTGGACTTCCATGTGTTGCAGCTTATAACGGGGCATGGCTCATTTGGTAACTTCAGGAAGAGAATAGGCAGAACGACCAGCGAGGACTGCTGGGACTGCGGACATCCGGTAGACAACGCAGACCACGTCATCTTCTACTGTGATCAACAGCGTTAGGAAGACAGCGTTAGGAGAAAGACTGACGATCGCGCACCTGGTCCCAAAGCTCACTGCGTCGCTGGAGAACTGGAAAGTTTTCCAGCGGTTCGCGGCGAAGGTGATGAAGGACAGAGCGAACCAGGGGAGAGAAAAAGAAAAAATGGGCGACCCCTCTTACCCAGGAGAAAGAGGAGGCGCCCATTTATCAGACTCTTGATGGACCCCTGAAAGGTAGCAGGCTTCGCGCTGAGACCACGGAGCCCACCTAGTCAAACACCCATTCGATGTCGGCAACCCTCGTTGATTGGAATCCCCAACAAGACATATACATACATTTTCATCATTCAATATTTGTAAAGGATGATATTCCAATCAATACCAGACAATACTGTTACTCTCCTATACATCAGGAGAAAATTAATCAACAAGTAGGAACGCTATTACAACACGGAATCATCAAACCTTTCGTTTCACCACACAATTTTCCTTTCTGGATTGTACCGAAGAAAACGGGCGCCGACGGGAAAAAGAAATGGCGTATGGTCATTGATTTTCGTGCTCTCAATGAAGAAACCATAAGTGACATATATCCACTACCACAAATTACAGAAATTTTTGATAAAATAGGAAGCGCAAAAAATTTTTCAGTATTTGATTTGGCCAATGGATTTCATCAAATTGAAATGAATCCAAGGGACATAGAAAAGACTGCTTTTACCACACCATACGGCCATTATGAATTCGTACGTATGCCCTTTGGGTTGAAAAACGCACTACCCACAATTCATCGACTTATGGATCAAGTTCTCACGGGGTTGCAAGGAACAGAATTTGTATTCGAACAGAATAGGTATTCGTATACCTTGATGACATTGTAGTCTATCCATAATCGCTCAGGGAACATGAAATTAAAGTCAGGACATTACTTCATGGATTGAGGGACAATGGACTTACACTTCAAACCAGCAAGAGCGAATTTCTTAGCAAGGAAGTGACCTATCTGGGACATATTGTTTCATCAGATGGAGTTAAGCCAGATCCTAGGAAATTTCAGGCCGTAGAAAAGTTCCCTGTAACGTCATCGCAAAAAAATATTCAACAATTTTTGGGATTAACTGGATATTGCCGCAGATTTATATAGGATTATTCAGCCTAAGCAAAGCCATTGATTCAATTACTTGGAAAAGGAATTCGTTTCAAATGGACTGAAGAACAGCAACGAAGTTTTGAGTTATTGCGAAATGAATTATGTAAAGAACCTATTTGCAATACCTCGACTTCAATCGACCATTCATCATCACCACTGATGCCTCGCACTTTGCAATTGGCGCAGTTTTGAGTCAGGGGGAAGTGGGCCAGGATTTGCCAATAGCTTATGCCTCTCGCAGTTTAAATCCTGCGGAAAGGAATTATTCCGCCACTGAAAAGGAATGTTTAGCAATGGTGTATGCTGTGCAATATTTTAGACCATATGTCTTTGGAAGGAAGTTTACTTTGATAACCGATCATAGACCGTTAGTTTGATTTCATTCCGTAAAAGATCCTACATCAAGATTAGTAAAATGGAAGTTAAGACTTTTAGAATACGAGTATGAAGTTGTTCATAAATCGGGAAAAACTAATAAAAACGCCGACGCTTTATCTCGCAATCCAGTAAGAATTTGCCTGCCCTTAATACCAAGGGAGAGCGATAAAGATTTCAAAATCCAGATACCGAAGAACACAGCACCTGTTACCGATAGCATTGGACAACGCATTCGCGAGCTACGACGAAATCAGGAAGTGAAACGCAGTCGCGAAGTATTAACTTCCGAGGAATCGTCAGATCAGGAAACCACCCCAAGAAGGCGACAGAGTCTTCGCAGAAGAAGGGTTGATCAACAACCAACGCATCAGGAACCAATTAACAATTCATCAAGCATCATATCAGGAAATCCCGTAGCAAATTCAACGCGACTCCTGGAGGATGCCGAACATCCAGTGGCAGGAGAGGATACCACCGATACACCTTTGGAACCTTTTGATAAACTTGCGCTGGACACAGTCGGACCCCTTCCAGAAACAGCTTGCGGGAACAGATATATTTTAACGATGCAAGATAACCTTACGAAATATTGCATTGCGGTTGCCATACCGGACATACGAGCTACAACTATCGCAGACGCTTTTGCTCGGCATTTCATAGCAATTTATGGAACTCCACGTGCAATATTATCGGATAGGGGAACTAGTTTCATCGGGAAAGTAATGACACATCTGGCTGAAATCTTCAAAATCAAACAAATAACGACATCGGGATATAGACCACAGACGAACGGTTCGTTGGAGAGAAGTCACGCTGTTCTTGCAGACTACTTGAGGCACTACATGGAGTCACACGAAGACTGGGACTTGTTTATTCCGTTTGCCATGCTCTCATATAACACATCCGGTCACGAGGCGACCAATTTTACGCCCCATGAATTGATCTTCGGTAAAGAAGCAAGAATACCGAGTGCCTTTCCATCTGGACAACACTAAGAAACCTGTGGAACCTACCTTACCAACCTTGTTCAACAGATGACGGAAATCCGAAACCAAGCAGCTGACAAGTTCAATAAAGCAAAGGAAAGGTCCAAACGCTACTATGATCGACATAGAAGACCAAGAGAATTTAAACCTGGACAATACGTTTATGTATAGAAGGAGCCTCGCATAAATAAGTTTGATCCGCATTATATTGGACCGTCTAAAATGCTGAATACTACGGACTTGAATAATGTGGTTTTGGAAACAGATAGCCATAAGACAATTAGGAAACATCGGGACAAATTAAAACACGCTTACTAACCATATTTCTAATAGTCACTTAGAAGAATGATCAACAATTGAATATAATCGACTCACACGAAGAGGAATAATATACGGCGCAATACTCGCTGCAATAAATTGGTATTCTTATGGGCGAAGAAGAAACCTGTTGTGGAAAATGGCATTGTCCTCAATGGGTCCTATAGAGCGCAGCGTGCACAGCTATGTGCAGCCACTACACCATTACGAGTCGCATCCAACATCGAACATCCAACGGCGGCAGTCGACAGATCTGAGTTACCATCCTGTGGCGTAAGTACTCGACTGCATGTTTACACCTGCGCTTACGATTCCCAAAGAAGGGTGAAAGCATCGTAATAAACGATGTTTCATCTGTAGGGGGAGATGTTACGTAGGAAGTATTATTTCATTTCTTCCTTCTACTATGCCCTTATTTGGAAATCGAGGGTGCATGCAGTCGAGCCTGCCCCTTCCGCGACGTCGCAATGACATGACGCTTTGGGGGGATCTTTCCGGACTCCCTTGGAAGTTTCCGTGCCCCCACTAGCTTTTTGGTATGGCTTTCGGGTATAAAAAGGGCACGACTTCTGCTCTCGGCGGCTCAGTATTGATCTAGCTTCAAGTACGTTCGGTATCGACTATATTGGTATTTTAGCTCAGCGAGATCGGATTGCGAGTCCCCGTCAAGCAAGTTTCATACGTTCGTTTTTTCAAAACGATATATACCTTACAGTATATCTGTTTTCGATAGCAATAGTTTTATTTTAATAGAGCTTAAGAGCTGTTCAGAGCGGGTCAGAGCGGGTAAGAGCGGGTAACAGCGGGTAAGAGAGCGCACCAGATCGCGCTCCGCGATATATACTCCCGTGCGGCAGGCGGAGTAGGGCGCTTTCTCCTGCAGCCCTGGAACCATTTCGTGGCGCGGAGACATCCATCGCCCTCGCCTGGTCCCAATCCGCAACATTCCGCCCGCCTTGGCGTGCGTAGCGCGGCAAAATCCAGTAGTGGCTAAGGAGTGGTTGTGCGTGACCATGTATCGGTGATCCGTGCTGGCCTTAGTGTTCCGGCCAGGCGTGCGGCAACGGGCACAGCTTCGCAATGGGCCTAGTTAGTGTAGAGAAGGCTGTTCGTATTGTGGCCACGCGTACCCTCCCATCATCGCCGGCGTGCGTGGCAGTGATTCGGCCCAATGGCCAGCGATATGGAGGCATCACTTCGTTCCTGACCAGGCATAGATCACCAACTTTCAGGTCTGGCTGTTTGGTGCGCCATTTCCCTCGAGTCTGCAGCTGGTGAAGATATTCCGTGGACCACCTCGTCCAAAAATGGTCTCGCATTTGCTGCACGTGGTGCCATCGCCGCAACGGAGATAATTTGGACGTGGCTAATGAAGGTTCCGGTACAGAAATTATAGGAGCCCCAATGAGAAAATGCCCCGGAGTCAGAGCATCGGTAGAGTCGATCTCGTCGCTTAATGCCGCCAGCGGCCTAGAATTCAGGCAAGCTTCAATTTGGGTGAGGAGAGTCGTCATTTCCTCGAAGGTCAAGCGGGTTTCCCCCATGACGCGGCGCAGATGGAACTTTGTTGATTTAACTGCAGCCTCCCAGATGCCGCCGAAGTGTGGCGCTCCAGGCGGATTGAAGCGCCAAGACGTTCCGTGAAGAGCAAGACTGGCAGCAACATCTGGCCTGTTGAGGAATGCGCTTGCAAGTAGCTGCCGAAGTTCCCGGTCGGCTCCGACGAAGTTGGTGCCTTGGTCGCTGTACATCGTAGTTGGAATCCCTCGCCGTGAAGTGAAGCGGCGAAAAGCAGCGAGGAAGGCCTCCGTGGTGCAGTCGGAGACGAGCTCGAGATGTACCGCTTTCGTTGCTAGACATACAAAAAGAGCAACGTATGCCTTTCTAGCATGGTGACCTCTCCCCGGCGTAGTTTTAACAAGGAAGGGACCAGCGTAATCGACGCCGGTATGTGTAAATGGACGCGAAGGTTGAACGCGGGGAGAGGGGAGATCGCTCATTTGCTGGTGCGCCGTTTGGGTGCGCCAGCGCCAACAAACTGTGCACGAGGCGATCGCTTTTTTTACTGCGCGTCGCCCCGAGAGTATCCAGTAATTTCGTCGTAGCGACGCCAAGGTTAGCTGCGTCCCTCCATGGAGCAGCTTGAGGTGAGTGTCTCGTATCAGTAGCACTAGAAAGTGACCCTTTGATGGTAGAACGACAGGATGTTTTTCCAGGTCATAGAGGAGTGAGTGCTTCAGTCTTCCCCCCACACGAAGTAATACTGTGCTGTCGATGAATGGCGCCAATCGAGATAGTGGTCCACGTGAAATGTGGGCTCCACGTGCGAGGTGCTTCATCTCCGTGGGGAATTCAGCAAGCTGGTAACAACGTAATAAGGTGAGCCTTGCATTGTTCAGCTCACTTGTAGTTAGGTGTGGCGATACTTGCGCGTGTTCGGCCTCATTCCTCGCGTTGCGAAGAAAGCGAAGGCACCAGCCAACTGTGCGTAGCAATTTTGATAGCGTAGAAAACCTCGAGATTAAATCAGTAATAAAACATGAGCCAGTGGTGGCAGCGAAGCAGCCCGTATGCGAAGAGCGAGCTTCCTGCTCGGTGACCCTCGCGTCAACCACATGGTTATTGTAGTTATAACCTGGTTGAGAAAGGAAGGGCGGCCCCTACCACCAAAGCTCCTTGTCTTGGAGCTGGCTGCCGAGCAAACCCCGAGATGCCATGTCGGCAGGGTTCAGCGCAGATTGCACGTAACGCCAATAAGCCGAGGGAAGTAAAGTTTGAATTTCAGCCACGCGGTTGGCAACGAAGGTTTTCCATCGGGTGGGGTGCCCTTGCAACCAGCTCAGGACCACCGTGGAATCCGACCACAAGTGTAGGGTGCAGTCTCCTATTTTTAAGCTAGTTAATACTGTCTTGACCAGGCGAGCCAAGAGTGAAGCTGCGCACAGCTCGAGTCGGGGCAGAGAAACCTGCCGCAATGGGGATACGCGTGTTTTGGCAGCCACAACTGAACACAAGGGCTGCGAACCATTATAGCTGGATCGCAGTAAACAACTGCCGCATACGCCCGCTCAGAGGCGTCGGCGAAGCCGTGGATTTCCACGTTAACGGGTCGTGCATTAGAGAAGAGCCATCGTGGGACTCGCAACGAGGAAATCGAGTGAAGGTGCTCATAATATTTACACCAATATTGTGCAAGCGTATCCGGAAGAGGATCATCCCAGTCGACCTTGAGCAACCATAGTGATTGCATAAAAATCTTGGCGGCTGTCACCACCGGTGCCAGAAAACCAAGAGGATCAAAAATACGAGCCACTTCTCGAAAAACTGTTCGTTTAGTGACCGGAGTGTTGGATTGCCGAGGCTGTACCGTGAAGAGAAACGTGTCAGTGGCCGCCTGCCATATCAAACCAAGAAGAGTGGCGACACCGTCAAAATTGCAGGCCAGTGCTGCTTCGGGAAGCGCTGACACAAGCTCGGGCTTGTTAGAAGACCATTTTCTTAGATTAAAACCGCCCGCCTTGAGCAACGCTAACAGCTCACCTTGCAAGTAAAGTGCTTCCGCGATTGAGTCCGCTCCAGAAATAACGTCATCGACATAGACGTCGTTGAGTAAGCAAGTAGCAGCTCGCGGATAATTGTCTTGTTCGTCTCTGCTCAATTGATGAAGAGTGCGCACCGCCAGGTAGGGCGCACAGGAAGTGCCATAAGTGACTGTTAGGAGACGATAGTGCGTAGGAGGTTCTCCGGCAGTTTTCCGCCAGAGAATTCTATGAAAATCACAATCAGCGGGCGCTAGTTTAATTTGGCGGTACATTTTTTCAATGTCCGCAGAGAATACTACAGCGTGCTTCCTCCAGCGCAGCAGAAGAGAAAACAGTTCCGGCAAGAGGTTAGGGCCTGTGTGAAGCAAATCATTTAAGGATGCTCCCGAAGTAGTTTTTTGAGAAGCATTGAAAACAACGCGCAGTTTTGTTGTAGTGCTTGACTCGCGAAGGATTCCATGGTGTGGCATATAATACGAGGTCTTAGACGTTAGTTCGTCTAAGGGAACCGGCTCCATATGGCCGAGTCGCAAGTACTCCCACAAGAAGGAGTTATAGAGTTTCTCCATTTCTGGAGTCCGTCGTAACCGACGTTCCTGTTTCATAAGAAGAGTTTGAGCTAAGCTCAGAGAATTTCCCAGTTTCGACGCAAGTTCGCGAAAGGGTAGTCGTACCTGATAGTTACCAGAAGAATGTCTAGAATGCGAAGAGAGAAAGTGACGTTCACAAGCTATTTCTTCGGCTGTAAGAGTATTGGAAGGTGCGGCGACCTCCTCGATTTCCCAAAATCGTTGAAGAAGTTGGGACAGATTGTCCCCCAGAGTAGAACATTGCACCGTGATGGGCCGTTTTTCGGAAGATATGACTCCTTTCGACGGTGTGCAATGACCAGTGACAATCCACCCGAGCGAGGTGAATTGAGCGATGGGACTGTTGACCGGACCCTTGCGCAGGCCGTCACGTATTATTTGAGCATAGACGTCTGCTCCCAGAATAATGGCAACCCGCTCCGCAGTGCGAAAATCGGGGTCTGCTAGATCTAAATCTAACAGGTGTGAGAGGGGGAACTGAGAAGTTGGAGCGCGAGTGGGGCGGTAAGCGGATAGACGCGGCAGCACGTACGCGGTAGTGGTGGAGATCTCGGAGGGGTTTCGGTGGGAGGAGAAATTTACTGTGACTCTCCCCCTCGTGTATACCCCAGCCACCCCGACGCCCATAACCGGGAACCGCGCTGCTTCGCGACGCAGTTTCAAGTTTTGCACAAGATTTTCCTCCACTAACGAGACTTCGGAACACGGATCAATTAGTGCGCGAACAGCAACTTTCTCGCCCCAACCCGTCTGCACCAATATTTTAGCTGTCGCGAGTAGTATCGAAGACCGATTTTGAGGGCCCGACCAGGAAATTGGCGCGCAATGCGCCGCTTTGGCTTCCACCACCGGCTCTCGGTGATCGGCTTGACGCGACATAATTGAATCAGATTTATTATGGAGTAAAGTGTGATGCTTACCCCCGCACAGCTGGCAGCGCTTCGCTGACTTACACAAACGCGCGGAATGATCTCCCAGGCAATTGTAGCACAAGTTATTTTCTGCCACCACTTGTTTCCTTTCAGCAGCGGTCATCCCTTTGAATTTGGCACAAAAGAGGATGAAATGATCCTCCGCGCACAAGGGACATCTCGCGTTCCTCCCTTCCGTCCTTGTAACTGTGTGGGCCTTGAATTTTGCTGAGGTTGCGTTGATTTTTAGGTGTCCTGGCATCGAGGTCGAAGGCGTACAGCTGGCGGAGGGATCCTCCATCGCTTCCAGTGCTCTCATTCGAGCGTTTAAGAAGTTCTGGAGTTGCTGGAACGTTGGAGGGTCGGTGGAGGCGCCGATAGACGTCTCCCACGCCATTCTAGTTCTGGCGTCCAGTTTGGTGACCGTGATGAAGACCAGCCAATCATCCCAATGCTGCACCGGTCGGCCCAGTGCCTTCAGCGCTTGAACTGCATCCAGCAGTCCGTTGAGTAGCGGTTTCAGTTGAGGCGCTGTTTCCCGCTTCATTAAAGGCAGCGCAGAAAGGGCAGCGAGTTGAGCGTTTATTTGAATCCGTAGATTTTCATAACGAGCCGTGATTGTTTCCCACGCCCCGTTGAAGCTCGCCTCCGTTAGGGGAACATTTTGTAGAAGTAGAGCCGGCTCGCCCGATAGACTCGTTTTTAGGTAGTGGAGCCGCTCTACTCCCGAAAGTGTTTTATTAGTTATCACCAGCGACGTGAATAGGTCTCTGAAGCTTGCCCATTCCCGGTAGTCGCCGGAAAAATGTGGCAGAGCGAGTTTGGGTAGGGATCGCGCCGCGGAAGGAACTAAGGGGACATTTGTAATTTCCGTTGATTTGTCTATCCAGTCCAGTAACGCTGCCTTTTGGTCCAGATATGCCTCCTCGCACAAGGCTAGATAGTCTTCTTGAAAGTAAGGCAGCTTCGTGTCCTCCTCGGACACGACATCTAGTAATTGATCGTGACCTTCCGAAAATGTGTTCCAATTTTTCTCCAGTAATTCCAAACGAGTAGTTAGAACTCCCTTGGTGATTTTTGCGACTCCCATCTTTTTCATGTTCTCCACGATTCGGCTTATCCGGTGAAATAAGGCCAATTGCTTAGCCGTGTATTTTTCCATTTTGTCTGTTATTAATTAATTAATGTTAAGATTTTGGTCACCCTTACCCGCACTTGTTGTGGCGCGCACTACCAATGTCGAGTAAGAACCCGTTGTACACTCGCGAGAGGTCGAAAAAGTAAGTTTGTTGTGCTGAGCCGCCCCAGGAATGTCGAATAAAAACCCGTTGTACACTCGCGAGAGGTCGAACAAGTAAGTTTGTTATAATTTAACTTGGCCGTTAAGCTTGTACCGTTAAATTTCGCTTATTAAATTGTACCATCCGTTCTTACAAATAAATATAAATCCATAAATCTGTTATCACAAATCCGTTATCACAAATCCGTTATCACACATCCGGCTCGAAGGACCAATGTTTTCGATAGCAATAGTTTTATTTTAATAGAGCGTAAGAGCTGTTCAGAGCGGGTCAGAGCGGGTAAGAGCGGGTAACAGCGGGTAAGAGAGCGCACCAGATCGCGCTCCGCGATATATACTCCCGTGCGGCAGCGGAGTAGGGCGCTTTCTCCTGCAGCCCTGGAACCATTTCGTGGCGCGGAGACATCCAGCGCCCTCGCCTGGTCCCAATCCGCAACAATATCGTTAAGCCTTTTTATTGGGCAGCACACATTTTCAATCCGTACAGAATGAGGAATCTGGAGTGTGTAATTTTATTTAGACTGTAATAAACCAAAGATTAGAGAATATACGCTTAATTCATCCGTACACATTTTTCTCATTGAGTCTCCTCTACCAATCATTAGCAGTAACTTCCCAATAAACAGATACACCTTAACCACTCGAGGTGTATCGCTATTAGTTACGAGTTCATTTTCCTAACAATTCTGTGGCTTCCGGTAATGAAATAGGCACTGGTTTGTCCACGAAAACCTTCCTGTGGCTCCCGGCGATGAAATAGGCTCTGGTTTGTCCACGAAATCTTACTATCATGTGTCTACGATTACCTTTAGCTTCCTGTGACACCCAGTGATAAAATAATCACCGGCTAGTTCACGCACTTCCTATCTACACGGCTCCCGAAGATGAAATACGCACTGGTTGTTCGTAATGAGTAAATTCTAAAATAACCGCTCCTCGGCTCCGCAGCCGTGCCCCTTTGCCCTCGGCTCGTAAAAATCTAAATGAATATCTTGTTAAAAGATAATGTTCCGGTTTATCAGCGTTCGCGAAGGCTATCTTCTCAAGAGAAAGAAGGAGTGAATGAGCAAGTAGACAGATGGTTAAAGGACGGTATAATTCGGCCGTAACAATCTGATTACGCTAGCCCCATTGTACTAGCGAAAAAGAAACATGGGTCTACTCGCATGTGTGTAGACTGTAGGCATTTAAATAAAAAAAGTATAAAAGATAGATATCCGCTTCTTCTTATTGAATACCATTTAGACTTTTTACAAGTAACGCATATTTTTAGTAGATTTGACTTGAAGAAGGGATTTTTCCGCGTTGGAATAGAGGAAAGTAGTCGTAAATACACTGCATTTGTAATACCAAATGGTCGATATGAATTCCTACGTGTACCATTTGGATTATGTAATTCACCATCTGTGAATACTGTGTTTCATGACCTAATTGTAGCTGGTGTTGTGTTCATTTACATGGTCGATTTCGTTATACCCGCCAGCAATTATGAAGAAAGTTTTGAACGATTAGAAGTCGTGTTAGAAACAGCAAGGGAGTACGGGCTCTTGATAAATTGGAAGAAATGGTGGTTTGTACAGTTGCCAATGGAATATCTTGGATAGAAAATGGAGAGCGGAACTATTAGACCATCTGAGCACAAAACTAAGTCGGTAATGAAGTCCCCCAAACGAACAACCATTAATAACGTGCAGAGTTTTTTGGGTTTCACAGGATACTTCAGAAGGGAGAGGAAGGAACGATCCTGGAACGACTCTGGATCAGAATCCGTGGGTAATACCGTGCATAATACCGCCCTATGGCGGTGATGTTCAAATTGAGAAAGGCGAAAAATGCGACATCTCCTCTTTCAGCGGAAAAGGTGGAGGAGGTGCATCACCACCACAAGGCCGCCCGCGGAGGTGAACCCCCGGGCAGATATCGCAGCTTCCGACACCCAGTGCACGACGATAGTCACACAGGAAATGGTGACGAAAGCGGCAAAAGCAATTAAGCTCGGTAATGCACAAGGAATGGATGTTGTCCCTCCGGAGGTGGTCAAGCTGATTGCTGAGGAATGGCCGGCTGACCTCACTACAATGTGCCGCAGAACTGGGCTCGAGGGAACACTCCCACGCACCTGGAGGACGGCGCGGGTGAACCTCCTTCCAAAACCCGGGAAGTACCTCACGCTCCCATCGACGTATAGACCATTAGTGTCCTTCCGGCGCTCTCCAACCTCTGGGAGTACGTGCTGAAGAACGCCATAGAGGCCAAAATCGGACGCGGCCCCTTTCACTGCTATTAATACGGTTTTAGAAGGGGCGTAGGTGCGGTAGAGGTAATCAGAGAAGTAACACCTCGGTCGCCGATGCATGCCAAAGCAGGGGCATAACCTGTGCCCTGGCGACACTACGGACATAAGAAATGCATTCAACCGTCTAGAACGGAAACGAACCCTGGCCGAACTTGCTCGGAGAGAAGTCCCCGGAGACCTAGCAAGGGTCATACGGAACTACTAAGAGGATAGGCGAGCGGTGGTCCACGACCTCGGGAAAAGAGTGAGTGAGCCGATCTATGCCGGAGTCCCATAAGGTGCAGTACTTGCACCTCTGCTATTGAACCTGGTATATGATGGGGTCCTGACACTCGCGAATGGCCTAAGGAATACTGCAGTCTTCGCGTATAAGGACGACCTAGCACTCACCATCTCTGCAAGGAACGTGGAGGAACTCCAATTACTAACAGACGTCGGCTTGAAGCAGATCCGAAAGTGGTTCGAACGCACGAACCTCAAGATCGCGCCGGAAAATACCGAGATTTTAATACAGGCCGGGCAAAGGATACACAAGGAAATCGACTTTGAGTGGGGCGAGATCTCCACGAATACGCAGCAGACTGCAAAATACCTCGGAGTAGAGCTCGACAACCGCCGCAACTACAAGCACCACATAGCTAAAATCAGCGCGAGAGCGGAGAAGATGATAGGTGCCCTGGCAGGACTCCTTAAAAGTACCAGAGACCATCCAGAACTGGTAGGACTTTGTATTACAACGTGTGGGAGTCGGTGGCCCTGTGTGCGTCCCCAATTTGCGCGCAGGCACCAAACACCCGACAAATCAACACAATTATTCTATGCAGAAGCTAGGGAGCGGCATTGATTCGTACCACGTCAGCATACCGTACAGTGGCCTATTATGCACTTTGTGTATTGGCGGGGAGAATGCCGATACACATCAAAGCCGATGTATACAGGGTGGCCAATATATACAGGGTGGCCCGCAAGTCTCGCAATATTCTAAAATTTCGCGTAGCTGAGGTGAGTCTGAACAACTTTTTCCCTGACCAAAATACTGTATGAAGCTTCGTTTTTGAGTTATAAACGAAAAACACTGGCTAATGAGCGCGCCTGTATAGCGCGCGCCCAGACAGCACCGCGTGCGGTTGTCATCGGGTGCATCGAGGGGCAACGTACGGCAAATATTAAATCATCTTAAATTAAGAATAATGTGTAATTATTCGTTTTCATGAATAACAATTAAATTAACAAGTTATTTAATAATTGTTCCATACTTTTATTCGTTATCCGAAACGTATAAAGTGTTTTATTACTTACGAAAAATGGTTGGATAATTAATGTGAGAAAACGATAGTAAAATAAACTTATCCTTTCATTCACAAAGTAACCTGCTTCGAAGGAAGTGGGTCCTTGGCAGTTGGTCATTGTACCGATCCTGACCTGTCTTAACAATTTTATGCCACGAAACGCACGTCTCGGCAATAGATAGCGATCTGATTCGCACTTATTTCCACACGCACACGACATGCACATTAACGAACGTAGGCGTGATAACCATATTCTTGAGTCATACACTCCTCGCCGGCCTCATGTGCTACCACACAGCCCGGATCGTAACAGTATCTATGGGTTTGTTACGGCGCACAGTTGTCCGGATCGAGAAATATAGTGACATTTTGGTATAACTTTTGAACCACAAACCATGAACCAAGATAAGGAAGACGTGAAAATAATTAAAGCATCTTGTTTGTAGCGTGCTGGTTTGAGCGCTTCAGAACATAAGAAGTTAGGCCTATGCATTATTATCTATAATGTAGAAAAGGAGTGGGAAGTGGAAGAGCTAAAACATGATTTGATTGCGAAAAATTTTGAAGGTCTGTGTGATTTAGAGAGAAATGTGTTAATAAGTGAAATTAATTTTAAACGTTGTTACGAGCCAGGCGTGTGGGCAACACCTAAACCGGAGAGGTTGATATTACCCAAAGAATACTCCGTAATCTTTCATATTAGTTGTGACGTTCCAACAGATACAACTTAACCGCTCGAGTTGTATTGAATATTAATTTTCAGTATCGAGACAAACTAGCAAGTTCTTTGGGTAATATCAACCTCTCCGGTACAAACAACTGATATATAATAATAATAATATATATATATATATATATATATATATATATATATTATTATTATATATCAGTTGTTTGTACAAATACAATTGTCGCAGCATTTATACAGTGAATTATTACTTAAAGCTGCATGGTTTTGGCGCACTGACGATGCGGGTGCTGAAAATGGTTACAATATTATATCGAAAGAACTTTAAACGAACTTGCGGATTCCAGCGGCTTAACTGGTTGTCCGACCGGTGCCCTAAGCCCGATCTCACTTAATGTAATCGACTCTGTACGGGCGTAACGCGACGTGAATATCACCGTAACTGTGTAGTTATTAACCGAAGATGATCAGAATAGAAGGGTTTATATAGTCCCAAAATGCACAGAGGGGCGTATTTGGCTTTTCTATATAAAGTAAGATCACGGAGAGCACGTCGGGTCGCGCATGTACTTAATCGGGCACAATGCAACTAATAAATATCAAAGGCCCTTATTGTCCGTATTCGATAATGGCAGAAATCTTTGGACGCTTCGCGGCTGCGCGACTTCCCTTCTTACGCAAGCTTGAGCGGCACGTGTGAGAGCAGCGTATAGAGAATATTATTCATACGTAACAACATGCTTTTAAGACAAAGAATGATAGGGTTAACTGGATAGTGCCCGTTCCTTATAAAAATTTCAAGAAACTAAAGGAGAATGGAAAAGCATTCATGCTCTGGAGAGCATATAAAGTCAAGGAATACTTTAACATCGCAAAACGCTATAAGTGCCATACAAATGGACATATAGCCAAGCATTGCAGCGAGCCAAAACAACTATGCGAGATCTGTGGTTCAGTCGAACACGTGCGCGGGAACTGTAAAGACCAGGACAATCCGCCCGGCCCCATTTGTACGCGACACAAGAGAAGGGGCGTTACCCGAAGCTTGCGAAGTAAGACTTGCCTGGAATATTTAAGACAGGTGAAGCTTTATAGAAATAAGCTAAAATGGACAAAAAAGTTGGACAAATCAATGCAATGAGATCCATGACAGGAGCGACTAGTCTAAGAAATATGATTATCTACGAAGAAATTGATATTCTGTGCATTCAAAAACCATACACATTTGCGGGTGGAGTATGTGGATACAATCTACCAACAACAAGTGTCATGTACCCGGCGGTCGGGAGGCCCTGGGTTGCAGTTATTTCAAGCAATAGACTCATCATTTTGTGCTGAGCCGCTTTCAGAACTCACACATGCTGACCATCGAGTTCCTGTTTGGGTAGTTCAAGTTTTACATAGTGAACATGTACTGCCAATACTCCGTGCCTATCGAGGATATCTTGGGAAAGTTGGACAGGTGTCTTTGCGGAATTGGAACGGGGAGAGTTCTGATAGTAATTTATGCTAATGCCAGATCTACATGCTGGTACGCGGAACAGATGAGAACCTCGAGAATGCCGATGTACATCAGAGCCGATGCCCTCGGAAAAATTTAATCGGAGAAGACCAACCCCCATTCCACCGACGAAGATTTGGAGGACCCTGCAGAAGAGTCTACCCACTCCTTAGGATTTAAGAAGAGGACATGGGAAGAAACCACCGACCAGTGGCAGGGCAAATGGGACAGTTTCGACTCAAACAACTGGACCCGGAATGGTCGGCTGAGTCAAGACTTTTGCGCAGGAGTCCCCGACTCTCTTCCTGGACGTCCATACGATGTAGCTCCTAACAGGGCGTGGCTCGTTTGGCAGTTTCAGGAAGAGACTAGGAAGAACGACTAGTGAGGACTCTTGGGACTGCGGACACCCGGTTGATAACGCCGACCACGTCATCTTCCACTGGTCATCGCTGGGCGGAGCAGAGGCTCCACCTGGAAAAACTCTATGGAGAAAGACTGCCAACTACGAGCCTGGTCTCGCGGATCAATTCGTCGCTGGAGTCCTGGAAAGTCTTCCAGGTGTTCACGGCTAAGGTGATGAAGAACAGAGCGAACCAGGAAAGAGAAAAAGAAAAAGCCGGTGACCCCTCACTCAATCCCAGGAGGAGGAAGCGCTGCACAGTGGTGCCATTTCTCGAAAGCTCGCCATAATTCGTAATTTAACACGATTTAAATAAGAATTGGTATTCTTATATTTTTGGGGTTGCTGAATTCAAATATTTTACAAAAAATGAAATTTTCATAATGGACGATCTAAAATTAGTGGTATAAACGTTGCTTTTAAGTTAGCTTTTGTCAAAATTGACTACTTTCCGATTTTTGACTAAAATTATGTAATTATAATGTCCGTTCAGTCCGTTTTCTGGAACAGTTGCTAAAATAAATACTGCTAAAAAAGTACAAAGGGTCTCAGTGGGTAATAGCGACCAGATGACTTCACGACTGGAGGTCCGTTGTAACTAACAGAGTCATAGTTTCCAGATGTGTGACAATAGAGAGTCAAAGGCGTCGAACAGAAAGTAGAAGACAATAGTTCCAGCAACAAATACCCGGAAGGCCTGGTTCCTCTGTCCATTACAATTTGTATACTTTCCAAGTCCGAACTCACGACTTCGTGATGTTGTCCAATTGACTTATGTCAAGGAATCATGTTATCAAGCTATAATCTTGGACCCATCATTATTATTATTAATTATTATTTATTATTATTATATTAGTGTCTTCGATAGATTTCTTTATACCCTATTAAATTTTTCAAAAATATATTGACCTTCGCACGAGATATCATCACTACGCTCTAATGACACAGACCGAAAATACCCCTACTTGATACTTTAAATTTAAATACCTTACAAAATGGCAGAAAAGGACAAAGTTTCTCAAATGGATATCATAGTTGTTGCGTATGAAGAATATTCCATACGTCGCTCTCAACGCGTTTTTCGAGCTCGCGTCCGTGATGGGAAAACGCCCTAAAATTCTTTCAGTTTCCATAAACAGATAAAGGGGTCCTGAGAACATGTGCGACCAGCTGCATCACGACCAAGACGGGCGTGGTCCGACGAAGACTTCTTAATTTCCTTATATGGAAAATTCTAATGCGTTCCCGCGCATTTCGGGGGTATATAAACCCTTTGGTTTCTACCCTCGTCGGTTCAGAGTTACATAGTCACGCGTAAAGTCACGTCGTGCCACGCTCGTACGGAGTCAGTTATATCAAGTGAGATTGGGCTTAGCGCACCTTTCGAATCATAGATTAACCCGTTAGAATCGGCTAGTCCGGTTGAAGTTCTTTCGGCATACTCTTAAAGGCGGCTCTCAGACCCCGCATCGCCAGTGCGTCAACACCGTGCAAATATTAGGTAAATTACACACTTTATATTATTTCATCGCGACAACTACAATTGTACAGACGACTGTTTTGAATATATATACCATTTGTTCACCATTAAATCGAGTAGATTCGTTAAACCAATCTTTACTCCGTGATCCTTTATATCAGAAGTAACGCTCCCACAGATACAACTTAACCGCTCGAGTTGTATCGAATATTAATTTAAAAGTTACGAGGCAAACTAACATTTCCAGCGACTCCCTGATTTCGCATCAGGTTCGTTCGCACGCCTTATCCAAGCAGAATAACTATAAATACTCCAACCCAGTGGCTCCCCGATTTCGCATCGGGTTCGTCCACGAAATCTAACCCATCCTACAGCTCCCTGGTTTCGCACCAGATTCGTCTGTATCCTACGGCTCCCTGGTTTCGCATCAGGTTCGTCCGTACGTTTTCCAACCTCCGAACAGCTCCCCAGCTACGCGCCGGGTTCGTCTGTGAATAAGTCAACCTCCTAGCAGCTCCCCGATTTCGCATCGGGTTCGTCTGCGAACTTCTTTCCTAGTGGCTCCCCGATTTCGCATCGGGTTCGTCCACGACGTTTCACCCTCCTGCGGCTCCCTGATTTCGCATCAGGTTCGTCCGCGCTTGACTCTATTCCTGAGGCTCCCCGATTTCGCATCGGGTTCGTCCTCGTTTCACACATCCCAGCGGCTCCCCGATTTCGCATCGGGTTCGTCCGCGCACCTTATTAACAAATTCTCAACCGTATTCCTTGGGTTATATCAACCTCGCCGGCCTAGGCGTTGCCCACAGCCCCGGCTCGTAACATAGTTGACATGCAACTTTATATCAGCAGACTTGTCCCAGCGTGAAACTCCGTGAATAACATCTTTGTTTTCCTTCTTGTTCAATAAGATATGCGTAAGATTTATGATATATTGAAAACGGAATTACAATAATAAATTAAAAAATATTTTACTTCATTTCTGTGGAAAATTTATATTTATAACACCTGCTTTAATGGTCAAATGTTCCACATATCAATTTTGTTAAGATAAGCGTTTCCTGACGCAATTAACAAGCTCCAATTTTCAAGATATTAAAGAGCATGAAATTTCTTCAACTTTGATGGCCTATAGCTCAGTAACCAATCAATATATTTAAAAAATTCAAGCGGCATTAGATGCATTGATATATATACAACAAATCTGCTATACTATAAACAAGCTGCTATATAGCCTTTTCAGCAGACTACTGACACACCCCTAAGGACCAGTAAGCTCCATTCTGCAACCAGGGTGTGTAGCCAAAGTTAACTCATCTGATGTCAGCGGCCTGGTGCTGGCTGATCATTCCCAACACGACAAGGAGCCGTTGTATCGATGAGGATACTCCTTTGAGAAGCCCCCCCCCTCCTTCGTAGTATTACGTTTAATATGGCCGAGGGGGTGAGGGTGCGTCGCCTATGCGATGGTGTGATAGAGGAGGGGTTTTTAGTGGATAGTTGCCGCACAACACCTTAGGCAGCAGAGTCCCACATAAGCCAATGTAGCCCTGTATATGCGTAAATGCAATTACCCCTTCTCGATCCAGAAAAAAAGAGATTAACGGCTGCTCCACCGTGAATGAAGAATTCTTCCGTTCCTGATTCCAATTACGGAACCTTGATTTTGATTCTTGGTGCAGGTGCCTCTTTGATGAGTCTTCTTTCTTCTCGCCGCTGAATCGGATTTTCCTTCGCCGATCTTCCTCGTTTCCGCTTATCGTGTCGCCTGTACGTTGAGTACGATTGAACTTTAAAGACTTGCTTGATTCCACGGACGAATCTCTTGAATACCGGTGATAACGTAGACTGCGCGGACGGCTCCTACACGATTTTCCGTCATGCCCGGTCATACTGCAACGCCCGGGCAACGCCAACAATACAAATGTGACTTGCGATTTTTGTCAAGATTTTCAAGTTTTGAAAGTTTTGTATCCCGATCATCATATTCTATGAATCGCGGTAATTAGAAGGGAATCTCGAGTGGCTTCTTTGATGCCAGGTTCAGGCCGTCGTGCGTCCCTGCCTCTCTCCTTCACCTTCAGGTTCAGATATTTTCGAACGTCGTCCTCTGAACCGATCATATCTATTCGCAGACAGTGGGTACTTCACGGTCTCAATTACGATAATATTGAACATAGCGGTCTCGACGTAACCATCTAGAAGGTGATTCATTGCTAGGCGACTGTCATCTATTCCATAATTTCCTCTCTATCTGTAGCACAGTGTCGTAATACTGTTCAAGCGGTCCTAAATCCTGAAGTTGAGTCGACACTTTTCCAGAAAATCGATCCGGTAAACTATAGATGGAATTTTCCTTAACGTCCTTTTCCATTTCTTTGACGAAATTCTCAGCGTGATTCAGATATTTTTCCCGAATATCTCCACGCATACAATAAACCAGATGACTTGTTCTATCGACATATTCTCGTATACTTTCTCCATGGTGGATACGTAGTTTCGCGATTTGAAGTTGTAACTGTGACAAATTTCTTCCAGGCGTGAATCTTTTTTTCAAGAGCTTCATTAACGCCTCAATAGAGTCGAATTTATGCTTTATCGTGTATCTACGTGCTGGACCGATAAGTTTAATTAAAACAATAGCAATATACAGTAATTGCTCGATTATTGTTCGAAATTGTGTCTACGATTAGTATTCATTTCTATCCCCTCTACTTGGGGTGGTTCCCCCTGAAACGAGCGAAGCGTGAAGCGCCGAGCATGTCATCTGAATACAGATCTAATATCGGAGAGAGCCAACACTGATGCAAGCGAGATTAAAAATTCAAACTTATTCATTTTTGGTCTGTTTTAAATGAAATTTTTCCAAAATGTTCGTTACAATCTCCTGATTGAAGTGATACCAAACACGATATGGTTTAGATAGTATTTACTTATCATGGTATTAATAATTTCATTCTCCTTTATTATTGTTTTCTATAACAGCTAGTCTTACACATTTTGTGCAAAGTGCGTCAACGGTGACCTTCCTCCGTCAAAGGTCGGAATGGACGATGTAATGTTCTGTATACACGTATGTTGCGTTAAGAGTGTCATTCAATTGGCAATCGAAACAGTCAGGTTTAGCATCTCATTAGCAGAGACGTTCGCTTGAGGGTTTGCCATTATCTTTTTTTTTTAATATTACAAAAGAAGTTAGCTAGAGAAAACCAATATATTGTAAATGTTCACCTACGACTAATAGAACGTATTTTAAAACCAAAATTTACGGTAATTGGAAATTGGTGGTGTCTCACCGCTGTCACCAGTTTTGCTACCTGCCAGGGCTCTGGGCAACGCCTAGACCGACGAGGTTGATATTATACAAAGAATATGGTTAAGAATTTGTTAGTGGCACGATCCTGATGCGAAATGAGGGAGCCGCTGGGATGTTTGTAAACGTACGGACGAACCTGATGCGAAATCAAGGAGTCGCAGCAAGTACATACATGCAAAAAAAACAAAATGCAAATTTCTAACGGTATATGTAACTCATAACCAAATACCCGAGACAGATGAAGAAAGAAAACAATTAATAGAAGAAACTTATGAGTCCAGTATTGAAGGGCACATGGGAAGTCAGCGAACATCGGAAAAACTTGGTACAAAGTACAACTTTGGATGGCATTCGGAAAGACGTCGAATCATATGGAAAGAATTGCAAGACTTGTCAATTTGAACGACGAAAATACGAAGGAATTATGAAACAACCCGGACCACCGGATAATTTTACGAAAAACTAAATAAGAACCTAAAGGTTAGTTTTGCATTAACGTCGGTGTACCATCCCCAAATGAGTGGAAAAAATGAAAGAAGTCACAAGGGAATGTTAAATTACATCAGAAGCTATGTTGATAAAGATATGAGTGGGGTAATATACTGTAGGATATGGTGATAGGGGATGGAATAACTTCCCATTCAATACTTGAAATTAGCTTTATTGCACTGAGTCGTGGCACACGCTCGCGATACTCGCAATTACTCGTACTCAATTCTTTAATCAAGACTCCTTGAACTCTGCTCACACACTCGGTCCCACACCGACGCACACACATCCTTGCCACGTGTCACAGGTCGACAACGGGTCACCATGCACTCACAGTCTCTTGTGCATTCCCAGAAAGCATTCGCTCGACGTTTCCCCTAACACTTCTCTTTCGCACCTCATGCTACATTCGATACTTCCAGTCGATCCATCAATACTAAAGGAGATGAGTTTCGCTTATAATTCAACGAAGCACGAAGTCATAAAGATTTTACCCACACAATTTACATTTGGATATAAACCCAATATACATACCATAACCATTAAAAGCAAGATACAGGAGGAAGAAGTCGCGCATGATTTTAATAGAAATTGACAGATCATTAAGGCAGGAGCAAGAATAAGAATTGAAACGTTTCAAATGAAAACTCAAGAAGGGTTGGAGAAAAGAAAAACTACAATTCCGGACTATAAAGTCAGCCATTCGGTGTCGGTAAAGTGTGCCACGTATGCATATTGGCCTGCCGGGTCCCACCTGGGCAGCAGCTCAGTCCCACTCCAACTTTAGAAGAATACAGAACATAGTACGCCCTTTTGCCCAGCCATCACAAGTGGTCTCAGAAGTGAACCAAAAGTAACTTAGTAAAACACAAATTAAGAATAAAAAAAAATAGAAATAAAAGGAAGGAAAGGGGCTCACGAAGGAAAAATACACACATCAATGCAATCAATTACCATCTTATACACGCTTACACAGTAAGTCGCACAATATTACTACATAAACGACTTGCATAACACTTATACATATACATAGTTGTCGAGAAACGTCGAGAACGTCACAAAAACCACAGACACACATGTCCAATCTTTCACGTACCTTTAGAAAAACCAAAGAACGAAGAAACGGAAGCGAAAATGCCAAATACAGTGACATTCTGCGATGTATATTTTACAATTCCTACCTTCGACGGCAAAGATATACCCGTAGAAACTTTCATCCGCGCATGTAATAGGGCAAATGCCGTTCTACCGGACACAGCCAGATCTAAATTTTTAGAATTATTACCATGCAAACTAACTGTAAATGCAATCGAAATAGTAGATGTGAAAACCTACTCAACTTTAAGCGATTTATTATCAGACCTTAAAACAGCATTTAGTAAACTAATCGAACTATCTGATCTAGAATTCGAACTAAAATGTGCAGCACAAAATTACGGTGAATCAGTCTTTAACTATTCTATACGAATACGTAGAATTTTAAACAAAATCATAGAGCGGTTAGAAACGGTTTATAATGCAATAGAGTATAAAGACTACCTAACAAATAGAATAGTAGAAGTAAAAAAACGTGGCCGTAAAGGCATTTGTACGCGGTCTTATAGATAGCATAAACTATCAAATGCCTAGACAACACCCAACACTTCAGTCAGCAATAAATGAGGCAATAGATATTGAAAACGAACTATTAAAACGCCAAAAATTACACGAAAACAATATATGCCACGAAGAAGGATCACAAGGCTCTAATAAAGTGCACGTTAGATTTACGAAAACAACTAATCATAAAACTACAATAACAGACGAAAATTTCTGTCATTTTTGTGAAAAAATAGGACATACAGTACAGAAGTGTCATTACCTACAACGACATAAAGCTACCCAAGGTAATTATTCCCACAATTCGGGCAGATCATTCTCACGGAGTAACCCTAATTACGGAAACACAAGCCGAGGATTCAGCACCCGAAAAGACACGTACGATGGAAGACGAGACGACCGACCTAACGCGCACAGAGAAAATTATCGAGACACTTCACGAAATATGTACAGACACAATTCACGCGATAGATACAGAAATAATTCACATGATAGATACAGAAACAATTCACGCGATAGATACAGAAATAATTCGCACGATAGATCCGGAGATAATTCACGAATTAAGAACGATCTCCACAACAAGAACAGATACAGAGGTGACTCAAATAACAGATTTGAATATCGGAAAAATTTGTGGGGGTACTTCCCACATACACCGCTAGGGGACGAGCACGACGATCCGGCTCCCGAAGGTGGTTGCATAGGTCCGCGCCACTATATATATAACCACCGACCGTTCCCTACTATCCCTGTGTCTAAGGCAGGGCCCGCTAGTACGCCTTACTGATGAGTCCGCTAGCAGGCCTAGGACGAAACGCAACCTCTCCCTTTCCTCTTTCTTTTCCCGACGAAACCTTCTTCTCTCTCTCCTCCATAACCCCCGCAATTGGTGACCCCGACGTGATCAACACGCAAGCAGCGCACGACTTTGAATGGCGGACGACGCCGAGAGGAAAAGACGTTGGAGGCGACTTTAACGCGATGGCTACCGCTTCGATCACGTTCGTTACCCTTAAGCAGCACGCGCTCGCCCGCGACGAGCGGGTTACAGGGCGAAGTCGGTAGTGTGCATCGACGTCGCAGAATCGAGGAACGGCCAGCAGACCCTGGGAGATAACTTCAACATATCGTTATCACTGGTGGGGGAGTGATGTGGGGGTACTTCCCACATACACCGCTAGGGGACGAGCACGACGATCCGGCTCCCGAAGGTGGTTGCATAGGTCCGCGCCACTATATATATAACCACCGACCGTTCCCTACTATTCCTGTGTCTAAGGCAGGGCCTGCTAGTACGCCTTACTGATGAGTCCGCTAGCAGGCCTAGGACGAAACGCAACCCCTCCCTTTCCTCTTTCTTTTCCCGACGAAACCTTCTTCTCTCTCTCCTGCATAACCCCCGCAATTGGTGACCCCGACGTGATCAACACGCAAGCAGCGCACGACTTTGGATGGCGGACGACGCCGAGAGGGGAAAGACGTTGGAGGCGACTTTAACGCAATGGCTACCGACTTCGATTACGTTCGTTACCCTTAAGCAGCACGCGCTCGCCCGCGACGAGCGGGTTACAGGGCGAAGCCGGTAGTGTGCATCGACGTCGCAGAATCGAGGAACGGCCAGCAGACCCTGGGAGATAACTTCAACATATCGTTATCACTGGTGGGGGAGTGATGTGGGGGTACTTCCCACATACACCGCTAGGGGACGAGCACGACGATCCGGCTCCCGAAGGTGGCTGTATAGGCCCACGCGAGTATATATATAACCACCGACCGTTCCCTACTATCCCTGTGTCTAAGGCAGGGCCCGCTAGTACGCCTTACTGATGAGTCCGCTAGCAGGCCTAGGACGAAACGCAACTTCTCCCTTTCCTCTTTCTTTTCCCGACGAAACCTTCTTCTCTCTCTCCTCCATAACCCCCGCAAGGTAAATAAACGTAGTAACAAGGGTACAACAAATAAAAGGGAATCAAGTTTGAGTAACAAAGCTATGAATAAAGGGGGAGACAATAATGATGCATCAATAAGCGAGCGTCCGCTATACAAAGAGAAATACAAAGTAATTGTCCCTTGAATGGCGACGGACAAACAAATCCTCACGCATCATTCTTAAAAAAGGACGAATGCTACAGATAACGCTTCCAGCAATTGGGATAACGAGTGAAACAATTAGTAACAAATTCCAAGACTGTATGGTAAAACCTCAACAAATATCACAAAATTCTGAAGAATACAATGCACAGAAACAGCCGAAAGACAAACAGATGCATCGAATATAAACAGTGCAACGGATACACAAGACCGAATCTTCACACCTCAAAACTATACAACACACACACAGTGGAATGACTCGAGCACTACCTCAGCAGATGACACTCCAGACGAAACATACCAGCCATCAGCTTACCATAGGAAACAACTGATTGCCCCAGCGAGGTCAAGCACACGGCGAACACATTGCACGGGGAATATAACAATCCGAAACAATATCATAATTACACCAAACAAGTTTTTAACAAAAAAAGACAGTGTCGCATATTTCGTTTGGTCCGATTGCATATTGGATACACCGATAACACAAACATTTCAAGAAAAAGGAATTATTACACGACAATCCCTCTTACAATGTAATCCAAATATCAGAGATATTCTCATTACACGTCATGGCATCACGTGTTATTTCGGCATGGTTGCAAAATAAGCCACACAAATTGTACAGATGTCCACATTATGAAGAGATGCCTCGAGACACTGTTAAATGTACTACGCAAACTCGAAATTAACTCGTGTACCACATCTAAAGACACCGAAATAATCGACCTATGGACCTGGTCAAACATAAAAATATTCTTATTCGCAAACACGTCAGACCCAGACCCCACCGTTACACTCTGCGAAGGACTCATATCAGTTCCACCACCAGAAATTAAGAAAAGAATAATCGCAGAATCGCACAGTTCTACAATTGGCGGTCACAAAGGCATAACAAAAACATATAAAAGAATTGCTTCTCAATATTACTGGAAAGGCATGAAAAACGAGATCAAAAACTTCATAAAATATTGCATTGATTGCCAGAAGAAAAAACTAGTGCGGATAAAACCGAAGGCACCGATGATCATAAAATTGCTATTGACATATGCGGACCTTTAAAGAAAACAAACAGCGGATATGAATACATTCTAACAATTATAGATCTTTTTAGTAAATTTGGAATAGCAATTCCCCTAAAACAACAGACATCGTTAGAAATCGCCAAAGCAATCGCTACAGATTTCATTTGCATATTTGGTGCCCCACGAGCAATTCTTTCCGACCAAGCTCGAAATTTCATGTCTGACATGTTCAAAGAATTTGCAAACCATTTCAAAAGCAAACATTACAGAACTTCGGCTTACCACCCACAATCAAATGGAGATTATTGGAGATTGGAGAATGGAGGAATACCTAAAACATTTTATATGTGAAACTCGTGATTGGGATCAATACCTCAAGCTTGGAATGCTATCCTATAATACAAGTATACACGAAAGTACCGGCTGCACGCCTTTCGAAATAGTTTTCGGCAGAATAGCTCGTTCTCCTTTCAGAATTTCCACCTCTTGAAAAAATCCTAATATATCATGACTATCCACAAACCTTTAGTAAACACTTAAAGGAAATGCAACAAATTACACCGCAAAAACAAATACAATTTACGGAAAATACCAAGCGATACTACGATAAAAGGATTACTACACCAAATTTCTTAGTCGTTCAACTTGTATTCTTAATTAACGACCAAAGAAAGAATAAACTCGATAGCAATGACATAGGACCTTTTAAAATTCTGGAAATCCTAGATCGACATAATGTAAATTGAGAAATTAAAGAGAACAAATCAAAAATCGTGCATGTAGACAAAATTAAATTGGCATATGTTACAGATGCCTCGCATCACTTGTAAGCGCAGACGTCCGATATAAGATAACACCACTCACACAAAACCCTGGTCTACACTCAGAAGCACTAGGCACGTTACACCTATACCACACTACATGGACTCTGATAGCACACACCGATAAGCAGTGCCTCGTAACTCAACGCACACAAATATGGGAAAATCGACAAGCTATAAAAAACTTTTGCACAATAATAGGACCAGCCTGCTTAATCTACGGACAACTGAAACTGTTGGAATCTCAACTACGTGATATAGAGACCTCGGAAACAATACTTCGGGAACTACTCGCAACCACCGAATTAGACAATAATATAAGAAAAACACGCACATCATTCGAGTTTATTGGAAAAATTAGCAAAGCTCTTTTTGGAGCCTTAAGTGTGGAAGATGCTATTAAAACTAACGAACAAATTGAATCACTAGTTAACGGCGCTCAGGAAATAGCAGAATTAGTAACAGACCAGGCGCACATAATAAAATCAAAATTTAACATCGTACAAGAACAAATAAAATCCTTGACAGGAACAATAGAACACGAAATTAAAGACATTAACCAAGTACTATTAACAGTTAGAAACAACGCAAAGACTCTTCAGTATAATCAAAAGGCAATACTGTATGCAACGGAAATCGATGAAGCAGTAACACAATTACAAATTAAAATTAATACCCTTATCGATGCCACTCTTTTTGCCAAGATTGGTCAAATACACTCTCCAATATTAACAGCGCAACAAATACTATCAAGTGCCGAGACCATACATAAATCAATACGAAATCTGGAATTTCCGATACCACTGGATAAACAGCACATACCACAATTACTTACAATAATAAACTTAACGGTATTTCACAATGGAGCTAAACTAATCTATATCTTAAAGATGCCACTACTAGATTACACTCCATATAAGTTGTATCAACTGTTACGAGCCGAGGCTGTGGGCAACGCCTAGGCCGACGAGGTTGATATAACCCAAGGAATACGGTTGAGAATTTGTTAGTAAGGTGCACGGACGAACCCGATTCGAAATCGGGGAGCCGCTGGGATGTGTGAAACGAGGACGAACCCGATGCGAAATCGGGGAGCCTCAGGAATAGAGTCCAGCGCGGACGAACCTGGTGCGAAACCAGGGAGCCGCAGGGATGTATGAAACGAGGACGAACCCGATGCGAAATCGGGGAGCCACTAGGAAAGAAGTTCGCAGGCGAACCCGATGCGAAATCGGGGAGCTGCTAGGAGGTTGGCTTATTCACAGACGAACCCGGCGCGTAGCCGGGGAGCTGTTCGGAGGTTGGAAAACGTACGGACGAACCTGATGCAAAATCAGGGAGTCGCAGGAAATGTTAGTTTGTTTCCTAACTCTACATTAATATTCGATACAACTCGAGCGATTAAGTTGTATCTGTGGGAACGTTACTACTGATATAAAGGATTACGGAGTAAAGATTGGTTTAACGAATCTACTCGATTTAATGGTGAAAAAATTATATGTATATATTTAAATCAGTCGCCTGTACTATTGCAATTGTCGCGATGAAATAGTATTAAGTGTGCAAGTTACCTAAGTATTTGCATGGTGTTGACGCACTGGCGATTCTGGGTCTGAGAGCCGCTTTTAAGAGTATGCCGAAAGAACTTCAACCGGACTAGCGGAGTCTAACGGGTTAATCTATGATTCGAAAGGTGCGCTAAGCCCAATCTCACTTGATATAACTGACTCTCTACCAGCGTAGCACGACGTGACTCTACGCGTGACTATGTAACTCTGAACCGACGAGGGTAGATACCAAAGGGTTTATATACCCCCGAAATGCTTCTAAATACCCCCGCAGTTCTAATGCGGGAACGCGTTATGAGGAAAACCCAAACCTTTTCTTTTTATTTTTATTTTTGTTTAAATCCCTCCATCCATCCTTCTCATTCCTCCCTTGTCCGCTTTCGCATACAGGGAGGAATTCTCGGCACACCGGCCCCGGGACGAGCAATTTATTTTATTCTAGTATTATCAGAGATAATGCGCGTTGTCGCACCCTCGTCTATCGATATACCTTCGCCGAGGCCTCGTTACCGCGTATACACATATAAATGTGTAAAACGAATAAAAGCACATAGATAAAGTAACAAAGTAAAACAAAGTACAAATAAATAATACGTAAGTTACTAGATAAAATTCCATGCATGTGAATTGCTAAAAGCATGAGTGAAATATAAATACAGTGAGAGAATAAAAAATAAATAATAAATAATAGGTCCGTGAGTAAATACGTAAATAAGTAACTAAGTAAAATAGCTAGCTGAGGTGATAAACGAGAAGGTAGTCAATAAATAATAAATAAATAAATATCTAAATAAATATAAAATAGCTAACTAGCTAAGTGAGGCGATAAACGAGAAGGTAGTCAATAAATAATAATTAAATAAATATCTAAATAAATATAAAATAGCTAACTAGCTAAGTGAGGCGATAAACGAGAAGGTAGTCGATAAATAATAAATAAATAAATATCTAAATAAAGAAGCTAGGTCAGTGTCCCATTCGGTCCCTTCTTGAGTGGTCCAGAGAGTCCGCTGCTGTAGCTCCTGTTTCACTGCTTCCCTGAGCTACAACCCCCTCATCAACTCCCGCTTGGGGGTCCCGGTGTTCCTGTGCTGCCGGGCTGGCCTCCGCATGGGTCCTCTCACGTCTCTCAACCTCGTTTTCTTTCTCGATCCTGAGGTCCATCGCGTCCCTGGCGAACTTTCTCAGCGCTGTCCAGGGTGCTTTGTTGCTGTGCGCTCGCCTAATGAGGTCCCGATGTTCAACCTCGCACCCAGGGCCTCTTCCAGTTTCTCCCGTTCGGTTCTCCATCTTGGGCAGTACAGCAGCAGGTGCTTCGCGTTGTCAGTCGGGTTGCCGCAGTCCCAGCAGATCGTGTTGTCCGCTTTCCTTATGCGGACCCTATATTCGTTGAAGACACCATGGCCAGATAGGAGTTGCGACAGGTGGTGGTCAACTTTCCCTTTGTCTCGCTCACTCAGCCAATCTCGGAGGTCCGGAATTAGCCTCCTCGTCCAATTTCCGGGTTCGAACCTATTCCACTCCTCCTCCCATATACTTAACATCTGGTCCTTAAGATTTCTCCTGCCCGCAGCCCTATTTGCCCCCTTGCCCGGGATATCCCTTATCCTGTACCCTCTCGTATCGTTATACCATCTGATACTCTTTAATTTGCAGGTGTATCGGGGGCGTTCGGGCTAGCACACACGCTGCTTCGGACGCCACTGTACGGTAGCAGCAGGCCACCCCTAGCACTGGTATCTTGTGTGCTCTCCTCAGTACCTTCAACAGGGTCACCCTGTCTAATACAGGGCTACCCCATAAGGGGGCCCCGTATAGGGCCACCGACGTCCATACGGCTTCGAATAGACGCCTACATCTCCGTCCGGGTTCCCCGCAGTTTGGTAGCACGGGAATCAGAGCCGACATCCGCCGGGTGGCCTTATTTACCGCCCTGGTGATGTGGCTGGTGTACGATCTTCTGGCGTCTATAGTGACTCCTAGGTACTTTATTTCCTCGGCCGATGCCACCGTACCGCTGTTCATGGCGAATGTCACTCTCGCAGGTATCCGTTTGCTGGTCAGCAGTATCGCCTGGGTCTTCTCTGGCCATACCCGGAGGCCCTTATTCCTAAACCAGTCGAGGATGTGCGGCGGTATTCCAGCGACATTCCTCTGCAGCTTCCCCAGATCTCCTCCGGTGGTTAGGAGCAGCAGATCATCCGCGAACGCAATTAGCATCGAGCTGAACCCCGTCGTCTGTAGGACTCCGTCATATACGAGGTTCCACAACAATGGTCCCAAAACCGATCCCTGGGGTACCCCCGCATAAATAGCCACCTTCTTCGTACCCGTCTCGGTGTCCAAGACGACTGCTCTCTCGTTGAGGTAGCTCCTCAGCACATTTTGGAGATAGATAGGCATGCCCTTGTTTCTGCCCTCCTATATCACCCCCTTCCAGGGGAGGGTATGAAACGCATTTTTTATATCAAATGTGACGACGGCGCATATCATGTTCCTGCGTCTGGCGTCCTCTACTATTTCGTTCAATTTATGGAGTGTGTCCTTCGTAGACCTCCCCCTCCTAAACCCGTTATGTCTGGGGTGGAGGCCTCTCGGGCCCAGAAACGCCTCTATCCTGGATTTGACCACATACTCCCAGGCTTTCGACAGCGCCGGGAGAATGCAACTCGGTCTGAAGTCGGATGGCTTGGTTCCGTCCTTATCCGGCTTCTTTACGCAGACCAGCCTCGCCGTCTTCCATTCGGCCGGGACTCCTATTGTCATCATCGCCGTGAACACCTTTGCTAGATCTCCCGGCACATTGGCTGCCAGGGTTTTAATTATGTCCGGGGGGATCTTGTCGACTCCCACCGCCTTTTTAGCTTTGATCCTCCTCGCCGGGACGTGTATTTCCTCCGTTGTTACGGGCGGCACTTCCGGTGCATCCCGGGTTACATCAATCATGGTCCCTCCCGGTGCCCCCGTGGGCGGGTCGACGACAAAGAGTGTCTCCATGATTTCCTGTTTTAGTTCGTCCTATAAAGGAGACGTTCCCGTCCCCGCCGCAGGGGTCGTTTTCCAGAGTCTCGCAGAACTCCATCCACTTTTGCTCCTTGTTCCGCCGTATCGCTGTGCGGAGTTCATGTCTGGCCCTGTTAAACTGCCGCATCCGCTCCTCTTTGTCCTGCTTGTTCAGCTTGGTGGCACGCTGTGCCTTTCTACACAGCCCGTTTGCAGCCTTCCTCCTGTCCGCTAGTTCCTGCGTCTACCAATAGCAGTGCTTACCTCCTTTCCTGACTGCTGACTTCCGAAGGACCGCCTCACATATGTCCTTCAGCATGTCCATGTATGCCTAAGGGAGGGGGGTTCCTCCGTCTGTTCAGCTGTTGGTGTCTCCTGACTGGTGGAACTCATGGGTAAGGTAGTGGTGATCGGATGCCGAGAACTGGTGAAGGACCCTACTACGGGCCAGTCGCCCATAGGCTTAGGCACTCACCATCACAAAGTCGATCTTCGAGGACCTCTCGTTGCGCTCAAACCCCCCCCCCCCCGGGAATTTATCGGGGTCAGCCCCTTCTCCAGCGCCAGGTACATCATGACCGCTCCCCTGGGGTCTAGGGACCCGCTGACCCATGCGGGCGACTTGGCCTTAAAATCGTCCGCTATTGCCACGCAGTCTGCTGTCCCATCTCCCTTATTCCGGTTGCGAGTCCATTGGCGTACACCAGGAACTCCTCCTGTTTTATATTTGGGGAGCAGTAACCGCTGCCCACGATCCAGGCGGAGGCCCGTAGCAGGACGAACCCCTCGCCCGCTACGACCTCTTTGTGTGCCTCCAGGGCACTACCCAGTGGGGTATAAATCGCCGCGTCCCCCCGGGTATCTGCCAGCCATCCTTCCAATATCCGGTATGGCTCCGCGATACAGACTACGTCCGCTTTATACTGGGGGACCGTCTGCCCCAGTAGTTCCCGTGCCAGCTTGCATCTATTAATATTTATCTAGATTTTTATTAATATTACAATTACTATCCTCCTCGTCGTCTTCATCGTCGTCCGGATTCTGTCACTCATGTTCGCGCACGTTTCCCCTATATGCTGGACAGTTCAGCGCTCCCGCAACATGTCTACTAGTTGGCCCCTCCAGCCCCATCTTGGTACACAGGATGCCTCCTCCGGACGCAGGCCTCCATCTTGTGTCCCTCCTGCCCCCATTTGCGGCACAGTGACCTCCCCTCCTCGAGGTTGCGGCATTCGGTACCTATATGACCTGGCTGGTGGCACCTGTAGCATCGGATCACCTCTGGGAGGATCCTTGCTATACAGACCACCATGCCCACCTTAATTCTGCCTCCTCGAATTTCTGCAGTTACCTTCCTGGCTGGGATCCTAACGATAGCAGCCTGTGTACCATCCCGCATTGCCCTCACCGACACTACTTGTACGCACGCTGGGTCAATCTTGGCTCCTTCGGCCAGGTCCGCTGCAATCTCTTCCCTGACGATGATGGGGTCCAGGCCCCTCAGCTGGATCGTTGCCGTCTCCTGCAGCGCTCTGACCTGTGCTCCATCACCTAGCCTAGCCCGTACCCGCGTGCTGACCTCCTCGGCCTTGAGCTCCTGTCCGATCTCGATCAGTCCCATTCGGGTCTTCCTCACCCCCTTCAGCCCCTCCGGGTAAGACTTGAGTGCTCCGGCAATAGCACGGTAGGTCTCTACGTACGAGGACCCCTGGCCGATCCTTACCATTATCGCCTCAGGTTTCGTCCTCCTCCTCAACCTCGCCGGTCTACTCTTCCTCTCCCTCCCCGGGTTGACGCCCCTTCCCGCTTCTTCCATCTGCTTCCTTGCCTCCTCCACTCGGGGCGGTTTTCCAGAGGTGGCTGGTGGCCACGGGTAGCCCGCCTCTATCCAGTGCTTCCCCGCCACCTCCTCCTCTTCTTCCATGCCTTCTTCAATTTCATACCCCCGCCATTCCCAATGCGGAATCCTAGCTCTGCGTAGGTAACTCGTTTCTCTGCTTACCCTCGTTCTCCCCCCAAGCCTACCCCTATACCCAAGCGGGGGGGAATCCCCCACAACCTCCGCAGAGAGGGGGCGGCGATGGACCAGCTCCTCCTCCAGCTCCTCATGTCCGGTGTCCCGGTCGTCTCGGTCGTCTCCCCGGGGCTGGCCTCGCGTTTGTCGTTGCGGGGGCTTCCGCAGTGTACCTGCCCTTCCATCCGGGAGACCGTGGCGCTGTGCAGGGTGGTGCACTATATACATATCCGTTCCCGTACCCGCAAGTGTCATTTCGCTCCCAGGGGCTGGTCTGGCTCCTATAGGGCCCACCTTTCCTCTGCTAAGATGTGGGGCTGCCCCCACCAGATTGTTTGGGCGGGTCCTTTTTGCCCTCACCATTTCCGGGGGCGAAATAACTTTCCTTTCCTCCGTGGCCCCCATCTCCTTAGCGTGCATCCCCGCCGCTCGATCCACCCCTCTCGGTGCAGCGGCCGACCCACGTCTCGCCACAGTCCTCCATGCACCCCTATCTTCGTCTGCCCGCTCTCCTGATGTGCCCTCTCCTGGGTCTGACACCTCTGTTTGCGTGCCCGCATTCATTGTCTCCCTAGCTGTCATGGGAGCCTCCTTGTTACTAGGGCCACCCTTCGACGCGGGGCCAGCCCGGCCCTTCCGGAGAGTCCGATCAAGTCCCTTGGTCAGGCTGTCCAAATAACTAATTGCAATGCCGCTCTTTTCTTTGAGCAGCCTACTCACATTCTTTGTGGTTGAGGCATATTCATAAATGGCGCTTGCCGCCAGGGACGCCTCTTTGGCCTGCCGCATCATTCTGATAAGCGTCGCTTTAGGTATTGCCACGCAATCTGCTCGGCCTTCCTCATTCTCGTTGTCCGCGGGTGCGCTGGATTTATACTCCGGCCCCCTCGTGCCGGTCGTGCTCGTGGTAGCCGGAGGCTCCTCCGGTATTTCTACCACGAACACCTCATCTTCTTCGGCCCCGGCTTCCTGTACTGTAGCCCGCCCAAGGGTCGGCCTTATCGGGCTCCTACACAGGCTCGCCATGGGCTTGAAAGGGTTGTCTACATCCCCTGGCCTATCCCGAGTGGTCAGGGGAGACTCTCTAATCAACCCCTCCAGGGCCTCTACCACGCTATCCGTCCTTACCTTTCCGTGATCCAAGTCCATATCCTTAGCCGGCCGGTCGTCAACCTTGTCCCCATTCGGGTTTGTTCCCTGCAATTGTAAGTTTGTTTTTGTTGTATTTGTGGTCATCATTTTATGTTCGGCCGCTTTTGGCCGAAGCCTCCAGCAGCCACGATTAAATTTGGAGGAGCACGGACCACCTGAGCCTCCTCCTTACCCAGGCTAGGGGACTGAAATACTGCGGGGTGGCCCCAGGTGCCCCGCATTGATCGTTCATGACCGGGAACCTTTATACCGTCGTCCCGGCCATTCAGCCCTCGGCACGATGCCTTCCACCTTGGCTTACGACGTGGAGCCGCTTCTTAGTTTCCCCGTTCAGCCCGAGCCCTTCCGGCATGGTTGCATCAACCGGGAGCGTAGCTCCCGCCGGCATGGCCTTGGTCCTCACTACGGGTACTCAACCCCCTACACCACGACAAGGTGGCGGCTCCTAGTAGGGGAAACCTAACCCATTTATTTTTTTATTTTTTTTACGAGGTGGAAATCTTCAAAAGACACTTCCCGCCCTGGGGACGAGCAGGAGGTAGTGTCGGATTTTTACCGACAAAAACCACCTCGGTTACCTCTCCTCTGCGCATTTTTTCGGGAGGCCCCGGGAACTCCGGAGATTACATCCGGTGCCTCCCCACGCTCCGGCTGTCACAGCCCCAGCCCTCGGGAGGGTCGGATGGACCACCCTTTCCTGGTTTCACCGCCGCGCCGGGGCAACACACGACGCGGCCCTCCTCTAGGCCGATTGGTCGGAGCGGCTCGTGCCCCACCCGGGCCGCCCCACGGGTCTCCGACGTCCCCGCGCACGGGGAGGTGGAAACGCGTTCCCTCTTCCGGCGGGGCCGCCGATCTGCTGGCCAGCGGTGGCGCCATTCCGGGGGGTTCAGGGGGAAAACACCCCGCATCCTCGGCCGCGCCACCGCTTTTCCCACATCGAATTGGGGGGGGATGCCCCCCCCCCCACATTCCCCGCCGCTTGATTCGGCTGTCGGGTGACCTGCGGGGTAGCAGGAGGACGGGCGTCATCCCACAGCAGGGCCACCCATTCGCCGGGCGGTCGCGACGGTCCCCCGAGAGACGAGGAGGGAGTGCCTCCTGTCGCCTTCCGGGCTGACACCGTCCGTACGCTACTACTGGAGGGGCGGGGATCTCGCCAGCGGGCGCGTCCGTGGCCGGCGGGTACTGCCCTTCCGCCTCTCACGTCGGGTGGGGTCGGATAACTCCCGATCCCGCTCCGATGCCTCCTTTCTGCGAAGGACTGCCTCGCAGAAGGAGGCCATCGCCGTCCAGGCCCTCCCGCTTCTCAGCATCTTGTAGACGATGTTTGTCAGCGAGAGGTCCGCTCCGACCTGCGTTATCAGGTCGCGTCGTTGTTCTGCCCCCTCCGGGCACTCCTCCAGGGTGTGTTGCGCCGTGTCCGTGACCGCGCCGCACTCATGGCACTCCGCCGTTGTTTGCGCCCGGATCCGGCACTGGAACTCACCGAAACATCCGGGTCCAGTGAGAACCTGCGTCACACGGTAAATCAGGGTTCCTCTTCCACGGTCCAGCCACTCGTCCATGTTGGGCAGGACCGCTCCAACGGCGCGCTGCGTGGCACCCCGGTCCAGGAGCTCTTCCTTCCATTTCGTGCGCGCGGCCAGATGAGCTTGCCGCCTTACGCCTTCCTCTTCCTCGATGGTTATCGGGGCACCCCCTGCGCGGAGTTCCCGGAGACGCTTGTAGACGAAAGCGTCTCCCTCTGCCAGAAGATCAAGGGGCACCGTGCCCGCCAGTACCAGAGCCGCCTCGTGAGATATCGTGCGGTATCCCCTGGCCACCCTGATGGCCATCCTCCTCTGTACACGGTGCAATAGCGTCCTGCTGCGTCTCCTGGCCATCAGGGCAGACGCCCATATCGGTGCGCCGTACAGGGCCATGGAGCGCACGATACCCAGGTACAGACGCCGCACTCTCTCCTCCGGGCCTCCGATGTTGGGGAGCAGGCGACCAAGCCCGGTCGCCGCCCTCTCCAGTTGTGGAACCAGGCGATCGAAGTGCGCCTCGAACCGCCATTTGCCGTCCAGGAGAAGACCGAGATAGTTCATTCGGTCTCCAACCTGGACGTACTCTCCTCCTACAAGAATAAATGACCTGGGTGGTCCCCCGCTCCGAGACCTGTCGTGAAACCACATGGCCTCGGTTTTCTGCGGGGACATTTGTAGCCCCAGTCCTCGTATATTGTCTATGGTTGATGCCAGGCCAGTCTGCGCCAGTCGGATCGTCCTATTCCAGTCCCTCCCAACGGCCATTACAAGTGTGTCGTCCGCATAGCAGGTCAGCGTAACGCCTTTGGGTAGGGCAGCCCCCAATATACTGTCGTATCCGAGGTCCCACAGAGCGGGGCCCAGAACCGACCCCTGCGGAACGCCGCGATTCACCGATCTCGCCCACATTTGGCCCCTCAAGCCCGTGTATTCCACCCACCTGTCCCTCAGGTAATCTCTTAGGACCCTCCTCACATAGAGGGGCACTCCATGCTCCTCGAGCGCCATCCTAACTCGGCCCCAGGGGAGAGAGTTAAAGGCGTTGGTGATGTCTAGACTCACCGCCAACGCCCCCCCCCCCGTGGCCGAGTCCGCGAGGAACTTCTCGCGGCCGACCGCGTCGACTGTCGAGCGTCCCACCCTGAAACCAGACTGGGAATCGTCCAGGTCCGGGCCCACCCGGGACAGGTGCCCAGCGAGGCGGGAAGCTATCACTCTCTCGAACAGCTTCCCCACTTCGTTGATCAGACATATCGGCCGGTACGCCGAAGGAGAATCGGCTGGCTTCCCTATCTTCTTAAGCAGTACCATTACGCGCCTCTTCCACGCGGATGGGACACGTCCGGCCTTCAGGCAAGCGTTGAAAAGGCGCCTGAGTCGGGGCCCGAGGACGCGTAGGGCTAGGGCCATGGTTCGGCTCGGCACGCCGTCTGGACCCGGAGCTGTATTTCATGGGAAACCTAACCCCCTTTTTTTTTTACGAGGTGGAAATCTTCAACAGACATCTCCTGCCCTGGGGACGAGCAGGAGGTAGTGTCGGATTCTTACCGACTAAAACCACCTCGGTTACCTCTCCGCTGCGCATTGTTGGGGAGGCCCCGGGAACTCCGGAGATTACGTCCGGTGCCTCCCCTGGCTCCGGCTGTCGCAGCCCCAGCCCTCGGGAGGGTCAAATATACCCCCCTTTCCTACTTCTCCGCCGCGCCGGGGGTAACACCCGACGTAGCCCTCCTCTAGGCCGTTGGTTGAGGCGGCTCGGGTCCCCAACCCGAGCCGCTCTCGGCTCCCCGGCGGCCCCGCGCACAGGGAGTGGAAAGCGCGTTCTCCCTCTCCCCGCGGGCCGGCGGTCACCTTGCTAGCGGTGGCGCCATTCCGAGGGGTGCAGTGGGGGGACACCACCGCACCCTCGGCCATGCCGCCGCTTCTCCATCTTCAAATCGGTGGGGTGGGGGGATATGGGGCCCCCCCACACATTTCCCGCCACTTAATCCGGCATCGGGTGACCCTGCGGGGTAACAGGAGGACAAGCGTCCTCCCACAGCAGGGCCACCCATTCGCCGGGCGGTTGCGATGGTCGCCCGAGAGACGAGGAGGGAGTGCCTCCTGTCACCTCCCGGGCTGACACCGTCATGCACTACTACTGGAGGGGCGGGGATCTCGCCAGCGGGCGCATCCGTGGCCGGCGAGACCTGCCCCTCCGCCTCTCGCGTCGGGCGGGATCGGTCAGCTCCCGATCCCGCTCCGCCGCCTCCTTTCCGCGAAGGACTGCTTCGCAGAAGGAGGCCATCGCGTCCCATGCTCTCACGCTGCCCAGCATCCTGCTGATGATGCTCGGCAGCGAGGAGTCCGCTCCCACGTGCGCCCGCAGCACGCGCCGTTCTGCCGCCCATTCCGGAGGGGAAAACTTTTTTTTTTTTTTTTTAATCCATCCATCCATCCCTCTCACCTCTCCCCGACCCGCTTGCGCATACAGGGAGAGATGCCCGGTGCACCGACCCCGGGACGGGCCATTGCTTTAATTGTCTCCTAATAGGAGCGCCGGTATTGAACGCTGTCGCGTGTCGGCCCTATCTTAAGGCTCCTATTGTCCTCTATAACACTATAGAGGACAAACAGGTGGGCCCGGTTTGGGTCAGCAACTTAAAACTTAAACTTACCGGTAAAAGTTCGTGCTGAACTCTCGAACAGGTAGATACAGGTGCGCCAGCAACCAGTCATGAAAATACACAAGTAAATTACTAACAGAGAAATAAATAAAATACATAAACAGGTAAATAAATAAAACCAACAACAAACAAACTACAAACAAATAAATAAATAACTAAATAAATAAACAGATAAATAAATAAACAAACAAACAAACAAACAAACAAACAAACAAACAAACAAACAAATAAATAAATAAATAAACAAACAGACAGATAAATAAATAAATGAATAAATAAATAAATACATACATAAACAAACAAAATAAATAAACAAACAAACAGATAAATACATAAATAAATAAATAAATAAACCAAATAAATAAATAAATAAATAAATAACTAAATAAATTAACATAAATATGTAAATTAATATACGTAAACATAGTAAATAATTGTGTACACATCGGCTACTTGCCTGCGCCCCATCCACCTGCGAGTTGGTTGGACTGCCGAGCCAACCCCACTGTTGATGTATCCCCTCCATTCGATCTAATTCCGCGCTCTTCGTCGTTTTCAGCGCGAATCCTATAACTGATACATTTTCTAGTAAAGGCCCTGAGCGCCTCCCAGGACTCTTTACTTTCGCTAGCTCGTGCAATTACGTCGTGGGGGGACAGGCTTCCCCCCAGCGTTCCCTCCAGGAGGGTCCGCTCGTTTGCCCATCGCGGGCAGTGGAACAGTAAATGTTCCGCCGTATCGTCGGGGTGCCCGTAATCCCAGCAAGATGGGTCCGTGGTCTTGCCTATGCGGGCTCTATAACTATTGAAAACCCCGTGCCCGGTCATTACCTGCGACATGTGGTAGTCCACCCCGGTATGGTTTCGGGAACCTAGCCATTTCTGCAGGTCAGGTATGAGCCTCCTCGTCCAGTTCTCCTGGTTGAAGTTGGCCCATTCCCTGACCCACAGTTCCCGCATCCGTTCCCTCACTGCCCTCCTGGCGGCGGCCCTACTTGTATTGGGGCGGGTAGGAGGGGTCCCCCCCCTACACCTCGCACTGTCGGCATAACGCCTCGTCCTTTCCTTAATTTGGAGGTGTATGGGGAGAACCCTCCCCACCACGCACGCCGCCTCATAAGCCACCGTGCGGTAGCAGCAGGCCACTCGAAGCACCGGGATCTTATGGCCCCTCCTGAGCTCGGCCATGGGGGTAGCCCGCATCAACGCCGCCCCCCCCCCACAGCGGAGCCCCATACAGGGCCACCGACGTCCAAACCGCCTCGTAAAGCCTCCGACACCTGTGGCCCGGCCCCCCACTATTAGGCAGTAGGGGGATCAGGGACGACATCTTTTTCGTGGCCTTATTTACTGTCCCTGCCACGTGCTTCATATACATGCGTTTGGTGTCGATGACCACTCCCAGATACTTCAGATCGGGGCCCGCTGCCACCGCACGATCCCCCACGTGGAACTCGACGCTGCCGGGGAGCCACCTCCTCGTGAGCAGCACGATCTCGGTCTTCTCAGGGCAGACTTGCAGGTTCTTTTCCCTGAACCAACCGAGAATCGTGCATGCCGTAGTGTTGACATTCCTCTGCAATTTTTGGATGTCCGTACCTGTCGCTAAGAGCAACAGGTCATCCGCAAAAGCTACTAGTGTAGCATTGCCCCTTGCCAGACGGAGAACCTCGTCATATACCAGGTTCCACAGCAGGGGGCCGAGCACGGACCCCTGCGGGACCTCGGCATAGACTGGCGTCCGCCTGACACCCGACTCGTAGTCTACTACAATCGTCCTATCGTGGAGGTAGCCCCCCAGCATCGCCTGTAGGTAGGCGGGCAGTTTCCTCCGGCGGCACTCGTCCAGGATGACCGTCCAGGGCAACGTGTTGAAGGCGTTTCTGACGTCGAACGTCAAGGAGGGGAAATCTAACCCAAACTTAATCCAAACCTAACCCAAACCGTGGGTAGACATTGATTTCTCGTCGGACCATGAACCTGTCGCGAAACCACGCAGGAAGAAATCGGCGCATGCCCGCAAGAGGAAAATCTCCTCCGACAGCGCCCAGCAACCCATCGACCAACCCCCACGCCACCCCCCAAAACCGAGAAAAAAAGGGCAAAGCGAGCTCTCAATCTCCGCCTCCCACCCCATTCCCCCCTTCACTTCGACGATGCCTTCACCCACTCCCGTGCACCACGCGACATCCGCTCCCTTAAGGGTAAATCCGAGCGCACCCACGCAGCAATTTTGGACTTCCTCTCCGCCCCCACCAACGCCATTCAGACGCCCTCCATCGCCTTCGTCATGCGAAAAGTCGCGAAACTTCAAGGACTCCTCAACGAGTCCCTCCTCCGGAGCAGTCATCTCGAATTGCAGCTTGACGCCCTCCAACGCGATCAACAGCAACAACGCGCCGCTCCTCACGCACCCCCACGTACCGCGCCTCTCGCCGCCGCCAAACCTACCACGTACGCCCAACGCATCGGCGTAAAATCCAAGATTGCCGCTCGATCCAACCATCGCCAGGACCCACCCACGGTCGTGACAATTTTCCCCAAAGACGCCACAACCTTCGACTCTAGCGACAAGACCAAGGCGGCGCTCTTCCAGCACGTCCCACCGCGGCGTGACAGAATTCAAGTCAAAAACGTTCGCCGCATCCAAGGCAACGGAATATTAATGGAAACGACCAAACACGCGGATATATGCACTCTCATGTCCAATGAGAAGCTCCGCGTGGCTGGCCTCGTCGTCGGCGCGCTGGAAAAGAGGAATCCGGTCCTCATAGTCTACGACGTGCCCTAAACCGACACCGAGATTCCATCCTGAAAGCTATCATCGATCAGAACCTGTCTGGCACCCAAAAATCAACAGCAATCAAGCAGCTCAAAGTCGCCTTCAGAACGGGTGATAAATCAAAAGAAAAGTGCAACGTGATCCTCGAAGCCTCTAAGGAGACAAGGGACATCTTGTTCGAGAAGGAGCGCCTCTACATCGGCTGGAACTGTTGCAGAATCCACGACTACATCGCTGCCACAAGATGCTACAAGTTCCAGGGATACGGACACACCACGAAATACTGGAAGGCAACTCACGAGTTATGTTGACACTGTTCTCAACAAGGTCACGCGTTCAAGAATTGCCCCAATAAGTCGAAACCTTCGACTTGCGCTACCTGCCAAAGATCCGGGAGAAACGCACATCACAGCGTCAAAAGCAACACCTGCCCGGCTCACATTACCGCCGTAAACCAGATCCCTTCTAGAACCGACTATGGTCGATAATTATTCTCAACCAGAATCCCCGCCACTAAAAGTAACCCAGCTCAGCATGAGGAGATCACAAATCGTCACCCTGGAAGCGGTCAGGGTGATGGAGGAACAAAATATAGACATCCTCCACATGCAGGAACCGTACAACCCTAAAGGAAACTTCATCGGCTTTAGCTCTCACGCTCTCATAGTAACCGGCTCTATGGTAGGAACCAGCTCTATGGCAAGTATCTACATACGAAACCCGAACCTAACCGCGCTCAAAATCCTCTATCTCTGTAACGATAATTGTACATGCATAGAAGTCTCCGGCCCATCTGGCAAAATATATCTCGTCAGCTTGTACTTCCAATACAGCCACGCGATAGAACCGTACCTCAGCCACCTCAGACGCATCGTAGCACATCTCCCGCGCGAGAAACTAATTATCGGAGCCGACGCAAGCGCGAAGTCCCCACTCTGGTTCAGCAGAACCACGGACTCCCGCGGCGAAGCGCTCGCAGATTCCATATCCGATGCCAGCTTACTCATCCTGAACGAGCCCGATAACCCCCTAACCTTCCACTCACACAAAGGATGTACGCGAATCGACGTCACGCTTGCCACATCCCAAGCAACTCCGCATACGCGACTCTGGCGCGTCAGAGAGGGCCTCACCTCCAGCGACCACAATTTAATAACATTCAGCTACCCCCCCCCCCCCCACCGACCACGGTTCAACCTCAAGATGGCAAACTGGGAGAAATTCCAGGATACCCTCCTGGAAAAAACCACTCCTTCGCAACCTCTTACACATTACCACCGCAGAAGAAGTCGAAACAGCCGCGACATCCCTACAGCCAATAATCATACACGCCTGCCGTACCTCCATTAAATTAAAAACCGCACACCCCCGCTCCGTACCGTGGTGGAGCGAAACACTCACCACACTAAAGAAGAAATCCTACCGGGCAAGAAAGGAATTCCAGCCAGAAACGAACCTGATCCGGAAAACGTCATTAAAACAAAAACATGTACAGAGTAGAAGGCAGTACACTACGGAAGTAAAAAAAGCGAAGAATGCCAGCTGGCAAGAATTCGTCAATAGCGCAGGAAACGAGAAGCCCTGGGGAGTGATCTACAAGTTGCGTATGCAGAAGATTCTCCCAGAGAAGGTACTCGCCGCCTCACCTCACGGAGGAGAGATTTCCTGGGAACAATCCCTCCACAGACTTCTCAACAACCTGGTCCCGGATGACGTGACAACCCCCCCCCCCCCCACACACACACACACAGAACGCAACGAATTCAACGAAATAGAAATCTGCAATGCCATTTTCAGCCTTAAAAACGGAAAAGCCCCGGGGCCCGACGGAATCGAAGTTGAAGTCCTGAAAGCCTCGTACGGAGTCCTGCACGAGGAATTCCTCTTCTTCTACAATAGCTGCCTATCACTAGGATTATTCCCCAAAATATGGAAGACCGGCTCCATTCGCGCCCTCCTCAATGGCCCGGATAAAAACGAGTACCTCGCCTCGTCTTACAGACCCATCTGCCTGCTACCTGTACTCGGAAAATACCTCGAGAAACTTCTCGCTCTCAAGCTTTTCACATTTCTTCACCGATACCCAATTCGCGTCTAACCGCCAATTCGGTTTCAAACGAGGAAAATTGACTTCTTGCTGGCAAAGCTGCTATAGGGGACACCCTGAGGCGCAGCGCGTCGATCACTCGACCAACAAGCCTACACTATCTGTACCATTAAAGTGTCTATCACAATATCTCCTAAAGCTCTCGTTTCCAAAAACCAAGACACTAGCCGTTGTTTGACTTCTTCGTACAATGGTTTTCTAAGTACTTGTCGCCTTCTTTGCACTTTACTTTTGTCTGCAAATGATCTGATGCTTGCAGCATTTCTCCTTATGCTTCTTATGGTTGAAGGATGCACACCATATTTCGCAGCGAAATTCGTTTCGTGTTCCTCGAGGAACGTAAAAGCGGCCCGTCTCAACTATAAGAAGCCTTTTAGTAGCTGCGACCGTCGGGTCGGCACAAAGGCTTCTTGAGGTTCCTCCAGGAACACGAAACAAACTTCGACGAGCGCCAGGAAGGCATAGCGATGAATGTGATCCATTTGATTCTCGAGTGTGCGCAAGGTCGACGGCTCTGCTTTCGGCGTTTCAACCATACCAAACGTTTCCTTATTGTATTCAATTATGGCTGGTGACTTCAGTTTTCATTACTATGTGCTTGCATGGGCTTCTAGAAAAACATAAAACCATACTAATAAATGCGCATTTTATCTTGAAGAAGCCTATTGCTAGCCTATTGAGAATAGTCCAAATCTAAACACATATTATGTTTAAAGTTATAGGAAAAACTCAGCACGGCCGTTCGCAAGTTTTTCTTCTAAGGATCCTTACCCATTACGTATAATATTACTATGTAAGTATGTAAATATAATCCCAATTCTATCGTGTTTGGTCTCATTTTAATCACCACAATCTCAGCAGTAATTCGAAGCAAAATTTATAACGATATAAGTAACAATAAAAAAGTTACCTCACCGATACGAAGCATTTAATCTTTTAATGACGCCCAACTTCTCATTTCTCTCTTTCTTTCGCTCGCTGTCCCTTTCTGTGGCCGCCGATATCGGTGTCTCCACAGTAGCCAAGCTCTGACGGTTCCGCCGAAATTTCTACGAACGAATTTCGATTACACTTCCAGTTAATTTGCATGGTAGTAATTCTACAAATTTAGATCTTTCTAAGTCGTTGAACATAGGAATGTCACGGTATTTGGCATTTTCGTCTCCGTTTTTTCGTTCTTTGGTTTTTCTAATGGTAAGTTGATTGGACTTGTTTTTTGGCCAGTGTTTTTCGTTAATAACTCAAAAACGAAACTATATATAACATTATTACCAAGGAAAAAGTTGCTTACATACACCCCAGCTATATGTCAATCCTCGATGTTCCCTGAGTCTTCTGTCTCCCTGTATATATGTATAAGTGCCGTACAAGTCTGTTCATATAGTAATATTGTGTGACTTACTATGTAAGTGTGTACATAATGGCAGTTAATTACATTGTTGTGTGTCCTTTTCCTTTGAGAGCACTTTTCCTTCCTTCTTTTTTTTATTCTTTACTTGTGTTTTACTGACTTACTTTTTGTTCACTTCTGACATCACTTCTCATGGCTTCGAATGGCTACAATGTTCTGACTACTTCAAAGGTTGGAGTAGGACTGTGCTGCTGCTCGCGTGATAGCCGGAAGGGACATATGCACACAGTTATATACTGACAAAATTAAGCGTATAGTGATGTTGGTAATGAAAATCGGCGGGAAAATTAATAAAAACATTGATATTTTATTACAATAATGCAGTATGTATTAATTCGAATAGTTTATATAAGGGCCCTTAGAAAAGTTTTAAAATAACATTAACTATTTGGTTAGATTTAACCTAGAATATTAAAATACGGCTATTTCAGTGGCACAAAATTGAGCGTACACGTGGATATTTATGGCATTATATTGTATACAGTTGACTTAATATAACATATTAGTATTTCGTTGCGAAACCTTTATTATCAATTACTGGCTGAAAAACGCGTTTTCCAGCTCGCGTCTGTGAAGATAAAACGCTCTAAAATTCTTTCGGTACCCATAAACAAATAAAGAGGTCCTGAGCACATGTGCGACCAGCTGCATTATGACCGAGATGGACATGGCCCGGCGAAGACTCCTAAATTTCCTTATATGGAAGGTTCTAATGCGTTTCCGTGCATTTCGGGGATATACAGGGTGTCAGAAGACTCAGGGAACATCGAGAATTGAGATATAGCTGAGGTATAGATATACGATATTTTGCTTGGCAAAAATGTCCTACATAGTTTCGTTTTTGAGTTATTAACAAAAAACATTGGCCAATCAGAGCGCCCGGCGGGCATCGGCCGACGCGCGCTCAGGTGCGACCCTATCACTTGCGGTTGGTCGTGATGGGGGCATCGAGGGTACCGCGGAAAGCATGCGGCAAATGTTACATCGTCTTAATTAAGAATAATGTGGAATTATTCATTATTCGTGAAGAAATACACTAATAAATCGTGTAATAACTGTGTTCAATACGTTTATTCATTATCCGAAAGGAATGAAGTGTTTTATTAATTATGAAAAAAATACTTTTTTTTATCAGTACGTTTTCGGGTGGATAAATTATGTATTAAGAAAAACGATTCGCATAGCTAATGTTAGGAAAAGCTAGTTAAACTTACCCATTCGTTCACGAATTAACCTGGCTAACATTGTGTGAATCCTGACCTAGGCAACGCTCCATAGCTGATCCTGTTACGGCCGGCTTCGTAACGTTACACGATCGCTTCCCTTCACGATAACATCACTTCACGATAACTTCACTTGACGGTCGCTTTCACTTGACACTGTGAAATTTAAGTATAGTTAAAAACAATTTACTGTTCTTACGTTTAAAAATTGGGGCTCCGACAGGTGCCGATTGTTGGCCCCAAAAGGGGCCGATTGTCGTGTCAATTTCGGTTCATGAGGCTGTTCAGTACGGGTTCGACGTGGCCCCCTTCAACCTGTAATGTCTTTTACTAAATTCCGCATCGACGTACAATATCATTCTTACAATACACTCTTACAAACCTGAATACACGCCTCTGCGCATCGCCGCAACTGATGCTGGACCCCTCGCAGTGTGTCGCGAGTTATCATAGCGACAGAGGCATGGATTCGAGCCACCACCTCCTCCCTCGTCTCTATCGGTTGGCGGTACACTGTGGTCTGAAAAAATTACGAAAAATACAAAATGTGTAAATCCAGATTTTTAAAGTTAGTGCAAAATAATGTAGGAAAAAGAAATAAAGTTTATTAAAAAGTTAAATGATATTAATACAATATAAAATAAGACAGTGCTGTTCACTTGCGTCGTGTGGCAACGTGCAACTTACAACTAACTTCGTCCTCAACGACGCAACGCTCAGATGTTTTTCGGCGATTCGCGTCTGTTCTCGGGGATCGCGCATCGCTCTTCGACGCACACCGTTCGCTCTCAAATACTACAATAATAGTGATACTTAACTTACCTTCAGGTGCCCCCAGAAAAAAAAATCCAACGGATGCATATCCGGCGACCGTGGGGGCCACGGCGCAGGACCCAGGCGGCCGATCCACCTGTCGCTAAAGGCTTCATCTAAGTATTCCCGTGCATTTGCGGCATAATGGGCGGGAGCCTCATCATGCTGAAGATACATGTTCCTCCGAATTTCGAAAGGAATTTCTTCCAATAGACCAGGGAGAACATCCTCCAAAAAATTTTTATATGTTAGCCCATCCAATCTATCCGGTAGAATGTATGGTCCAACAATAAATTCATCGCAAATGCCGGCCCATACATTAATCGACCAGCGTTCCTGTGCCGCACGTTGACGAATCGCGAACGGATTCTCATCGCTCCACACGTGCGAATTGTGGCCATTGAAGCATCCCTCCCGGTTAAAATGGGCTTCATCAGTCCACAAAACGTATCTGCAGAACGATGGATTCCGCGCGATTTCTCCCAACAGCCACCGTGAATAATCCACCCGTTGGGAGTAATCTCCGTGGTTCAAGGTGTGTGTCCGCACATGCTTAAACGGGTGCATACCTTCATGCTGCAGGATCTGATGCACTTATGCCCGATTGAGACTAAAATAAAACAGAATAGAATACCATTATAAGAATTCCATTTTTATTATAAAATGTTTACGTATTTGTAAATTTAAACTTACCCCACTCGCCTGCTGACTTCTTGCACACTCTGCGTGCCATCCCGGTCGAACTCTTCCAGAACAGCGTCTATCTGTGCCAACGGAATTCGACACGATGGGCCAGTTTCTGACTGATCGAAGCGAAATGAACCACTCGAATACAGGCGGTTCGCCATTGAACGGAAAACCTTTGCACTGGGTATTCGTTCGCCGGGATGTAACTCGCGGTATCGAGCAACAGCAGCGTTGGCATTGCCACCGCACTGCGCGAATACAAAAAACATTTGATAATATTCGCCGGGTGTACGATCCATGTTACTCGTATGAATAGCAGAATGTTTCTGTCAGCTTAAGCATTACGTGGATCCGAGGTGGCGTTTGTTAGGGACGGAATATTTTTTCAGTAGGAAGGAAATGAAACGTGTGGTATAATATTCCAGCGATACGTGTGCAAGAATTTTCGAATTGCGTACGCTCTAGCTGGGCATCTGGGCAACATCAACGCAGAGCCCGAAAGCGCACGTACGCGTCGTATACAGATCCTAAGTATCCTACCGCCGATTGATTCGTTGTTTGGATTATCGGGCAGATAACGTCGAGCAACGATCTTTCGCCCCCAGATCGTTTTCCGAGGCCACGTTTCGAGGAACCCGTTTCGAACCCGTAATGAACAAATTACAGGTTTGTAAGAGTGTATTGTAAGAATGATATTGTACGTCGATGCGGAATTTAGTAAAAGACATTACAGGTTGAAGGGGGCCACGTCGAACCCGTACTGAACAGCCTCATGAACCGAAATTGACACCACCGCCACGACAATCGGCCCCTTTTGGGGCCAACAATCGGCACCTGTCGGAGCCACAATTTTTAAACGTAAGAACAGTAAATTGTTTTTAACTATACCTAAATTTCACAGTGTCAAGTGAAAGCGACCGTCAAGTGAAGTTATCGTGAAGTGATGTTATCGTGAAGGGAAGCGATCGTGACGTGAAGCGATCGTGCAACGTTACAAAGCCGGCCGTAACAGGATCAGCTATGGAGCGTTGTCTAGATCAGGATTCACACAATGTTAGCCAGGTTAATTCGTGAACGAATGGGTAAGTTTAACTAGCTTTTCCTAACAATAGTTATGCGAATCGTTTTTCTTAATACATAATTTATCCACCTGAAAACGTACTGATCAAAAAAAGTATTTTTTTCATAATTAATAAAACACTTCATTCCTTTCGGATAATGAATAAACGTATCGAACACAGTTATTACACGATTTATTAGTGTATTTCTTATTCACGAATAATGAATAATTCCACATTATTCTTAATTAAGATGATGTAACATTTGCCGCATGCTTTCCGCGGTACCCTCGATGCCCCCATCACGACCAACCGCAAGTGATAGGTTCGCACCTGAGCGCGCGTCAGCCGATGCCCGCCGGGCGCTCTGATTGGCCAGTGGTTTTTGTTAATAACTTAAAAACGAAACTATGTAGGACATTTTTGCCAAGCAAAATATCGTATATCTACCCCTCAGCTATATCTCAATTCTCGATGTTCCCTGAGTCTTCTGACACCCTGTATAAATCCTTTGGTCTCTACCCTCGTCGGTTCAGAGTTGCACAGTCACGCGTGGAATCACGTCGTGTCATGCTCGCACAGAGTCAGTTATATCAAGTGAGATTTCTTACGTTTAAAACTAAACTTTAATTCACGAAATCTTACAATTTACTTTAAAAGACTTGGTCGATGATAGTTCTTAGTGTTAATTCGAAATTCTTCTATATCGTAACTCTTCCGAAGACGTTGGAAGTCAAAAAGCTTCCCTCAAACCTTCGCATGTCCTTTTTAAGGAGTTTTGGGAATGGACGTGCGAGGTAGTGGAAATGGAAAGGGCTTCGGTAGGAGAGTTAGGGCTTTGGCGTATGACTTGGTGTTTATGACTATACCTGGCCAATTGTCCCGTGCGTTAAAGTGCAGACAAATGGAAAATAGGAGGTAGGACGGTTTGCTATTGCTCATCGTAATTATCTTGTACTATTGCAGTTAAAAATATTTTCTCTCGTAGAGCGGTATCCAGCACCTCCATCCTTAAGATTGGAGAGTGCTCGACAATAAGATAGAGAAAGTCTAAAGTTGTAAGCGCCCTTAAGACTAGGAATTAAAATATATAATCTAAAATAGATATAGGTTAAAATATAAATGGTAGCATTGTGTTGCAATTAGTTCCTTATTATATTCTTAATTAGAAATGTTTTATTATATTGGAGTTGTACTCTCCCGTCTTCTTGACCTAGTCATATATCTGATCGGCTGAGGTGATTCTTCTTCTTCGGAGATTGTTGACATTGCTTCCGTTGTTGGTTGAGGTCTCGATAATACTGTGTAAGTCACGGTATCTCCTGGTGCTACTGTTGAATCGAAGTTAATCGAAGGGATTAGTTGTCCCGTAACTGGATGCGTAGTGGAGCAACACAATCGCTGAATCCACCGAAGACATCCGGAACAGTTCCTCAACGTTATAAATAGAATTACTGCCCCATTTATGCCAAGTGCAATGGTATACCACCTAGCGTGCGTTATTAAGAATGGCTGGTTAATCTGCTTCGTAATTATCTCGTCCAATTCATCGAGTTTCTTGCTGGCGTATTCAATAATTTGAAAGATCCATATTACCCAGGTGTATGGTCTTTAGTTCTGGAGATTTTTTTTCTAGATGTGGAGTTAAAATACAGCAGTCGTCATTTATAATGTTGATCGTTGGAACATACGAAGTCGTGTTCTTTGTTTGTTTGTACGTGGTTTCCAACGCAAAAAGGTTCGTGTAACCCCTGCAGTTACTTTGGACTTGAATGATCCCCGTTTTCTCCAACGTGACGTCTTCCATCTGATTTTCGTTACAAATCAACGTCAGCGTTGTTGGGTTCTGGAGAACGTAAATCCATTCGTTGTTTGATGTACATTTCCAGGTTTCGATTGTGGCCTTTATTGATTTAGTTTCACAATCGTCCGGTATCTTCTTCATGTGTGGCGATAGCATGCTGACCTCGCAGATTGGCTGACTCGTCACTTGATCGTGTGAAGATCGTAGCAGATGTACAGCTGGCCTAAATACTCTATACAGTCTAACAATTCTTTAAGGAAGGCAACTCTTGTTTCGGATTGTGATAAAAGGATATGGTTGTTTCGTGGTATGATATACGAATAGAAGGATGAAGGTTGTGTTGAATTGGAAGTGGAATTAATTCATACACATCAAAGGCCATTTTCTTGACACGTGGTATATTAAGCGCGAAAATAATGACATCGTTAGGGGTGATCAATTGAAGTTGGATTCACTTATAAAATGATCGTATGTTTTGTCGCTCTGGTTTCACAATTAAACTTAATTCGCCTTTGTAATTTTTCAGTTCTTCTAGTAGATTTTCGGGAGTTATTACTAGGGGAGATATTATGTTATGTTCGGCTAAATTAACCGCCTCAATATATTGCGTATATTCGGGAGTAATGCGGTTTGTTAAAGCAAGAAGTGATGTAATTTGTTGCGTTATGGTTGTTTCTATGGAAAGTCGAGTTATGTATGAATTTGTTTGAATCGAGTACTGATTAATTTTCTCGACATTCTCGGCCTTTCCTTATGAAACGTTTACATAGCTGACAATTTTCTGATTAAAATGACACCAAACACAATATAATATGGACTATATTTACTGCCTTAATTAACGATAATAAGTTTCGACTGTAGTAAAGGATAGCTAGTGAAAAGAAAAGAGAAGCTGCGATCGTGGCAATCGGCAAAGATCAAAGGCCCACTACACTGTTTAACATATCAATGTGATACTAACCTTTTTATTTCCAGTTCCTTTTTTATACAAGTTTTACCGATAAATTTGTGACATTTATCTGATTAAAATGACACCAAACACTACATAATTCGGAAAGTATTGACTGGTAATAACTTATTATCTTTCATTAAACATTGCGAAGAAAATTCGGTGAAGATTGCTACAGTGAAAATGGTTACCTCAGTGAATTTATTTTTCCTGGTCAATATCACCTAAAATAAATTTTGCTTCATGCTTAGCATAACATAATTTTTTTCAACGCGTTCTGTATGTTGTTGCACGTTACTATTCCCCAAGCTTGATCTATCATTTCTATGCAATCTTTAATTGAATATAAGTTGTAAAATTTGTCTACCCCACCTCTATTCCGAACTAAACGCCGCACCGTTCTATGCCGAAAACTTTTTTTAGATTTTCCAATTATTCCTTGATCCATTGGATGGATCAAGGATGTAGTAATCGGCGGTAAGTATTTTATTTCAAATTGTTCGTCGTGTTGGTAATGTGAAGGAAATTTGTGACTTACGCACTTATCAGTTAATAAAATCACTTTCCCGCTGAGGCCTTTTTCCAAGTGATATCGTCGTACAGCCTTTCTAAAATCATTCTCAAACCAATCGACGAATAAAGTTTGACTCATCCACGCATTTGTTTGCGCCTTAAAAATAACTGGAATAGTGTTTATACAGTTCCTCCATGCCCTTGGATTTTTGTATTTATGTATTACAAAGGGCATTACTTTATGTGTGCCTGCTGCATTCGCACATAGCCCTATTGTTAGGCTTTCTTTAAGAATTTTGTGTCTACTCACGTACTGTTCGGAATCACTTATAAGGGTCCTCGTCGAAAAGCGTTCCACAACAAACCACTTTCGTTCATGTTGTATATATTTTCCAGATTTATGTCTTGTTCGATTATTTCTTGGAAATCACATGGGAATTTCTCCGCGCCATTTTCATCGGCACTGGCTTTTTCGCCGTGTATACGAACCAGTCTAATCCCCTGGCGCTATTTAAAATTCGCGAGCCACCCTCTGCTTATTTTGAAATTGGAACAAGCTGCCATCTCTTCCTTTATCTCAGCTGCTTTTTCCAGAAGTACCAGATCTGAAATCATATCACCCATGATTCTTGTCTTTAAGCAATACGCGGCTCCGATGATACTACAGGATGCATTGGGAGCCCAGTATACGGAGGTTGTAAATCTCCATTTCGATTTCTATCGACACCGTTGCACGCGTATGACCTCACGACCTTTTACAGAGATAGGGGTGATAAATTGATTTGACTGTTGATTTAATTACTGAATCTTATTTTTTGACTGAGTATCAATAGATTGATAATAAAGGAAAACGTAATAATAAAACGGATCTATTGAGTGTGTAATATCTAGTGAAATAACGTTGGGGGAAGATGATGTTTCCCGTATGTCTTCAGGTAAGAGATTATACTGCTTCTAACTTCTGAGTCAAAGTCGTCACCTGGTGTCTTGCAGAGGGAGAGAATCACATCCTTAGGAACCACATTCTAAGACGTAGGATGTGGACTGTATAGACTCTGAATTTAAAGTATTAAATCTGAATAATGAATTGAGTAATGGACTCCAATTGTATCAAGTCAAAACTCTGAATGGAGAGTGTTAGACTTTGAATGCAAGTGATAGTTTCTAAACGGAGAGCGTTGGACTTTAAGTATGGACCGTTTCAACTTTAACTCACGACTCTAAGTACTGAAAGATAACCGACGTAGTTTTGTATAACGACCAGCGGAATTCTGTGACGACTGTACGAATCCTTGGTAACTACTTTAAGAGTTCTGATGCACGACTCTCGGAGTCCTGATTAACGACTGACTTCCTCGTCGAGTGTATCGTATCACGCCGACTCGGAAATAACTTTTGGGCACGCTCATTGGATATTAGAAAAAATGATCAAATACCAATGAGCGTGTTCTTAGGACGGGGACACACCCATCCTTCTTTACGCTCGAAGCGCGCCTTCCAAAGGAGGGGGTGCACCCTGACCGTCTTGACTGACCTGCCAACGCACCTGGTCTCCCCTGCCGGGACAAAGCTGTGGGCCCTTTTGGAAATTCACGTTTATGACGCATGCAATTGATTGTTGAGGCCGTATATGCTTAATTTGTAATATTAACGGATTATGGGCAAAAGATTTGCCACGGAACAATTCTCCTTTCTATTGCTCCAAGTCTTTGTAAACTGGCTTTCTTATCTTTTTCCTGTGTTGCTCCTCGTTACTCTTCCCCGCCAATTCCGTGATTATTGTAGCATTTTCTTTTATTCTTCCGATTCTAGTGTGATGCACGTTATACTTCCTAGCTATGCTTGAAATAGAGGATGTCTAAGTCCTTTAGAACGTCCAGACGTTTCTGCATAGTCAAAACAACTCTTTTGTCACTTGCCATCTCTGTCACTTAAATTAGCACTACGTAATAGTTGTTGTAATATTTTGAAGTAATTCTTAATGCGATCTGTTGGAGATTTCACTTAATTTTCTGCTGCTATGTCCCCTGTTGCTTAAAATGTCACTTGGGCTTTTGATATTCAGAAACTATTAGTGGATGAGCTAATGGACGTGGGAGAGAATTTTGCTGAAGGGCGATTATTAGTGGTGTTTGGAAATTACTTGGAGTCGCAACACGTGCGTGTCGGCTATCGCACGACCTACCTTTATTAGCCACGATACCTGGTTCGTAAAAATGTGGGTGCTGAGTACAACCATCGCGAAGAGTCGCGACGCGACAAGAACTAATCAAAAATTAAGTCTAACTGAAATGAATTATGAACAAAACTAGTCCACGACTGTATGTATACTACATAAGCGAACGTGTTAATGAGTGGACCCCAATGTAATATGGTACAGTAAATATGGTCCAAATTATATCGTGTTTGGTGTTATTTTAATCAGAAAAATAACACAAAAAACGGGTTTGGTTGTATCCGGTAATATGCTGAGATAATCCCACGTATGTTACGGTGTGGTAAAGTTTATGGAAGACGATGATGGTTTTACACAGTTAACATGCAACTCGCTGTTACGCGCTGTTACTCGATGTTACTCGCTGTTACACGCCATTTCTCGTTGGTTGCACTCTTTGCTACCCTCTCTGTTAATCATACCTTACTTTGTAGCTCGCGGCCTTATATACTTAAAAGTAACACACACACACGCACTCGCTCATACGTGACGCTTTTCGGTCAACGCACTTTACTCTCTTGTCTTTCTCGCACACACTCCCTCTCTCTTTCTCTCTTTAATATTTTTTTTTCAGCGCCGGCTAAGTTTTTGAATCTAGTGATTGGCGCCCAACATACTTTTCACTAGGCAACGCTCAACTGCTGATGCTGTGACGGCCGGCTTCGTATCCTTGCACGATCACTTCGACGATATGTATATACAATTAATTCTTCGGTATCCGCAATCATACCGAGCAGCGCTAGAGGAATATCTTTCTTCTTCTTATGCATTGCTCCTGAAAGATTGATGCATGGATCAGAATGGAACAATAATCTTTGGAATATGTCCAGATTCGTTTTCTGCCTAGATACCTTTTGACTATAAGCTTTTCTATACAATTTACACAGCTTGTGACAAGATTCTAGGACTTCTTCCGTAAAACATCCAATTCTTAGAACGCAATTATTCATTACAGATGGCCCAAACCAGTGATATAGTGATACATACAACTTCACAGTATGAATACAATGATTTTTAAATTTTGTATAAGTAATATTTCTACCACTAGAAATAATAATTAATATATCATGAAATCTTACAATTAACCTCTCATCGATTCCTACAATTCAATTATTGAATGAATAATATTAAATGTTGTACATGTTACGAGCCGGGACTGTGGGCAACGCCTAGGCCGGCGAGGTTTATATAACCCAAGGAATACGGTTGAGAATATGTTAGTAAGGTGCACGGCCGATCCCGATGCGAAATCGGGGAGCTGCTAGGAGGTTGGTTTATTCACGGACGAACCCGGCACGAAGCCGGGGAGATGTTCGGAGGTTGGAAAACGTACGGACGAACCTGCTGCGAAATCAGGAAGCTGTAGGATACAGACGAACCTGGTGCGAAACCAGGGAGCTGTAGGATGGGTTAGGTTTCGTGGACGAAACCGATACGAAATCGGGGGGCCGACCTAAGTATTTGCACGGTGTTGACGCACTGGCGATGCGGGGTCTGAGAGCCGCTTTTAAGAGTATGCCGAAAGAACTTCAACCGGACTAGCGGATTCTAACGCGTTAATCTATGATTCGAAAGGTGCACTAAGCCCAATCTCACTCGATATAACTGACTCTGTACGAGCGTGGCACGACGTGACTCTACGCGCGACTGTGTAACTCTGAACCGACGAGGGTAGAAACCCCCCTCGAGGGTTTATATACCCCCGAAGTGCGCGGGAACGCATTAGAATTTTCCATATAAGGAAATTAAGAAGTCTTCGTCGGACCACGCCCGTCTTCGTCATAATGCAGCTGGTCGCACATGTTCTCAGGACCCTTTTATCTGTTTATGGTAACCGAAAGAATTTTAGGGCGTTTTCCCATCAGACACGGGATCTCGAAAACGCGTTGAGAGCGGCGTATGGAATATTCTTCATACGTAACACTTGCATGGTGAGCATGTATCTGTTCCCGCTCGGCGTGATGGGTAAAGGTCCTACTGTATCCAACGCGATTTTATCAAATGGCCCCATAGGTGTATCGGTAATTAACATAGGCTGACGGGTTTTCGCTCGGACTAATTTCTGTTCCTGGCAACTTTGGCATGTCCGGATGTAATCTTGAATTTCGTTGTGCATTTGCGGCCAATGCAATTTCGACAAATTCCCTTGTGTCCTCCGATTAAACTATCATGTGCTTCACGAATTATTTCCTGTCTATTTTCTGTAGATGGTGTAGTGATGATGTAATTGCACATAGTAATTCGTTGTGCCGTTCCAGAAAAAACTTCTTCTAATATTTTGAGAAGTTCGTTAAATGGCAATTTATGGGAATCTCCGGTTCCAGATATTCGGAATGATTTAATCTGGTGTTGTTTTAAGATATCTTTAAGAATTTCTAAACCACAAAGAATGTCTATCTTTGTAGTCCTGTCATAAAAATGATCAGGGATTACAATAGCGAAAGATTTGTACGACCAGTGTTCCGCGGCAAACCCTCGGAGTCAGCAGGTATGACCTGGTCAAGTCTTGGGATCTTGACGGAAATTCTCGTGCGTCGGCAGGTCAACCGTAACCTTCACAAACGCACCCCCTCCCTTAGAATGCGCGCTTCAGGCGCAAGGGAAGGAAGGGTGGGTGTGTCCACGGCTTCGAAACTTGCTGATTGGAAATTAGGCATTTTTCTAAGGTCCAATCAGCATGCAAAAGGACATTCCCGAGTCGACGTAATGGGACACACTCGACGAAGAAATCAGTCTGCGATTAGAATCTTAACAGCCACGTTCAAGGTCTAACACGGTTACATTTAGAGTCCAACGCTCACTGTTTAAAAACTCTCACTTGTATTAAAAGTCAAACACTCTCCATATAGAGTTCTGACTTATTACAATTGGAGTCCATTACTCAATTCCTTAATCAGATTTAATACTTTAAATTCAGAGTCTACACAGCCCACATCCTACGTCTAAAGGAGTCTCTGACAGGGTCTTTCGAAAGAGAAGGGGACACCATAAACCCTCCTTCTTCTTGTCTGAGTTCTTGACTCAGCGGTACGAAAAACCGTATACTCTCCTACCTCAAGACTCCAGTACATTACAAAAGGAAAAACCGTATTCTCTCCTTCTTCTTCTGTCAGTCTTTGACTCTGAAGTGCGAGAAAGCGTATCCTCTCTCACTGTAAAACACCAGGTGACGACTTTGACTCAGAAGTTAGAGAAACGGTATAATCTCTTACCTCAAGACATACGGGAAACATTATCTTTCCCCAACATTATTTCACTAGATATTACACACTCAATAGATCCGTTTTATTATTACGTTTTCCTTTATTATCAGTCTGTTTATATTCAGTCAAAAATAAGATTCATTAATTAAATCAACATTCAAGTCAATTTATCTGGGAAGTTTTGGCTAAACAAGAGGGGGGCGTTTTCGAAAATTTTTGCACTCAACACCACCCCAAGCCACATTACCCTCACCACACAGCCGCGCACATTCGATGTTCAGTTATGGTGCTGGCCTGGACGTAACGCCGGCAGCAGCAGACAGGGGAAGAGATAGTTCTGTACCGGGCTTAATGCCGGAGCACGAAAGGAAGAAACGGACGCGCAGGGAGGCGCATACTGTCGGAACGCAATCCAAGCTAGAAACAATAGAAACAGAAATTACAATGGAGCAAGCTACCCACGTAAATACAAGACAAAATACGGAATCACCAACGACCAAGCAGACACACAGATCCCCCCCTTACCCACACTGAAAGACTCCAAACATCACCTCTTTATGCGCCGCGATAATCTCATACATTTGCTCCCTACGGATTACTCCATCACAACCCAGACGAGCATAAACCTAATAGCACACCGAAAACTCATCGTCGACCACTTAAAATCATACCCCGTCGGGGTAGCGGACGGGACGGGTAGCCCTGACCCATCCGAATGAAACCTATCACGTCTTCTACTTATTCATCAAAAACACACCCGATGAGACACCGAACCCCCAAGACTTCAGAACCTCGTTAAATTCTCTAAAACAGCTCGTGGACACTTTAAAACTAAAAACTGTTAGCATCTCCAACACCAACAATGGTTTAGAACCCATTAACTGGAACCAACTCTTACACCAAATAGAACAAATATTCAATGACCCACTGTACGTATTCACCGCCTGCTCCAGGGAAGTAATAACTGCCGAAGAAACAATTAGACCCCGCATTATCAAAGAATTTCACGAATCCACCGTTGGAGGCCACAGAGGTATGTGAAAATTACATAACCTTATCAAGGAAAAATTGTATTGGCCAGGAACAGACCAAATCTCTGATTTCTCCAAATCTCTCTGAACAGACCAAATCAGAGATTTGGTCTGTTCCTGCCCTCTTTGTCAGAAGAACAAAATGCTCTCCGCCGGAACTAGACAACCCATGCGTGTCACAGATACTCCCAGCAAAGCTTTCGAAAAAATACAAATGGATGTTGTGGGTCTACTGCCTACCTCAAAAAAGGGTAACAGATATTTATTAACCCTTCAGGACAACCTAACCAAATTTTCAGATGCTATACCCTTACCAAAAATAGATTCCGTAACCGTAGCCATCGCACTCGCAGAACAATTTATCAACCGACATGGATGCCCAAGGCCGATCCATACCGACCAGGGTAGAAACTTCATTTCACCCACAATCGCTAGGATCCCTAGAACGTGCACACAGAGTATTTATAGATTACTTGAAATACTATTGTACAAAAACAGATTGGGATGACTGGATTAGATTTGGTATGTTTTTATACAATACCTCAGTTCATTAAGCAACTGGATTCACCGCCCATGAGCTAGTTTACGGCGTTAAAGCCCTCATTCCCTCCGAGTTTGTCAAAGAGGAAATACCACACACATTTAACGATTACCTCGACGAGTTATTCTCAAAAATCAGTGCCACCAAAGCACAGCCGCGAATAACCTAAATGAAGCGAAAGAGAAAAGCATCCAACTGTACGACAAAAACTCAAATTCGCGCAATTTCCACGAGGACGATCATGTCTACTTACTCAAAGAACCGAAAACGTCCATCTTTGACTCGACCTGGTCGGGCCCCTACCGAGTAAACACCGTATTTAACTTAAATTAGCATTTATAAGACCCGATCTCTAAAAATATTAACTAATGCGAACCACATTTCCTTAACTACCCAATACAATGTTAATATACTACACGCTACCGCCAATATAAACTGTAACCGTCTACGGCGATAAATAGTTTAAGAGCGAAATTCAAAACCGGAAAAGAAATGTACACGACCCGATGGCGTATATTACTTAAGTACCGAGCATGGGTGGCCGAGAAAAGGGAGAGTCAGAGAGTTCAGGTCCGAAAACAATCCACTTTAGTAAACTCCACAGTTTATTATGCAGCTCTAGTCTAAAAAGTCAGGTACAACCCTTGAAAGGTCGAGTTCTACGATACCCGGAGCCAGTCGCCACATGGCCTACCCGAAACAAAGGAGACTTTGATAACTCCCACCTACTCTTCGACGCGCTCTCCCGACTTTCGCGCGTTTTCTTCTGGTTTTCCCGCACTTTTCCCTGAGCTCGCGCGCACCCTGACTCGTCACACGGAAACGGAAGCGTTGCCACCTCCACGGCCGAGCAACAGCAAGACCTGTCAACCTCATTGGACAAGACGAAGTCAAAAGGAGGAGCAAGCAATTCAGGAAGAGGAAGCAGAGCTGAAAAAGGAAGAAGAAAAAGTCTCGCTGAGCAGAACTTCTTTATCACCAGTACTCTCGACATTGATCTACTGAATAAATAGTCGTTCTTTTCAACTTTATAACTTGTGTTTAATTTCTCCGCGCTTCACCACAAGCAGAGCGGTTCAGCGCTCCACGGGCAACCGAACCAACATAAACTCCCCATATCCCACTAATAGATACGAAACACTATGATGTAGATAAACTTTCGAATAGGCCTTTGACGATCTGGCAGAATTCAGTTTGTTTGTTTCTCAGTTTGTCGAATGTAACAGTAAATATGCACGCCCTCGTGCACGCACTTTCACAACTGATTGCAAGTGTTTTACGTAATACATGGCTACGATGCTACCATCGGATGCACCGAGATCCTTAGTATACGGAGGTCGTAAATCTCCGTCCCGAATTTCTTCGACACCGTCGCGTACGTATGATCCTACGAACGATTAAGGAGATATGGTTAGTATATTGAATAACTGCTCGTTTAACGTAACGAATGACAACGATTTTAATTTCTATTAAAAAATGAATGATAACAGGTGAAGATGTAAAACGGATCGTACAGTCGTGTTTAGTATACTTTACGGTGAACAATTTGTGGGAAGATAATGTTTTTCGTTTGATTTGAAGTAGGAGATTATAATGGTTTCTTCTGCTTCTGAGTGAAGACAAATTGACGAATGAGAAGATGTTACTTTGACTTGCACCTTTGAGAAGAGGACAGACACTTGAAGAAGGAGAGGATACTGTTTCTTCTTTTCAGTGTGCTGGGTGGGACCCTGTCTTGAACTCTGTCTTAGACTGTCTTAGACTGACTTCCTCGTCGAATATACTCCAGCACATCGACTCGGAAGTGTATTTTAGGCACGCTGATTGGACATTAGGAAGAAAGACTAATTTCCAATCAGCGTGTTTTCAAGGTGTGGTCGCACCCTTCCTTAGCGCCCAAAGCGCGATTCCTGAAGGGAGGGGTTGCGATCTTAAACGTTGCAGATTATTTGGCAACGCCACGGAATTTCCACTGAGGTCCTAGAGCTTGATCTGGTCGTGCCTGCTGGGGCCCAGCTGCGAGGCCCTTGTGGAAACTCACGTTTATGACGCATGCAATTAACTGTTGAGGGCGTATATGCGTAATTTCGTATACTTCGACGGATTATAGAATAAAACGACGTCCTCAAAAACATTTCTATTATTTGCGCGTTATAAACGCCCTAACAATCTGTACATCAAAGGTTGTTCTTTGTACCGATTGCTAGCCGTATTTTCATAGAGGTCGCCATTTATTTTTATAAGGGTTTCGCGGGTTTGCCGCGTAACAGCAAGTAATAATTACTTAGTGCTTTGTTCTATTTCTTCAATGATTTCGACGTACCCTGCCAGAACTCGGTTGCTACGCAAGTGGCGAGAAAGACGCTGCTCTCGCTGGAGACTGCGCTAACTGGTAACAAAAGACGGCAGCTGTCGCTACCGGTCACGCGAAATCCGCCGCTAAACAAAGAAACGCGGCCAAATCTCTATCCATTCATGGCCCAACGCACTCGAAACAGAACAGTTGAGTGAACATAGTGAGAAATCGGGGACAATTTTTAAGTATTTGATAATTATGGTTAAGTTTTAATTTCGTTGCGTTCATTTTTATATTTCTTTTGTTATAGTTTTTCTTGTTAGTTGCAGTTATTTTTATTAGTTCGTGGTTTCTGTTGCGTAGCAGTTCGAGTTCGAGTGTGTCCAGACTCGTTACGACCACGCTTACGAGGGAAGACTCTCAACTTGTCGACTCGGATTTTAATGTCCTTTTGCAGATTGATAATGTGCAGTGTCGCCAAAATGAAACCATAAATAAAAAAAAAACAATTAACCGGAAATCGAACCCGGGACCTCTACGGCACAAGCTATACATCATTCTCACTTGGCTACCAATCTTCATGAGGATTCTTTACTAGTTATAGAAGATATGGCCTCAAATAGAAGGTATGTAACTTTAATTGTTAATATCTTTAAAGTTTCTGAATAACTACACCTAATATTTTACGTAGACCATCAGGAGCCTGTGTATTATCAACTTGAGACCTGTGTATTATCGACAAGTTGAGAGTCTTCCCTCGTTAGTGTTATTTTTGATGTGTTATAGGTGTGAAGAATTTCAAGTATGCCAAGTAGTTGTAAGTTACTATATACAGCTTTAAATATATGCGTTTATTCCGAGTGTTACACTGGTTATAACTATTCCATTCGAAGTCTATGTGGGTTTCCTTGTATTAACGTACTAAGTTTAGCTTTGGAGCATTCTCTTTGCGTTCTTGTTGAGTTCTTTTTTAATTCTTTTTGAGTTCTGTCTGATGTCTTTGGTGTTGCTAAAAATGTAGCCTCGGTGTGTTGGTATTCGCAAACTATTGGTGTATGAATTGATGGACGCGGGAGGAAAAGTTACTAATGGTCGATTATGATTGGATTTTGGAAATGACTTGAGAGCTGGCGGGGATTTTAAGGGAAAGGCGTGGGACTGGGAGTGAGTTCTCTTGTTACTGTACCGAGGTCCGGGTTTTTCCTGTTTTGCGCTGACTGTTTTTATGCACCGTTAAAAAACAGCATGGTCGAGCCACACGCGCGTGTCGGCTGTCGCGCGGTCTACCTGCATGCGTCGCGATACCTGGCTATGGAAAATTTGGTGCTGACAAGGAAGGTTGGGCAATCCGAAGATTCCGAAAATTATGAAACTTTGCATGCAAGTACAGTATGTCATCCGTAATACAACCCAATTTTTTGATTGTGCCATAACTCGGTTTTAAGGGTCGAAATCAGCCCTTGAAAAAAAAGCTTCTGACAGGATACTTATTGTCCATGACATGAATTTGAGATTATGGGCTTTGGAAGCAAAAGACCTGCTAGTGGACATACCCGAATTCAAGGCAAGTTAATGGAGGATTTGGAATTTCAAGAATGTGCATGGAATCGTATCTCGCAAGATAACAACATTCAGAACGCAATCTACGTTTCAAGATATTAGTAACTTGCAAAATGTTGCAGCAACTTTTGTTTCGAACGTAAGATCTAGCATTCCAACAATCGGAGTTGAAGACATTTATAATGCCGACGAGACTTCAACCTTGAAATACATTCCGGACGAACATTGGCAAAATCTGCATTCACGCAAAGAAATAATTAAATTACAGTCGTTAACCCATAACCAACTTTCTTCGCTCAGATTCAAAAATCTTTTCCAATATGCTTGGTTTAAAAGCGGATATCTAGAAACTCTAAATATCTGTTACTATAGGAGTGAAAAACCTATACCAAAGTGTAGTATTTGTTACGCGGCAAACCCGCGGAACCCATACCAAAATAAATGGCTACCCCCATAAAAATGCGGCTAGCAATCGGCACAAAGAACAACCTTCGATGTGCAGATTGTTAGGACGTTTATGACGCGCAAGTAATAGAACTGTTTTTGAGGACGTCGTTTTATTCTATAATCCGTCGAAGTATACGAAATTACGCACATACCCCCTCAGCAGTTAATTGCATGCGTCATAAACGTGAGTTTCCAAAAGGGCCTCGCAGCTGGGACCCAGCAGGCACAACCAGGTAAAGCTCTAGGACCCCGGTGGAAATTCCGTGGCGTTGCCAAATAATCTGCAACGTTTAAGGACGCACCCCCCCCCCCCTTCAGGAAACGCGCTTCGGGCGCTAAGGAAGGGTGCGACCACACCTTAAAAACACGCTGATTGGAAATTAGTCATTTTTCCTAATGTCCAATCAGCGTGCCTAAAACACACTTCCGAGTCGATGTGCTGGAGTACATTCGACGAGGAAGTCAGTCTAAGACGGTCTAGGACAGAGTCCAAGACAGGGTTCTACCCAGCACACTGAAAAGAAGAAACAGTATGATCTCCTTCTTCAAGTGTCTGTCCTCTTCTCAAAGGTGCAAGTCAAAGTAACATCTTCTCATTCGTCAATTTGTCTTCACTCAGAAGCAGAAGAAACCATTATAATCTCCTACTTCAAATCAAACGAAAAACATTATCTTCCCACAAATTGTTCACCGTAAAGTATACTAAACACGACTGTACGATCCGTTTTACATCTTCACCTGTTATCATTCATTTGTTAATAGAAATTAAAATCGTTGTCATTCGTTACGTTAAACGAGCAGTTATTCAATATACTACCCCTATCTCCTTAATCGGTCGTAGGGTCATACGTGCGCGACGGTGTCGAAGAAATTCGGAACGGAGATTTACGACCTCCGTATACTAAGGATCTCGTTACATCCGATGGTAGCATCGAAGCCGCGTATTACGTAAAAGCAGTATTTGTGGCGGGGCGGCCTTTATGCGATGTGCTTGGTATGGCGAGTACCTTTGTTTCGAACATTTCTACGAGCAATATCATTATTATACCAATTACAAACCGTGAGTTTTACTATTTTTGTGGTTTGTTATTTATACAATCCTTCGATGTGGAAAAATGTACAAAAAGAGAATGAAAACGTTTAAATACTTATTTTACTATTAAAAACTATTATACTGCTACAATTAAATTTAATATGAATAACTTTGATCTAAGTGAACTTAAAATAAATGTAAATTATATAAGTATTGTGTTGTGAGAGCAGTTTATTAAAGAAAAGTGCGTGAAAGGAGTCCAAACTCGTTAATAATGCTTTTTTTTATCTAACAAAAAATTTCAACACATATATCATTTAGATATATGAAAAGAGGGTACCCAGAGGTATTTAAGCACGAATAGTAAACAATATTTTCTTAGGGCGGAGAGGTGGGGGGAGGGGTAACTCGAAAGCCACGTATTTTTGCAACAAGTTTTTTACGCAGTTAAGTAAACACGATAAAACGATGCAAGTTTGAATTAAACTTTTTTCAGATATCTCTCAGCGTTCCTGAGATATCTCACGAAAAAGAAAATTCTCGATTTTGTTCAAGGGCTGATTTAACCCCTTAAAACCGAGTTATGGCACAATTGGAAAAGAGGGTTGTATTACGGATGACATTCTGTACTTGTATGCAAAGTTTCATAATTTTCGGAATCTTCAGGTTGCTTAACCTTCCTTGTACGTATGACCATTATGAATAGTCGCGAGTCAACAGTTTCCTTATTATACACATTAGATTATTTTTTTTTACATTTCTGATATATTTCGTTGTACTTTTCTGTGCTAAGTATGAAAGCACTTAAAAACTTATCTTACGAAGTGTTTCCTGTCTTTATCATTTTCTCTTCTGCTATTCAGATTTCGCATACTGTATACAGGGTGACAAAATACTCAGGGAACATCGATAATTGAGATACAGCTGAGGGGTAGAAAAACAATATTTTCCTTGGCAAAAATGTCCTACATAGTTTCGTTTTTGAGTTATTAACGAAAAACACTGGCCAATGAGAGCGCCCGGCGGGCATCGGCCGACGCGCGCTCAGGTGCGAACCGATCACTTGCGGTAGGTCGTGATGGGGGCATCGAGGGTACCGAGGAAAGCATGTGGCAAATGTTACATCGTCTTAATTAAGAATCACGTCGAATTATTCATTATTCGTGAATAAGAAATACACTAATAAATCGTGTAATAACTGTGTTCGATACGTTTATTCATTATCCGAAAGGAATGAAGTGTTTTATTAATTATGAAAAAAATACTTTTTTTTATCAGTACGTTTTCAGGTGGATAAATTATGTATTAAGAAAAACGATTCGCATAACTAATGTTAGGAAAAGCTAGTTAAACTTACCCATTCGCTCACGAATTAACCTGGCTAACATTGTGTGAATCCTGACCTAGGCAACGCTCAACAGCCGATGTTATGGCCGGCTTAGTATCCTTGCACGATCACTTCACTTCACGATAACTTCACTTGCCACTGTGTAATGTGGGGGTATTTAAAAACAATTTATTGTTCCTACGCTTGAACATTTTGTAATATTCTGCATTTGTACGATTCATGTTGCTCGCTCGGTTAGCAGCATGGCTCTGGCGTAGATAACTGATAGCATCCTTATCCCAGGGTGGCTCAAAACCCGGGGAACATCGAAAAATGGGGGATAGCTGGAGTGATTCGAAACAACTTTTTCCTTGGCCGAAATGTTGTTTGCTGCTTCGTTTGTTAGTTATTAACGAAAAACAGTGACCAATGAGAGATACCGCCGGGCTTACGCTCTGTTGGTCCGTCCCTCGCAGCTACGCTCGATCGTGAGGGGTGCAGTGAGGGTACCGAGGAGAGCGCACGGCAAATGTTAGACACTAAGGATAGTGTGGTATTTTTCGTTATTCATTAATAAGAAATAAACTAGCAGGTCGTGTATTAACCGTGTTCGATACGCTTATTGATTATCTGAAAGGGATAAAATGTTTTATTACTCACTATATTCATTAAAAAGAATATTTTTTTTATCTGTACGTTTTCAGGTGGATAAATTATGTTTTAAGAAAAGCGATTTGCATAACTAATGTTTGGAAACGCTAGTTAAACTTACCCATTCGTCTACGAATTAACCTGTTTACCATTGTGTGTGTTACGAGCCGGGGCTGTGGGCAACGCCTAGACCGGCGAGGTTGATATAACCCAGGGCATACTATTTGTTAGTAAGGTGTACAGACGAACCCGATGCGAAATCGGGGAGCTGCTAGGAGGATGGTTTATTCACAGACGAACCCGGCCCGAAGCCGGGGAGCTGTTCGGAGGTTGGAAAACGTACGGACGAACCTGATGCGAAATCGGGCACCCTTCGCGTCTCGCCCCGTTGTAGCTGGTTTGACAGAAGATGCACTGACTACAACTCCCGATCGTATAGCAGATTCCCAGGTTCCGTGATATTCGGTTTGGATTGCGATGGTCCTAGTGCCTTCGTATGCTGTGGTTTGTGTAGCTATGCTACGATGCATGAGTGCAACTTATGTTATGTCACAAAATTCTAAGCTCCTGCTTATATAGGACAGAGACCCCTATTTCACCCTCACCCTACCATTTTGGACATTCTTGGGGAGGGGGTATGTTACGGAATTTTTCGTTCTGCTAGAAGATGGTGGCACATGGTTTTATATCCTTTGATTCGCCTGCTGGATTTGATACGCCCGGAATATTTATTGTTAACTCATTGCTTTCCTTCCTTTGGTCCTTTTCTGAACTATGTCGGGATTTTTTAAATTTCTTGACCAATAATATGGTTAACGTGAGCGCTATTAGCATTATTACTCCAATAGAAGAAGAAGTTGTAATCTTTAAGATTTGCAATGATGCTTGGTGAGATTCTAGAATTTTTGCACGATGCTCTATGTCAGCGAGTGATGAAGCTGGCGGGATGTCATCCCAACGTACAATATTCTGGGCGTTCCCTTCCAGTGTTTCGAAATGTCGTTCCACGATTTCCGGTATTAATATTGACAGATTATAGGGTTCAGAAGGATAATATTCCAAGTTTTGTGAGGATCCGATGGTTCCGAGTGATTTCAATTGTACCGAATCTATTGTTGCTTGACATCCACGTTTCAGTTTAAAAATTCCAATAGCAGAAATGTTCCGTGCTACTGACTTTTCATTATTACAAAAAATTTGTGCCTTCTTATTTCCCGACATAAAATAAAGCCAGGTAGCTGGAGCACTTAACGTTTGCCAGTATGGTTTTTGGAATTTGGTCACTTTGATTTCACAGGTAGTCGAATTTATTAAGGTGGGACTCAATAATAATGTAGATTCGCAGATTGACTGCCGATCCGTTTGATACAATGGTAAGGTAGCTGGACCCAGAAATTTGTTGCAGTGAAAGCGGCGATTCTTCAGATATTCCTCAGTCAGTGTAAAATATTGTTGTTCATCGGAAGATACTGCGATAAATTGAATTTGTGGCTGGATGTACGAAATTACCTCTTTCGCACCGAGCTTGTGTATCGATGGGCAAGGGTAAATTTTATATAAGCTATATGTTTTGTGTTCCAGAAGGGGTATGATGAGTTCGAAAAGTATCCTTCCTTTTATGAACATACCGTTAAATGTTGTTATTTTCTCAACTTGTTAAGTAAGTAATTCCTCTGGTGTCAAGGGAAATTCGTACGCCACCGTTTGTTTAATTTTTTGAGCAGATCTCAATAACTGTTCCGGTGAGAGAATTGCGGGGTGTAAAATTCCTTGTTTCCCTAGCAATATTGCATCTATCAACAACAGTAGGTTTGTGCTGTAGACATCTAGTCCTCTCTCGATTTCAATCACGGAATCTCTAATTATTGTTTCGAAAAGAACTCTCTTTATGGTCAACTGCGTTTCTTGTAATGCATTGGAATGTTTGATCATTAATTGGGTCATTTGAGACGTAACTTTAGTTAAATTAACTAATCTTGCGTGCGTAGCAGAAAATTCTCCTTTGATTACATGTGTCTGGTTGGCTATTAGTTCTGTAATCTCGCGTTGATCTTTATAAATCTTATTTAGTTCGTGATAATAATAATCTGCGTCTTCTTGCGACAAGGTTCCGAATAAAACTTTACTAAGTGTGCCAATAAAACCAAAGGGCACACTGCGTCGTGGAGATGGTGTTTCCAGATATGGGGTGTCGCCTATTGCAGAGCGTATTAAATTGCTATAGCGAACAGTGTTTTCTTCTTTTTTGATTAAACGGGGTCCTAGTTCCTTACTGAGCCAATTAGTAGAATTATATCGTTTGCAAAGCTTATTCATTGCAAAGATATGATATTCCACGTGTGGGGTATGTTTGATATATCTGTCTTACGTCCAGGGAGGTGACCAGACGCCATTGTGTTTGAAAGGTTCATATATCGGGTAGTTTTTCATAAAAAAAGCTCAATGTTTTTTTCCAATTGACGTTATGGATGAACTATCGCTGGAGACAGCGAGTGGTAACAGCAGCAAATACACGAAAATCATGTTTGATTTTCAAGCTGGGAATGAAGAATAAGCATGTTTTAATTTATCTTGATGTTTTGTAACTAACTTATAGTTCTTCCGTAACACTACATTGTTCAGGTCCGTCACGTCTACTATCTCGTACGGTCCGATGTAATGTGGATCGAATTTATTAATACGTGGTTCCAGGAGTACGTAAACGGAATCGCCTACGTTAAACGTTGATGGTTTTGCACGAAGATCGTAATAGCTTTTTGAACGGGTTTTTGCTTTATTTAAGTCATCTGAAGCTAAATTGCGGATATTAGTCATATGTGTTATCAGATCTATTAAGTAATCTCCGTACGATTGCAACTTTTCGCCGGTTGGAAAAGAACTTCGTTCTCGAGCTGGTTTTCCAAAAATTAGTTCATACGGAGTAAAATTTGTTGCTCCGTGAACGGATGTATTGTAGGAGAACATTGCAAACGGTATTAATAAATCCCAATCTTCGTAATTATCCATGTAGTGCTTCAGGTACTCGGTGAGTACGATGTGACTTCGTTCCAATTATCCGTTGGTCCGTGGTCTGTATCCCGAGGTTGTATTTTATTTGATTTTAAATATTTGTGATAAATTTGTCATAAGGTTTCCAATAAAACTGGTTCCTTTGTCCGTCAGTATTGCACGAGGTGTACTATAAATTGCGATGAAATGTCTGGCAAAAGCATCTGCATTAGTGGTAGCTCGAATATTTGGTATTGCTACTGCCATGCAATACTCAGTTAAATTATCTTGCATGGTGAGGATGTATCTGTTCCCGCTCGGAGTGATGGGTAGAGGTCCTACTGTATCCAAAGCGATTTTATCGGAAGGTCTCATAGGTGTGTCGGTAATTAGCATAGGTTGACGAGTTTTTGCTCGGGCTTGTTTTTGTTCTTGGCAACTTTGGAACTTCCGAATATAATCTTGAATTTCGCTGCGCATTTGCGGCCAATGGAATTTTGATAGGATGCGTTTATATGTTTTCGTTATTCCTTTGTGTCCACCAATTAAACTGTCATGAGCTTCGCGGATTATTTCTTGTCTGTCTTCTATGGATGGTGTCGTGATGATACAATTGCAAATACTGATCTGTAGAGTTGTCCCAGTGAAAATTTCTTCTAATAATTTGAGAAGATCGTTGACTGGCAACTTGTGAAAGTCCCCGGTTGCAGAAATTCGGAATGATTTAATCTGGTGTTGTTTTAAGATATCTTTAAGAACTTCTAAACCACGAAGAATGTCTATTTTTGTAGTATTGTCGTAAAAATGATCAGAGATTACTATAGCGAAAGATTTGTACGACCCGTTATCAAGTGTTACCACGTGTCCTTTTTCCGGTCGCTTTGCTACAAGGTCTTGTTTGTTTATTACTTCCGTATCCAGCAGTAGTTTCCCAACAGCGGTTTGTATATTGCAGTCGGCAGATATAAAATATACGTAGTGACCCTCTTCAGCTGTGAGAGTGTTTGAGCTGGTAGTAATTTTGTGTGTTTCTTTTGGAAAAGCTTCTTCTAAATAGTCTCCGTCGGTTGAGCTTTCAGGGTCAGTAGTGAAGAATGGGTAAGTGTCAAATGTGTACTCAAGGGCTCCATGTCGAGTTGACCTGCTGTCCGGCGGTCGTCCAACACTTGCCTCGGTCATAGTCCTTGTAGGTAGCTGGGTAATTGTCGATTGTAAAATTTCATCCGTAATTCGAGATAATGTTTGTGGTGTGCTAATTAAATCTTGCTGAATATTTTTTGCATTTTCTATTACGGTATCTTTCAGCGGTTCTTCAAAAGATATTAAATCGTTAAATATGGTTTGATCCTTGCCCAAAGGAGAAATTTGTGTGGAATTAGCTGCTGGCGCAAAAATATTTATGGTTTCCTGATGTTCATCTGGCAGTGTTACTGCCAAGAGTCAAGAGATAAGCTGGGGAAAGATCGGTTTTTATGTATAATTGGTGAATGTTGAACCTTTCCATATGCGGTTTGTTCTATTTCGTCTGAGCTGCTACTGTCCCGATACTTGGGTCGGTTTTCTCTGTCTCGACGTAATTGCCGAACGCGATGTCCAATTGAATCCGTATTAACTTCTGTTTTGGGTACTTGTCCTTTGAAGTCGGTGCCCTGCATTTCCGTGGGCGAAGTGGTAAACAGACTGAAGTGGGGTTACGCGACAGAGCGTCGGGATTTTTGTTTATCTTTCCAGCTTTATGGACCACATGATATTCATACTCCAGAAGTCTAAGCTTCCACTTCATGAGTCTGGAAGTCGGGTTCTTAACGGAATGTAACCAAACAAGTGGTCTATGATCTGTCATTAGGGTGAATTTGGTTCCATAGATGTAGGGCCTGAAGTATCTTACAGCGTAAACCATTGCTAGACATTCTTTTTCCGTAGCTGAGTAATTCTTTTCGGGTTTGTTTAGACTGCGAGACGCATAGGCAATTGGTAGCTCGCTTCCTACCTCTCCCTGGCTAAGTACGGCTCCGATAGCGTATTCGGATGCATCTGTTGTAACGATGAATGGTTTACTGAAGTCTTGATATTGTAAAACGGTCTGCTGACACAATTCGTTGCGTAATTGTTTGAAACTTTGATCCTGTTCTTCGGTTCATTTATATTTCATGCCTTTCCCTAACAAGTTAATTATAGGCTTTGCTTTTGAGGTGAAGTTATGTACGAATCTTCGGTAATATCCTACGAGTTCTAAGAATTGTTGAATATTCTTCTCCGTTGTGGGTGTTGGAAAATCTTGCACTACTTTTAATTTCCTAGGATCAGGTCTGACTCCATTTGTTGAAATAATATGTCCGAGGTATGCGACTTCCTTTCGTAGAAATTCACATTTATTGGTTTGAAGAGTTAATAAATTATGTTTAAGGCGTTTTAACAATTTTTTAACATTGATGTTATGTTCTTGAAGCGATGAGGCGTATACTACTATACCGTCTAAGTAAACAAAAAGATCTGTCCCTTGAAATCCGGTGAGTGCTTGATCCATGAGGCGTTGAAATGTGGGTGGTGCGTTCTTTAATCCGAAAGGCATTCGAGAAAATTCGTAATGTCCATTCGGTGTGCTAAATGCTGTTTTTTATTTATCTTTTGGATCCATTTCTATTTGATGGAATCCACTTACGAGATCGAAAACTGAGAAGTATTTAGCTCCTCCCAATCGGTCTAATATTTCAGTGACTTGTGGTAATGGGAATTTGTCTGAAATAGTTTTTTCGTTGAGTGCGCGGAAATGTATCACTAAACCCCAGCGTTTATTACCCTGTGCGTCTGCTTTCTTAGGAACAATCCATAAAGGTGAATTGTACGGAGATTTGGAATGATTTATGATGCCCGCAGATAGCATAGTGCTAATCTGTTTTTGAATTTCTTTCTGATGTACAGGTGGGTAGCGATATTGTCTCGTATTAATGGGAATATCATTAGTCGTGTGAATTGAATAGTTGAAATCACGAGCTTTCTCGAGTTTGTGTCCTGGCAAGAAAAATCGGTCGGGAAATTCCTCTACTAAAATTCCCTGAATCCTGTCTTTCCTAGTCTTGAAGTTCGACGGGTGTTCCACTCCTGGATAAGTATCTTCGTCGGATGTACTAAAAATGTCGTAGGGCTCCAAAATTTGAGGTTCTAACTCTACGTCAATTTCTTCTTCGCTGGTATTTATTGCCATAACGTGACATTTGCCGTCGTTGTTTGTTACTACTGCTTCCCCTATGTATAGTTGCTCATGAGTTTTGTTGCGCGGTAAATACCCTCCTTTATTTTTCACGTTTGCTATTCTTACAGCAATCTCCTGCGATGTTCTAGGCTTGATTCTATATTTGGTAACGGTCTGCTGTTCTTTTATCTGAGGTAAATCTTGATAATTTGAAAAACGTAAAGGTCGGATCGGCTCATTTTTTAAAGTTAAAGCTCCATGATAATAAGAAATCTCAGCTTCCTCTTGTTTTAAGATTGGGCTTCCGATAAGTCCATCTGCGTCTAACGCAAGATTCTTTACCACGTAGAAAAATGCTGGAGATCCATGAATGTTGAGAATTGTTGTTCCAAGAGTGAATCGGTGTCGTTGTCAGTCCGGTCAATTCAATTTCTTCCCTAGAAATGATCTCTGCGGTTGTTCCGAGAACGTCGATGACCACCAGGTTCACGGCTGCTCCACCATCAATTAAGAATTCTCCCGTTCCTGATTCCAATTCCGGAACTTTGATTTAGATTCTTGGTGCAGGTGCTTCCTTGATGAGTCTTCTTTCTTCTCGTCGCTGATCAGGATTGTCTTTCGGCGATCTTCCTCGTTTCCGCTCATCGTGTCGCCTGTACGTTGAGCGCGATCGAAGTTTAAAGACTTGCTTGATTCCATAGATGAATCTCGCGAGTCCCGGTGATAACGCAAATTACGCGGATGTTTCCGACACGACTTTTCGTCATGTCCGTTCATACCACAATGCCAGCAATAGAAACCTGGCTTGCGGTTTCTGTCAGAATTTTTGAAAATTGATATTTTTGGGCCCCGATCATCTATACTTGATGAATCGCGGTGATTGGAAGGGGATCTCGAGGGGCTTCCTTGCTGCAAGGTCCAAGCCGTCGCGCGTCCTTGTCTCTCTCGTTCCTCTTCAAGTTCGGGTGTTCTCACATGACGTTCCCTGAACCGATCGTATCTACTCGGCGAGTGAGGGTCCGGCACTTCACGGTCGTAATTATGCGAATCCTGAGCGTAACGATCTCGACGAGACCATCTAGCAGGTGATACACTGCTAGGCGACTGTCGTCGATTTCTTAATTTCCTGTCTATTTGTATCACGGCGTCGTAAGATTGTTCAAGTGTACCTAAGTCTTGAATCTGAGCCGACACTTTCCAAGAAATCCGATCCGGTAAACCATCGATGAAGTTTTCTTTAACGTCTTGTTCCATTTCCTTGACGAAATCTTCACCGTGATCCAGATATCTTTCCCGGATAGCTCCGCGCCTACAATAATCTAAGTGACTAGTTCTATCGACGTATTGTCGAATACTTTTTCAAATGCTTTTTCAAATGCTTAATTAAAGCCTTAACTGAATCGAATTTATGCTCTATCGTGCATCTACGTGCTGGACCGATAAGCTTAGTTAACACAATTGCGAGATATTCCGCTTCCGTACCCTGAGGAATCAAAGTTAACCCGTCTTCCACATTTTGTGCAAAGTGCGTCAACGATGGCTTTTCTCCGTCAAAGGTCGGAATGGACGATGTAATGTTTTGTATACACGTACGTTGCGTTAAGAGTGTCATTAAATTGGCGATCGAAACTGTCAGGTTTAGCATCTCATTAGAAGAGACGTTCGCTTGTGGGTTTGCCATTTTAAAATATTATCAAAGTAATTAACTAATGAAAACTAGTATATTGTAAATGTTCACCTACGAGTAATAGAACGTATTTTTTTAAAACCAAAATTTACGGTAATTCCAAGTCAGTGGTATCCCACCGCTGTCACCAGTTTCATTACGAGCCGAGGCTGTGGGCAACGCCTAGGCCGGCGAGGTTGATATAACCCAAGGAATACGGTTGAGAATTTGTTTGTAAGGTGCACGGACGATCCCGATGCGAAATCAAGGACCCGCAAGAGGGTGAAACGTCGTGGACGAACCCGATGCGAAATCGGGGAGCCACTAGGTTGGAATATTTGTAGCTATTTTGTTCGGATAAGGCGTGCGAACGAACCTGATGCGAAATCAGGGAGTCGCAGGAAATGTTAGTTTGCCTCGTAACTTTAAATTAATATTCGATACAACTCTAGCGGTTAAGTTGGATCTGTGGGAACGCTACTACTGATATAAAGGATTACGGAGTAAAGATTGGTTTAACGAATCTATTCGATTTAATGGTGAACAAATAGTATATATATATTCAAATCAGTCGTCTGTACAATTGTAATTGTCGCGATGAAATAATATTAAATGTGTAAGTTACCTAAATATTTGCACGGCGCGCCGCGTCTGAGAGCCGCTTTTAAGAGTATGTCGAAAGAACTTCAACCGGACTAGCGGATTCTAACGGGTTAATCTATGATTCGAAAGGTGCGCTAAGCCCAATCTCACTCGATATAACTGACTCTGTACGAGCGTGGCATGACGTGACTCTACGCGTGATTATGTAACTCTGAACCGACGAGGGTAGAAACCCCCCTCGAGGGTTTATATACCCCCGAAATGCGCGGGAACGCATTAGAACTTTCCATATAAGGAAATTAAGGAGTCTTCGTCGGACCACGCCCGTCTTGCTCATAATGCAGCTGGTCGCACATGTTCTCAGGACCCCTTTATCTGTTTATGACAAGCGAAAGAATTTTAAGGCGTTTTCCCATCACAGACGCGAGGTCGAAAACGCGTTGAGAGCGACGTATGGAATATTCTTCATATGTAACATGTGAATCCAGACCTAGGCATCGCTCAACAGCTAATGTTACGGCCGGGTTATGATCCTTGCACAATCACTTCACTTCATGGTCACTTTCTCTTGCCACTGTAAAATGTGAGGATATGAATAATTCGTAAGAATAATAATAATTCAGTAATACTAATATGTAATAATAATATTAAAAACTAAATATTGTTACAATAAAATTTTTATAAGTTTTTCTTTAACCTGCAGAAAATGCAGGAGCTGCCAGGAACAGAAATTAGTTAGAGCAAAAACCCGTCATCCAATGATTATTACCGATACACCTTTGGAACCTTTTGATAAACTTGCGCTGGACGCAGTCGGACCCCTTCCAGAAACACCTTGCGGGAACAGATATATTTTAACGATGCAAGATAACCTTACGAAATATTGCATTGCGGTTGCCATACCGGACATACGAGCTACAACTATCGCAGACGCTTTTGCTCGGCATTTCATAGCAATTTATGGAACTCCACGTACAATATTATCAGATAGAGGAACCAGTTTTATCGGGAAGGTAATGACACGTCTGCCCGAAATCTTCAAAATCAAACAAATAACGACATCAGGATATAGACCACAGACGAACGGTTCGTTGGAGAGAAGTCACGCTCTTTTTGCAGAATACTTAAGGCACTACATGGAATCACGCGAAGACTGGGACCTGTTTATTCCGTTTGCCATGCTCTCGTACAACACCTCCGTTCACGAGGCAACCAATTTTACGCCCCATGAATTGATCTTCGGTAAACAAGCAAGAATACCGAGTGCCTTTCCATCTGGACAACGTTTAGAAACCTATGGAACCTACCTCACCAACCTTATTGGACAGATGACAGAAATCCGAAACCAAGCAGTCGATAAATTAAATAAAGCAAAGGAAAGATCCAAACGTTACTACGATCGACATAGAAAACCAAGAGAATTTAAACCTGGAGAATACGTTTATGTACAGAAGGAACCTCGCATAAATAAATTTGACCCGCATTATATTGAACCGTATAAAATATTAAATATTACGGACATCAATAATGTGGTTCTGGAAAAAGATAGTCATAAAAAAATGGACACTCATTTACCAGAATAATCAATAATCGAATACAATCGGCACACACATGAAGAGGGAAAATATACGAAGCAATACCCACTGCAATAAATTGGAATTCTTATGGGCGAAGAAGAAACCTGCTGTGGAAAATGGCATTGTCCTCAATGGGTCTCATAGGGGCAGCGTGCATAGCCATGTGCAACCACTACACCATTGCGAGTCGATGCTTTGGTACTTGAGTCAGGTCACAATTTCACGCATTCCCCGACTATAAACATTTAAAAATGCAGCTAGGAGAAGTTTCCTTTCCATATATAAGATCCTGCAAACTCGGAAAACCCATAGTCGAAACTGAAAATTTGAGGATGAAGGCCGAAATTGGAATTCAGACGGAGTGTAACGAGGGAACGGGAACAATTTCCGTCCAGATGGGGGAGCAGGGCATCTGGCTGAGGAAATTCAGATTTGGTACGATTTTGCATCCTACCGGATTCTTTATTCCTGGCAATGGTGCCTATAGACCGGGCACCCGAAGTCAAACAAGGAGTCAAAGGTCCAGGGATCAGGGCGTGCAAATCTCTGAATCCCTGATGGCAAAAAGGAAAAGGCCATTTAACTGCGACAAGGAAAACGGTCTGAACCTGGCAAGGATAGCACATAGTAATATCAAGGATTGGATGCCAGGGGAGGCAGCCGCTAAATTAATACGCAGAATTGGATTGCGTATTCGCAACATCTTCGGGAAAGAGGACGAGCCGCATCCAACGCTGGGAGACATGGAGTAATATCTTCGGGGAGAAGGACGAGTTGCGTCCAACATCGACCATCCAACGATAGCAGCCGACAGATCTGGATTTCCATCCTGTGGCGTAAGTACTCGACTGCATGGTTACACCTGCGCTTACGATTCCCAAAAAAGGGTGAAAGCATCGTAGTAAACGATGATTCATCTGAAGGGGGAGATGTTACGTACAATTATTCCATTTTTTCTTCCTCCTACTACGCCGTTATTTGGAAATCGAGGGTGCATGCAGTCGACTCTGCCCCTTCCGCGACGTCGCGATGACGTGACCCTTTTGGGGGGATCTTTCCGGACTCCCTTGGAATATTCCGTGCACCCATCAGCTTTTTGAACCGGCTTTCGGGTATAAAAAGGGCGCGAATTCTGCCCTCGGCGGCTCAGTATTAATCTAGCTTCGAGTACGTTCCGTATCGAACATTTTGATATTTTAGCTCAGCGAGATCGGGTTCCGAGTCCCTTTCAATCAATCTTTCATAAATTCGTTTGTAGACGATATACATATTTGTAGTATATCGTCAGGCCTTTTGTTGGGCAATATATATTCTTAAATCCGTATAGATTGAGAAATGTGGATTTTTTTAGATTACAATCTGACTGTAGTATAACCAAAGAGTAGAAAATATACGCTTAATACCATTGTACGCATTTTCTCATTGAATCTCCTCTACCAATCATTAGCGGTAACTTCCCACCAAACAGATCCGCCTGAACCGCTCGAGGTGTATCGCTATAAGTTACGAGTCCACTTTACTAACAATCCTGTGGCCCCCGGCGATGAAGTAGGCGTTGATTTGTCCACGATTACCTTTACCTTCCTGTGACACCCGGTGATGAAATAGGCATCGACAAGTTCACGCCCTTCCTATCTACGCGGCTCCCAGTGACGAAATACGCACTGGCCGTCCGCGACTAACAAACTCTTAAATAACCGATCCTCGGCTTCGCAGCTGTGCCCCTTTGCCCTCGGCTCGTAACACGCTGCTCTCGCACGTGCCGCTCAAGCTTGCGGAAGAAGGGAAGTCGCGTTTCCACAATGGGCCCAAGGATTTCTATCATTATCGTACACGGACAATAAGGGCCTACGATATTGATTAGCTGCATCGTGCCCGATTAAGTGCACGCGCGACCTGACGAGCTCTCCGTGATCTTACCTTATATGGAAACCCCAAGTACGCCCCCTATACATTTTGGGACTATATAAGCCCTTCCATTCTGATCGTCTTCGGTTAATAACTACACAGTTACGGGGAGTGTCACGTCGTGTTACGCTCGTACAGAGTCAATTACATTCAGTGAGTTCGGGCTTAGGGCACCGATCAGAATACAAGTTGACCCGTTGGAATCCGCAAGTTCGGTTGAAGTTCTTTCGGCATACTATTGTAACCATTCTCCGAGCCCGCATCGCCAGTGCGTCAACACCGTGCAAGTACTTAGGTAATAATTTACACACTATGTAAGTACCGCGACAATCACATTTGTACCAAAACGACTGATTTGAATATATATAAATTGTTCACCATTAAACCGAGTAGATTCGTCAAACCTACATTTACTCCGTAATCCCTTATGTTAGTAGTAACGTTCCCACGAATACAACTTAACCGCTCGAGTTGTATTGAATATTAATTTAAAGTATTGAGACAAACTAACAAGTTTCTTGGGTAATATCAACATCGCCGGTCTAGGCAATTGCCCACAGCCCTGGCTCGTAACAAACTGGTGACAGCGGTGGGATACTACTAGCTTGGAATTTCCGTAAGTTTGGGTTCTGAAATACGTTCTATTACTCGTAGGTGCACATTTACAATATACTAGTTTGCTGTAGTTAACTACTTTAGTAATATTTAAAATAATAAAAATGGCAAACCCTCAAGCGAACGTCCCTGCTAATGAGATGCTAAACCTGACTGTTTCGATTGGCAAGTCAATGACACTCTTAACGCAACGTACGTGTATACAAAACATTACATCGTCCATTCCGACCTTTGACGGAGAAAAGCCATCGTTGACGCACTTTGCACAAAATGTGAAAGACGGGTTAACTTTGATTCCTGAGGGTACGGAAGCGGAGTATCTTGCAATTATTTTAACTAAACTTATCGGTCCAGCAGGCAAGTGCACGATAGAGTATAAATTCGACTCTGTTAGGGTGTTAATTAAGCATTTGAAAAAGAGATTCGCGCCGGGGAAAAATTTGTCGCATTTTCAAGTTGAAATCAAGCCAAGTTTGTATTGCTGGCATTGTGGTATGAACGGACATGACGAAAGATCATGTCGGAAACATCCGCGTAATTCGCGTTATCATCGGGACTCGCGAGATTCGTCCGTAGAATCAAGCAAGTCTTTTAACTACAACCGCGCTCAGCGTACAGGCGACACAATGAGCGGAAACGAGGAAGATCGCCGAAGGACAATCCGGTTCAGCGACGAGAAGAAAGAAGACTCATCAAGGAGGCACCTGCACCAAGAATCAAGATCAAAGTTCCGGAATTGGAATCAGGAACGGGAGAATTCCTAATTGATGGTGGAGCAGCCGTGAACCTGGTGGTCATCGACGTTCTCGGAAGAAACGCAGAAATAATTTCGAGAGAAAAAATTTAACTAACTGAACTCACTACGACACAGATTAACACCATTGGAACTACAATTCTTCACATTCACGGATCTCCAGCATTTTTCAATGTGGTAAAAAATCTTGCATTAGACGCCGATGGACTTATCGGAAGCCCGTTTTTAAAACAGGAAGAAGTTGAGATTCCTTACTACCATGGAACGTTAACATTAAAAAATTGTTTTTCAAGTTATAAAGATCTACCTAAAACAAAACAACCGCAGACAGTTACAAAATATTGCATTAAACCTAGAATCTCGCAGCAAATCGCTGTAAAAATAGCTAACGTAAAAACGAGGGAAGGATACTTACCGCGTATAAAAACCCACGAGCAACTATACATAGGGGAAGCAGTCGTAACAAACAACGATGGAAAGTGTCACGTTATGGCAACAAATACCAGGGAAGAAGCAATCGACGTAGAGGTAGAGCCTCAAATTTTGGAGCCCTATGATATCTTATGTACATCCGCCGAAGATTCTTACCCAGAAATGGAACACGCGCTGAGCTTCAAGATTAGGAAAGATAGGATTCAAGGAATTTTACAAACTCTTAACTTAAATCAATTGCACAGGAGGAACGGAATTTTGTTAGTGATTTAGTGGAGGAATTTCCCGACCGATTTTTCCTCCCAGGGGATAAACTCGGGAAGGTTCGTGAGTTCAATCATTCAATTCATACGACTAATGATATTCCAATTAATACGAGACAATATCGCTATCCACCCGTACATCAAAATGAAATTCAGAAACAGGTCAGCACTATGCTATCTGAAGGCATAATTAAACCCTTTAAATCTCCATATAATTCACCTTTATGGATTGTTCCGAAGAAAGCAGACGCACAGGGCAATAAATGCTGGTAATAGATTTTCGCGCAGTTAACGAAAAGACCATTTCTGACAAATACCCATTACCACAAATCACGGAAATATTAGGCCGATTGGGAGGAACTAAATACTTCTCAGTTTTCGATCTCGCGAGTGGATTTACCACACCGAATGGACATTACGAATTTTCTCGAATGCCTTTCGGATTAAAAAATGCGCCACCCACATTTCAACGCGTCATGGATCAAGCAATCACTGGACTCCAAGGGACAGATTTTTTGTTTACCTAGACGACATAGTGGTATACGCTTCGTCGCTTCAAGAACACAACATTAAAATTAAAAAATTATTAAACCGCCTTAAAGATCATGGATTAACCCCTCAGACCAATAAATGCGAATTTCTACGAAAGGAAGTCGCATTACTCGGACATATTGTTTCCAAAATTTAGTTAGACCTGATCCTTGTAAATTAAAATCCGTTCAAGATTTTCCAACACCTACAACGCACAAGAATATTCAATAATTCTTAGGACTTGTAGGATATTACCGAAGATTTGTACCTAATTTCACCTCAAAAGCAAAGCCTCTGATTAACTTGTTATCAAATTCAAGTGGCCAGAAGAGCAGGACGAAAGCTTAAAACAATTACGCAGCGAATTGTGTCAGGAACCGATTCTACAATATCCAGATTTCAGTAAACCATTCATCGTTACAACAGACGCATCCGAATACGCTATTGGAACCGTACTTAGCCAGGGAGAGACAGGAAGCGATGTACCAATAGCAAATGCAGCCCGCAGTCTGAATAAACTCGGGAGGAATTATACAGCTACGGAAAAAGCATGTTTGGCAATGGCTTACGCCGTAAGATACTTCAGGCCTTATATCTATGGAACCAAATTCACCTTAGTTACAGATCATAGACCACTTCTTTGGTTGCATTTCGTTAAAGACCCGACTTCCAGACTTATGAAGAGGAAGCTTAGACTTTTGGAGTATGAGTACCAGGTTGTTCATACAGTTGGAAAGATAAACAAAAATGCAGACGCTCTGTCGCGTAATCCTACATCAATCTGTTTACTACTTCTTCCACGGAAATGCAGGGACTCCGACTTCAAAGTTCAGGTACCAAAACCAGAGATTAATACCGACCCAATTGGACACCGCGTTCGGCAATTGCGTCGAGATAGAGAAAACCGACCCAAATATCGGACAGTAGCAGCTCAGATGAAACGGAACAAGCCGCAAATGGAAAGGTTCAACACTCACCAATTATACATAAAAGCGATCTTTTCCTAGTTTATCTCGAGAAGTAGCAATGTCAGATGGACGTCACGAAATCATAAATAGTTGTTCACCCGCAGCGAATTCTACACAAATTTCCCCTTTGGACAGGGATCAGCCCATGTTCAGTGATTTAATATCTTTTGACGAACCGCTTGAACATACTGTAATAGAGAACAATGCTTGACAAAATTCACTCAGTACACCGCAAGTGTCACTACAAGCACCGGGTGTAGTTTTACAAGCCCCAGCGAACCAACTATCTGCGAAGACCCAAGGCGAGGCAAGTGTTTTACGATCACTCGATAACGAGCCAACCCAACGTGATCTTATTGACCATACCTTTGACCCCTATCCATTCATCGCCTCTGACTTGAAAAATTCAACTGATGAGGATGTTCTAGAAGAAGCGTTATCAGCACAACAGCATACAATTACTGTCTCGTCAACCCCTCTCACTGCAGAAGTAGGACATTGCGTACATTTTATATCTGCCGACTGTAATTTTCAAACTGACGTCGGGAAAATGTTATTAGATACAGAGATAATAAGTAAACAGAATATTCTTGCAAAGCATCCGGAGAAGGGACATGTTACTTCGGATAACGGGCCATTTAAATCTTGCAGCATAGTGGTCTCTGACAATTTCTACGATAACGTTAAAAAGTCAGACGTACTCAGAGGTTTAGAAATTCTTAAAAACACCTTAAGTCAACTCCATATCAAGTCATTCGGAATATTTGGAACCGCAGATTTCCATAAATTACCAGTTAACGAACTTCTCAAAATATTAGAAGAAGTTTTTTTTGGAACGGCAAAACGAATTACTATATGGAATTGTCTCATCCATAGAAGACAGACAAGAAATAATCCGCGAAGCTTATGACAGTTTAATTGGTGGACACAAAGGAATAACGAAAACATATAAACGCATCCGATCAAAATTCCATTGGCCGCAAATGCGCAACGAAATTCAAGATTATATTCGGAAGTGCCAAAGTTGCCAGGAACAAAAATTAGTCCGAGCAAAAACTCGTCAACCTATGCTAATTACCGACACACCTGTGGGACCTTTCGATAAAATCGCTTTGGATACAGTAGGACCTCTACCCATCACGCAGAGCGGGAACAGATACATCCTCACCATGCAAGATAATTTAACTAAGTATTGCATGGCAGTAGCAATTCCAAATATTCGAGCTACTACTATTGCAGATGCTTTTACCAGACATTTCATTGCAATTTATGGTACACCTCGTGCAATACTGACAGACAAGGGAACCAGTTTTATTGGAAACCTTATGACAAATTTATCAGAAATATTTAAAATCAAACAAATTACAACCTCGGGATACAGACCACAGACCAACGGATCATTGGAACGAAGTCACATCGTACTCACCGAGTACCTCAAGCATTACATGGATAATTACGAAGATTGAGATTTATTAATACCGGGGTTTATTAATACAAATACCGCGACAATCACATTTTTACCAACGACTGATTTGAATATATATAAATTGTTTACTATTAAATCGAGTAGATTCGTCAAAGCTATCTTTACTCCGTAATTCCTTATATTAGTAGTAACGTTCCCACGAATATAACTTAACCGCCCGAGTTGTATTGAATATTAATTTAAAGTATTGAGACAAACTAACAATTTCTTGGGTAATATCAACATCGCCGGTCTAGGCAATTGCCTACAGCCCTGGCTCGTAACAGCACATGGATTCTTATATTTATAAATAACCAGCGGCATTAGTTTATGATTGCCGGTCGCATTCGCAAATAATGCAAATGCGATGCCCTACTTCCGGACCTTAAAACCGCTGATGGATCTCCCCTGTTCTCCTGCCAGCGTCCTGGAAACGACAGCTTTCCAAGTCCTTGAGAATGTCTAGCCGTTGTTGGACGGTTAGAACACATTGTCTTCGAGCAGCCATTGAAGAAGTTACTATGAATAATCACCCATATTTGGGTGACGATTATGCTTCCGTGGGGGCACCGTTACATAAATATGGGTGACGCTCTTCTTGTTCAAGTTAAATAAGATTTTCATCACTACTCTTCTCACTATCAATTATACTATTAAGCGGTGCAACCAACATTTTCAGGATAAAAAAATCACTAGTGTGTATGTCACAAAAAGTATGCTTCTAAACTGAATCAAGGATCTGGGATAACTGCAGTGAGAAAAAAAAAACTGGGCGCCGAACGTGTTAAACGTGACTTGAGGATTAAGAATTTGAGGGCAAGGCCCTATGACACGTTCGTTTTTACGCTTGTAACTGTCCCTGGATTTCATAAAATATGACTTACATTAAATATGACTAGGTTTTTTATGTTTTTTCTTCTCGTTATACTTCCTTTTATGCTTCTCTTTATTCGCAAACTTACTTTGCGAAAGGCAATTAAGAAACGTATTTTATGGTACAAGAGATCAAGTAGCTCCTCCGCTGAGAACAGCCGTCGGCCGTACCAGGTGGTCACATGCGTTTCTCATAGCGCTAGAGGAATCAAAGGATGCAGCTAATCAATATCAAAGGCCCTTATTTTCTGTGCACGATAATGATAGAAATCCTTGGGCCCTTCGTGGAAAACCCGACTTCCCTTCTTACGCAAGCTTGAGCGGCACGTGCGAGAGCAGCGTATAGACAGTATTATTCATACGTACCACATTAATTATCCAAACATTTTTTTCATGGGTAGTAAAACCTTTATTGGTTTCGAAGAACGAATAAAAGTATGGAACAGTTATTAAACGACTTTTTAATTAAATTGTTATTCATTGTATAACGAATAATTACACATTACATATTCTTAATTTAAGACGATGTAACAGGTGCCGTACGTTTCCCTCGATACCCTCGATGTCCCCGATCACGACCGAGCAGAGTGGAAAGGTACGCGCCTGAGCGCGTTTTACGAGCGCTCTGATTAGCCAGTGTTTTTCATTAATAACACTGTTTAACACGGATCTGATTTTGCAACCTTCAATAGGCGCTTCTTGTAGACTTTAATGTGCTGAATACGAATCTGCAATCCGATTTTCTCCAGAACGTACCATTTTAGAAAAAATCAATTTTGAAAAAAATCGCAAATTTTCAACTTTGGAAGTGTTTTGTACTTTTGCGATAATATTTATTCAGTTTCGCTTAGTACCAAATGATTCTTTAAAGTTTCACGAACAAAATGATATAATTAGTAATTAAATTATAAACATTTAAATGTTTAAATAATGATCAAAGTGATAAAGACACGGAAAATAAACCCATTTTGACTGATATCTTTCACGTTATATCAAAGACTAAGAGTCCAGGAGCAAATTTAACTATGCCACGCGGTAGAACAGTCCTTTCTGCAAAGGAAAGCATCAACGACAGTTACAAAATCATTTTTGTAATGTTAATATATACAAAAATGCTTTTACTTCGCAACAGCATCGGTTATGAGGACGCCTACGTCACCATGACGCTTTTTGACCATTTGATGCTTCTCCCTAAGGGACACCTATACTAGACAAGTGTGCACCGACGAAATACACGTGGCCTGTCTCAACCGTTCACGTACTTCAAATATTCTAACACTAGCCAGTCAGGGTGTCTTTCGGTAAGAAATAACGGAACCTTCTTTCCTGCACGACCGCAGAACACCTACCTGAAATGCTGCGCCCTTTTTTTACAACCCGAAACGAAGGACTCAACAACCATAAATTACCTCCTTCCCAAAAAATCCTAACACTCCTTCCAGTACCACGTCCACCCTTATTAACTACTAATACAAAATCCTATTTCCACTCCCTCAAATTTATAGACAACTTTAAGTAAAATATATATATGAACGGTTCAACCACTTATGTACCACAGATCTAACCCCATATTTGGGAAATGTTAAAAGTTTTAGTACGATACCATTTTGCAGAATACGGTAAAATAATAAATCCAAATAACCTACATTAAATTGCCATATTTAGTTAATGGCAAAATATTGTTGTATCGAGAATGATTCTCGTTCCTGCGACATTACATTCGGTGTTCGTAACAGTTTATAATTTGTACTGATAAGGAAGTGTAAAAATTTATATCTACTTTTGTATAAAGAAACTACGCACAGAATAGAGCTGGGTCATTCACCGCATCAATAATAATAAGTAAATATATGTATATAGAATAAGTAAATATATGAATATAGATCCAAAATCATATATTCCAATTGTTCTCGAAAACCATAATAAAGGAGAATAAAATTATTAATACCATACCATACGTGTTTGCTGTCATTTTAATCAGCATACTGAAACAAACATTTTAGTAAAATTTCATTTAAAACGGACTAAAAATGAACAAGTTTTAATCTTAAATTTTGATCATGTTAGTATTGTCTCACGTACACGGGTATTTAAACTTGCTTCTTTCCTGGTCACTGTCTCCGGTCTGCGCGGCCACACATTGAAGGTGACCTGCCACTCGAGAAACGTGTCTGCACACGATTAGTGTTCACATTCGGTCCCGAGCGACGTACACTAATAGAGACTGTACTATATTGTTCACATTACGTATATTTTGAGAGAGCTATGTTAGAAATAATATAATTATTTCTATAAGATTGTCAGGTTTACTAAAAGAATGCTTATGCGATGGAGGTTCTGGGGTAAGTGCCATGGGGTTCGTCACAGTCCTCTTACCAAAAGGCATTGCCTTCCCCACTCCGTGGACAGATCCTCCAAGAGCAGAATCCCTATTCTTTAGCAATGTGACGTCAGGTCACTTGCCATACTCAAAGCCCCTATCTCTTGTCTATAATAAACCATCCCTCGGCACTCGATAGCTAGAAGACCCAAGGTGGTCGCCAGCCATCGCCTGCCGACAGGATGTTTGTTTCCATTCATTTACTTCCAAGACGTGCAATGACAATGTCAATCCTCGGACATTTCTAAAACACTCTTCGATCACGTGCAGGACTGCGTCCCCATCATAAATGATCCACAGGGTGCCTAGTACGTCGCCACCCGATCCTATTCCATTGCTTAAAAATACGCTGTCGCTAACAGGTATATTTAATCGGGACATTACTGTAGCTGTTGTGTCCCGGGAGTCCGCCGCCCTGCCGGTTTACATAAAAATGTTATTGTAAAAACAAACTTTAAATATAAGTACTCAATCAGATTCCTTTATTTATGCATAGTACTTATACCTGTAAACGAATAAGAAGCGGGGCCGTGGGAGAATTGGTGCCCGAAATTGTACTCGAAGAGTATAATACAAAACAAAATACATAAATCGCTGTGCAAAAATATGATCGACAGCTAATCAAACGAGAACGCTCATAAAGTAGACGTGTTAAAATAAAATAAATTTTCAATTAACTGCAACTCCCAACTAAAGGGAATTTTTTAAATTTTTGAAAAAATTTAGGCTATAATTCTATTCTAAATCTGATAGGGAGAAATATTGTTATATCATATTATTATTAATATTATTATTTGTAGCAAAAAATGTATACTCATTCAGTAATTTATCAAACGCGAAACAAAATAAATAAATATTTTCTGATAAAAGTAGAAGTATAAACCATTAATAGCATTTAATAATGATTCAAAACAAAAGACAATTCGACGAATTCACTGCTGTTTCACCTTAGTTTTCCAACATTGTAAATAAAATAATAAATTAATTTTTCAGTAGAATAACAATATACAGTCTGTATATTATTATCCAAAGTAGTTCATATATTGTGAAACAAATATAAATTGTACATAAATTATAACCGAAAATCAATTAAAAGGCAACAAAAAATAAACAAATTTAAATACTGCTGGGTCTCCTTTTATGCGGCAGATACGTTCCACAGAACACAGCATAATAAAAATCGCCTTACTTGAAAGAACCTTACTTTGCACGTGCAAGTTTGGTTATGTTACCACCTCGTCTCGTTTGACAGATTATAGAAACAGACAATACAATTGAGTTCCACATAACGCTGAAATGGGTATCATATCACTACGCGTATACGTAAGCATCGTGCAATGCGTATGAATATACATACAGTGGTGGACATAAGTATTGGCACAGTACGATGTTCCGCATACAAATATTTATAACTATTAAAAAAAAATGTTTATTCCACTTTGTTTTCGTATGGATTTTTATTTACAATGTCTTAGTGCTGCAATCTCTGAAGAATTTGTTCGTGGATTTTGTTTAATTATGTTCACTATTTTTCGTCTATCCCTTTCCGATAATTTACATGGCCGACCTCTCCGTAAGTTATTATGGGTATTTGATATGTCCGCAAATCTTTTAATAATGTTTCGAATTGTAAAATGACTTCGTTGTATTATTTCTCCAATTTCTGCATAAGATTTACCTTGTTTCTGTAGGTTCAATATAATTTTTCTTTCTTCCGGTGCAGTTTCTTTTCCTTTCCTTGACATTTTTTAAATTATCGTGAAAAGCAATTTCTAAATCAACTGCTGGACTGACACAACAATGGCTCAAATGACTATCGAGACATCCTTCATGTGTTTAAACAAGTGAAGAACGGTAAATGTTTGTATGCGGAACATCGTACTGTGCAAATACTTATGTCCACCACTGTATATTCAAAGGGGAAATTCCGAATTTGCATGAAACGAACACCGCGTAACCGCATACAAAGAGATCCGATTACATACGTAAAAATTCATACATACATCATATATACGGCAAATTTTAATTATAATAGGTATATTAAATGTTACCAATCGTCCAACGAATAAATAAAGGGTCGTAGTAATTAAATATCTGTGTTATTCAACATCAACCAAGCAACTATAAAGCTGTAAGAAACCAAAAGATTAATGGATTGGTATCGAAACTCGCCAGCAAGTGCAAAAAAGAAAAATATACTTTATAACAGAGAGAATAGAAAACGCCAAGAAAGTACCTAATATATCCCATGATGTTAAACAAGATACATCCAATTAATCAAATATTATTGTATTATAATTATTATTACAATTTCATAGAAATCAAAGCTAGTGATTCAATGATGGTGCAGTGGAGCAAGACCGTTTGATAGCGATGGCGTTAATAAAATAAACAAACTGAATAGGCTATTATAATACCTCATGTACAACCTCAGATGTCCAAAAGGACTCTGTTAATTGAAATTTATTAATTAATAGTACCAAATGAAGGTAATAATTGGGTGCCTCGACATTAACGTAAGCGATAATGCGACTGCGTCTGTATAAATTTTCACTAACCTGAAACACGAAGCTACAACACGTTCAAACACTACACGACCCAAAGTGCGAATGACTGGTCGCACAATTTTCGGTAACGTTCGGGCGCCCGAGCTGCGCACGCAGCTTGTTTTTCGCGACTTCGGCACCTGTTACTACGAAAGTAGACTCGTGACGGCCCAGCCAGAGGACATTGCCTCGTACAGTAATGTGTTGATATAAGCGAAAGCCTCGGGTCTGAACGTTCGCTTATATCGTGTTCCTACATTGTTTGAAATTTGCCGGCGGCGTCGAACGTAGAAAAGGACCGTGAGTAAAGAAAGAGGACCGAGCAGCCAAGCATGCTGCTGGAAAACAAATGGAAAACAAAATCCAGCGTATCGGTGAAATAGCACTAATGCAAAGATAAAACTTTTTTATTTCTCATCCTCTTCTTATGGAACTTTTATATAGCGTAGCTGATATTTATCTGATTAAAATGACACCAAACACGATATAATTTGGACTATATTTAGTGTCTTAATTAGCGGTAATAAGTTTCGACCGCAGAACAGGATAGCTAGAGAAGCTGCGATTGTGGCAACATACCAACTTATTAACGTTAATTAAGGCAGTATATATAGTTCAAATTATATCGTGTTTGGAGTCATTTTAATGAGAAAATTGTCAGCTATGCTATGTAAAAGTTTCATAAGAAAAGGTTGAGAAATAGCAAAGTTTCATGGTTGAATTAGTATTAGCTCACGGATATACCCGAGCCCGGATCGCGTTACACTGATCGCCAAGTGAACTTCATGACGCATCAAGGGGTATACCCCTGTGGGGGTACTTCCCACATACACCGCTAGGGGACGAGCACGACGATCCGGCTCCCGAAGGTGGTTGCATAGGTCCGCACCACTATATATATAACCACCGACCGTTCCCTCCTATCCCTGTGTCTAAGGCAGGGCCTGCTAGTACGCCTTACTGATGAGTCCGCTAGCAGGCCTAGGACGAAACGCAACTTCTCCCTTTCCTCTTTCTTTTCCCGACGAAACCTTCTTCTCTCTCTCCTTCATAACCCCTGCACCCCTAAGTGGTGAGGATAAACTCTTCGCTTATATCGTGTAGAAGTCTTTCACTTATATCAAGACATTACTATACGTCATTGCGTGTGTCCCGCGACTATCTCACGGATATGTTATCAGAAACGATATATAAGAATAGACAAATTAAATGTATTTTTTCGGAAAGCATTTCAGGGACACCGGGTCCCACTACCATTCCCGTGTCACTCGTAACGTTACCAACAGATTATAAAAAACGATGCGAAAATTATGTAATTTTAAAGAGTTCTTTGATTCTTTGCCGCGATGAAAGGCGATGTTTGGGAGTTTTCGCCCTTCTATTTGGAAGGGTTGGAAATCGTTCCCGTTAGGATTCTGGATTTTGCCTTTAAGGTACCTTGTGGTAGTATGCAAAGTCGTGAAAGTCTTCCATTTTGGTAACTGCTTTATTTGGTCAAAAGTCAAAAACTAAGTGTCTGCGAGTGCCGATGGTTCGGCTTAAAAAAGGTCGCTACACCCCGCTACACGCCGCGCCGCCCGCCGTCGGCGAGTCCCCGCCACCAAACTCCGGCGTTCCGAGGAGCAAGGGGGACGGCACCGAGCCGGCGTTAAAAACAAAATTCAAAACGCAGGGAGCGATACGATCGTTCGAGTTCCGAAGCGGCTCGAACATACCGCCCGCCTTCTACGCGTCGCGGAGAACGAATTCCACGTTCCCACTGTTAAACGAGGCCCTTGGCTTACAGTTGCGTAACGACTTGGTTGTCGTCGTCGGAACGCAGTGGAAGCGGGCAGACCTTCACGATGGGTCGAGTGAAGGTTCCTCGGGCCGTTCGAAGAGTGACCACCCTTACTTGTCCGTCCGCTCCCGGGTGGAGGGCCTCAATGCGACCCATTGACCATTTCGCGGGCGGTTGTAGCTCGTCTCCAAGCAGGACGAGTCCGCCGACCTTCAAATTGTCCTTCCTGCGACGCCACTTTGGAAGCTGTTGCAGGGTTTGGAGGTACTCTCGCTGCCAACGATTCCAGAAGTGCGATCGAGGATAAATCTGAAACAGCTTCAAGGTGGATTGCTCGTGTAACCAGACATACGAAGAGGGCAATGTAACCCTTATACGCCTTGTGGCCGCGTCCTGGAGAAGTTCGCAATAGGATCGGGCCCGGATAGTCGACGCCAGAGTTGAGGAAGGCCCTCTGAGGTCGGATGCGTTCTCGAGGCAGTGGAGAAATAATCTGTGTGGGTGAGGCTCGATTATATCGAGCGCACACCGTGCAGTTTCGGATCTCGGCGCGTACTAGCGAGCGTCCGTGGATGATCCAGAATTTCCTTGAAAGGAAGCTCCTGGTCAGCTGGGGTCCGCCGTGGAGTGTGCGACGATGCGCATCTCGTATGAGGAGAACCGCCAGTGGGGACGTCTTCGCGGCGATATAGGGATGCCGTTCGTTGAATGGCATCGCAGCGTTAGAGAGGCGTCCGCCCACTCGCAGGAGTTTCTCGTTGTCCAGGAACGGTCTCAGGGAAGAGAGTGCGGACGTTCTGGAGAGTTCGGATCCCCTTCGGAGGTCGTCGATGTCCTTCAGGAAGCTACACCGCTGCGAGATCCGAAGTACGGCCCGTAAAGCTGTGGCTCTTTCGGCGGCTCGAAGAAAACCAGTCTCGCAAGCTCGTTTTCGGCTAAGGTTCCCAAACCTGAAGCAGTATGCAGTCACCGACAGTAGTCGTGAAAGCGAAGAGAATCTTGTTAGTAATTCCCCGGTATCGGTCCCTTTTGCAAAGAAGGTTTGCACATGATTCCTCTCCTGCTCCGCGGCCCTGCTGTCTTCTGGAAGGGAGGTCGGCCATCGGTGGGGGTGATACACCAACCACGAGGGTCCTCTCCACCACAGTTCCGAATCCAACAACTCGGCCGGAGAGATACCTCGCGTAGCTAGATCCGCAGGATTGTTGGAGGAGGCGACGTGACGCCAATGCTGGGCAGGCACGTTCGATTGAATCATTGCAACCCGATGGGCGACAAACGTTCTCCAAAGTGACGCGTGCCCTCGAATCCAGTGTAACGCAACACTGGAGTCGGTCCAGGCCGTTAACATCATCGGTATGTTAAGGCCTTCCTTCACCTTGGTTAAAAGTTTTGCTAGAAGGACAGCACCGCACAACTCAAGTCGGGGTATGCTTTCCGCCTTGACCGGGGCGACCTTGGTTTTGGCCACGAGGAGAATAGTTGTAAACTGCTCTCCTTCTGGTACCCTCATGTAGACTGCAGCCGCATATGCCCTCTGGGATGCGTCACAAAATCCGTGGAGCTCTACCCTCGGCATGCAGGTCAAACAGTGCGTCCACCGCGGAACTACCAACGAGTCGAGTTTGGACAGGGATCGTCTAAAGGCGTACCACGAAGTCTGTATGTTCGGGGGGAGATTTTCGTCCCAGCCAACGCCCAATATCCAAAGATCTTGCATCAAGATTTTTGCGTAGATTAGTACTGGTGACGTCCATCCCAAAGGGTCGAAGAGGCTGGCTACTTCCGAAAGGATCCGACGCTTGCTGTAGGTGGTTGGCTCCTCCATTGGCGGTAGAACCCTGAGTGAAAACGTATCGGTGTTTGGGCTCCAAAGGACACCCAAGGTACTAACGCCTTCGAAGTCCTGAAACAGACGAAAATCTGCGGGGTCCGGGTCCCGAAGCTCGGGTGAGTTCGAGGCCCATTTGCTCAGTTCGAAGCCTCCAGATTTGAGAATCGAGATGACCTGATGCTGAAGCTCCGCGGCACTCTTCTCGTCGTCGGCTCCGGTTAGGATATCGTCGACGTAGGTATGTTGGCGGATGGTAGCGGAACCCAGCGGAAACGTTTCCTGTTCGTCCTCGGCCAGTTGCGCAAGGACTCCCAGGGCGAGGAAGGGTGCGCAGGCCGTCCCGTAGGTGACCGTGGTGAGTCGGAAGTCGCCAGCCGCATCATCAGGGTGTGGTCGCCATAGAATACGCTGCCAGTCCGCATCTTCTGGATGGACCTGAATCTGCCTAAACATCTTTACAATGTCTGAGGCGAAGACTATTCGAAACAGGCGCCAGCGGGTTAGAATCATCCAGAGATCCGGCTGCAGCTTTCGTCCTGGTAGCAAGCAATCATTTAGGGAGTATCCTGAAGCCGTCCGGAAGGAGGCGTTGAATACAACCCGTAGCTTTGCCGTTCGATCGTGCCGCTTGACCACGGCATGGTGTGGTAGATAGTAGGCATCCCGATTTAAGGACGGGTTTGGAACTGCCTCCATGTGGTGTAGATCCTTGTACTCTGTCATGAATTGATGGTACTTGCATCTCAGGGAGTCGTCGGCACCCAACCGACGCTCGCAACTGAGCAACAATTTTAGTGCCGAGGCCCGGGTGGACCTCAAGGCAGAGACCGGATCCAGTTTAAACGGCAAAGATACGCTGTAGCGGCCAGTGGAGTCCCGGATGTGGGTGTCCTTGAACAGCTTCTCGCACCGTTCCTCATCGGGTGACAAGGGTGGTGGACCTTCAAGCTCCTCTAACTCCCAGAAGCGCTGGAGCAGCTTATTGGTGTCTTCTTCGGTACTGTAGTGGAGGCTGCGCGCTGCTCGAGTTTCAGAGCCGGGCTCGATCGAGACAGGGCCCATTAGTACCCAGCCGAAGGGCGATTTCCTTGCCGTGGGGGTACCCGGGGGTCCCACTCGAGAGTCGTCCTGGAACAGAGCTCCGCAGACGTCAGCGCCTAGGATGAGGTCCACCCGGGCAGGCACACCGTATTCAGGATCTGCAAGCCTGATGTGATCAAGGTGCGGCCAGTAACATTGCTTTAATTGCTGAGCTGGAAGGAATGAAGTTAGTTTTTTAAGCACGAGGGCGCGGACCGGCAGACAATAGCTCGAATCCAGTTTGGAACGAACGTTAAGCCGGACTTCGCTGGTTGCGAGGCCGCTTTCATTTTGTTGAACTCCGGTAATGGCCACCCGCACCGCCCGCCGTGGCAATCGTAGGGCCTGAACTACCCAGGCAGAGACCAGGGAGGTGTCCGAACCGGTATCCAATAATGCTCGAACGTTGATACTCGCTCCCCCTGGCGCCTCCAACTTGACCGAGGCGGTTGCGAGCAGGACCGCGTGTCGAGGCTCCGTCGACAGAGCGAAGGAAGAAGCTGTGCGTTTTCCTTCCGCTTCGTTCGTGTGGGCCGACGCCGATGTTGTGGGGGCGGACTGGTCAAAGGTTGGCCCGCGCGAACCGTTTCCCATTGCATCGTGCAGAAGCGTATGGTGCCTCTGACGACAGGCTAGACACGAGTTTCTTGACGGACACTCACCTGTCTCATGGCCGACGGTCAAGCAATTAAGACAGGCATTTAGCCGATTAACGTGTTCGCGCCGTTGTCGGGGGAGTAGCGATTTAAAGTTGGTGCAGTTTTCCAGAAAATGCGCAAGCTGCTGGAAGGAGGGAACTTCTCGACTATTTTCCAAGGATGTTTCCCAGGCGAGGCGAGTGGTTGGATCCAGCTTCTGGCTCAGAATGTAGACGAACCATTCGTCCCACGATGCAACCGGCTTCCTTAGGGCCGAGTAAGCTCGTATGGTTTGCCGAAAAGTGTCCAGCAGCCTCTTCAATTCCGAGGGTGATTGATGCTCCGCGGGCGAACAGCACAGGAGGGCACGATGATGCGCGAAGGACAGGAGGCGCGTATTGCCGTAACGAAGCTCTAAGTCCTCCCAGGCTCCTCGATAGCCGGCGTCCGTTATCGGTGTATTTTGAATCACCTCGGCTGCTTCTCCTGTCAGGCTAGACTTTAGATAAAGCAGCTTTTTTACGTTGGACAGCTGGGGGACGTCGTGCACCAGGCTTTTAAATAGATCACGAAAGCTTTCCCAATGCAACGGGTCACCGGAGAAAGTCGGCAGGGGGATTTTGGGTAGTTGCGGTTGCGCGATGTCCCCTTGGCTCGGTTGCTGTCCGACGGGGGGATGCACCGACTATTTTTCGGTAATACATTGCGCGATCATCTCTCCTGCTTGCATGTAAGCTTCCTCGACCGCTAAATAAACCTCTTGCTGTACATATGCACTTGTCGAGGTTTCTTTGAAATGCCCTAGCTGCATATGACCCCGGTAGAATGTATCCCAGTAGCGACCTAAAAGTTTCCGTCGCTGATCTAGTGCTTCTCGCGTCAGTTTCTCTTTTCCCAGCTTGCATAGGTTGGTCCAGAACCGTTGGATCCAACCCGCATGTTCTTCTTGAATGCGTAAAATATCGGAAAAACTCGGGGAGCTCATGACGACGAGGTTTTGCCTTTTTGATCGGTACGACGTGAGAATGTGCTCGTTAGATCGCTCTTTTTCTTTAAGCGCGCGAGAAGTTTGTAAACACTAGCCCGGGACAGGACAGTCGGCGGGTAACGTACGCGCGCTCGGCCGTTACTCTGCGACCGTGGCGATTTTTGTCGGGTCTAATGTATGTAACGGGTTACGGAGTAATGAACAAACAACTTATCTGATCGCTTTCCAATTTCTCCTGGATGTTCCAATTGTCGGGTTTTGCTGCTCCTTTTTGCGGCGACGGGTTGCACTCTTCAAAGCTGAACTGCAGCTTCCCGTTCGCGAGTAGCAGTTAGCACTTTCACCACTTTTACGCGGCGCGACAAGGTAGTTCGTTTGGCAGAAATCCGGCTCGAAGGACCAAATGTTTGGGAGTTTTCGCCCTTCTATTTGGAAGGGTTGGAAATCGTTCCCGTTAGGATTCTGGATTTTGCCTTTAAGGTACCTTGTGGTAGTATGCAAAGTCGTGAAAATCTTCCGTTTTGGTAACTGCTTTATTTGGTCAAAAGTCAAAAACTAAGTGTCTGCGAGTGCCGATGGTTCGGCTTAAAAAAGGTCGCTAGACCCCGCGACACGCCGCGCCGCCCGCCGTCGGCGAGTCCCCGCCACCAAACTCCGGCGTTCCGAGGAGCAAGGGGGACGGCACCGAGCCGGCGTTAAAAACAAAATTCAAAACGCAGGGAGCGATACGATCGTCCGAGTTCCGAAGCGGCTCGATCAGGCGACAAGGGATATTAAACAATTAATGTCAATTGAAAATCTGTTAATTGAAAAAACACATTATGACAAGTTTTCTTATTTCAGTTGTAGTATCAATAAATGGAATAATTTTGAAAGTTTACATTATTTTCTGGGTAATGGCAATGAATGATATAGAACTACATACAATTGTGCTAAGATATGTATATATTTTTAACACGCAAACAATAAAATTGCCAACATGAAAAAGATAATGACGATAATTGTATATTTACTAGACAAATTCTTAAATTATCTTTTTCATTGGGGCAATTTTGTTGATAACGATGTTACGAGCCGCGGCTGTGGGCAACGCCTAGGCCGGCGAGGTTGATATAACCCAAGGAATACGGTTGAGAATTTGTTTGTAAGGTGCACGGACGATCCCGATGCGAAATCAAGGACCCGCAAGAGGGTGAAACGTCGTGGACGAACCCGATGCCAAATCGGGGAGCCTCAGGAATAGAGTCAAGCGCGGACGAACCTGATGCGAGATCAGGGAACCGCAGGAGGGTGAAACGTCGTGGACGAACCCGATGCGAAATCAGTGAGTCGCAGGAAATGTTAGTTTGTGTCGTAACTCTAAATTAATATTCGATACAACTCGAGCGGTTAAGTTGTATCTGTGGGAACGTTACTACTGATATAAAGGATCACGGAGTAAAGATGGGTTTAACGAATCTACTCGATTTAATGGTGAACAAATGGTATATATATTCAAAACAGTCGTCTGTACAATTGTAATTGTCGCGATGAAATAATATAAAGTGTGTAAGTTACCTAATATTTGCACGGTGTTGACGCACTGGCGATGCGGGGTCTGAGAGCCGCTTTTAAGAGTATGCCGAAAGAACGTCAACCGGACTAGCGGATTCTAACGGGTTAATCTATTATTCGAAAGGTGAGCTAAGCCCAATCTCACTCGATATAACTGACTCTGTACGAGCGTGAGACGACGTGACTCTACGCGTGACTATGTAACTCTTAACCGACGAGGGTAGAAACCCCCCTCGAGGGTTTATATACCCCCGAAATGCGCGGAAACGCATTAAAACTTTCCATATAAGGAAATTAAGAAGTCTTCGTTGGACCACGCCCGCCTTGGTCATAAGCAGCTGGTCGCACATATTCTCAGGACCCTTTTATCTGTTTATGGTAACCGAAAGAATTTTAGGGCATTTTCCCATCACACACGCGAGCTCGAAAACGCGTTGACAGCGACGTATGGAATATTCTTCATACGTAACAATGAGATACACAATTTCTCGTGTATATTCAGCTAATGATACTAACGAAGTAACTGTTGATTCGCGACCCTTCATGATGGTCGTATTCAGCATCCGCTTTTCCACAGCCAGGTATCACGGCTAATAAAGGTAGGCTGTACGACAGCCGGCACGCACGCACGTATTCTACAACCAGGCTAGTTTTTACCGGTACCTAGAAACAGTTAACGCAAACAGGAAAAACCTGGACCACGGAACAGCGACAGGAAAACCCACCCCCCTTTCTCACTCCTTTTCCTTAACATCCCCACTGTCTTTCAAGTCATTTCCAAGCTCCAATCATAATCGACAATTAGCAAATTTTCCTCCCACGTCCACCAGCTAATCCAACAATAGTTTTCGCATACCAAAAAACCGAGGTGACATTGTAGACAGTACAGAACAAAGCGATATACAAAAATCAAAACTCGATTACATCATATCAAAAACTCAACTAAAAGTTCGAATACATCACATTAATATATCTTACCAAGAACTCGAACAGAACACACTAAAAGCTAGTCATAGCACGTTAATACAAGTGAACATACGGTGAACTCGACCAGAATATTTATAACTAGTCTAATATTCAGAATAAAACCTATATATTTCAACGTGTACATAGTAACTTACAACTACTTGTTATACTTGAAATTCTTCACACCTCTATCAAATCGCATACAACACTAAGCGCAGTCGGATCGACTCTGGATATACTCGAACTCGAGATGGTGCGCAATAATACCATTGACGAAATATCACGTGGATAACTTGGGTCCGATGACGGCGACTAATAAACTGTATAAATATTTGTTGGTAGTAGTAGATGATTTCTCCGAATTTGTATGGTTATGTGGGAATATTATTAAGTGGCATTGCTTTTGTTAGGAATTATAAGTTTAATTCAATTAAGAAGATGTTTCTATTACAACGTTTACTATTAGAATGACTGTTTAATGGTGACCATTTTTCAATTTGCAATCTTGTTACCAACTGAATTAATAAACCATAACAAAATTCGCTGTACACAGAAAACCATTCATTTTGTTTGTCTTTAGCGATTTCATTCACAATCGTAGATGCACATATGTATTCACACACAAGCTCTGTTTTCTTACACCCTACAAGTATAACCCACCAAAAGTACAGACGCAAAGAAGTAATAGACAAATTAACGTTGCAGCAGTAGACTTTTGAAAATCCACAGCGCATAGTGACTGATAATTGTACAGCATTTACGGGCAAGGGATTTAAAGAATGCTGTGCATCAGAAAGAATCGAACATTTCTCGATAGAAACCGGAGTACCCAGGGGAAATGGTCAAGTTGAGCGCATCAATTGAATAATAAATGGGCCATAGATAATCCGACAAAATGGTATCAGGGTGCCTGGAAAATACAACAGGGAATCAACACTACATTTCTGTGCAGTAAGGAGTGACACCATCTAAAGTTTTAACTGAAACGAAATTATACAAAGAGGGTGATCTTGATGGAATCAAAAGGACACAATTTAAACCAGGTTTAAAATTAAAAAACAGTTTCTCGGACCGTATAAAATATCACGTGTAAAGCGTGATCTAATCCTAATCTAAAGGACTTAAAATAACTTCCAGAATTGTACGATTATATGACACCGTATGATGTACTATCTTCAGGAGCTGACGATATGTCAGGAATGGCCGAATGTGGGAATGTGCGTGTGTGAGGTGTGTAGTTGACCTACTATCCAGTAGGTCGTGTGGTTTCGTTCTCTTCAGTCTTCTGATTCTTGGAATTTGTGTCAGTTTCTTAGCCAGCTCGTTAGGGTGTGTCCTTAATCTGTCATTGTATGTTGTTACATATTTTTGAGTTTACTCTTGTACGTATTTTAATCGTAGGTCTTTTTGGAGAGTTTCCCCGTTCTCGCGTACAAAGGGGCGGCTGTGACTGTTCTTAAAACTTTGTTTTGAAATTTATTTATAATATTCAGATTACTTCTTTTAGCACATCCCAAAAGTTGGACATCGTACGTCCATATTGGGATGATCGCAAGTTTATACAGCACCAATTTGTTTTGTAATGACAGAGTTGATTTCTAACCTAGTAACCAGTACAATTTTTTAATTTTTACATCTAATTGCTTTCTTTTCATTTTGATGTGTTTTTCCCATGTAAGTCTTTTGTCCAGATGTATGCCGTCTTCGGTAACAAGGCTCCCTCCATTTATCTTAACTTCCTTGTCCGCAACAGATTTTGTTGTAAAAATAATATAACTAGTTTTATTGCATTGATTTTAATTTTCCATTTCTTTGCCCATTCAACTGTCTTGTTCAAAGATTCGTGTAGGAGTTTTGCCGCTTCTGAAGAGCCTATGTGCGATGCTAAAATTGCTGTGTTATCGACGTATGTATCAGTTATTACATTTTCGCTGCATGAGAAGTCCGCTGTAAAAATCTGATATAGAGTGGCACCTAGTACGCTTCCTTCTGGGACACCGACTAAAGTCGGATATATGTTGGAAAAACTGCCATTTTGATTCATGTAAAAGTATCTTTCGTTTCAATATGATTTGAATAAGGAGCAGTGTTTTTGGCGAATAACTCAAAAACGAAGCTTCAAACAACATTTGGGTGAAACAGTTTTTATAAGATAGGGAGCAAGTTCGTTCTATAGGAGGTTGCTTCGGTTGGAGGTTTATCTGGTTTTTGAATGAGGATAATTTCCCCAATTTTCCATTGTACTGGAAAATATTTTAACCTGATAATTGCGTTGAATATTTGTATTACTGCGACTATAGTCTTTTTTGGAAATTCGTTTAGTATTCGTACCGTTATTAAGTCTAACCCTCGTGCTTTTTTATTGTTGAGCAACATTATTTATTTTGCTACTTCTTTACGGCTGAAGTGTTTGATGGTGTTAGGGGTTGCAGTGGAGTGTTCAAATATTCCAAGATGGTACGTCTTCATTACAACTGTTGTTTGCATGCGTATTTATATCAGGAATCTTCGTTTCGTTGGATTTAAAAACTTTAGGAAGGTCCTTAGCAAACGTTTCACTCTATGTCGTTGTTGCGTATGAAGAATATTCCATACGTCGCTCTCAACGCGTTTTTCGAGCTCGCGTCCGTGATGGGAAAACGCCCTAAAATTCTTTCAGTTTCCATAAACAGATAAAGGGGTCCTGAGAACATGTGCGACCAGCTGCATCACGACCAAGACGGGCGTGGTCCGACGAAGACTTCTTAATTTCCTTATATGGAAAATTCTAATGCGTTCCCGCGCATTACGGGGGTATATAAACCCTTTGGTTTCTACCCTCGTCGGTTCAGAGTTACATAGTCACGCGTAAAGTCACGTCGTGCCACGCTCGTACAGAGTCAGTTATATCAAGTGAGATTGGGCTTAGCGCACCTTTCGAATAATAGATTAACCCGTTAGAATCCGCTAGTCCGGTTGAAGTTCTTTCGGCATACTCTTAAAGGCGGCTCTCAGACCCCGCATCGCCAGTGCGTCAACACCGTGCAAATATTAGGTAAATTACACACTTTATATTATTTCATCGCGACAACTACAATTGTACAGACGACTGTTTTGAATATATATACCATTTGTTCACCATTAAATCGAGTAGATTCGTTAAACCAATCTTTACTCCGTGATCCTTTATATCAGAAGTAACGCTCCCACAGATACAACTTAACCGCTCGAGTTGTATCGAATATTAATTTAAAAGTTACGAGGCAAACTAACATTTCCAGCGACTCCCTGATTTCGCATCAGGTTCGTTCGCACGCCTTATCCAAGCAGAATAACTACAAATACTCCAACCCAGTGGCTCCCCGATTTCGCATCGGGTTCGTCCACGAAATCTAACCCATCCTACAGCTCCCTGGTTTCGCACCAGGTTCGTCTGTATCCTACGGCTCCCTGGTTTCGCATCAGGTTCGTCCGTACGTTTTCCAACTTCCGAACAGCTCCCCGGCTACGCGCCGGGTTCGTCTGTGAATAAGCCAACCTCCTAGCAGCTCCCCGATTTCGCATCGGGTTCGTCTGCGAACTTCTTTCCTAGTGGCTCCCCGATTTCGCATCGGGTTCGTCCACGACGTTTCACCCTCCTGCGGCTCCCTGATTTCGCATCAGGTTCGTCCGCGCTTGACTCTATTCCTGAGGCTCCCCGATTTCGCATCGGGTTCGTCCTCGTTTCACACATCCCAGCGGCTCCCCGATTTCGCATCGGGTTCGTCCGCGCACCTTATTAACAAATTCTCAACCGTATTCCTTGGGTTATATCAACCTCGCCGGCCTAGGCGTTGCCCACAGCCCCGGCTCGTAACATCGTAATCTTCCCTAGCCCACGTATTATCTCCTTTGCGTATGGGTGGAATGTGTTTTTTTCTGGCCTATTAAGATTTTTTTGTAATTTTCCACCGTGAATAGTCATCTTGCGGGTACGGGGACACGTTTTGTAAACATTTCCGGATATTATCATTTTTCATTTTACTGCACAAATTCTGCAGTTCTTTGGATAATCTATTTACTTTTTCTTGTCTTTGGGTGCCTATAGTTTTACCATCGTTTCCTGGCGTTCCGCCTCTCCTCAATTTTGTCACGTGTAAATAATGGGTAGTTTATTGTATTTTTACCTACTTTTCACTGCGGCGTGAATTGATCTGCGGCTGTTCGGTTTTCTTTTGTTAATGATTGTACTGCCTTATCTATGTCATCCTCTGTTTTCAGTGAAATTTGTACATCTATA